>CM022303.1:260363322-261563322 GCA_011799875.1 Thinopyrum elongatum
CTACTTAAGTTTTACATAATATTTTTTATAGAATACCCAAGTTTATATATACATATTTTTATTTACTAATCGTCGTTTGTATGTATAATATTTTTATCACACAAATATTTGAACAAAACAATTTTTACTTACGTTTTGCAAATATATTCGAAAATAATTGCACGTGCAAAATGGGCCGCAGTATCTGCAGTTCATTGAGCTCTGCATGCGTTGGTGTGTAATATATACTCCCTTTGTACCACAATACTTGTTGCCGGGGAACTTGTACTAGTTTTCCCCAACTACAAGTATTTCGGTACAGAGGAAGTATAAGCTAGTTTATCCATATAGGGCATGTCAATGTGGTTGCTTCTGTGGTTTGTCTCGGTGGCTAGTAAGCGTGCGTCGCGGGTTCGAGCCCCGCGGCACCCCAACTTTTGGGGTTAATTTCCGCAGTACATTGGTTTGCTTTTCTGCAAATTAAATTTTTTGCGGTGGTTGGTTTTTTGCAAAAAAACAAATACAAGGGTGTTTTCCGCAAAAATAACATCGGCAGGCACCATTACTCACTGACTGATGGGGTCATACACATGAATACGTGCACATACTCATTTTGTGACCGCATGTGCACACTTGAGTCAAGTTAAGTAACTGGAAATCCGTATTTTCAAAGTTCTAGCATCAAACTGAATATTGAGCGCAAGTTTTATGACTCCTGGTGATATTACCTCTTTTTTGGAAGAGGTAGAGTTCACAGCATAGAGACTGTTGCTTTTGTGATAGCAGGGATGCTATCACAGACCTCCAATACTCCTTCTGTTTCATATAGATTTTTTGAGAATTTGTTCGCTTGTATGGTACCGGCGACAGGCGGATGTCTCGGCAATGGTGCTGAATCAATGAATGACCTAGGCCTCCGCGAGCACGGGTCCACTAGGACCCAGGGCGACGCGACATTCCATCACGCGAACGATGCCCGACGCGCCGTCTCAGAGGCCGTTTGGAAGGCAACTGTCACATGAGTCGCCCCCACCAACACCAAGGTAGTGCCAGTAGGCAACTGTCACTCAGAGGTCATTTGGAAGGCAACTGCCACTCAGAGGTCGTTTGGACGCCGATGTTGCGCTAGAGCGGTGGGGAAGGCGGCGTCGGACCGCGGTCATAGCGAGACCACTCGAGCATCAGCTCTATCTGCCGCGCGAACTCCTCGTCCTTCGCGGAGGTCCCGGCGAGGAGGGGCGTCTATTGCTGCTCCTCGTTGTCCGGGGAGATGGGACCTCGGAGGGAGCGTTCGACACCGACGGGTCCAGAGAACGCGGTCGGCGACGCCAGATGCCGGAGCTCCCATGGATTCGGAGGGGGTCGCGGAGAACCACTTTGAGCCGTCAGACTTGTCCATCGTGGCAGCCGGAGCTCCTATGGATCCGGAGGGGGTCACGGAGAACCACTTCGAGCCGTCTAACTTGTCCATCGTAGCGGCCGGAGCTGGAGGTGTGGGGATTACTGGAGAGGAGAGGCAATAGTGTAGGGTTTGTGTTTGTTGTTGGATGTCTTAAATAGCTGAGGCAGGCGGACCGACTTTGCTTCAATTCGGCCACTGGCCAGAGTAGACTTCTCGGGCGACCCGCCCGTGTGAATGTCGGGCAGGCAGCTAGTCAGTCAGTGGGAAAGAATGTGTGTTGGCTATCCCATCGTCTTGCCGGTCATGTCCTCTCTAACATGTATGAATGCGACGCGAAGAGCGGAGCGAGGGTTCTAGGCAGAGCGAAGATAGTGTTTTTTGACGTGGTCCGTGTTGGCAGAGGCTTACGTGGCAGAGGAATGGACGTCCACAAACCGCCTCTTCGTTTGGTTTCAGTTTGTGGGGTTTTGGATGTCCATACCGGTCCGGACATTTTAGGTGACCGACGTTGGATTACAAAAATTGTCAAGACGGTTTGGTCCGAACATTTGGAGGCGACTTGGTGATCCACGTTGGATGTGCTCTTAGTCTATCCTGATACCACGATCACAATAATTCCATGCATCGCCAATGACAAAAATGAGGCTTGTGTGTCATTGACTCTTTCGATTCACCTCTTCCTGCCCACCATTTCTCATCTCTTCGAAGCACATATTCTCAAAGTCTAAGTTGGTTCCCCACTAGCGTGCAACGTCGCCTCGCCTAGCGCGGCCTCTGCCACATGATAACCAACAAGTTGAGATGATCAACTTTACATATTTTTTACAAGTAGAGTGTCAAACCCAACGAGTAGCAAAAGAAATCGGCTCGTGGAAATAATAAAGTAATAACACTGTAAAAACTAAAAAGAATGTCATTTATGTATTTTGGTTGTTTGGATTGTTGCAAGTGTTGAAAGAACAATGAAAACAAAGAGTGCATCACATGGCCATTCTTAGTTGCGCTAAGGACGAGCTAGTTTTGTTTTCTATATGGACTAAATTGTTTAGAGGACAACAAGAATATCACCTTATTTTTAAGCTCATAACTATTTGCATTGCATCTAGTTGCTATATTGTTGTTATGTGGATAGGGCATAACTTATATGATGTCATGTCATTGGCACATATATACTTATTGTTGGAGGAAGACTGCTACTTGTGAGTTGCGTTGGGATTTCCCCGAAGAGGAGAGGATGATGCAATACCGTAGAGATAAGTATTTCCCTCAGTTAAGAAGCAAAGTTATAAATCTGGTAGGAGAACCATGCAAAACCTCATGAACAACACCTACACACAAAAGAACAAATACTTGCACCCAATGCAAAAAAAGGGGTTGTCAATCCCCTCTGCGGTTCATTGCAAGGATCAAGTCTGATAATGGTAGATAGATAAACAAAAATATAAAATAAAATAACGGTAAATCAATTGCAGCAATATATTTTTGGATTTTAATATATGATAAAGATAGACCTGGGGGGCATAGTTTTCACTAGAGGCTTCTCTTTCGAACAAAAAGCATATGGTGGGTAGACAAATTACTGTTGGGCAATTGATAGAAAAGCGCATAGTTATGATGATATTCAAGGCAATGACCATGTATATAGGCATCACGTCCGAGACAAGTAGACTGACTCTTGCCTGCATCTACTACTATTACTCCACACATCGACTGCTATCTAGCATGCATCTAGAGTATTAAGTTCATAAAGAACGGAGTAACACCTTAAGCAGGATGACATGATGTAGACAAAATAAACTCAAACAATATGAATAAAGCACGCCATTTTCCCCTTAATGGAAATAATACAAATACGTGTGTTGTCCCCTTCTGTCACTGGGATATAGATCACCGCAAAATTGAACCCATTACAAAGCACCTCTCCCATTGCAAGATAAATCAATCTAGTTGGCCAAACCAAACGGTTAGATCAGAGAGAAATACAAAGCTATAATAATCATGCATATAAGAATTCAGAAAAGACTCAAATATTTATCATGAATAATCTGATCATAAACCCACAATTTATCGGATCCCAACTAACACATCGCAAAAGAAGGTTACATCGGATAGAACTCCAAGAACATCGAAGAGAACATTGTATTGAAGATCAAAGAGAGAAAAGAAGCCATCTAGATACTAGCTATGGACCCGTAGGTCTGTGGTAAACTACTCACACATCATCGGAAGGGCAACAAGGTTGCTGTAGAAGCCCTCTGTGATCGATCTCCGGCAGAGTGCCGAAAAAGGCCTCCAGATGGGATCGAGGAAGAACAGAGACTTAAGGTGGCGGAAAAAGTATTTTGGGTGGCTCTCTATTGGTTTTTCGATTTTAGAGAATTTATAGAGCTGGAATTAGGTCAAACGGAGAAACAAGGGGCCCACAAGGTACTTGGGCGCCCCCAGGACGCGTCCAAGTGCCTTGTTGCCTACTCCTTTGCCTTCTGGCCTCCTCTCGAAGCTTCTAGGGTCTCTTATGTGTAGAAAAAAATCGTCAAAAAGTTTCGTAGTGTTTGGACTTCGTTTGGTACTGATTTCCTGGAAAACCAAAAACAGGCAAAAAATAACAACTGGCACCTGGCACTGGGTTAATAGGTTAGTCCTAGAAAATGATATACAATTGCATATAATGGCATATAAAACATCCAAGATTGATACTATAATAGCATGGAACAATAAAAAATTATAGATACGTTGGAGACGTATCAGCATTCGCAAGCTTAATTCCTGCTCGTCCTCGAATAGGTAAATGATAAAAACATAATTTTTTATGTGGAATGCTACGTAACATGTCTATCATGTAATCTCTTTTTAGGTATGAATATTAAGATCCGAATGATTCAAAGCCTATAACTTGATATAAAGACATCAATACTCAGGCATACTAACAAACAATCATACCTTTCAAAATAAAAATGCTAAAGAATGTTATCCCTACAAAATCATATAGTCTTGTCATGCTCCACCTTCTTAACACAAAGTATTTATCATGCACAACCCCGATGACAAGCGAAGCAATTGGTTCATACTTTTTAACGCGCTTCAGCTTTTTCAACCCCCACGCAATACATGAGCGCAAGCCATGGATATAGCACTGTGGGTGGAATAGAATGCGGTGCTAGAGATTGATAAGGAGAAGTAAAAAAAAGAAGATAGTCTCACATCGATGAGGCTAATCAACGGGCTATGGAGATGCCCATCAATTGATGTCAATGCAAGGAGTAGGGATTGCTATGCAACGGATGCACTAAGAGCTATAAGTATATGAATGCTTAAAAGAAAAACTGAGTGGGTGTGCATCCAACTTGCTTGATCATGAAAACCTCGGGTATTTGAGGAAGCCCATCATCGGAATATACAAGCCAAGTTCTATAATGAAAAATTTCCCACTAGTGTATGAAAATGAAAGCATAGGAGACTCTCTATATGAAAAACATGGTGCTACATTGAAGCACAAGTGTGGAAAAGGATAGTAACATTGCCCCTTCTCTCTTTTTCTCTCATTTTTTGTGGGCTCTTTTTGGCCTTTTTTCTTGGGCTCTTTTTGGCCTCTCTTGTTTTTATTTCCTCACTGGGACAATGCTCTAATAAGGAATAATGATGATCATCACACTTCTATTTACTTACAACTCAACACTAGAACAAAATATGATTCTATATGAATGCCTCTGGCAGTGTACCAGGATGTGCAATGATGCTAGCGTAACATGTATAAAAAATGATGAACGGTGGCTAAGCCACAAATACTATGTCAGCTATATGATCATCCAAAGCAATATGACAATGAAGATGTGTGTCACAAAAATGGAACGGTAGAAGTTGGATGGCAATATATCTAAGAATGGCTATGAAAATGCCACATTAGGTATCTATGGTGGCTGTTTTGAGGAAGATATAAGGAGGCTTATGTGTGAGCGTATCATATCACGAGATTTGGATTCACCGGCGAAGTTTGCACCAACTTCTCGAGGTGAGAAAGGGCAATTCACGGTACCGAAGAGGCTGGCAAATTGCGGAAAGGTGAGAGTGTGTATAATCCATGGACTCACATTAGTCATAAAGAACTCATATACTTATTGTGAAAGTTTATTAGCCCTTGAAGTAAAGTACTACTACGCATGCTCCTATGGGGGTAGATTGGTAGGAAAATACCATCGCTCATCCCTGATCGCCACTCATAAGGAAGACAATCAATAATAAATCATGCTCCAACTTCTTAGCATAACGAGAGACCATACGTGCATCCTTCAGGAATCACAAACCTTAACACCAATATTCTTACTAAACCACAATCATTCACTATTACCTCCCTCATATTACCATCTTAATATCGCAAAACTATTGCAAGGAATCAAACTTATCATATTCAGTGATCTACCTGAAAGTTTTTATTATATCCTTCTTGAATGCCTATCATATTAGGACCAATTTCATAACTCGTGCATATTGCCATTACTTTTATAAGACTCTCAAAATGATTTAAGTGAAGCATGAGAGTGCTACTATTTCTTTAAAATATAACCACCACCGTGCTCTAAAAGATATAAGTGAAGCACTAGAGCAACTGCCTAGCTCAAAAGATATAAGTGAAGCACAAAGAGTATTCTAACAAATTATGAATGAATGCGTGTCTCTCTCAAAAGGTGTGTCCAGAAAAGATGATTGTGGCAGTCTAAAAACCAAACAAAGCAAAGACTCTATAATACACGACGCTCCAAGCAAAACTCATATCATGTGATGAATAAAAATATAGCTTCAAGTAATTTACAGATGGTTGGTAGACGAAAGAGGGGATGCCATCCGGGGCATCCCCAAGCTTAGATGATTGTGTCTCTTTGAATATTACCTTGGTTTTCCTTGGGCATCCCCAAGCTTAGGCTCTTGCCACTCTTTAATCCTTCATCCATCGCTATCTCACTTAAAAGTTGAAAACTTCAGCACACAAAACTCAACAGAAACCTTCGTGAGATCCGTTAGTATAACAATCAAATCACAAATTTTAAGTACTGTTATGAACCCATTCATATTTTATTATTGCATAATACCTACTGTATTCCAACTTCTCCATGACTTACCCCCCGATACAATCCATAGATTCGTCAAAACGAGCAAACAATGCAACGAAAACAGAATCTGTCTAAAACAGAATAGTCTGTAGCAATCTGAATAATGACTATACTTCTGTAACTCCAAAAATTCTGAAAAATTAGGACAACGTGGGAAATTGTATATCAATCATTTGTAAAAAAAAGAACAAAAACACGTTTATGTGAATTTAGAAAATTCCAGAACTGGGCGCAAAAGTTTTTGTTTATTCACAGAATCAAATCAACTATCATCAAAATCACCCCAAAGGCTTTACTTGGCACAAACACTAATTAAAACACAAAAACACAACCATAACAACGGCATAATTCTGTGCACACCAAATAAAACAGAGAAGAAACAAGAAAAATAAAGATAGCTATTGGGTTGCCTCTCAACAAGCGCTATTGTTTTACGCCCCTAGCTAGGCGTAATGCATAGTTTCAAATGTTGTCATCTTTCATTTTCCTATCTGGTGATGTGTGTTTATCAGGTGGTTTCTCAAAGATAATATGAAACACATCATCAACCAAAATCTTAGCATTGTTAAGTTGGCTATCCTCAAATCCTTGTTGGTTCCCTTTTACAATCCAAGAGTATTGTTGATTAATGCCATTGAAAACTTGTTGAATTATGTTTAAGGGAGGTACTTCCTTTTTAGTATTTTCGTCAAAAGTATGATTATCACGAAACAAGTACCTTAACAAATAATCCTCATTATATAAAATCTCATATATCACAGGATGTTCATGATTCATATTATAAAACCCAAAGATCTCTCTAGCCTCTTGTACTATATAATCAAATTCATTCATGAGGATAAGAGTGGCTATCTTTTTAGCCTTAGGGTTGTTTATGATAGGCAACTCATAGAACAATCTTTGCAAAGTGGGATGAGCGCGAAAAAATCATCTCTCAGGCTTAAGAACAAGTGTAGAAATAGCTTCGGCATAACTTTTAGTTCTTTTAAGAATAGGAATGTCATCACAAACCAAAGTTCCCATACAATTAAAGAATTCTTGGATAATATTCTTCGCAATAATATTCCCGCTTCCCACATGATATATTTTAGTTTTGAAATTTGTGGGATGGCTAATTTCCGGAGGATCATGATTGAGATCAACGGATATAAGCTTATCCTCAAGGGACTCACTAGTGTTGTCCTCACTAGCGCTTTCAATGATAACTTTATCAAACTCTGACATGATAGCAACTCCAAGCAAGCACACGAACAAAAAGGCAAACGGAAAATATTTTTTGTGTTTTTTGTAAAATTGTTTTAGAAGCGGGGGAGATGAAAACAAGAGGGAAATGGCAAATAATGTAAATGCAAGTAGATGAAAGTTTATGCGATGGTACTTGATAGGTTTTGGTGATGTCTCCCCGGCAACGGCGCCAGAAATTCTTCCTGCTACTTGTGAGCTGCTTTGGGAGTTCCCCGAAGAGGAGAGGATGATGCAGTATAGTAGAGATAAGTATTTCCCTCAGTTAAGAACCAAGGTTATCAATCCAGTAGGAGAACCACGCAAAACCTCATGAACAACACCTACACACAAAAGAACAAATACTTGCACCCAACGCAAACAAGGGGGTTGTCAATCCCGTCGGTGGTTCATTGCAAGGATCAAGTCTGATAATGGTAGATAGATAAACAAAAACACAAAATAAAATAATGGTAAATAAATTGCAGCAAGATGTTTTTGGATTTTAATATATGATAAAGATAGACCCGGGGGCCATAGTTTTCACTAGAGGCTTCTCTTCGAACAAAAAGCATACGGTGGGTAGACAAATTACTGTTGGGCAATTGATAGAAAAGCGCATAGTTATGATGATATTCAAGGCAATGATCATGTATATAGGCATCACGTCCGAGAAAATTAGACCGACTCCTGCCTACATCTACTACTATTACTACACACATCGACCGTTATGCAGCGTGCATCTAGAGTATTAAGTTCATAAAGAACAGAGTAACGCCTTAAGCAAGATGACATGATGTAGACAAAGTAAACTCAAGCAATATGAATAAACCCCATCGTTGTCCCCTTAATGGCAACAATACAAATATGTGTATTGTCCCCTTGTGTCACTGGGATATAGATCACCGCAAAATTGAACCCATGACAAAGCACCTCTCCCATTGCAAGATAAATCAATCTAGTTGGCCAAACCAAATGGTTAGATCGAAGAGAAATACAAAGCTATAATAATCATGCATATTAGAATTCAGAAAAGACTCAAATATTTATCATGAATAGTCTGATCATAAACCCACAATTCATCGGATCGCAACAAACACACCGCAAAAGAAGGTTACATCAGATAGAACTCCAAGAACATCGAGGAGAACATTGTATTAAAGATCAAAGAGAGAAAAGAAGCCATCTAGATACTAGCTATGGACCCGCAGGTCTGTGGTAAACTACTCACACATCATCGAAAGGGTAGCAAGGTTGATGTAGAAGCCCTCCGTGATCGATTCCCCCTCCGGTAGAATGCCAAAAGAGGCCTCTAGATGGGATCGCGAAGAACAGAGACTTGCGATAGCGGAAAAAGTGTTTTGGGTGGCTCTTTGTTGGTTTCCCAATTTTAGAGAATTTATAGAGCTAGAATTAGGTCAAACGGAGAAATGAGGGGCCCACAAGGTACTTGGGCGCCCCCCCAGGGCATGCCCAAGTGCCTTGTCGCCTACTCCTTTGCCTTCTGGCCTCCTCTCGAAGCTTCTAGGGTCTCTTATGTCCAAAAAAGTTGTCAAAAAGTTTCATAGTGTTTGGACTTTGTTTGGTACCGATTTCCTGGAAAACCAAAAATAGGCAAAAAACAACAACTGGCACATCGCACTGGGTTAATAGGTTAGTCCCAGAAAATGATATATAATTGCATATAAAACATCCAAGATTGATACTATAATATCATGGAACAACCAAAAATTATAGATATGTTGGAGACGTATCAAATACTCAAATTACATTGGTGTCCCACTTAATCCTATGTCATCCACGATGATAGTCAACATAAGTCGACGTATCAAATGCTCAAATTACATTGGTGTCCCACTTAATCCTATGCCATCCACGATGATAGTCAACATAAGTCAAAGATGCACTACTGCAGGTTGGTCCAAACGTGACAGTCCAATTAGAGACCCTTCGATGAAACTGTGTGCGATGCATTAATCACAAACGATGATGTAATAAAATCATCAAAAAAGATACAAAACGTTTGCGATGGCGGTGACATCAAACACGGTTTAGACTAGAGTTACGTGTGCGATGAGCGACAAACGGTTAATCCAGCAGAACTGTTTGCGATGAGGCAGAACAACAAAAACGGGAAGCCAGATGAGGGTATGTGCGATATATGGCATACAGTTCACTAGGATGAACTGTGTGTGATTAGGCAACACAATAGAAATGGTCAGCCAGATCAAGGTGTGTGCGATGGAGGACATACAGTTCACTCAGATGAACTGTTTGCAATGAGGCAAGACAACAGAAACAGTTCAACTGAACAAGATGTGTGTGATACGCGGAAAAACAGGTCCGTAATCAGAAATGTGTGCGAACACCAATAATAACACAGACGATTGCTGGTAATGTGTCGTGTGATTTGCTCTGTCTACAGAAGAATAACATATATATATATATATATATATATATATAAAACTAAAATAAACATCCAATTACATAAGTGACTATACAGATCATTCGCCCACACCTCAATAAACAATTGCATGTATTCTAAACTAGGAGAAACGATCGTCTAGTCATCTACTTCTTGTGAAGCTCCCGCCACTGCTCTGCGGCTCGATCCCTCATCTGGGGCAGGAAGAAGACACTTCCTCATGTCAACGATCCGCCTGTACATCTCGTAGCTTGTGTACGTGTCCTTGGCCACGTACTTGATGTGTTGTTCATCCAGTCTCTGATGCCAGACATTGTGCCAGGCGTTCTTGTCCTTCTTGCTCTCATCCTTCATCTTCATGTAGTAGGGGTTGATGATGGCTGAGGCGAGGTCAACCAGGGAGTTCTGTTTGTTGTTGTCGCTGCCCCAGACCTTGTAGTGGTCCTGGATGTTGACAAGATTCTAGAATTTCAAGCCCGAAACCTCGAGCGCTTTTAGATCGTTGGTGGTGTCCACCATAGCGAAACTGTAGTCGGAGCTGTTGATAAACCTGGAGAAATGCTCGCAAGGCCTTGTGGCCAGGTGGTAGTGGTAGACGAGGACGTCATGTCGCACGCACAACTGGGCGACGGCAACCTTCTGATCGTGCCCGGCACGACCGCTGGTGAACTCGAGGTTGAAGCCGACCACTTGGTACTTGTCCTCAGCAAGCAACTGCTCCATAGTTTGGATGGAGCTCTCCACCGAGACCGGCTCGTTCGTGTACACCACCGAGAGGGCCTTCCCCCTCACATTGGTGTCCACTACGTGATGCGTGCTGAACTGCCCCCCATTGTCGTCGTCGGCCGCTGGGAGCGTCATTGGAGCCACGGGGAGCGTCATTGGAACCGCTGGATGTCCTCTTTGTATGTTTCGTCGTGGGTGTGCTTATTGTGTCGTGTGGCTTAAGAGATGAAGGTAAATGGCCGCAGGAATAAATGGGGGGCGGGCGGCCTAGATTCTCAGCACGTCCGCATGGCAGTTTTTGCATCGGGTAACTGCATCGTGGTGCCACGCCCGGCGCAACCGCATGCATAATGGCAGCACGAACGTTGCGTGATCGTGCGCCAGCCCCAAACACTGGCAGCGCGCGTGGAGGGACGAGGGCAGAGCACCCGGAGGGACACGAGAGCACAGCACGCGCGGCGGGACACGAGCAGAGCGCGCCACGGCCGCCTCAACCGCGAGCAACCACACGCATAGAGCAGTTGAACACGCAAGGAATGGTCGTCTACAAGCCGGCCGGTAGTTGCGACGCTGCGTAGAGAGCGGCCGTGTGCTACTACCTCCGTCTTCTTCTATTAGTCCCCTTTATATTCTGTGCCATATTTTGACCTTAAATTTAACCAACAAAATGATGATGCATGTTATAAAAATTATATAATTGGAAAGTATGTTCAAATACGAGTCCAACGATATAATCTTTGGCGACATGCATTCGTATTTTATTAGTTAAATATATAGTCAAAATTTGGCACAAAAATACATAGACGACTTATAAACCAGGACTGGGTATTAGGTAATTAAATCGCAAACATTTTTTATTAACCGTATGTGTACGTGTCCTTTCGTCCTCCTCTTGCACGTCTTGTCAACCCGCTGCCGCAGACGGCTTACAGCGCAGCGCGCGGGGGCGTTCTTTTGGCCAAACGGTGGCTCGAAGTGGCGCCAATGAATCGTCGGTGAGCCCGTTCCCGCGCACTCTCTCAGGTTCCCGCGCAAGCTTCCTGCCCGACTTGGTGAAATCCCCCAAAATCCCAATGCTTATCGGCTTGCTATATAAACCCTCATGGCCGGCGAGTCCTGCGTCGCATTTTCCCCTCCCTCACTGTAGTTTATCCCGTCTGCTTCTCCCACAATCGCCAATGGCACCGGTCCGTCATCGTCGCTCAGCCACTCCACCGTCATCAAAGGACAGCACCAGCTGGGAGGCTACACCGCGGCGGCGGCGCAGTCCCCGGCGTAGTGTAGTGCGCGTGGTGTCCCTGTTGGGTGTTCGCGGAACACCCACCACACGCTCCGCCGCCGCTGCCCGTCGGCAGCTGTTGCCGGCCGTTGTTGCCGCCACCCCACCATCTGCCACCGTGGCCGCCACACCACCATCAAAAGCCAGGGCCATCGCCCGCTCTGCCGCCGCGGCCCGAAGGCGGGTGGTGGCCGTCGTGGCCGCCACCCCATTGCCGGCCACCGTGGCCATCACCCGCTCCGTCACCACGGCCCGAAGGCGGGAGGTGGTGGTCGTGGCCGCCACCCCATCGTCGGCCGCCGTGGCCGCCAGCCATCGTTGACCGCCGGGGTCATGACCGGCTCCGCCACTGCTACCCGAAGGCGGGAGGCGGAGGTGGAGGACCGCACGTGCGTCAGTGACCTTTCACGCTACATCGAGTTCCTACGGGAGGAGGAGGAGCGCCTCATCGAGCACACAAAGAGCCTTACCGCCGCCGTGACCGCAGCACACGCCGCCGCAGAGGCGAGGAATCAGGAGATCTACGAGGAGTCCCGCCGCTTCGAGAGGGGTCATCTGGAGCGACAGAGGGCGTTCGAGGTGAGCGTCGTTGAAGGTGCAGCAGCGGCAGGCACCGTACTGCAGTTTTCCAGCTTGTCGGTAGGCTCCTCCTCCTCTGCCTCTTACTGATCGCACTCGACAGAGGAGAGGCTGCCGGAAGTAGTACAAAGCCCCTCCGAAGTAGTAGTATTTAGGGGCTATTTTGTTCAGTTCATCTGACTATAGATGTGGTGGAACTGTACAACGTACTTAAAATTAGCTAGTATATATAATTGAACCAGCTATTTCAGTATGTGGTTGGCAACAATTGGGGAAAAGTTTGGTCGGTTCAGCTGTCGAGTTGAACTGTTTGTATAATGAACGACTGCTTAATCTATGAATGAAATCTATGCTTAATTACTGAATTTTAGTTGCAAAAATTAGATAGTGCTAGTGATTTTTAGCTGCATATTTTGACAAATGGCAGTGTCACAAGGTTGACAAAGGGCAATGTCACTAGATCAACAAATGTTAATCTTTCCAGTATGACAAATGGCAATATACCCAATATGACAGATGCAAATCTTACCAAATTGTCTGTACGTGGTTGCACATGGGTCATCCGAAAAAACTGTTTGCGTTGAAGAGATGCACAAATCCTGCGCGGCGAATTTTCCCTTGGCTTACTGGGGAAGACCATAGCTCACTTTGCATACGGGTGTTCTATCTAAAATGTTTGCGATGAAGAGCTGCACAAATCCTGCTCGGCACATTTTCCCTTGGCTTACTGGGGAAGCTGTCGGTTTGCATACGGGTGTTCTATCTAAAACGTTTGCGATCAAGAGCTGCACAAATCCTGCTCAGCACACTTTCCCTTGGCTTCCTGGGGAAGCTGTCGGTTTGCATACAGGTGTTCTAACTAAAACGTTTGCGATCAAGAGCTGCACAAATCCTGCTCAGCACACTTTCCCTTGGCTTCCTGGGGAAGTTGTCGGTTTGCATATGGGTGTTCTAACTAAAATGTTTGCGATGCGTGTTTTATATTTAAAAACCATTGACCTTTTTTTTAAAGAAAATCATTTGATAAGTCTGTACATTCAGAGAGAAAAATGCAAGTTCGTTCAAACCATATCTTTCATTCAGTCACACTGCGAATTCATATTCATATGATCGAGGTACAGTATTAAACCAAAAAAACTAATTCTGGCGGCGGCGGAGGCGGCATGCCGCGCCGGCGTTGTCGTTGTTGTCCTCCGGGACGCCGTTGTTGAAGTCTTCAAGGCAGCACAGAATGTTCTTCACTTGGAAATCAAACAACATGTCGTCGCGTGATCGACGGGCGGGGCGCAGGAGGACGGCAACTCGCGGCACTGCGAGGTAGCGGTCGACGGCGGCGTCCCATGCCGCCGAGGGGGGCACGGGCGCAGCGGGTGCATGCAAACGCACGGGGACCAGCGCCGCGGTGAGTGCAGGGGCGCGCACGGGCACGGGCACGGGCGCTGGCGCTGGCATGTACACGAGCTCGGGCGGGTCCGCGGAGACCTCGCTGACGCCCGCGGCTTCCAACTCTGTGATAGTGCTCGGCAACCAGCCTGTCAATGCTACGGGGATGGTCGCTGGCACGGGCGCGGGGATGGGAGCTGGGACAGGCGTGGGGGCAGCAACCGCCGCGGCCAGCTCGTTCAGGGCCATGTCCATGAGGCCCCATTCCTCCTTATTTTCTATCTCCTCTGGCTCGGAGTCGACTTCACCAAACTGGAAGACTAGTGGCAGATGATCCTTCTGCGCCATGGCGTTGGTGGAGGTCTGCAGGAGGGGAATGGGAGGCGAACAGTATGGCCGCCCGTATTAAACAGCGGCTTGGGCGCCATTAATGGAGAGGATGGGAGCAAGGCGGGCAGCCATCTAAGTCAAAGGGCTCGCTTCCCAGTGAGCCTGCGCAGCGTATAGCTTGCACGCTTCCCGGTGAGCCTACGCATTGGAGGATAGCTTGCATGCCTCTCGGCCAGCCTGCGCAGCGGACAGCGCTCGCACGCCTCCCGTTCAGTCAAATAGTTGTCCGCATGGCACCTCCTAGCCGTTAAAAGTGTGAAGCGTGGCGTCACGTGAATGGTTAACAGAACGCACATGATTTAAATTATAGAAACGTTTGAGATGTTAAAGTGGCAGCTATTTGTTTCAAAATGCCTTTGGTTGCTGTTATTCGAGTGCGCCTTCTCTCAAAATGGACACAAAAAATACCACAGCATGTCGGGTGCCATTCCATGATAGCATGCCAAGTTTCATGAATTTCAGACGAGTTTTTGATTTACTAGAATTTAAAAACAAAGTATCTCAACATTTTGCCGACAATCAACAGTGCCCTGGTGTTTGAAATTCATTCTCATTTCTTGCATGGGACCTAAGCATGCACCCAAGGACACACATTTGATATGTCAACCCATTTTTCTGCACTGGTGCATGTGCATGTAGTTCAAATTTGAATTATGCACATAAAATGCCTAGAAAACTCAGTTAATGTATAAAAATGTCCAAACAAACCCCGAAATTGCAAATTTTAACACGACACTCCTGTTGCTCTATGTTGCCACTAGGAAAAAAAATTGAAAACAGGAAGAGGCAACGAATATCGTTTCATCCACCAAGGAGGCACATTCCCTACCTGAACCATGAGGCTTTTTGTCAGAAGCTCTGGTATGTTAGAAGCTTATACCCAAACCAGCCCCAAATGGGACAAGATTTTTACCACAGCATGTTGATGCCGTTCCATGATAGCATGCCAAGTTTCATGAATTTCAGACGAGTTTTGGATTTACTAGAATTTAAAAACCATGTATCTCAATGTTTGCGACCGAGCGACGGTGGCAAGGTGTTTGACATTCCTTCCCATTTCTTGCATGGGAGATAAGCATGCAACCAAGGACACAGATTTGATTTTTCAACCAATTTATATGCACTGGAGCATGTCCATGTAGTTCAAATTTGAATTATGCACATAAATGCATAGAAAACTCAGTTAATGTATAAAAATGTTCAAACGAACCCCGAAAAATTCCAAAATTTAACACAATACTCCTGTTGTTCTATGTTGACACTAGAAAAAAAATTGAAATCATGAAGAGGCAAAGGATATCGTTTCGTCTAGAAAGGTGAAACGTTCCCTACCATAACCATGAGGCTTTGTTGTGAGAAGCTCTGGTTTGTGAGAAGCTTATACCCCAACCTGCCTCAAATGGAACAATATTTTTACCACGGCATATTGATTCCGTTCCATGATAGCATGTCAAGTTTCATAAATTTCAGACGCGTTTTCGATTTACTAGAATTTAATAACCATGTATCTCAATGTTAGCAGCCGAGCGACGGTGGCAAGGTGTTTGACATTCATTCCCATTTCTTGCATGGGACCTAAGCATGCAACCAAGGACACACATTTGAATTTTGAACCCATTTATATGCACTGGAGCATGTGCATGTAGTTTAATTTTGAATTATGCACATAAATGCATAGAAAACTCAGTTAATGTATAAAAATGTCCAAGGGAACCCCGAAAAATCCCAAAAATTGACACAACACTCCTGTTGTTCTATGTTGACACTAGAAAAATTTTGAGAGCAAGAAGAGGCAACAGATATTGTTTCGTCCACAAAGGTGGCACGTTCCCTACCGAAATCATCACGCTTGTTGTGAGAAGCTCTGGTTTGTGAGAAACTTATACCCAAATCTGCCCCAAATGGGACAATATTTTTACCACGGCATGTTGATGCCGTTCCATGATATCATGTCAAGTTTCATGAATTTCAGGCGTGTTTTCGATTTACTAGAATTTTAAAACCATGTATCTCAATGTTAGCGGCCGAGCGACAGTGTCAAGGTGTTTGACATTCATTCTCATTTCTTGCATGTGAATTAAGCATGCAACCAAGGACACACATTTGATTTTTCAACCCATTTTTATGCACTGGAGCATGTGCATGTAGTTCAATTTTGAATTATGCACATAAATGCCTAGAAAACCAAGTTAATGTATAAAAATGTCCAAACGAACCCTTAATAATTCCAAATTTTTTTACGACACACCTATAGTTGCATGTTCACTGCAGATAAAAGTTCTAGCAATTCAAACCCCCTCCTTTGCCGTTGTGACCCCATTATGTAATTCAAATCAAGACGAAAAATCAAGTAGATCGCACACAGTTTATTATCACCAACCGTGTGAGATGCAGTACAAAATATCTTGGAGCACCATCGGAGTATAGTACGCATATGGCTTACATGAGAAGGTGCGTCGGCTACAGTCCACAGCCGGCATGTCAAGCACACTAGCTCGCTCCCCAAATATCATTTCACTGTTCAATCATCGCCGATGAAAGATGGGGACGTGGACCCGTGTCGTGAGGGCAACTTCGGCGGCCCACTCCAGCGAGAGCGCGGCCGCAGACGCCATGCGCGTGCTAATAGGCTGCGTGAGCGCGGCCGCAATCTACGACCGGGCGGCCAAGGCAGCCCAAACGGCCGCTGTTGCTTCTCAGGTGGCAGCAGCAACATCTGCCTCGGGGATAGCAACTGGCGAGAGCGGTAGAGAAGCTGGCCGTTCCACAGCGGCGGCCTTAGCCCTGATGGAGGCCGCCCACGACCATGTCGAGGCCGCCCACGCCCAGCTCCTGGCAGTCACCTCACAAATCGAACGAAGCTTCTCTGACAACGGTCGGCAACCCACGGCCGAAGAGTTGGCAATCACCGAGAGCGTTCGAGCAGCCGCCCGTTCCTCCGCGGCATACCTTGCCACGACGGAGCTCGTCCAAGCCCAGATCACGGCCTCCCACGCCTAGCTCATGGCTGCCTTTTCCAAAGAGATGGCGGATGCGGATGGCGAGATGCTTGCCGAGTATGGTGCGATGGATGCCATGGAGCCCCTTCCCAGGAGATCATCGGGTGCGAGCAGGACATGGAGGAGGCGGCGAAGATCGACGAGCACCAGCCGGAGTAGTACTCTTTGCTTTGTTTAATTAAGAGCGCCGGTCTTTAATTTGTTAGAGTAATGTTTAGGTCAGCTAGCTCTGTTTAATTGCTGAACTTGCTCGATTAAGAAGTGTGGGTGTGCTGTAGTCTCCTTTGTGTACCCAAATTATGCAATGACGTGGATGACCACTGTAACCAGGGAAATTGGGACCAAAATTTGCACATTCAAACTCATCACACACGGGGTAAGCTATATGAATCGTTTGTGATGTTCACATATCGTACACAGTGCTGAATAAGGGACTGTGTCCGATGACACTTTGCGCGCCAGTTTTTTTGCTGGACCGATCCAAATTTTCGGCATCCGCGGAAATATCTACCTCCCCGCCCCTCATCCTTACCAAAAGCCACATTTCCCTTGTTTCCGCCTTACTTTCCAAGTTGAAACCTTCACTCCTTGCTTGCAGCACCGCCTCCTCGCCGGCGACCCTCCTTCACGCTGCTCCGCCTCGTCGATCCAGGCAGGTAATCCACACCCGACCCCCATCCTCCTCCTCCTTCCACACCCCACATGCCCCGACCGCCGACGTGACACCTTCCACCCAAATCACCGACCCCTCCCCCAAATAAGTGCCGCCCTAAGCCATGGTGCACGCAGTATAGCTAGGAGCTCAAGGAGCATTTGGCAGCAGAGAAGTAAATCGCGGCCGCACGCGCGGATGAGGTCGCGATGGCTGCCATTCGTGCCGACCCCCAGATCTTGGAGGAGCACCTCGCCGTCGAGGCCACCGTTGACTCCTCATGCGCTGACGCCGCAACGTGGTTGGCTGCTTTAAATGACAGTTCATGGCGTTTTCTCGAGGCCACCGTTGTTGCCTTCGACAAAGACTACAAGGTGTTTTCTCAGTGTGCCTGTGCTTACCTCAACTCGAGAGCCAGCAGGTTGGTGCCCGGAGCAGCTCAGGCAACTCACCACTATGACGAGGGCACCCACGATGTGGAGGCCTCGCCCTCTTCCATGTCCAAGGAGCCAATCATCATTGATATCTCCGATGATGAGGAGTAGCTTGTCTTATTAGCTCACTATAGGGACTTATGTTCAGTTTGCTAGCTACGCCGATTAAGCATGCTCAGTTTACCCATTGCATGCGCTGCTCCTGCCTTTCCTTAACAAATTCTAGTGAATTGTCCTATCTACTTTTACCATGCAATCTGTTACTCTAGTGTATATGTTCTATATGTCGTGCAATATGCACTACTGCAGGATGCTGCTAATGCGACACTACGATCAGAGACCATTCGACGAAACTGTGTGTGATGCATTAATCGCAAATGGTGATATAAAAAAACCATAAAAAAAGATGCAAAACATTTGCGATGTTGGATACATCAAACACGGTTTAGAATTTAGTTGCGTGTGCGATGCGGGGCATACGGTTCAGTTCAATGAACTATTTGCGATGAGGCAGAACAACAGAAACGGGCAGCCAGATGAAGGTGTGTGCGATATATGGCATACAATTAACTCGGATGAACTATTTGTGATGAGGCGAAACAACAGAAACGGGCAGCCAGATGAAGGTGTGTGGGATATACGGCACACGATTCACTCGGATGAACTGTTTGCGTTGAGCCAAGAGAACAGAAATGGTTCAATTTAACACGATGTGTGTGATACGCGGCAAACAGGTCTATAATCAGAAATGTGTGCGAAGACCGATAATAACACAGATGATTGGTGCTAATAAGCCGTGTGTGTTGTGGGCGAACGCTTGCTGGTATACAATTGTCAGTGATTGATGAAATCATCACCGACGGGTTCCCTAGTATGGTCCGTGTGCGATGTGATTGCACACAGAACAACAACATATGTACTTATAACTTATAAGTACTTGATTCCATAAACATATTGAACATCCAATTACATAGGTGGCTAGTACACACATGACCTTTGCACACACCAAAGTATGTTCCAAAATGCCTAGAAAACTCAAATAAGGTATAAAAAGGCAAAACGAACCCTGAATAATTTCATATTTTCAGGACGACGCTCCTATAGTTGCATGTTGCCTCTGTAAAATAAATCAAGGTAGGAAGAGACAGCGTATGTCATTTCGCACACATAGGTGACAAGTTCCCTCTCAGAACCATGAGCCTGTTTGAGACAAGCTCCGGTTTGTAAGAAGTTTATACCAAAATTTGTCCCAAATTGGACTATTTTTTTACCACAACGAGTTTTGGATTTGCAGTAATTTTAAAACCAGGTTTCTCAATGTTTACTGTCGAGTCGGCACCGCCCTGGATAGGCTTTTTCCTAGTGGGTCCCAAATGACAAATCCAAATCTGTCACTACCATGCAGCTTTTCTTATTAAGAATTACAGCCCATTTGGTGTGCTAGCTGAAAATAAGTTTGTGGGTGCTGGCGGTCGCTAAGAACTTGCGGGTTCTGTAATGAACAAAGATCTCAAGGATCCCGCGAGAGTGATGTTCTATGTTGTGAATGCTTATAATATTTATGTGTTAATTAAAGAAATGGCAAGCCATTGGCCTAGTATGAAACAAAATATGGGTCAAAGCCGAGTTGAAAAGGGCAACAATATCTAACTCCGGCTTACAAACAGTACAAAAGCACGAGGATTAATTGCTCATCAGGTTTAGACAAATTCCAGATTGAACAGGACAATGACATCTAACTCAACCAAAGTTTTCGGCAGTTAAAATCAAATGGATCAGTCTGATCCATAAAATCAAGATCCCAGTACAATAATTCTACTGCTCCATGAAGACCACAAGCTGATGTCTACTACGCAACTTTATTCTTGTAGACTCGTGTTGGGCCTCCAAGCGCAGAGTTTTGTAGGACAGTAGCAACTTTCCCTCAAGTGGATGACCTAAGGTTTATCAATCCGTGGGAGGCGTAGGATGAAGATAGTCTCTCTCAAACAACCCTGCAACCAAATACAAGAAATCTCTTGTGTCCCCAACACACCCAATACAATGGCATTGTATAGGTGCACTAGTTCGGCGAAGAGATGGTGATAAAAGTGTAATATGGATGGTAAAAAAATATTTTTATAATCTGAATAAATAAAAACAGCAAGGTAGCAATTGATAAAACGGAGCACAAACGGTATTGCAATGCTTGAAAATGAGGCCTAGGGTCCGTACTTTCGCTAGTGCAATCTGTCAACAATGCTAATCTAATTGGATCATATAACCATCCCTCAAAGTGCGATGAAGAATCACTCCAAAGTTCTTATCTAGCGGAGAACATAAGAATAAATTGTTTGTAGGGTACGAAACCACCTCAAAGCTATTCTTTTCGATCGATCTATCCAAGAGTTCGTACTAAAATAACACCAAAGCAAATTCAGATTCATAATACTCAATCCAACACAAAGAACCTCAAAGAGTGCCCCAAGATTTCTACCGGAGAAACAAAGACAAGAACATGCATCAACCCCTATGCATAGATTACCCCAATGTCACCTCGGGAATCCGCGAGTTGAGTGCCAAAACATATATCAAGTGAATCAATATAAAACCCCATTGTCACCACAGGTATCCATATGCAAGACATATATCAAGTGCCCTCAAATCCATAAAAGTATTCAATCCGATAAAACAAAATCTCAAAGGGAAAACTCAATTCATCACAACAAGATAGAGAGGGGAAAACACCATTTGATCCAACTATATTAACAAAGGCCGCGATACATCAAGATCGTGCCATCTCAAGAACACAAGAGAGAGAGATTAAACACATAGCTACTGGTACAAACCCTCAGCCCCGAGGGTGGACTACTCCCTCCTCATTGTGGTGGCCGCCGGGATGATGAAGATGGCCACCGGTGATGATTTCCCCCTCTGACAGAGTGCCAGAACATTGTCTATATTGGTTTTTCGTGGCTACAGAGGCTTGCAGCAGTGGAACTTCTGATCTAGGGTTACCCTCGATTTTTTTTGAATATTTGGGAATTTATAGGGCGAAAAGGCGATGCGGGAGGCCACCGAGGTGGGCACAACCTACCTGGGCACGCCTGGGCCCCCAGGCGCGCCCTGGTGGGTTGTGCTCCCCTCGGAGCTCCCCTCTGGTACTTCTTTGGCCCACCGGGTGTCTTCTGGTCCAGAAAAATCTCCAAAAAGTTTCGCTGCGTTTGGACTCCGTTTGGTATTGATTTTCTGCGATGTAAAAAGCAAGCAAAAAACAGCAACTAGCACTGGGCACTATGTCAATAGGTTAGTCCCAAAAAATGATATAAAGTTGCTATAAAATGATTGTAAAACATCTAAGAATGATAATATAACAGCATGAATACTTCATAAATTATAGATACGTTGGAGACGTATCAGAAGCCGAGCACGATCAGAAGCCCTTAGGTCCACCTGAAACTTCTTTTTATGTTGTTCAACACTTGCAGCCGTGAGTAATTTCTTGTTGAAAAACTTAATCCTCACGGACAATAGTGCCCTCGCATTCAACATGAAGAATGTGACAAAGCTAGTGTTTGCACTGTTGGATGAATATCGTTCCAGCATTACTGTCTTCAAACGAATGTCATGAGATCTGAGAAAATCCCGGTGCTTCTTCAACCATCGATTGGTTATACCTTTTTGTCCATGTGTTATTGCCTAAATACAGATGAAGATTGAAAACAGTTAATGTCTAAAAAATATTATGTTGAAAGAGTGATAGCTGAATGATTAATTATAGTACATTATATATGGGCTTTCAATGTGCGTGAAATCATCACCTTTATATACAAATTCTCCAGACATGGAAAGCATTGCAGCAAGGCAATAATGATGTTGAGATCAAAACACCACATACTGATATATAAGGTCTTGACAGAATCCACCACCACTGATAGGATGGACAAGCGCTTCATTGAGCATAGAACATATTATTAGCACTGAAAGTGTACTCCAAGATGATACTTAACTTATGCGCACAAATGAAAACTGCAAATTACAAAAGTGTACGTGAATAATATACAGTACCTCAATAGGTGTGGAGGCAAACACCATCTCAAACCATTTAAACGGATCACGAATTGCACCCAAGGTCTCCAGTTTATGCGCAGAGACCACAGTTATTTGCGAAGGTTTATAACAACAATCAAGGACCAACCTTTGAAGTGAAGGGGCATCTTCGATGATGAGCTCCTGTCCTTCAAAATGAATTCCAATGCTTACAAGGTGAGGAGACTCTATTTTGAGACAAGGGATATCGATTCCTGCTCCAAAATCAAGCACCAAACGCTCCAGTGCAGGGCAGCTAGAGTGGATGATGTTGTGCGGTGAGGCCTCCGACAGATGAACCAACACAAGCACAAGTTTTTTCAGCAGTGGGAGTCGAAGCATTTGTACCAGATTGTCTTCTAGATGGCACCGGGTCAAGGTGGCGGTGTGGAGAGAGGAGGAAAACCATGAGATGGGCATCGGTGGTGAGGGCATAGATGCAGCTACTGGTGGTAACCTATCGCTGTAGTAATGGTAGAACTCAAGATGCTGGAGTTTTTTGAGTTGATGGGATGTCAGTCAGGCGGCCACCGTGCAGGGTTTGTCCAGCAGGTAGCATGTCGGGATGCAGATGCGTTGAACGGAGCCCTCGTGGGAGGAGATGATAGCTCCGGGGAGTTCAGAATCATCATCGACAGATAGCTGACGACATTCGAGATTAAGAGGCGCGGCGCGCCACTGAGTGGGCCACCGACATGTGAGGACTTGTGTGCGGCAGCCATCCTTGGTGGGGAGAAGGGAGATGATCTCCCCAAGGATGGCGTCCGGGAGATCGCTGATGTGGTCCGCCGAAGATTCTACTGGTTCCTCGGGTCCAGGGGCGTGGCCGCTTCTGGCCACGCTGCCGAGTCCAAGATCTACATCCGGCGGCGGCGCTGGCCGGAGCCTCATCTATGTACATACCAATCTGAAAGAACAAAAATGGCAGAAACATACATGTAGGACATTCAAAATCAATTCTCAAGAACTGGAAGAAAAAAAGGCACAAACATATATGTAGGACATTCAAAATCAATTCTCAAGATCTGGCCACGAATTATTAGCACGCACGCTAACCCTAGTCGGATTATTAGCAAAAATCATTTGTACAAAACAAACAATTAATCACTAACCCTATACGGATACCATTCAAACAATCAATACACTATGTGCATCTAAGGGATCTTAATTACTCTGATTTCATGGACTGAGAGAACATAACCATACGATTTGTATTCCAAAAGAATTAGAGAGGGGGGGGGGGAGTAACCAGAGAAAACACATGATATGTTTGCTGCACAAATGGGTATATAGATGACTAACCGGTTTTCCGTCGGAGTAGCACTCATTGCCGGAGTTGTTGTTGACCTCCGGCTCCGGCTGGGGGGCACGACGGTGCCGACGAAGTCAAGGTCGTGCTGCTGCCCGTGCGAGACCTCGTCGGCAGCGACGGCAACCTTTATGCCCAGCTTCACGCGTTGCGCGGGTGCTTCACCAGCCCCGGCATCGCCACTCCCTCCGATGGTGCGCTTCGGTGGCATCCTCATACACTCCAGAGTCCAAACATTGGTGACCACTGTTGACCGGGGGTGCGGCCGCCTATTATATATGGCCGGAAGCTCGGGCGCGCCATTAATACGGACCAGTGGGAGCAAGGCGGGCAGCGGTCAAAGGCTGTCTCGCCTCCCGGTGAGCCTGCGCGGCGGACTTCTAGCATTCCTACCATCATTTCACACAGCTACTCGCACGCCTCCCGGTGACACTGCGCAGCGAAAATGCCTCCCGTCAATTCACACACCTGCACACACGCCTCCCGGTCAGCCTGCGCAGTGGACTGCTCGCATGCGTCCCGTCAACTCACGCCTGCTCGCACGCCACACGAGGCGCGTGGCAGCACGTATATTTTTTTTGTTTTTTGATGATTCATTCTGCCGCTTTACTGCTTAACCGAAGCATGGCACGGTCTAACGCATACGGTCCGAATAAATATTCCGTATGAGATATTGGTTGCCAATTATTAACAATCTCCCATCTGTAAGTAGATTATATCAAAACTAGTCTCAAATTTGATGAAAAAATACAATATCACAGTCTACTGGTGTCCATATATGACACCACGGTAAGTTTCATGAATTTGAACTAAGTTTTGGATTTACTGGATTTTAAAAATCAACATTCTCAATGTTTTGAAATTTCTTTCACGAGGAAAGCATGCACCCAGGGACACACATATGATTTTGCAATCCATTTTGGTGCACATGTAGCTCAAATTTGATTTTTGCACATTAAATCCCTAGGAAATCAATCAATGTATAAAACGGGTCAAATAATCTCTGTTTTTTTTTCAAACTTTAACACGACACTCCTTTGGTCACATCTTCAGTTGTTCGCTGCAGAAAAAGTTTGACATGCCTCAGAGTGGAGGCGGTGGTGCGGGATGTGTGTCTCTGTGTGTGTGTGTGGGGGAGGGTCGGGGGGGGGTCCATCAGTACACTACTAGTCGTGAGCCTCCATGACGTGGGATTATTTATCATTTTGTGAGTCATGTATATATGCCACATCAAAGTCATGAATTGGTTATTTAAAGCATTACACAACCCTTTCATACATACATGTTTGGGCCACATGCATGCATTGGTGGTCCTCTCGGACACTCCCTCGTGCGGTTAGCAGCGACATGCCCATTCGTTAGCCCACAAAGGTTTTCCGTTTCCACCGACAATGAGAGGCATCGGACCGAAGGTGGATTCATCTTTGGCATTTGTGTTACGGTGTGGATCATGCATGGTGAGATTCCATATCAAAGTTCGGGCATGTGCGTACACATGTGGCCCTCCCACCGGCTCGAAGTGAGGGGGCTACGCATCATGAACCTCTATAGTGTGTTTCTGGTTTGCGAAGCATGTGCCACGTCAAAGTTGTGCATTGGGTATTCAAACATCACACAACACACGACAACATGCACGCGATGGTTGTCCTATATATGACACTCGCTCGCATGTGACTCTCTGTGGGCCCGCGAGGTTTTCGTTGATTAATTGAACGTACAACGAGAGAGAGGTTAATTTGACCAACAAGGATGGTTCACTTTTTGTTTGTATTACGTATATATGGTAGGAGTATGCAGTACATGTCAAAGAGGGGGCAACATGTATACTCTCTCTCTCTATATATATATATGTGTGTGTGTGTGTGTGTGTGTGTCATATAACCTCGCTCCATGTGGGGACTTTCCGGTTCCCGAGGCAGGTGCCACATCAAAGTTGTGCATTGGTATTCAAACATCACGCAATACCATGCAGTCGGTGGTTGCCCTATAGGAACTCACTCGCGTGCGGCGCTTCCATCTGTGGGCCGGCGAGGTCGTCCTCCATCACTTTGACCCAACGAGAGAGAGAGGCACATTTGACGAACCAGGAGGATTAATTCTTTTAGGGCCGTGTTAGGGTAGGAGTATATATGTAGTACGCGTCGAAGGGGGGATGGGACCAACATATACTAGGTGTCACACATGAACCTCACTCTATGTGGGGACTTTGCGGTTTTTGAGGCAAATGCCACATCAAAGGTTGTGCATTAGGTATATTCAAAACATCACAAGCACACACCTCTCCATATATATGTTTTGGCACACATGCAAGCGATGGTGGTTGTCCTGTGGCACTCACTCATGTGGTTATCGGCAATGCTTCCATCTGTCGGCCCGCTTGGTCCATCACTTTCACCGACAATGAGAGGTTAATTATTTTGACTTAGGAGGGGATTAATTTTTTGTTTTGTCTCGCGATATAGGTCAATGTGAGATTACATATATAATAGGGCATGTGTACACATGAATCCATCCCACTGGATAGAGGGGGGGGGGGGCGAGCACATGACACGTCATGAACCTCTTGCTCTGTGTGGGGACCTGTGCGATTTTGAACGCATGCACCACATCAATGTTGTGCATTAATTAGGTATTCAACACATATGCATGCATCACGCACCTCCATAAATATGTTTGGGACACATGCATGCAATGGTTGTCTTTGGACACTCTCGCTTGCTTGGTTAGGCTAGTCATAGTGGGGAGTAACTTAGAGTAGTGTCATGCATATGACACTAGTCTATACTACTACCTTCATAGTGCAAAGTGTCATAGAAGTAGTATCATGTATGTTTGCATTTATTATCTTGTAGACTCAACTTTTCTTGAGAAGCGTTATGTGATGGTAACATAATATGTTACTCCAAACACCTCTCTCCTCATTAATTAGCTGCCACATAAGCAAATTTGTCTTGAAATGTGTTATGTTTCTACCTCAGTTACTCCCACTATGACTAGCCTTATGGGCGGCAAGCCTATATATATTCGTGGGCCCATGTGGACGTCCATCATTTCGATCGACGACGAGAAAGGTTACCAGGGTGGATTCTTCTTCTTTGGTTCATGTTACCGTATAGTAGGTCGATCATTCTAGGCCTAATTAAGTTTGAGCGCATGCATGCTACGCATCGTGAACCCTCGCTCGATCAGTGTGGGGATTTTACGGTTCCAAAAAGCATGGTGCCTCATCAAATTTGTGCATTGCATATTCAAACGCCACACACACCACTTCCATATATAGATAATTGGGCCACATGCACAGAGTGGGTTTTGTCTTCCAGACAGTACTCCCTCGCGAGTTTATCGGCGACAAGCTAGCCCATTTTGCGGGGCCGTGTGGACGTCCATCACTTTGACCAACAACGAGTGAGAGAGGTTATACGATCAAGTTGGATTCTGTTTGGTCCGTGTTACAGTACGTCTTGGTGAGATGCCCTCCCCCCGACAGGAGTGTGTGTGTGTGTGGGGGGGGGGGGGGGCTACTTCGCACTACCCGCAACCTCTGTGGGGTCGGGGAAGTCCGGTTATTTTGCGAGGCACACGTGCCACGTTAAATTTGTGAATGGTAGTTAAATATTACACCACACCCTTTTCATAGATATAGTATAGGGCCACCCGCAGGTGGTTTGTATGTTGTCTCACCCATCTCCCGCCACAAACACACATTTGTGGGTCGGCACATAGTCCACCTTTGTCTGGAAGCGAAAGGGGAAATTAGACCATATATATGATGGACTCCTATAGGTTTTGTGTTATGGTAGGGTGAGATTTCAAACCTAACTATCTGGGGGCATGCATTCGTAGCTAGGATTCCCTTACCGCCGACATGAAGTGGGGTTCGTAGGGGGTGGCTGACTAGCAATACTGTGCGCTTTGTGCGACAGGTGCCACATCAAAGTTGTGCATTGGGTATTCGAACATCAAACCACCCTTTTCATACATATATTTGGTCCACATGCAAGTGTGTTCGTGTTCTTACCCTTTCCCGTGTTATTCTTTTTGCCAAATTTATAAACAGCACATGAGTTGGATGCAGAAACCGTCTGCGATTGGGTATGCAATAGACACGGTTCGGTCAGACTACCCGTGTGGCACACCCGTGCCCCTGCAGTCACTCACATCAGCAAAGTAGATTGGGCTCCACGAGGCTTGCCTCCCGCTCTCGAAAATATCTACTGCCTCGTAATCTCGAAAATATCTACCGCCTAGAAGGTTTTTATGTTTGATAGCACACGATTGGTATGTGCGGACCGTGTGCGATGTCTGTTACTCCCGCTCTGCTTCAATCCCTTGATTCAAATTTTTAGTAGCCATCGGCATTTTACTCCCGCCTCTGCATCCCTCGTAATCTCAAAAATATCTGCTCGCCGTTGATTCAAATTTTCAGTAGCCCTGGCATTTTACTCCTGCCTCTGCATCCCTCGCAATCTCAAAAATATCTGCTCGCCCTTGATTCAAATTTTCAGTAGCCCCGCCTTGTTACTCCTGCCTCTGCATCCCTCGCAATCTCAAAAATATCTGCTCGCCCTTGATCCAAATTTTCAGTAGCCCGGCATTTTACTCCCGCCTAGTAAAATTTTCAGTTGTCGCGGTCCTTCCTCAAACACCACCTTGCCCCCCTGCCCTCCCTCCACACACACCACACACTCCCCAAAACCTCCGCTCACACAGATACACACCACCCCTCCCTCGCTCGAAACCATTGGTAGGTCACCGCCACCGCCTCCATCCTCAACCTCTGCCTGGAGCCAATGGCCCAAAAGAGGTTTATCGCAGCCTCTTTGCCCGACGCCGGTGAGGTGGCCGCCAAGGTGTCCCCATCGTCCTCTGCAGGCTCTTTATCGATCCGCCGTCGCCGGTCGCCCGATCTGCCCGCCGCCGCGCCCCTACGCCGGTTCGAGGACTTCCCCGTCCTCCCTCGGGCCCGACTTCTGACGAGGTACTACCTCGGGGTCCGGCAGCAGCGGTGGGGGACGTGGGTCGCCGAGATTACGGATCAGGAGACCCACACCCGCCGGTGGCTCGGTAGCTTCCACACGGCCGAGCTCGCGGCCATGGAGTACGACCACTGGCAGGTCCGCTACCACGGCGTGGCGGCTACGCTCAATTTCCCCTTCGGCACACGTCCGGTCGACCTCGTTCCACCGGAGCCAGGGGTGGTGAGCTCGGCTATGGCGTGGGAGGACCGCGAGGCGTGGGAGCGCCTCGAGGCCGAGGCAGCCGACGAGGCCTACATGCAAGAGCTCCGCCGGCAGCACCCAGAGCTCGTGGAGGCGGAGTGGGTGATCTTTGCTGGAGCGGAGGGCGGCGAGGTTATCGTGCAATCCTCCGATGACGAGGTCGAAGGCGGCGAGGACGGCGGCACGGAGGGCGTCGAGGTGGGCGGCGAGGACGAGGAGATCAACATTGACGAGTGGAGGTGTGTCTTCCCCAACGACCCCGACGACGGCACCGGCCCGGACCCGGCTCGCGGCACACCGTACCTGACGAGGAAGGATTGGCTCGACCTCCACTTCGACCGAAAGTAGTTTAGATTAGTTTAAATTTATGTTTTATGTTTGGTTATACAAAACTATCTATGTTTATGTTTGAATGCATGCTACTTTCGGTTGAGATTGGCTCGACCTCCACTTCGACCGAAAGTAGTTTAGATTAGTTTTAATTTATGTTTTATGTTTGGTTATGCAAAACTATCTATGTTTATGTTTGAATGCATGCTACTTTCGGTTGAACCTGCTTTGAACTTGATCAAATTGAAGTTTACAACATTAAGTTTAGGGGGTCGACTAGAAACGGCCAAAAATTGCTGGAGTATATATATATCCACTAAGGGTTCTAGTACGTTAACTTTTAAAGGATCGGCTAGAGATGGCCTTATGCCTTGTTTATTTCAGTTCTTCACAATGTGATGCTCTATATGTGCAACTATTTGCCGTGCAGTTCAATTTCATCAATAACAGTTTCAACAATACCACTATGAATTACGATATTTGGTTGCTGTTAAGGATGTTGCAGTTAATATGCCTTTTTGTTTTTTTAACAATAACTAGTGTACTTTAGACCTGCACAATACCAGTTTGAATGACTATATTTGCTTGTTTTTAAATGTTATGCCTGTTTGCAGTTAACACACCTTTCCACTTCTTGTTTTGTTTAACTAACGTGCTTAAACCTGCACACTAAAGCTATCATTTATAGATTATGTTGTCTACCATGAATATATTTGGTTGATGTTTAGCCTGTTGTGCTTAACATGCCTTTATATGTACTCATACAGGACAATATTGAGAACAGGTGATGTTTTCTGTCGAGGTTAGTTTCATCGCATTGCTTATATATACTCACTGTTTAGGATATCGGTAGCTGGTACCATATAGCCTAAGGGCTGATAAGGGATTAATCGTCGAATCGGACATTTCACTGAATATATCTGTAACCCATTTATCGGTAGGTTAACTAAGGCCATATTTAATATATCTGAGGCGACATAGCAACATGCATTGTACTGAATGACTAAATATGCAATCCCAGGCTACATAGCAACAAGGAAGAGTGTTACCTTAATGTTCTGATGATGTCTAGATATACATGTAATAAGATCTTATATAATGGGATGGAGGGAGTGTTGTACTACATCATTTTGCAATTGTTGTTTAGGTTCTAATATTAACTTGGTGCTTTTAGGTACATATGTCATTGCCAAAGATCCACACTTCGACCCTTTCTGCGTATGGGGCAATGAGATATTCATGAACCAGCATCAAGTGAAGAAACTGATAAAGATTGTTATTAAAATGGGTCAAAAGATGTCAATCGAACTATTTGTTCACACTTTATGCAAGACAACAGTGAACTGCAGGATGGTAAGTAAGAATTTTGTAGCCTTCTTTTTACTGCCCATAATGAGTTGTGTTAGATGACAATGTCTGAATCTTTTTCCTTTGCATTGGATCCTGAAGCAGTTTACTCAAGATTACCTCTCAAACTACATGATTGGCGGCCGACCATCACAAGGGGTTGGACTAGAGTCGTGCGTGCCTTCTGCATCAAGGAGAGCACAATAGGGCCATTCCGCTTCACCTTGTTCAGCTACCAGAATGTCTCTTGCCTCTTTCATTACCATCTGTAATAGTACAAGTATACAACTGTGGTTCATCATTCTTTATTTGGTGCTTATGTAATTCTTGAACATATGTACCTGTGAATCGAATAATACATTGGTTGTTTGAACCTGATGGATATGAATAAAACTATAGCCTACTTTCAAATTCAAATTAGGTACAATTTTAAATAGCAGCAACTAAATTAGGGTTAAATTATGCTCTGCAGGTCATTACGGTGCACACGGTCTATAAAGCACAGCGTGTGTGATATAAATCATAATCCAACACGGTTCACGGAGAGGAAACGTGTGTAACCATGCACACAGTTGTTGTTTGCAAACCGTGTGTGATGTCAGACAATATCACAAACGGTGCAGGAAAACTAAATGTGTGTGATTCTCGACCTATCATACACAGTTTACAATGATGAACTATTTGTGATGTACCAGGCATCATAAATGTAGAGCCAGTTTGGTACGTGCCTGGAATGTGCCTGGACTGCGCCTGAAAAAATCCCGTTCCTAGAATGTGCCTGGACAGTGCCTGGTTTTAGGTAAAACCATGATACGTCTCCAACGTATCTATAATTTTTGATTGTTCCATGCTGTTATATTATCATTTTTGGATGTTTTACAATCATTTTATATCATTTTTTGGTACTAACCTATTGACATAGTGCCCAGTGCCAGTTGTTGTTTTCTGCATGTTTTTTACATCGCAGGAAATCAATACCAAACGGAGTCCAAACGCAGCGAAACTTTTTGTGGAATTTTTTTGGACCAAAAGACATCCAATGGGCCGGAGAAGCACCTGGGGGGTGCTCCGAGGGGAGCACAACCCACCAGGGCGCGCCTGGAGGCCCAGGCGCGCCCAGGTGGGTTGTGCCCACCTCGGGGGCCTCCCGCACCGCCTCTTTGCTCTATAAATACCCCAATATTCCAGAAACCCTAGGGGAGTCAACGAAAATCAATTCCAGCCACCGCAAGTTCCAGAACCACCAGATCCAATCTAGACACCATCACGGAGGGGTTCATCATCCTCATTGGTGCCTCTCCGATGATGCGTGAGTAGTTCATTGTAGACCTTCGGGTCCGTAGTTAGTAGCTAGATGGCTTTCTCTCTCTCGTTTGATTCTCAATACAATGGTCTCTTGGAGATCCATATGATGTAACTCTTTTTTGCGGTGTGTTTGTTGGGATCCAATGAACTTTGAGTTTATGATCAGATCTATCTTTTTATCCATGAAAGTTATTTGAGTCTTCTTTGATCTCTTATATGCATGATTGCTTATAGCCTCGTATTTCTTCTCCGATATTTGGGTTTTGTTTGGCCAACTTGATCTATTTATCTTGCAATGGGAAGAGGTGCTTTGTGATGGGTTCGATCTTACGGTGCTTGATCCCAGTGACAGAAAGGGAAACGACAAGTATGTATCATTGCCATTAAGGATAACAAGATGGGGTCTATTTCTACATAAATAGATTCTTATTGCATTACTCCGTTTCTCCATGAACTTAATACACTAGATGCATGCTGGATAGCGGTCGATGTGTGGAGTAATAGTAGTAGATGCAGGCAGGAGTCGGTCTACTAATCTTGGACGTGATGCCTATATAATGATCATTGCCTGGATATCGTCATGAGTATTTGAAGTTCTATCAATTTCCCAATAGTAATTTGTTTCCACCGTTTGCTATTTTTCTCGAGAGAAGCCACTAGTGAAAACTACGGCCCCCGGGTCTCTTCTTTAATATATTTGCCTTCAAGATCTATTTTGCTATTCGCTCTTTTATTTGTTTGCAACTTTTATTTTCAGATCTATTAATCCAAAAACCCAAAAATACCTCACTGAATTTTATTTGCTTTTATTTGCATCTTTCAATCTACTACAATTTTATCTATCTCGTTACCCGAAAGGGATTGACAACCCCTTTAACACGTCGGGTTGCAAGTATTTGTTCTTTGTGTGCAGGAGCTGTTTACGTGGTGTTGCGTGGTTCTCCTACTGGTTCGATAACCTTGTCTCATCACCGAGGGAAATACCTACCATCGCGGTGCTGCATCATCCCTCCCTCTCTGGGGAAAAACCGACGTAGTTCTAGCAGACATCAAGAGGAGTTTCTGGCGCCGTTGCCGGGGAGACATCATCAACATGTACCAGGTTCCTAATCACAAATCTCATCTCCTTGCAATTTACATTATTTGCCATTTGCCTCTCATTTTCCTCTCCCGCACTTCACAAAATTTTGCCGTTTTATTCGCCCTCTTTTTCGTTCGCCTTTTTCTCGTCAGATCTCATATTTGCTTGTGTTGCCACGTGCCTTCTATTTGCTTGCATCTTCGCTTGCTAAAAAACTATTGTTATGGATCCTCATCCACTTGCTAATCTTTTCAAAAGATCCAATTATGATGAACCAATTGCTAGTGAATTGAGTTCACTAGATTATCTTTATGAAGTCTTGCTTGAGATTTATGAATCTGAAAATTGTGATGAAGTGTTAAATGAAGAAATTTATAAAGTGGTTCATGATAGCTCCTTGAATGAAAAGCATGATTGCAATGATGTTATTATAAATTCTATTAATGTCAATTGTGCTAATAATATGCAAAACCCCAAGCTTGGGGATGCTAATTTTGATATGTCCACTACTTATTGCAATGATCATGATTGGGGTGATTCTTCTTATGATCTTGAAAATTTATTTAAGCCTCATGATGAATATGTTATTGGTAATAATGTTTGCAATAATATTGAAAGTGGATTTGGAAGAGTGTCAACTTTAGGTAAAAATAATCCCACATATTTGGAGAGTGTTCAATCTTATGAAATTTTTGATAAAAGTGGGCTTGGAGAGGTCATGACTTTATTTGATGATAATCCCACTATTTTGGAAGAGTGTCAACTTTGCATGCATGTGGATCATGTAGAGAATATGTTATGTGATAGCTATATTGTTGAGTTTGAATATGATCCCACATGTAATTATTATGAGAGAGGGAAATATGGTTGTAGAAATTTTCATGTTACTAAATTACCTCTCTTCATGTTGAGATTGCTATTGTTTTCTTCCATGCATATGCTAGATCTTGCTTGTCTTGCTAATTTGTTTTCCTATAAAATTCCTATGCATCGGAAATATGTTAGACTTAAATATGTTTGTCACATGTTTTATGATGCTCTCTTTGCATTTTTCATTATTATCTTTCATGTGAGCATCAATAAAATCTTATGCCTAGCTAGGGGCGTAAAACGATAGCGCTTGTTGGGAGGCAACCCAATGAATAAAATTTATTTTCATCTTTTTCTTTATGTTCTTGAGTGTTTTCATAATTATGCTACTGTTATGATTGTGTTCTTTATGTTTAATTAGTGTTTGTGCCAAGCAAAGCCTTTGGGATAGCTTTGGTGATAGTTGATTTGATCTTGTTGTAAAACAGAAACTTTTGCGTCCAGTAAAATAATTTTAGAGTGACAAAAAATTCTGAATTTTTTACACAAGATTTATATACAAATTGCCTCTGTTTTCCTAATTTTTCAGAATTTTTGAAGTTACAAAATTATGAGAAGAATTCGTATCTTTGCAGACTATTCTGTTTTTGGCAGATTCTGTTTTCTTTGCATTGTGTGCTTATTTTGATGAATCTATGGTTTGTATTGGAGCTTATAAGACACGGTAAAGTTAGAATACGGTAGATATAATGCAAGAACAAAATTTGAATGGGTTTTCTACAGTACTTAAAGTAAAGATTAGTTTTCTTATACTAACGGATCTCATGAAGCTTTTGTTGAGTTTTGTGTGATTGAAGTTTTCAAGTTTTGGGTGATATTACGATGGATGAAGGAATAAGGATTAGCAAAAGGCTAATCTTGGGGATGCCCGAGGCACCCCAAGATAATATTCAAGAAGTATCAAGCAACTAAGCTTGGGGATGCCCCCGAGTGGCATCCCCTCTTTCTTCTAACGACCATCGGTATTTTACTTGGAACTATATTTTTTATTCGTCACATATTATGAGTTTTGCTTGGAGCGTCTTGTATGATTTGAGTCTTTTTTTTGCTTTTTATTTTAAGTCTTGAATCCTTATTGGACACACCTTTTTGAGAGAGCCAAAAACTATGCTATGCTTGCTCCTATGCTTCACTTAAATTTTTAGAGCCTTGGAATTGCTCTAGTGCTTCACTTATATCTTTTTGAGCACGGTGTGCTTTGTTATTTTTTGAAGAAATGCTCTCATGCTTCACTTAGATTTATTTGGGAGTTAGTAAAATTTTGAAGAAATTCTCTCTTGCTTCACTTAGATTAATTTGAGAGAAAGAAATATTATGCTCATGTTCTTCACTTATATTTGTTTGAGCTTATTAAAAGCAACATATGAAACTAGTCCCAAAGTGATAGATATCCAAGAAGGATATAATAAAAACTTTCATGAAGATCACTGGACAAAATAAACTTGGTTCTTTGTAATAGTTTTGAGATATGACGATATAATATGTGAGCCATGTTGATGAGTAATTGTGCTTTAGTAAGAATATTGGTGTTAAGGTTTGTGATTCCCTATGCAAATACGAAAGTCAATAGTTATGCAATGAAATTATATCTTACTTATGGTGCATTATTCGGTGTTACTTATGCTTAATGCTTTCTTACGAGATTATTCATTTCTTGGTTGGGCGCTTCTCAATCTTTTTGCTAGCCTTCATTTGCACCAAGTATGATCACTACTTGTGCATCCAAAACCCTTTAAACCAGTTTTGCCATATGAGTCCACTATACCTACCTATATGCGGTATTCCCGTACCGTTCTAAGCAAATTTGTTTGTGCCATCTCTAATTTTCAAAATAAATTTCTCTTTTGTGTGCTCGTACCGCTCGCGAGGCGGTGAGGGGTGGCCGATATTTTCCATGCTAGATGTGTTATTCTCACGATGAGTGTTTATCCACTTGTCATTGCATGAGAGTACGGCAAAGGTATTAGGGATGCCTAGTCCCGAAATGAAAAATGAATTTACTTTATATTGTCAGATAATAAATTCCTTGGAAAGTGTTGGTATGGAGGGCACCCGTGGATACGGCTAGCCATGGAAAGTGAAAGAAATGGTGGAAAAAGGAATAAACTTTATTTTCTGTTTGGGAACCGCCTATGATATATCTAGCATGGAAAGTGTTGGGAGCTCTAAGTCGTTTTCGTTGGTGAGAAAAGTATGCCTCTCAAAATGTTTTTATCTCTCAATTTAAGCTTTGAGCTCTGGCACCTCTACAAATCCCTACTTCCCTCCGCGAAGGGCCTTTCTTTTACTTTATGCAATTTTTATTTTTAATTTGAGTCTCCATCTTCTCTTACAAAGCACCAACTAAGGGGCACTATGATCATACTTGAGCATTGGGTGTAGCTAATATTCGAGTGTGTTTCATGAATAGATCAATGATTGAGCATGACGGGCTAGGGATAACTTGCTTTACCGTTGATATTTTGAAAGACATGGTTGCTTGTTGATATGATTGAGTATTTAAGTTATCATGTCAAAACTAGACTACTGCTTTGAACCATATAAAAGTCCAAATGTCCATGCTATTAAGAAAATAATATGTGATGAACATGTTAGGCAGCATTCCACATCAAAAATTCTGTTTTTATCATTTACCTACTCGAGAACGAGCAGGAATTAAGCTTGGGGATGCTGATACGTCTCCAACATATCTATAATTTTTTCTTGTTCCATGCTATTATATTATCATTTTTGGATGTTTTACAATTATTTTATAATCATTTTATATCATTTTTTGGTACTAACCTATTGACATAGTGCCCAGTGCCAGTTGTTGTTTTCTGCATGTTTTTTGCATCACAGGAAATCAATACCAAATAGAATCCAAACGCAGCGAAACTTTTTGTGGATTTTTTTTGGACCAGAAGACATCCAGTGGGCTGGAGAAGCACCTGGGGGTGCTCCGAGGGGAGCACAACCCACCAGGGCGCGCCTGGAGGCCCAGGCGCGCCCAGGTGGGTTGTGCCCACCTAGGGGGCCTCCCGCACAGCCTCTTTGCTCTATAAATACCCCAATATTCCAGAAACCCTTGGGGAGTCGACGAAAATCAATTCCAGCCGTCGCAAGTTCCAGAACCACCAGATCCAATCTAGACACCATCACGGAGGGGTTCATCATCCTCATTGGTGCCTCTCCGATGATGCGTGAGTAGTTCATTGTAGACCTTCAGGTCCGTAGTTAGTAGCTAGATGGCTTTCTCTCTCTTGTTTGATTCTCAATACAATGGTCTCTTGGAGATCCATATGATGTAACTCTTTTTTGCGGTGTGTTTGTTGGGATCCGATGAACTTTGAGTTTATGATCAGATCTATCTTTTTATCCATGAAAATTATTTGAGTCTTCTTTGATCTCTTATATGCATGATTGCTTATAGCCTCGTATTTCTTCTCCGATATTTGGGTTTTGTTTGGCCAACTTGATCTATTTATCTTGCAATGGGAAGAGGTGCTTTGTGATGGGTTCGATCTTACGGTGCTTGATCCCAGTGACAGAAAGGGAAATGACACGTATGTATCGTTGCCATTAAGGATAACAAGATGGGGTCTATTTCTACATAAATAGATCTTGTCTACATCATGTCATCGTTCTTATTGCATTACTCCATTTCTCCATGAACTTAATACACTAGATGCATGCTGGATAGCGGTCGATGTGTGGAGTAATAGTAGTAGATGCAGGCAGGAGTTGGTCTACTAATCTTGGACGTGATGCCTATATAATGATCATTGCCTGGATATCATCATGAGTATTTGAAGTTCTATCAATTGCCCAACAGTAATTTGTTTCCACCATTTGCTATTTTTCTCGAGAGAAGCCACTAGTGAAAACTACGGCCCCCGGGTCTCTTCTTTAATATATTTGCCTTCAAGATCTATTTTGCTATTCGCTCTTTTATTTGTTTGCAACTTTTATTTTCAGATCTATTAATCCAAAAACCCAAAAATACCTCGCTGAATTTTATTTGCTTTTATTTGCATCTTTCAATCTACTACAATTTTATCTATCTCGTTACCCGAAAGGGATAGACAACCCCTTTAACACGTCGGGTTGCAAGTATTTGTTCTTTGTGTGCAGGAGCTGTTTACGTGGTGTTGCGTGGTTCTCCTACTGGTTCGATAACCTTGGTCTCATCACTGAGGGAATACCTACCATCGCTGTGCTGCATCATCCCTCCCTCTCTGGGGAAAAACCGACGTAGTTCTAGCAGACATCAAACCACAGAACTCCGACTGCGATGGCAATGCGAGCACAAACAAGTAGCAAGGATGAAACGTTTGGGATATTCGAGATATCAGAAACAGTTTTATAGGGACAACTGTATGCATCAAGGCTCCCTATCCCCGATGGTTTCTGGGTCGTGTGGGAAGGACCCCCCTATTGCAGTCACTCACTAGGCGACGGTTCAAAACGCCGTCGCGGAAAGGGGTTAAAAACCGTTTGTATAGCACCTCGATGTACCAGTGGTGGTGCTCACTTATTAACTGTTTGGTTAATTAGTTGTCATGTTCAGTTAACTGTTTGGTTCAATTCTACAAATGTGATGTTCAATTCTTCAGGGTGCAATTTTGTATTGTCTTCCATGTGAGAAATAAATCGAGTTTATCTGTACAAAATACATGAGAAACAAATACAATTGCTATATTTCCAAGTTGTCAAGCATGCTTGGTTTGGTTAACTGTCTGATCTTCTAGTATGTTATATATTGTGCAATGTGGTGCTCAGTTAGCATTTGGTTCATTTCTTGTGGTGTTTAGTTAACTGTTTGGTTCAATTCTGCAATGCAATGTTCAATTGTTGTGGGTGCATTTTGTTATTGTATACCATGTGAGAAATAAATCGAATTTGGTTGTACTAAATACATGAGAAACAAATACAATTGCTATATTTCCAAGTTGTTAAGCATGCTTGGTTTGGTTAACTGTCTGATCTTCTATTAGGAGTATGTTATATTATGCAATGTGGTGCTCAGTTAATGTTTGGTTAATTTGTTGTGGTGTTTAGTTAACTGCTTGGTTCAATTCTGCAATGCGATGTCCAATTGTCGTTGGTAGAATTTTGTATTGTTGTGCATGTGAGGAATAAATCGAATTTGGCTGCACTTAATACATGAGAAACATATACAATTGCTATATTTCCTAGTTCTTAATCATGCTTGGTTTGGATAAATGTTTTTTCCATGTGGCTCGAATTAATCTGATGAATCTGTGATACGTCTCCAACGTATCTATAATTTATGAAGTATTCATGCTGCTATATTATCATTCTTGGATGTTTTACAATCATTTTATAGCAACTTTATATCATTTTTTGGGACTAACTTATTGACATAGTGCCCAGTGCCAGTTGCTGTTTTTTGCTTATTTTTTACATCGCAGAAAATCAATACCAAACAGATTCCAAACGCAGCGAAACTTTTTGTGGATTTTTTATGGACCAGAAGACATCCAATGGGCCAGAGCAGCTCCTGGGGGGTACCTCGAGGGGGGCACAACCCACCAGGGCGCGCCTAGGCCCCCAGGCGCGCCCCGGTGGGTTGTGCCCACCTTGGTGGCCTCCCGCACCGCCTCTTCGCCCTATAAATTGCCAAATATTCCAAAAACCCTCGCGGAGACCCTAGATTAGAAGTTTCGCCGCCGCAAGGCCTCTGTATCCACGAGATCCAATCTAGACCCCGTTCCGGCACCCTACCGGAGGGGGAGATCATCACCGGTGGCCATCTTCATCATCCCGGCGAGCACCACGATGAGGAGGGAGTAGTCCACCCTCGGGGCTGAGGGTTTGTACCAGTAGCTATGTGTTTAATCTCTCTCTCTTGTGTTCTTGAGATGCACAATCTTGATGTATCGCGGGCTTTGTTAATATAGTCGGATCATATGGTGTTTTCCCCTCTCTATCTTGTTGTGATGAATTGAGTTTTCCCTTTGAGATTTCGTTTTATCGGATTGAATACTTTTATGGATTTGAGATCACTTGATATATGTCTTGCATATGAATACCCGTGGTGACAATGGGGTATTATATTGATTCACTTGATATATGTTTTGGCACTCAACTCGCGGATTCCCGAGGTGACATTGGGGTAATCTATGCATAGGGGTTGATGCACGTTCTTGTCTTTGTTTCTCCGGTAGAAATCTTGGGGCACTCTTTGAGGTTCTTTGTGTTGGATTAAGCATTACGAATCTGAATTTGCTTTGGTGTTATTTTAGTACGAACTCTTGGATAGATCGATCGGAAAGAATAGCTTTGAGGTGGTTTCGTACCCTACAAACAATTTATTCTTATGTTCTCCGCTAGATAGGAACTTTGGAGTGATTCTTCATCGCACATTGAGGGATGATTATATGATCCAATTATATTAGCATTGTTGAGAGATTGCACTAGCGAAAGTACGGAACCTAGGCCTTGTTTTCAAGCATTGCAATACCGTTTGTGCTCACTTTTGTCACTTGCTACCTTGCTGTTTTTATTTATTCAGATTATAAAAATATATTTCTACCATCCATATTACACTTTTATCACCATCTCTTCGCCGAACTAGTGCACCTATACAATTTGCCATTGTATTGGGTGTGTTGGGGGCACAAGAGATTTCTTGTATTTGGTTGCAGGGTTGTTTGAGAGAGACCATCTTCATCCTACGCCTCCCACGGATTGATAAACCTTAGGTCATCCACTTGATGGAAAATTGCTACTGTCCTACAAAACTCTGCGCTTGGAGGCCCAACACGAGTCTACAAGAATAAAGTTGCGTAGTAGACATCAAGCTCTTTTCTGGCGCCGTTGCCGGGGAGGTGAGTGCTTGAAGGTATATCTTTAGATCTTGCAATTGAATCTTTTAGTTTCTTGTTTTCTCACTAGTTTGGTTTATAAAAAGAAAACTACAAAAAAAATAGAATTGAGGTTGCATCATATTATTCATCTCTATAATGTCTTTCGTGAAAATGATGGAAAGGAAAATTGTGCTCAATTGATAGAAGAAGAATTCTATAAAATGTTTGATAAAAAATCTTTGAATGATGAGCATGATTGCAATGTTGTTGGTATGAATTCTTTGAATATCCATGATGCTAATGATATGCAAAGCAACAAGCTTGGGGATGCTATGTTTGATGAAGATGATATTTTTAGTCCCCCAAGTTTTGATGTGCAAATTTGTTATAATGGTAGCATGCCTCCTATTTATGATGATTATATTGATGAAAGTGGGTTTGGAAGAGTGTCAACTCTAGGTACTAATGATCCCACTATTTTGGAGGGTGTTGAATCTTATTATGATAATTATGAAAGTGGATTTGGAGAGGTCATGACTTTATTTATTGATGAATCCACTATTTTGGAAGAGGTTTCAATTGATTATGACAACAAAGTTGCTATCTATGATGATTATGGTGATGACATGTGTGCTATAAAGAATAATGATAACCATGAAACTTGTCATCATAATTTTAATGTTTAATTTGATTTATGCCAATCAAGAATCCCATGATAGTTATTTTGTTGAGTTTGCTCCCACTACTATTCATAAGAATAAATTTGCTTATGTGGAGAGTAATAAATTTTCTATGCTTGTGGATCATGAAAAGAATGCTTTATGTGATAGCTATATTGTTGAATTCATTCATGATGCTACTGAAAATTATTATGAGAGGGGAACATATGCTTTTACATATAGCAATAATATCAAGTTTCCTCTCTATGTGTTGAAAATCTTGAAGTTTTACTTGTTTTGCCTTCCTATGCTAGTTGATTCTTGCTCCCATAAATTGTTAGCTCACAAAATCCCTATGCATAGGAAGTGGGTTAGGCTTAAATGTGCTAGTCATATGCTTCATGATGCTCTCTTTATGTTTTAATTCTTATCTTTTATGCGAGCATCATTGAAATCATCATGCCTAGCTAAAAGGCATTAAAGAAAAGCGCTTGTTGGGAGACAATCCAACATTTATCCCTACTGTTTTTATGTGTTCACATGATTATGCTACTGTAGTAATCATGTTTTATTGCTTTTGTTTCAATAAAGTGCCAAGTAAAGCCTTGGGGATAGTATGGATGATAGTTGACTTGAATCTGTGCAAAAACAGAAACTTTTGCGCTCAGTCCAGGAATTTTGAAAATTCACTGAAACGTGATTTTGATCTGAATTTTTTACAGGTGATAGATATACAAATTCTCTACGTTTTCCTAATTTTTTAGAATTTTTGGAGTAGCATAAGTATTGTTGGAGTACATATTATTACAGACTGTGCTGTTTTTGACAGATTCTGTTTTCAATGCATAGTTTGCTTGTTTTCTAGTTTTTATGGCTTATATTGCTCAATATAAATTGTGGAAATTGTATAGTACAGTAGGCATTGTGTGGAAACAATTATGAATCTTGTCTTTTACAGTACCAAAGTGAAATGGTTTGCTCTTTATCATACTAACCTATCTCACGAAGTTCCGTTAAGTTTTGTGTGATTGAAGTTTTCAAGTTTTGGGTGAGATGTCGATATGAGGAGAATAAGGAGTGACAAGACCCTAAGCTTGGGGATGCCCATGGCAACCCAAGGTAATATTCAAGGAATATCCAATCAACTAAGCTTGGGGATGCCCCGGAAGGCATCCCCTCTTTCGTCTTCAACATTATCGGTAACCTCACTTGGAGCTATGTTTTCATTCGTCACATGATATGTGTTTTTCTTGGAGCGTCATTTTATTTTATTATTATTTTCTTGCTGTTATCTATAATAATGTTTTGCATCTTTTCTTCAATAAAAATGTCAAGTATAGCCTTTTCCATGCTTATTTTGCAAGTATATGAGTTGCTGTTTCAAAACAGAAAGTTTATCGCTGTTGCAAAAATTCTCTAAAAAAGTCAGAATGTTATAAAAGGTTGAATTTTTTTGCATAGTAAGCTATAATAAATTTTCTACAGTCTGGTAAATTTCCATAATTTTTTGAGTTAAATAAGTATTGATACTCTTGCATTCTTTACAGACTGTACTGTTTTGGCAGATTGCTGTTATGTTTGCATTGTTTGCATATGTTTGCTTGTTTAATGATTCTATTTGAGGATAGGAGTATTAAATATGCAGAAGCATTTAGTATGCAATGTTGAATAATAATTTTTGTGATTTGCTACAGTAGAGAATGATAAGGTTTTTGCATTGGTTTATACTAACTTATCTCACGAGTTCTTGTTGAGTTTTATGTGTATGAAGTTTTTAAGATTTAGGGAAACCGTGATATAAAAGGAATTAAGGAGACGCAAAATCTCAAGCTTGGGGATGTCCAAGGCACCCCAAGATAATATTTCAAGAAGTCTCAAGCATCTAAGCTTGGGGATGCCCCGGTAGGCATCCCACCTTTCTTCATCAACAATTATCGGTTAGTATCGGTTGAGCCTAAGTTTTTGCTTCTTCACTTGAGTTGTGCTATTCTTGGAATGTCATTTTGTTTTTTTTTTTACTTGCTGTTTTAATAAAATACTTAGATCTGAAAGTTTTTAAATAAGAGAGAGTCCTCAATTAGCTACCCCTTTGCTTAACTACTCGCTTGATCTTCACTTATATCTTTTTGGAGTAGTTTGTCATTCACTCTTGTGCTTCACTTATATCCTATGAGTAAATTGTTGAATGAATTGAATATCATGAAGTTGAAATTATATTTTCATATCATGCCTAGTGGTAGCTTCACATTGGGTTTAGAAAGTGAAATCTTTTGAAGCTTGACAATCACAATATTGGTCATACAAGCAATTCATGAATGATTACTATAAGGAAGAGAACTTTCACATGCAAATACACTATCTTGGAAATCTTTTGTGATTGTGAGCACCCATCAAAATATTATATGCCAAAATTGTTGACGTTGGTCAAGGAAGACAACATAATGATTTATGTTTGTTCATATTCACATAGAAGTTATATTGTCATAGATCCTTCAACATGTGGTGCTTGCCCCCCATCTTTGCTAACCAAAAATTCCGTACCAAGTAGAGATACTACTTGTGCATCCAAAAACCCTTAAACCCAAATCTTATTTTTCAAGAGTCCACCATACCTACCTAAGGATTGAGTAAGATCCTTCAAGTAAGTTGTCATCGGTGCAATAAGGCAATAAAAATTGCTTCTAAAAGTGTTAGATCATTTAGTGTAAGAGAAAATTGAGCGTTGTACGAACTTGTGATGGCAAAGAATAAAAGCGATAGACTGCATAATAAAGGTTGCTATCATAAGGGGCAATATAATGTGATGTTCTTTTGCACTAAGGGATTGAGCATACAAACAAAAAGCGCATGGCAACCTCTGCTTCCCTCTGCGAAGGGCCTACCTTTTACTTTTATGTATTTACTTTCATGCAAGAGTCAAAGTTTTTCTCTCTATTCCTTTTTAGTTTTCTCTTTTGGCAAGCATCATGTGGTGAGGAAAGATCTAGGCACATATATCCAGTTGGATATGGGTAGCATGAGTTATTATTGTTGACATCACCCTTGAGGTGAATACGTTGGGAGGCGAAATTATAAGCCCCTATCTTTCTATGTGTCCGGTTGAAATGTTTTGCTCATGTGTATGCGGTGAGTGTTAGCAATCATAGAAGACTATATGATGGTTGAGTATGTGGAGCTCTTACTTAGACTCTATTGAATAAGTTGAATTGCAATTGTTTGGTGACTAAGAATATAGGTTGTTGAGTTTCAAGAGAATTCATTGTTTGAACCTTAACATGTGAATTGGTTGCTACTTTGTCATGATGAGTTTTATGAGAAAGAGTTGCTGTTATGATGCTAGGGAAAGTGATTGAAATTATCATTGATCAAACTTATGCACTTTGCTAGCATTCACACTTCATAAATTATTTATTTTATCATTTACCTACTCGAGGACGAGTAGGAATTAAGCTTGGGGATGCTGATACGTCTCCAATGTATCTATAATTTATCAAGTATTCATGCCGCTATATTATCATTCTTGGATGTTTTACAATCATTTTATAGTAACTTTATACCATTTTTTGGGACTAACTTATTGACATAGTGCCCAGTGCCAGTTGCTGTTTTTTGCTTGTTTTTTACATCGCAGAAAATCAATACCAAACGGAGTCCAAATGCAGCGAAACTTTTTGTGGATTTTTTATGGACCAGAAGACATCCAATAGGCCAGAGCGGCACCTGGGGGGTGCCCCGAGGGGGGCACAACCCACCAGGGCGCGCCTGAGCCCCCAGGCGTGCCCCGGTGGGTTGTGCCCACCTCGGTGGCCTCCCGCACCGCCTCTTCGCCCTATAAATTGCCAAATATTCCAAAAACCCTCGCGTAGACCCTAGATTAGAAGTTTTGCCGCCGCAAGGCCTCTGTATCCACGAGATCCAATCTAGACCCCGTTCCGGCACCCTGCCGGAGGGGGAGATCATCACCGGTGGCCATCTTCATCATCCCGGCGACCACCACGATGAGGAGGGAGTAGTCCACCCTCGGGGCTGAGGGTTTGTTCCAGTAGCTATGTGTTTAATCTCTCTCTCTCGTGTTCTTGAGATGCACAATCTTGATGTATCGCGGGCTTTGTTAATATAGTCGGATCATATGGTGTTTTCCCCTCTCTATCTTGTTGTGATGAATTGAGTTTTCCCTTTGAGATTTTGTTTTATCGGATTGAATACTTTTATGGATTTGATAGCACTTGATATATGTCTTGCATACGAATACCCGTGGTGACAATGAGGTATTATATTGATTCACTTGATATATGTTTTGGCACTCAACTCACGGATTCCCGAGGTGACATTGGGGTAATCTATGCATAGGGGTAGATGCATGTTCTTGTCTTTGTTTCTCCGGTAGAAATCTTGGGGCACTCTTTGAGGTTCTTTGTGTTGGATTGAGCATTACGAATCTGAATTTGCTTTGGTGTTATTTTAGTATGAACTCTTGGATAGATCGATCGGAAAGAATAGCTTTGAGGTGGTTTCGTACCCTACAAACAATTTATTCTTATGTTCTCTGCTAGATTGGAACTTTGGAGTGATTCTTCATCGCACGTTGAGGGATGATTATATGATCCAATTATATTAGCATTGTTGAGAGATTGCTGTTGGGGAACGTAGTAATAATTTAGAAATTTCCTACGTGTCACCAAGATCAATCTAGGAGATGCTAACAACAAGTGAGAGGGAGTGCATCTTCATACCCTTGAAGATCGCTAAGCGGAAGCGTTACAAGAATGCGGTTGATGGAGTCGTACTCGCGGCGATTCAAATCGCGGAAGATCCGATTCAAGCGCCGAACGGACGGCGCCTCCGCGTTCAACACACGTACAGCCCGGGGACGTCTCCTCCTTCTTGATCCAGCAAGGGGAGAGGAGAAGTTGAGGGAGAGCTCCGGCAGCACGACGGCGTGGTGGTGGAGCTTGCGGTTCTCCGGCAGGGCTTCGCCAAGCACTACGGAGGAGGAGGAGGAGTTGGAGGGGGGAAGGGCTGCGCCAGGGGAAGGGTTGCAGCTCCCATGCACCTCCCCACTATATATAGGGGTGGAGGGGGCTGGTTTCTTGCCCTCCAAGTCCATTGGGGCGTTGGCAAAGGTGGGAGGAAAGAAATCCCATCCTTTCCCTTCCCCACCGATTGTTATCCCCCCTTTTAGGGATCTTGATCTTATCCCTTCGGGATATGATCTTATTCCTTCTAAGGGGGGATCTTGGTGCGCCTTGACTAGGGTTGTGGGGCCTTGCCCCCACTACCCACATTCATGTGGGTCCCCCCATGCAGGTGGGCCCCACTTCGGAACCTTCTAGAACCTTCCCGGTACAATACCGAAAAATCCCAAACATTTTCCGGTGGCCAAAATAGGACTTCCCATATATAAATCTTTACCTCCGGACCATTCCGGAACTCCTTGTGACGTCCGGGATCTCATCCAGGACTCCAAACAACTTTCCCATAACAACTCTAGCGTCACGGAACCTTAAGTGTGTAGACCCTACGGGTTCGGGAACCATGCAAACATGACCGAGACACCTCTCCGGCCAATAACCAATAGCGGGATCTGGATACCCATATTGGCTCCCACATGTTCCACGATGATCTCATTGGATGAACCACGATGTCGGGGATTTAATCAATCCCGTATAAAATTCCCTTTGTCCATCGGTATGTTACTTGCCCGAGATTTGATCGTCGGTATCCCTATACCTTGTTCAATCTCGTTACTGGCAAGTCTCTTTACTCGTTCCGTAACGCATGATCCCGTGGCTAACTCCTTAGTCACATTGAGCTCATTATGATGATGCATTACCGAGTGGGCCCAGAGATACCTCTCCGTCATACGGAGTGACAAATCCCAGTCTCGATTCGTGCCAATCCAACAGACACTTTCGGAGATACCTATAGTGCACCTTTATGGTCACCCAGTTACGTTGTGACGTTTGATACACCCAAAGCATTCCTACGGTATCCGGGAGTTGCACAATCTCATGGTCTAAGGAAATGATACTTGACATTAGAAAAGCTCTAGCAAACGAACTACACGATCTTGTGCTATGCTTAGGATTGGGTCTTGTCCATCACATCATTCTCCTAATGATGTGATCCCGTTATCAACGACATCCAATGTCCATGGTCAGGAAACCACAACCATCTATTGATCAATGAGCTAGTCAACTAGAGGCTCACTAGGGACATGCTGTGGTCTATGTATTCACACATGTATTACGGTTTCCGGTTAATACAATTATAGCATGAACAATAGACAATTATCATGAACAAGGAAATATAATAATAACCATTTTATTATTGCCTCTAGGGCATATTTCCAACAGTCTCCCACTTGCACTAGAGTCAATAATCTAGTTACATTGTGATGAATCGAACACCCATAGAGTTCTGGTGCTGATCATGTTTTGCTCGTGGAAGAGGTTTAGTCAACGGATCTGCGACATTCAGATCCGTATGTACTTTACAAATATCTATGTCTCCATCTTGAATATATTCAAGAATGGAGTTGAAGCGGCGCTTGATGTGCTTGGTCTTCCTGTGAAACCTGGGCTCCTTGGCAATGGCAATAGCTCCAGTGTTGTCACAGAAGAGAGTCATCGGGCTCGACGCATTGGGAATCACTCCTAGGTCGGTGATAAACTCCTTCATCCAGACTCCTTCCTGAGCTGCTTCCGAAGCAGCTATGTACTCCACTTCACATGTAGATCCCGCCACGCCGCTTTGCTTGCAACTGCACCAGCTGACTGCCCCACCATTCAAAATGTACACGTATCCGGTTTGTGACTTGGAGTCATCCAGATCTGTGTCAAAGCTAGCATCAATGTAACCCTTTACGATGAGCTCTTCGGCACCTCCATAAACGAGAAACATATCCTTAGTCCTTTTCAGGTACTTCAGGATATTCTTGACCGTTGTCCAGTGTTCCATTCCGGGATCACTTTGGTACCTCCCTACCAAACTTATGGCAAGGTTCACATCAGGTCTGGTACACAGCATGGCATACATAATAGAGCCTATGGCTGAGGCATAGGGGATGACACTCATCTTTTCTCTTTCTTCTGCCGAGGTTGGGCGTTGAACTGCGCTCAATCTCACACCTTGCAATACAGGCAAGAACCCCTTCTTGGGCTGATCCATATTGAACTTCTTCAATATCTTGTCAAGGTATGTGCTTTGTGAAAGACCAATGAGGCGTCTCGATCTATCTCTATAGATCTTGATGCCTAATATGTAAGCAGCTTCTCCAAGGTCCTTCATTGAAAAACACTTATTCAAGTAGGCCTTTATGCTTTCCAAAAGTTCTATATCATTTCCCATCAACAGTATGTCATCCACATATAATATGAGAAATGCTACAGAGCTCCCACTCACTTTCTTGTAAATACAGGCTTCTCCATAAGTCTGTATAAACCCAAACGCTTTGATCATTTCATCAAAGCGAATGTTCCAACTCCGAGATGCTTTCTCTATGGCTTGCCGATCATCGGGCAAGTCCGTCAAAGTCCATACTTTGTTTTCATACATGGATCCTATCTCGGATTTCATGGCTTCAAGCCATTTGTTGGAATCTGGGCCCGCCATCGCTTCTTCATAGTTCGAAGGTTCACCGTTGTCTAACAACATGATTTCCAGAACAGGGTTGCCGTACCACTCTAGTGCGGAACGTGTCCTCGTGGACCTACGAAGTTCAGTAGCAAATTGACCCAAAGTTTCATGATCATCATCATTAACTTCCTCTCTAGTCGGTGCAGGCACCACAGAAACATCTTCCTGAGCTGCGCTACTCTCCAGTTCAAGAGGGGGTACCTCGTCAAGTTCTACTTTCCTCCCACTTACTTCTTTCGAGAGAAACTCTTTCTCCAGAAAGGATCCATTCTTGGCAACAAAGATCTTGCCTTCGGATCTGAGGTAGAAGGTATACCCAATAGTTTCCTTAGGGTATCCTATGAAGACGCATTTTTCCGATTTGGGTTCGAGCTTTTCAGGTTGAAGTTTATTGACATAAGCATCGCATCCCCAAACTTTTAGAAACGACAGCTTAGGTTTCTTCCCAAACCATAATTCATTCGGTGTCGTCTCAACGGATTTAGACGGTGCCCTATTTAAAGTGAATGCGGCAGTCTCTAAAGCATAACCCCAAAATGATAGCGGTAGATCGGTAAGAGACATCATAGATCGCACCATATCCAATAGAGTGCGATTACAACGTTCGGACACACCATTATGCTGAGGTGTTCCAGGCGGCGTGAGTTGTGAAACAATTCCACATTTCCTTAAGTGCGTGCCAAACTCGTGACTCAAGTATTCTCCTCCACGATCTGATCGTAAGAACTTTATTTTCTTGTCATGTTGATTCTCTACCTCGCTCTGAAATTCCTTGAACTTTTCAAAGGTCTCAGACTTGTGTTTCATTAAGTAGACATACCCATATCTACTTAAGTCATCAGTGAGGGTGAGAACATAACGATAGCCACCGCGAGCCTCAACGCTCATTGGACCGCATACATCAGTATGTATTATTTCCAACAAGTTGGTTGCTCGCTCCATTGTTCCGGAGAACGGAGTCTTGGTCATTTTGCCCATGAGGCATGGTTCGCACGTGTCAAATGATTCATAATCAAGAGACTCCAAAAGTCCATCTGCATGGAGTTTCTTCATGCGTTTGACACCAATGTGACCAAGGCGGCAGTGCCACAAGTATGTGGGACTATCATTATCAACCTTACATCTTTTGGCATTCACACTATGAATATGTGTAACATCACGTTCGAGATTCAATAAAAATAAACCATTGACCAGCGGGGCATGACCATAAAACATATCTCTCATATAAATAGAACAACCATTATTCCCGGATTTAAATGAGTAGCCATCTTGCATTAAACGAGATCTAGATACAATGTTCATGCTCAAAGCTGGCACTAAATAACAATTATTGAGGTTTAAAACTAATCCCGAAGGTAAATGTAGAGGTAGCATGCCGACGGCAATCACATCGACCTTGGAACCATTCCCGACGCGCATCATCACCTTGTCCTTCGCCAGTCTCCGCTTATTCCGCAGCTCCTGTTTTGAGTTACAAATGTGAGCAACCGCACCGGTATCAAATACCCAGGAGCTACTACGAGCGCTGGTAAGGTACACATCAATAACATGCATATCATATATACCTTTGGCGTTGCCGGCCTTCTTATCCGCTAAGTACTTGGGGCAGTTCCGCTTCCAGTGACCATTTCCCTTGCAATAAAAGCACTCAGTCTCAGGCTTGGGTCCATTCTTTGGCTTCTTCCCGGCAACTGACTTACCGGGCACGGCAACCCCCTTGCCGTCCTTCTTGAAGTTCTTCTTACCCTTGCCTTTCTTGAAACTAGTGGTCTTATTCACCATCAACACTTGATGTTCCTTTTTGATCTCCACCTCCACTGATTTCAGCATTGAATATAACTCAGGAATGGACTTCTCCATCCCTTGCATATTGTTGTTCATCACAAAGCTCTTGTAGCTAGGTGGAAGCGACTGGAGGATCCTATCAATGACCGAGTCATCTGGAAGATTAACTCCCAGCTGAGACAAGCGGTTGTGCAACCCAGACATTTTGAGTATATGCTCGCTGACAGAGCTATTTTCCTCCATCTTACAACTGTAGAACTTGTCGGAGACTTCATATCTCCCTACCCGGGAATGAGCTTGGAAAACCATTTTCAGCTCTTGGAACATCTCATATGCTCCGTGTTGCTCAAAACGCTTTTGGAGCCCCGGTTCTAAGCTGTAAAGCATGTCGCACTGAACCAGGGAGTAATCATCACTGCGCGACTGCCAGGCGTTCATAACGTCTTGAGTTGCTGGGAAAATGGGTGCGTCACCTAGCGGTGCTTCAAGGACATATGCTTTCTTGGCAGCTATGAGGATGATCCTCAAGTTATGGACCCAGTCCGTATAGTTGCTACCATCGTCTTTCAGCTTGGTTTTCTCTAGGAACGCGTTGAAGTTGAGGGCAACATTAGCGTGGGCCATTGGATCCTTGAAGATAGATTGTAAAGACAATTTTAGACTAAGTTCATCTAATCAAATTATTTAATGAACTCCCACTCAGATAGACATCCCTCTAGTCATCTAAGTGATACATGATCCATATCGACTAGGCTGTGTCCGATCATCACGTGAGACGGACTAGTCATCAATGGTGAACATCTCCATGTTGATCGCATCTACTATACGACTCATGTTTGACCTTTCAGTCTCTCGTGTTCCGAGGCCATGTCTGTACATGCTAGGCTCGTCAAGTCAACCTAAGTGTTTCGCATGTGTAAATCTGGCTTACACCCGTTGTATGCGAACGTTAGAATCTATCACACCCGATCATCACGTGGTGCTTCGAAACAACGATCCTTCGCAACGGTGCACACTTAGGGGGAACACATTTCTTGAAATTTTAGTGAGGGATCATCTTATTTATGCTACCGTCGTTCTAAGCAAATAAGATGTAAACATGATAAACATCACATGCAAATCATAAAATGACATGATATGGCCAATATCATCTTGCGCTTTTGATCTCCATCTTCGAGGCGCGGCATGATCACCATCGTCACCGGCATGACACCATGATCTCCATCACCGTGTCTTCATGAAGTTGTCTCGCCAACTATTACTTCTACTACTATGGCTAACAGTTAGCAATAAAGTAAAGTAATTACATGGCGTTTTCATTGACACGCAGGTCATACAATAAATTAAGACAACTCCTATGGCTCCTGCCGGTTGTCATACTCATCAACATGCAAGTCGTGATTCCTATTACAAGAACATGATCAATCTCATACATCACATATATAATTCATCACATCCTTTTGGCCATATCACATCACATAGCATACCCCTGCAAAAACAAGTTAGACATCCTCTAATTATTGTTGCATGTTTTACGTGGCTGCTATGGGTTTCTAGCAAGAACGTTTCTTACCTACGCAAAAGCCACAACGGTGATATGCCAATTGCTATTTACCCTTCATAAGGACCCTCTTCATCGAATCCGATCCGACTAAAGTGGGAGAGACACACACCCGCTAGCCACCTTATGCAACAAGTACATGTCAGTAAGTGGAACCTGTCTCACGTAAGCGTATGTGTAAGGTCGGTCCGGGCCGCTTCATCCCACAATGCCGCCGAATCAAGATAGGACTAGTAACGGTAAGCAAATTGAACAAATCATCGCCCACAACTACTTGTGTTCTACTCGTGCATGGAATCTACGCATAGACCTAGCTCATGATGCCACTGTTGGGGAACGTAGTAATAATTCAAAATTTTCCTACATGTCACCAAGATCAATCTAGGAGATGCTAGCAACAAGTGAGAGGGAGTGCATCTTCATACCCTTGAAGATCGCTAAGCGGAAGCGTTACAAGAACGCGGTTGATGGAGTCGTACTCGCGGCGATTCAAATCGCGAAAGATCCGATTCAAGCGCCGAACGGACGGCGCCTCCGCGTTCAACACACGTACAGCCCGGGGACGTCTCCTCCTTCTTGATCCAGCAAGGGGAGAGGAGAAGTTGAGGGAGAGCTCCGGTAGCACGACGGCGTGGTGGTGGATCTTGCGGTTCTCCAGCAGGGTTTCGCCAAGCACTACGGAGGAGGAGGAGGAGTTGGAGGGGGGAAGGGCTGCGCCAGGGGAAGGGTTGCAGCTCCCATGCACCTCCCCACTATATATAGGGGTGGAGGGGGTTGGTTTCTTGCCCTCCAAGTCCATTGGGGCGTTGGCAAAGGTGGGAGGAAAGAAATCCCATCCTTTCCCTTCCCCACCGATTGTTATCCCCCCTTTTAGGGATCTTGATCTTATCCCTTCGAGATATGATCTTATTCCTTCTAAGTGGGGATCTTGGTGTCTTGGGGCCTTGCCCCCACTACCCACGTTCATGTGGGTCCCCCCATGCAGGTGGGCCCCACTCTGGAACCTTCTAGAACCTTCCCGGTACAATACCGAAAAATCCCGAACATTTTGCGGTGGCCAAAATAGGACTTCCCATATATAAATCTTTACCTCCGGACCATTACGGAACTCCTCGTGACGTCCGGGATCTCATCCGGGACTCCGAACAACTTTCCCATAACAACTCTAGCATCACGGAACCTTAAGTGTGTAGACCCTACGGGTTCGGGAACCATGTAGACATGACCGAGACACCTCTCCAGCCAATAACCAATAGCGGGATCTGGATACCCATATTGGCTCCCACATGTTCCATGATGATCTCATCGAATGAACCATGATGTCGGGGATTCAATCAATCCCGTATACAATTCCCTTTGTCCATCAGTATGTTACTTGCCCGAGATTCGATCGTCGGTATCCCTATACCTTGTTCAATCTCGTTACCGGCAAGTCTCTTTACTCATTCCGTAACGCATGATCACATTGAGCTCATTATGATGATGCATTACCGAGTGGGCCCAGAGATACCTCTCCATCATATGGTGTGACAAATCCCAGTCTCGATTCGTGCCAATCCAACAGACACTTTCGGAGATACCTGTAGTGCACCTTTATGGTCACCCAGTTACGTTGTGACGTTTGATACACCCAAAGCATTCCTACGGTATCCGGGAGTTGCACAATCTCATGGTCTAAGGAAATGATACTTGACATTAGAAAAGCTCTAGCAAACGAACTACACGATCTTGTGCTATGCTTAGGATTGGGTCTTGTCCATCACATCATTCTCCTAATGATGTGATCCCGTTATCAACGACATCCAATGTCCATGGTCAGGAAACCACAACCATCTATTGATCAATGAGCTAGTCAACTAGAGGCTCACTAGGGACATGCTGTGGTCTATGTATTCACACATGTATTACGGTTTCCGGTTAATACAATTATAGCATGAACAATAGACAATTATCATGAACAAGGAAATATAATAATAACCATTTTATTATTGCCTCTAGGGCATATTTCCAACAATTGAACTAGCGAAAGTACGGACCCTAGGCCTTGTTTTCAAGCATTGCAATACCGTTTGTGCTCACTTTTGTCACTTGCTACCTTGCTGTTTTTATTTATTCAGATTATAAAAATATATTTCTACCATCCATATTACACTTTTATCACCATCTCTTCGCCGAACTAGTGCACCTATACAATTTGCCATTGTATTGGGTGTGTTGGGGACACAAGTGATTTCTTGTATTTGGTTGCAGGGTTGTTTGAGAGAGACCATCTTCATCCTACGCCTCCCATGGATTGATAAACCTTAGGTCATCCACTTGAGGGGAAATTGCTACTGTCCTACAAAACTCTGCGCTTGGAGGCCCAACACGAGTCTACAAGAATAAAGTTGCGTAGTAGACATCAATCTGCAATGTGCTTATTTTTCATCAACATATTTTACTGATAGCATGCGAACCCTCACTTAACCTGATCACTAACTACCTTATATGTGTTGCAGGGAAACAATGGGAAGCACTGAGGTTTACAATCGAGGTTCGCACATGCATGGTCCTTTGTCTAATAGCACATTATTGTGCAATTGCAGGAACCATTCTAATATTTAGGTTTTTAACAATTTGGTCTTGCACATGTAGGTCCTGCTGTCAGAGGTTTTGACCCACTGTTCGACCCTTTTTGTATATGGGGAAATGAGTTGTCCATGAATATCAGTCAAGTCAAGAAACTCAGAAAGATTGTTAGGATAAAGAAATTAGCGACAAAAAACAACAAGATCTTTGTCTGCACAATGAAGAAGACATCAGTTCACTACAGGATGGTACTAACTATTATACCTTGGCTTTTTTATTCCTTTGCCCCATTTCCAATCTAGAGAAGATATTTATGCACATCCTTGTTTTCAGGCCTTTCCAAAGCAGTTCACTGATGATTACCTCTCAAACTAACTGTATGATCAGGAGGCTAGGAAGGTATTCATACAACACCCACGGTTCAATATTGAAGTGTTCCTAAAGAGGACGAAGATGGACGGTCAATCATCCACAGGCACTGGCCTAAAGTTGCAAAGACCTTCAACATCAATGAAGGCTCAATATTCGCCTTCCGCTTCAGCAGTTTTCCAGATGAGATTCATCTGTCTATGTACCGTCTATGATGCTAATTTCGAAAGGTTATAGATGTTGCATGTGAAACTTGCTGCTGGTGCAGTTCTGTAATGGGGTAGCTGAGTGCTAAAGCTATATGATGTCGTACTCTGATGTATTTCAATTATGAAATCCTGCTTCCTTAATACAAAAATGAAATATATTGTGTGCTTAATATGAAAGGTCAATTAGATTAATAAATGGATTATTAATAATAGGACAATTAGCCTGCTAATTGGGTTTTTCTATTGCAAACGGTTATTGAGAAAACACCGTGTGTGATGACATCAGACAACGCACACAGTTTCTAGGAATAAAACGTGTTGGATCAATGAACAATCACACATGACTTCCTCTTAAAAACTGTTTGCGTTAGGCCACCATGCGCAAACGTTTACCACATAAAAAGCGTGTGTGATGGACAGCCTATGCCACACAGTTTCTTCTACGCACCGTGTGTGATGCATTTAATAACAAAAACGATAAAATTGTTAATATTGTGTGCAATGGCAACACTATCACAAATGATTTAATGGGGAAAATTGTGTGTGATGTACCTGCAAACTGAAACGTTTTCCTTGGAGTGACTGTGTGGGATGTATATACGAACGGAAACGTACTTCTTGGATTGACTGTGTGGGATGTCCATACTAACGGAAACGTATTCCTTGGATTGACTGTGTGGAATGCACATACGAACGGAAACGTTTAGCAGGGACTGACTGTGTGGGATGTACTTACGATCGGAAACGATTTGGCCTGTATAATTGTATTTTTTTAGCACAATTGTATGTATAACCGTATTTGATCGCTCACCCGTCGCACACGACCTCATTTTGCCGAGCGTGCCAGGAGGGCCTATCCCCGACGGTTTCCGGGTCGTGTGGGAAGGACCCCCCTATCGCACACACTCACTCGGTGACGGTAACAAAAACGATAAAATTGTTAATATTGTGTGCAATGGCAACACTATCACAAATGATTTAATGGGGAAAATTGTGTGTGATGTACCTGCAAACTGAAACGTTTTCCTTGGAGTGACTGTGTGGGATGTATATACGAACGGAAACGTACTTCTTGGATTGACTGTGTGGGATGTCCATACTAACGGAAACGTATTCCTTGGATTGACTGTGTGGAATGCACATACGAACGGAAACGTTTAGCAGGGACTGACTGTGTGGGATGTACTTACGATCGGAAACGATTTGGCCTGTATAATTGTATTTTTTTAGCACAATTGTATGTATAACCGTATTTGATCGCTCACCCGTCGCACACGACCTCATTTTGCCGAGCGTGCCAGGAGGGCCTATCCCCGACGGTTTCCGGGTCATGTGGGAAGGACCCCCCTATCGCACACACTCACTCGGTGACGGTTCAGAATGCCATCGCGGAAAGGGGTTAAAAGCCATTTGTATAGCACCTCGCTGTACCAGTGATGGTCACTGAAAGTCTAAACAAACCATCACAGTCAATACAAGTACAAAATGGTTAACAAAATTCCAAGCAATCTACCATCGTCAACAAGGCAAAGTAAGAGAAGGAAGTAAAAAGATAAAGTGAAAGATGAAGACAAGAAGTAGATAAGCCCAAGACTAGAAGAGACCCAACTAACAAAAGCCCATCCATATCCATAAATGGATGAGAAGGAGTGGCTCACCATGACCCATGGGTATCGTTGACTAGTCCTCATATACTCGTGAGCCATCTTTTATCGATGTATCCCTTGAACCTATCACCGTCAAGGGTAGCTTGGCCACTGCCAAGGACCACTATTCTATAAATATCCCCAATATACATGCACTCTCATTCACCCCCAATTGAAAAAACTCAATAGGAAAGTCGTCCCTCCTCCTTAGGACCAAGGTTCAAGGAGGTCGGGTTTCAGAATCTAAGGGACCTTGTAAGGGTCAAATCATAGCCAGTTGTAGGACTTCAGAAGCGGTGAAGTTCTCAATGTTCAACGCATCGAGCACTTCCCATGATGTCTCTCCTCATATAGTACGTAGATCCCGCTCCCACGAGGTGGCTGAGCATATTACTTCAAACCACACTACAAAGGATGTTGAAAGTATCAAGAGGTCGACTAGAGGGGGTGATAAGCCATGCATGTAGGGGGCTCGCAACAATCTTCGAGGGAAGTATCACATCCCAAAATTATTGATTCGACACAAGGGGAGCCAAAAATAATTATAAACCATGCAATTGAGTTGTAAACTCAATCACCATAAATTCCCATGTGATATCCCTTCTGAAACTTCCGATCACGCGCTCCGTCCTACTAGGACTAAATTGAGACGATAGATATCCAAATTAGCATCCGCAAAATCTCTCACTAAATCTATAAAATACTTTTTATTAAGATCCTAGAAAAGTTTGCTAAAAGAGGAAGGAGAAAGCATTAGGTTCAGAAGCACCATGGGCATAAGCTCCTGAAAAGGTTTGATGTAAGAGGAAGGAGAAATCACTAGGTCCAAGAGCACCATGGCCATAAGGGCCTCTTCGTCGCCAGCCCCCGAAATGGACATAATATTTTTTTCGTGGACTTGTCCGCGGACAGGGATACGGTAGCCGGCCATCCAACCCTGTCCCCTAAACATCCGGTTCTATTTACTTTTCTTAAGTCCACAACACTAAAAATAATAGCATATCAAATCTTCCATGAGTGAAGATATATAAATGCGATAATAGTTCTAATTTAAATATTATGATCCAACTAAGTTTTGAAATAAAATAGTTCAACCTTGAATTCAACTAGCACATATGTTCTAGTTGGCCCCTTTAAGCACCCACATCTTCTTAATCAAATCTTTCTTGAGTTGCTCATCAGTTGCTTGTTGCCGAATTTTTTGATGCATTGGGACAAACTCGTCAAATGTGGTCGGATTCTTATGTGGAAGTTGGATAGGATCACCCATCTTCTCGAATTCCAGGCCTTCGACAGTATCATCACCCTCATCCTCCACGATCATGTTATGCATGATCACACAACATGTCATCACCTCCCACAATGTCGCCGGATCCCATTGTTTAGCAGGCCCATTAACAACTGCAAAACAAGCTTGGAGCACTCCCAATGCCCTCTCCACATCTTTTCCAGATCCTTCTTGTCTTTGGGAAAAGTGAGCTATTTTCTGATCAAGTAGCTTAGAGATGGTTTTGATGAAGGTAGTGTTGGGAAACATAGTAGAAAACAAAAAAAATCGCCCTACGATCACCCAGGAACAATATAAAGATGCATATCGGGTTTGGATCAATGATTTTTACCAAATTCGGAGTGCAACGGAAGTAGACGAGTCGGTGTAGATCTTACTTGGAGTCCCTTGAACATCGATGACGATCCCACGGACCACCCTCGAACGATCCCACGAACGGAAGACCGAAAGCACGACCTCTCTACTTGGTTGCAAGCGTATGGTCTTCACGATCTGGCAGCGCTTCGTCGTCCAAAGCTAATCGTTGCCGGAGAATTAGAGGGAGGAGAATAGAACCACATGGGGCTTATAATTATGAGGATTAGAGGTGGCTAGGGCTAGCTCTAATTAGTCAATTAGGACCAACTAGAACTAGAACTAGATCAACTGGAGGAGGCTCCAAAACTTGTGTTAACATAGGGTGGAAATCCTCTAGTATATATAGGTTAGAGGGGAGGGAGAGGGCAGCCACCAAGGGGGAAAGAGTCCCCCTTGGTGTGCCAGCCTTGGGGGGGGGGTTCCACTCCCCTCTGAAGCGCGATTCCCCCCCAACCCACAAGGAAAGGGGGGCACCACTTCCATATGGGACATTCTTGCCCATATCTCCTTCCACCACTTGGCCGTTTAAGGCAATTGATATTTAAATTAAATATAAAATGTTCTAAAATGCTATAAAATGTTCTAAATATGTAAATTAAATATAAAATTTTATATATATATATAAATTAACATCCACGGAAACATTTTCCACTTATATATATTAATCGGTAATACCCGATATTCACCGAAACACTTCTGGAACCTCTCGGAACTATTCCGGATATTAATGAAACAATTCCACAAATATATTCTCATCACTCCCATCCCACTAACAATCAGAAGATTGTGATTACCTTAAGCTTGTGACTCTGTAGGTTCGGTAAACCATAGACATGAACGAAACCCCTTCGTTCAATGACCGATAGCGGAACCGTGGACATCCATATCGGTCCCTATGATTACATGAATGATATTCGAGTGAACCTTTGGTTATCATGTGATGTTCCCTTTGCTTCACGATACTTTACAAAACCTGGTGTGCATTGGTATCCTCTTGAGTCATCATCATGCTCACTATATCGTTGCTCCCGTTATCGGTTTTGTTCTTCTTTCTCGTTGACATGTTCCGGCATCCCCGTGATGTAGTCACCTGTGTCTGGCCAGACGATGATTGATGCCATCACACCGAGAGGGCCCTAAGAATATCTCTCCATTGTCGGAGGAGCAAATCCCACTCTTGAGCATCCGATCACTTATCAAACTTTTCTGGTGAACCTGAAAGTTGTCGTTATGATCACCTTGTTACAGATGACGTTTGGGCAACCTCAAAGCCCACCATCCGGTAGGAAGTGACCGATGTACTCTCATGGTCTGAGGAACTAAAACACATGCTAAGACTCTGTGCTATAACAGATGATTTTAGATGATATAATCACAAAGTATAACAGACAAGTATTGGGTTGATTCAATATGATCGTTCTTCTAACGTCATACCCTCACTGTTATAACAGACAAGTATTAGGACTATCGTTACACTTAACGATATCCTAAGATCTGGAAAATGTGATCACCAACAACACTTGATCCAGTCTTAGAGGCGAGACCAGGAACCTATTGTTTATAGTTTATTACTTCACACATGCATATGAGTTTTCCACTGAATCGCATATTCCAGGATCATAGCAATTATAGCATGAAATATAAACTCTTAATTATGAATAATGGAAATATAATAATATAATATTATTGCCTCTAGGGCATATTTCGAATAGTCTCCCACTTGCACTAGTGTCAATAATCTAGTTAGCACTATTAACTTTTACACCAATGGCAATCCGGTGTTAGTCCATGCTTTGCTTGTGGTATAGACTTCGTCCTATCGAATCTGACAACTTCAGATCCGTGTGTATCATTTGCATTTCAATGCATTCGTCATGCTTTCACATAAATTCATAATTTGTGTGAAACAAGCTTAGTATATATTAAATCATCGGTAAGACCTTTGATTCCTTAGATTGAGCTATAGATCCACTATCTGAGAATAGTGTTCTTTTGCACAATCATCTAGAAATCATACCAAGTTCATAAGTGAACCATTGATTCATCACCCTCTATTATTGCTTCTAAAGCAACAATATACTTAACTTTCTATTATATAATTCTCCACAGTAACTTTCTTGGACCAATTCCAGTTTACTGTGCCACCATAAATCATTTCAATTGAAATTTTCTTGGAGCACCAATTGAAGATTTTTGTCGATGTACTACTTACATCAAGCATGTATTGATGTAACTCCTTACAACAGTCTCTTCATTCTCCCCATATGCGAGAAACATGTCGTTAATACTTAACGATATTTTCACTGTTGTCCTATGATCAACAATTTGACCATTCTGGTAACTTTACTCACAACTTACTTGGAATACTTGGACATATTTGGTTATTACATACCATGGAATTCACACAAGTGTGATTGAAATCATGTATTTCACTCATCAGTATTTCAAGATATCAATTCTTGCTAAGAACTCCTTCCATGTGACTTTGACAAGAAAACTCTTCTTGACATTTTTCATACTAAACAGCTTTAGTACTTTTGTCAATATGTACTTTGGCTAAGCCTAATTAGACACTACTATCTCCATAGATTATTATGTCTAATATAAGGACTATAATGCCTAAGTACTTTACTAAAAAACTATTTTTAATAAAGTCTTAATACATGTCAAGAAATTTATATAATTTCCAATCAACAATGTGTCATGCACACACAATGTTTATAAAAATTATCATGCTCCCACTTACTTTATTGTAAATACAAGCATCTTTGTTTCTATTGATGAAATCATATTATTTGATCAATTCATCAAAACAAAGATTCTAACTCCACTATCCTTGCTTCGGATCATTACTGGATCTCTTGAAGTTTGCACACTTACTAGCATCCTCTAGACCGAGAAAATTACCTTGGATCGTATCAAATATACATCCTTGGTTCTATTTCCATCTCATGGGAATCATTTTGACATCCATCTGTTATATCTCATAATTGAAATATTTAGTAATTGCTAGTTTAATCCGAACTGACTTTAAGTATTATTATGATGAGACAATCTCGCCATAATTAACTCCTTGATCTTGTCATAAACTATTTGCAACAAGTCAAGCATTATAAAACAATTTTATCTTTGTCAATTTATAGATTCATCACTACACTTTAGACTTTAAGTCTTTCAGACGGTCTATCAAGCTCTAAACTTGAATTATCTTTATGGATACTATCTCAAATTATTTTGGCATATAGCCAATTCTGGAGTCAGGTCCCATCAATGCTTCTCTGTGTATTATAGGTTCATTGTTTGTTTTAACAATATTTTGTCTGCACACCACGTAGGTCTGCAAGAATTTGCCCAACCTATATAGTTCAGCTGCAAGTTTGACCGAAATTACTACATCTTATGTAGAGGCTTCCGTATCGGTCGAAGTATGAAATACTAGAACCAATTCTAGCGTTTCTTTTCTTTGACTTGATTACGGAGATTCTGTAATCTTATTGAGTTGCACTGTCCTCCCACTCACTATTTTGCAGAAAACTTTTTCTACAAAATTACCGCACTCTATGGCAAAACACTTTGCCTTGGCGTAGTGATAGAGGAATACCCAACCATTTGGTATAACCTACAAACTAGCACTTATTTCAACAAATTTGTTGGCGCTCTTTTTCAGTGTAAAAGCCACAATCTCTAAAGCATCACATTAAAAGTATATTGGCGAAAAAAATAATGTCATCTTTGATCTCACCATGTCATACATAGCTTGATTGCATCTACTCAAAACACTCTACTCTTAGTAGTGTTTCTAGGAGGTGCAAGCTATTAAATTCTTTTATAGCTCATCAGACATTCACTAAATTTGTAACTCAAATATTCTTTTCTGTAATCCAATTGTAGAAACATAATTTTCTTGTTACAATAATTTCTACATTGTTCTAAAAATCTTTCTGAAACATTTCAAAAGATCCAGATTTATGTCTCAACTAGTAAATATAAATATATACTTGAGTCATCTTGAAGATAGATAAATCCACTGCTCGCAACAACACTTATTGGATTACATACATCAATATGCATATTCCCAATTTTTTTGTTGATCATTCTCTATGGCCTGTGAACGGTATTTTAGCTTACTTCACTAATTGGATGAAATTTTCAAGTGTCAGATGATTCTCAATCAGATGACTTCAAAATTCATCACGATGAAATTTCTCCATGCTGGTTTCTCCAATGTGACTAAATGCAGTGCCACACAAATGTGGTATTCTTTTAGTCTTGCAACATTTAGCGTCAGTGTTATGGATGTTCAATTTTATTATCAATATTCATTACATACATCTTATTCACAATAGGTGTATGACCTTTTGTTCATAACATTGAACAACTATTGTTCTCTCATGAACAACCTCCTTGCAACTTCTATGCAATGGGCTAGAGTGTACAAAAACTCTAAAATGAATTATGATAATGAATATAGAGGAAATACATTGATGGAAATACTATAACCTTTTACAATCCATCAAATATTTTAACCTCATTATTTGTTGGTCGTTTAGGTCGTTCAATGTTTCTTGCAACGATTCGCAATAATATGCAATTGAGTCGATATCCTTGTGATCAACCTTTTAATCACAATACCGAAGAATCAGTGATAAACAAATTGATCATATTTCCCAAGGACTACACTTTACTTGACCAAACATCTGTACATCTCATAACTCGTATGACATTCATACCTGAGGTGGACATTCCAGAATTCTTTTCTTTCTGCCTTTTACTTTTATAGTTTTACTTCAATATTTCTCTCACTATCAGAAGAAACATCAACTTTAATAGTGGCGTGAGCCCTGAACTTCCCTAGGCGTGTAAGTCTCATTACACCATTTCATTTTGTTCTTTCTCTATAAGTTCTCACCGTCAACACATGACTAGTGTTCTTCCGGATCTTACGCATTTCAGTCTTAAACATAGTTGAACACTTCACTAGAACTTGCAAATAAAACACTTCTTTACATATCGCATATCATTTAGTCTTTGTTTGTTTCTGAAAACAATTTTCAATTCCAAGAATATCACATAACGATCCCAAACATTTTGAAGTTCGGTTTTCTAGGAAGCAAGCAGACCGTAATGCAATTCTAGCGTTTGGATCGAAGGGCGTGAGTCTCGTCATCCATAACATCAGCAAGAGAGTATTGTATACATGTAGTAGGACAAAATCCTTCTTGGCACTTTTAGAGGACGATCCTCTCAAGCATAAAGTTTCAACCAGATAAATAACAGTCAATCAATTTCAACAACAAAGGTGGAACCATGAGCCATAATTCTATAACTATAATGCAAACTACACATAGACATTGTTCATAATTAATTTGCACTAGTTATTAAACTTAATTAATACATAATTGTGCTCCCACTCAAATCAATATCTATCATAATTGATAGTGAGTGATTCAACATCCAAATCTAGTTCTCAGCCATTGATGTGGACATCACTGATGACAAGAATTTTGACCGGTGGGCAAGCTTTTGCCGATCATATCTCCATATGACTCTTGTTCATCTTTCGATGCTTCATGATCCGAGGTCAGAACGATTCTGCTAGAACTTCAAGACAACTGACTGCTATCTGCAAGCATGGTCTGACCATACCCGTGTTACACCTCACGTCCCATTTGCGCTCATGTGGACATGACCCATGCTACTTGTGAGCTGCGTTGGGATTTCCCTGAAGAGGAGAGGATGATGCAGTACAGTAGAGATAAGTATTTCCCTCGGTTAGAAACCAAGGTTATCAATCTAGTAGGAGAATCACACAACACCTCATTAGCAGCACCTACACACAAAATAACAAATACTTGCACCCAACGCGAACAAGGGGTTGTCAATCCCTACGCGGTTAATTGCAAGGATCAAATCTTGTAGTGATAGATAGATAGAACAAAAATAAAAAATAAAATAAAGTAAATAAAATTGCAGCAAGGTATTTTTGGTATTTTTATATATGATTTAAATAGACCCAGGGGCCATAGTTTTCACTAGAGGCTTCTCTCTTGAAGATAGCATATGGTGGGTAAACAAATTACTGCTGGAAAATTGATAAAAAAGCGAATAATCATGACGATATATAAGGCAATGATCATGTATATAGGCATCACGTCTAAGACAAGTAGACTGACTCCTTACTGCATCTACTAGTATTACTCCACACATCAATCGCTATCCAGCATGCATCTAGAGTATTAAGTTCATAAAGAATGGAGTAACGCCTTAAGCAAGATGACATGATGTAGACAAAGTAAACTCACGCATGAATAAACCCCATATTTTTATCCTTAATGGCAACGATACAAATACGTGTCATGCCCCTTTCCGTCACTGGGATTGAGCTCCGCAAGATCGAACCCATCACAAAGCACCTCTCCCATTGCAAGAAAAATCAATCTAGTTGGCCAAGCCAAATCAATAGATCGGAGAGAAATACAAAGCTATAATAATCACGCATAAAAGAGTTCAGAGAAGACTCAAATAATATTCATAGATAATCTGATCATAAACTCACAATTCATCGGATCCCAACAAACACACCGCAAAGTGTAATTACATCGAATAGATCTCCAAGAACTTCAAGGAGAACATTGCATTCAAGATCAAAGAGAGAGAAGAAGCCATCTAGCTACTAGCTATGGACCCGTAGGTCTGTGGTTAACTATTCATGCATCATCGAAGGGGCAACAATGTTGATGTAGAACCCCACCGTGGTTAATTTCCCCTCCGACAGAGTGCCAGAAAAGGACCCCAGATGGGATCTCTCAAGAACAAAAGCTTGCGGCGGCGGAAAAAGTGTTTCGGGTGGCTCTCTGTTGGTTTCTCGATTTTAGAGAATTTATAGAGGCAGAATTAAGTCAAAAAGCTGAACATGGGCCCCATAACACAACAGGGCGCGCCTACCCCCTAGGCGCGCCCTGGTGCCTTGTGGGCTACTCCTCCATCTTCTGGCCCTCTCCTTTTCTCAATAGGAAGGGCTGGATCTATGTTCGTGAGCAGGGCGATGTTAGAAATCACTTGATAAGAGAGATGCATAATTTCAAGAAAAGAAATCTAAAGGCACCACTCCTCTTATTATTAGTAAACTATAGGAACCAAGCCAACAAGGGAAGAGATGCTTTCTAAAATGCCATTTTAAGATAGCTGATGCTGGTGAATCAAAGACGGATCATAGCAGTGGTAGTTCGATGGCTGATTCCCCATATTTCTGAAGAAAAACAAGCTCTAACCACATTCTAGGAGTTGCCAGGAGTCTAAAACTTCCAGGCTCTCTTTTGTCCAGAAAAATATCTCCAAAAAGTTTCGTGGCATTTGGACTTCGTTTGGTACTGATATTCTGGAAAACCAAAAACAGGCAAAAATCAGCAACTCGCACTTGGCACTAAGTTAATATGTTAGTCCCAAAAAATGATATATAATTGCATATAAAACATCCAAGATTGATACTATAATAGCATGGAATAATCAAAAATTATAGATACGTTGGAGACTTATCAACCCACTCCAAAACACTACGTGTTATAGACGGTTGCAACACTGGGAAGAGCACCTTTTAACTTGATATTTACTATGAGAGATCACCCCAATAATTGACTACAGCGTAATCAAAGGGTGCAAACAGCGCATCATCGGAGGGGCAGCAAGGTTAACGTAGAACCCCTCCGTGGTTGATTCCCCCTCCGGCAGAGTGCTAGAAAAGGCCCCCAGATGGGATCTCTTGAGAACACAAGCTTGCAGCGGCGGAAAAAGTGTTTCGGGTGGATCCCTGTTGGTTTCCCGATTTTAGAGAATTTATAGAGGCAGAATTAGGTCAAAAAGCTGAACGTAGGCCTCACAACACACCAGGGCGCGCCTACCACCCCCCCCCCCCCGCGGGCGTGCCCTGGTGCCTTGTGGGTTACTCCTCCATCTTCTAGCCCTCTCCCAAAGCTTCCAGGGTCTCTTTTGTCTAGAAAAAAAAATCTCCAAAAAGTTTTGTGGCCTTTGGACTTCGTTTGGTACTAATATTTTGGAAAACCAAAAACTGGAAAAAAACAACAACTGGCACTTGGCACTAAGTTAATAGGTTAGTCCCCAAAAATGATATATAATTGCATATAAAACATCCAAGATTGATATTGTAATAGCATGGAACAATAAAAAATTATAGATACGTTGGAGACGTATCAAGCATCGCCAAGCTTAATTCCTGCTCGTCCTCGAGTAGGTAAATGATAAAAATAGAATTTTTGATGTGGAATGCTACCTATCATGTTCATCATGTAATCTTTCTTTTGTGGCATGAATATTAAGATCCGAATGATTCAAAGCAATAGTCTATAGTTTGACATAAAAACAATAATAATAAGGCATACTAACAAAGAATCATGTCTTTCAAAATATGAATGCTAAAGAATGTTATCCCTACAAAATCATATAGCCTTGTCATGCTCCATCTTCTTAACACAAAGTATTATCATGCACAACCCCGATGACAAGCCGAGCAATTGGTTTATACTTTTTAATGCGCTTCAGCTTTTTCAACTCTTACGCAATACATGAGCGCAAGAGATGGATATAGCACTATGGGTGGAATAGAGTATGGTGATGGGGATAATATGAAGAAGACAAAAAAAATAGAAAGTCTCACATCGACGAGGCTAATCAACGGGCTATGGAGATGCCCATCAATTGATGCCAATGCAAGGAGTAGGGATTGCCATGCAACGGATGCACTATGAGCTATAAGCGTATGGAAGCTAAAAAATAAAACTAAGTGGGTGTGCATCCAACTTGCTTGCTCATGAAGACCTTGGGTATTTCAGGAAGCCCATCAATGGAATATACAAGCCAAGTTCTATAATGAAAAATTCCCACTAGTTAAATGCAAATGAAAGCATAGGAGACTCTCTATATGGAAAACATGGTGCTACTTTGAAGCACAAGTGTGGAAAAGATAGTAACATTGCCCCTTCTCTCTTTTTCTCTCATTTTTTATTGGGTTCTTTTTTTGTGGGCTCTTTTTGGCCTCTTTTTTTCCTTTTTTTATTTCCTCACTGGGACAATGCTCTAATAATGAATAATGATGACTATCACACTTCTATTTACTTACAGCTCGATACTAGAACAAAATATGACTATATATGAATGCCTCCGATGGTGTACCGGGATGTGCAATGATCTAGCGTAACATGTATAAAAAATAATGAACGGTGGCTAAACTACAAATACTATGTTAGCTATGTGATCATGCAAAGCAATATGACAATGGTGATGTGTGTCATAATAAAACAGAATGGTGGAAGTTGCATGGCAATATATCTTGGAATGGCTATGGAAATGCCATAATAGGTAGGTATGGTGGCTGTTTTGAGGAAGATATAAGGAGGTTTATGTGTGATAGAGCGTATCATATCACAGGGTTTGGATGCATCGGCGAAGTTTGCACCACATCTCAAGGTGAGGAAGGGCAATGCACGGTACCGAAGAGGATAGCAAATTGCGGAAAGGTGAGAGTGCGTATAATCCATGGACTCACATTAGTCATAAAGAACTCATATACTTATTGCAAAAGTTTATTAGTCCTCGAAGCAAAGTACTACTAGTCATGCCCCTAGGGGGATAGATTGGTAGGAAAAGACCATCTCTCGTCCCTGACCGCCACTCATAAGGAAGACAATCCACAATAAATCATGCTCCAACTTCATAACATAACGAGAGACTATACGTGCATGCTTCGGGAATAACAAACCTTAGCGCCAATATTCTTATAAACCACAATTACTCACTAGCACAACCCACATATTACCACCTTTATATCGCAAAACTATTGCAAGGAATCAAACTTATCATATTCAGTGATCTACATGAAAGTTTTTATTATATCCCTCTTGAATGCCTATCATATTAGGACCAAATTCTTCACCTGTACTAATTGCCATTACTATTATCAACTTCCAAAAAGATACAAATGAAGCATGAGAGTGCAACTATTTTTTTAAATACAACCATCACCGTGCTAAAAAAAATATAAGTGAAGCACTAGAGCAACTGCCTAGCGCAAAAGATTTAAGTGAAGCATATAGAGTATTCTAACAAATCACGAATGATGTGTGTCCCTCTCAAATATGTGTGTCCAGCAAAGATGATTGTGAGAAACTAAAAAGAAAACAAAGCAAAGACCCATATAATACACGACGCTCCAAGCAAAACTCATATCATGTGATGAAACAAAATATAGCTCCAAGTAAAATTACCGATGGTTGGTAGAAGAAAGAGGGGATGCCTTCCGGGGCATCCCCAAGCTTAGTTGCTTGGGAGTCCTTGAATATTACCTTGGGGTGCCTCGAGCATCCCCAAGCTTAGGCTCTTGCCACTCCTTATTCCTTCATCCATCATGATCTCACTCAAAACTTGAAAACTTCAGCACACAAAACTCAACAAAACCTTCGTGAGATCCATTAGTATAACAAAGCCAATCACTACTTTAGATACTGTTGTAAACCCATTCATATTTTATTATTGCATTATACCTACTGTATTCTAACTTCTCCATGGTATACCCCCCCGATACAATCCATAGTTTCATCAAAACAAGCAAACAATGCAACAAAAACAGAATCTATCAAAAACAGAACAGTCTGTAGAAACCTGAATTATGATCATACTTCTGTAACTCCAAAAATTCTAAAAACTTAGGACAACACGAAAATTTGTATACCAATCATGTGTAAAATATTCAGATCAAAATCACGTTCCAGTGAATTTAAACAATTCTGCTACTGGGCCCAAAAGCTTCTATTTTTTGACAGAACCATATCAACTATCATCCAAATCATCCCAAAGGCTTTACTTGGCACAAACACTAATTAAAACACAAAAAGACAACCATAACAATAGCATAATTGTGTGCACACTAAAAAAATAGAAAAATAAAAAAGAATGATAACTATTGGGTCATCTCCAAACAAGCACTTTCTTTATAGCCATTAAGATAGGCTTAAGATTTTATTGATGCTCACATGAAAGATAATAATTGAAACACAAAGAGTGCATCATGTAGAATGTGAAGAACACATTTAAGTCTAACATACTTCCTATGCATAGGCATTTTATAAGCAAACAAATTATCAAGACAAGAAATATCTATCATATGCAAGGAAGAAGAATAAAACATTGACAATCTCAACATAACGAGAGGTAAATTATTATGATCCTATTACCATATTTTCCTCTCTCATAATAATTACATGTAGGATCACAATCAAATTCAACAATATAGCTATCATATAAAATTTTCTCTTTACGATCCACATGCATAAAAAATTTATAATCTTCAAGATAGTGGGATTAACATCAACTAAAGTCATGACCTCTCCAAACCCACTTTCATAAAAAAATCATAAGATTGAACAATCTCCGAGTATGTGGGATTCTTTCTACCTAAAGTTGACACTATTCCAAACCCACTTTCACTACAATTGCTAACATTATTATCAATAGCATATTCATCATGAGGCTTAAATAAATTTTCAAGATCATAAGAAGCATCACCCCAATCATGATCATTGCAATAAGTAGAGGACATAACAAAATCATCATCCCCAAGCTTGTAGCTTTGCATATAATTAGCATAATTGACATTCATAGGATTTATAACAACATCATTGCAATCATGCTTCTCATTCAAGTAGCTATCAAGTGTGGGTGCAACAACAATAGTTACATTTTTAACGTAAGGAACTATTGCAAGTTAGTCATCATAAGCATCATTAATATTGGCATCGTGGCCATAAGAATAGCAAGCATCACACTCATCAAGAGGGGATATTTCAATCAAATCAACGAATCATAATTATCTATAGATTCATGCATATCATTATTCTCTTCAAAAGCAGCAGATTATCTCGATAAATTCTTTAGCATAGGCATTAGGAGCATAGTTTTCATAGCAATATTTTAGTATGTCAAAATTTTCACAGTTGTAGAGAGTAACATCATACTTTTCAATCAAAGAAGCAACTTCATAAGCACCCTTAAAAGCAACAAATTCTTCAATTTGTTCGATATCATAGTAACTATAAACACCCTTGGCATAAGAAGATAAGATTTCATTATCATTAAACTCACATAGGTAGGGAAGGTGTTTTTTAGGGTTCTTAGAGCAACAAGTAAAATCATAAATTTCACATAGATTCCAAGCATAGCATAGCAAACAATTTATTTGTCTCCATCAGAGTCTCCCATTTTGCGACAAACGGTGATGCACAAAATGAGCATGCTCATCTAATGATTTTCCCTCAACTAAACTAGTTGGGGTTTTAGCATGAGCACAAATGGATCAAAGATGATCCAAGTAGAAAACTTTAAGTGGATCCATAATTATCTTATATTTTCTTATTCCTTTCCTATTTTTTAGTGTTGACATTAAGGCAATAGAAGCAAGCGAGCAAGCAAGCAAACGAACAAAAAGGTAAACAAAAAATATTTTTGTATTTTTGTGAAAACATTTTAGAAGTGGGGGAGATGAAAACGAGAGGCAAAAGGAAAATAAAGTAAATGCAAGTAAGTTTATGCGTAGGCACTTGATAGATGTTGATGATGTCTCCCCGGTAATGGCACCAGAAATTCTTCCTGCTACTTGTGAGTTGCGTTGGGATTTCCCCGAAGAGGAGAAGATGATACAGTACAGTAGAGGAAAGTATTTCCATTGGTTAGAAACGAAGGTTATCAATCTAGTAGGAGAATCACACAACACCTCGTTAGCAGCACCTACACACAAAATAACAAATACTTGCACCCAACGCGAACAAGGGGTTGTCAATCCCTCGGCAGTTAATTGCAAGGATCAAATCTTGTAGTGATAGATAGATAGAACAAAAATACAAAATAAAATAAATAAAATTGAAGCAAGGTATTTTTGATTTCTTATATATGATGACCCGGGGGCCATAGTTTCACTAGAGGCTTCTCCCTTGAAGGTAGCATACGGTGGGTAAACAAATTACTATTGGGCAATTGATAGAAAAGCGAATAATCATGACAATATCTAAGGGAATGATCATGTATATAGGGATCACGTCCGAGACAAGTAGACCGACTCCTGCCTACATCTACTACTATTACTCCACACCTCGACCTCTATCCAGCATGCATCTAGAGTATTAAGTTCATAAAGAACGGAGTAACGCCTTAAGCAAGATGACATGATGTAGACAAAGTAAACTCACGCATGAATAAACCCCATATTTTTATCCTTAATGGAAACGATACAAATACGTGTCATGTCCCTTTCTGTCACTGGGATTGAGCACCGCAAGATCGAACCCATCACAAAGCACCTCTCCCATTGCAAGAAAATCAATCTAGTTGGCCAAACCAAATCGATAGATTAGAGATAAATACAAAGCTGTAATAATCATGCATAAAAGAGTTCAAAGAATACTCAAATAATATTCATAGATAATCTGATCATAAACTCACAATTCATTGGATCCCAACAAATACACCGCAAAAAGTGATTACATCGAATAGATCTCCAAGAACATCAAGGAGAATATTGTATTGAAGATCAAAAAGAAAGAAGAAGCCATCTAGCTACTAGCTATGGACACGTAGGTCTGTGGTAAACTATTCACGCATCATCGGAGGGGCAAGAATGTTGATGTAGAACCCCACCGTGGTTAATTCCCCCTCCGACAGAGTGCCAGAAAAGGCCCCCAGATGGGATCTCTCAAGAACAAAAGCTTGCGGCGGCGGAAAAAGTGTTTCGGGTGGCTCTCTGTTGGTTTCCCGATTTTAGAGAATTTATAGAGGCAGAATTAGGTCAAAAAGCTGAACGTTGGCCCCACAACACAACAGGGCGCGCCTACCCCCTAGGCGCGCCCTGGTGCCTTGTGGGCTACTCCTCCATCTTCTGGCCCTCTCCTTTTCTCAATAGGAAGGGCTGGATCTATGTTCGCGAGCAGGGCGATGTCAGAAATCACTTGATAAGAGAGATGCATAATTTCAAGAAAAGAAATCTAAAGGCACCACTCCTCTTATTATTAGTAAATGATAGGAACCCAAGCCAACAAGGGAAGAGATGCTTTCTAAAATGCCATTTTAAGATAGCTGATGCTGGTGAATCAAAGACGGATCATAGCAGTGGTAGTTCGATGGCTGATTCCCCATATTTCTGAAGAAAAACAAGCTCTAACCACATTCTAGGAGTTGCTAGGAGTCTGAAACTTCCAGGTTCTCTTTTGTCCAGAAAAATATCTCCAAAAAGTTTCATGGCATTTGGACTTCGTTTGGTACTGATATTCTGGAAAACCAAAAACAGGCAAAAATCAGCAACTCGCACTTGGCACTAAGTTAATATGTTAGTCCCAAAAAATGATATATAATTGCATATAAAACATCCAAGATTGATACTATAATAGCATGGAATAATCAAAAATTATAGATACGTTGGAGGCTTATCAACCCACTCCAAAACGCTACGTGTTATAGACGGTTGCAACACTGGGAAGAGCACCTTTTAACTTGATATTTACTATGAGAGATCACCCCAATAATTGACTACAGCGCAATCAAAGGGTGCAAACAGCAAAGGGATAAACATCTCAGGCAATTCATAATAGCATGATATGGTATAGCCCTGGGCGCCAGGAGTTCCCCATGAATGTCTTCAATCTCTAGTTGAAGCGACGTGATGGCCAATATTTCGTTGCCGTGGCAACTGTTTCAAAAATATTGATGTGGCGGTAATCTCAGAAAACGTTGCCGTGATGGCCATTTCAGAAAACGTTGCCATGGCACCAAAATCTGAAATTTCGCCGTGGTACGAAATTATAGCTCCACGTCCGCGCCTGGTACACCTTCTCCTCGCCGGGGTCTTCCGTGTACGTGTTGCCACCGTCACTTGTAACCTATCTCTATGATATTTAAATTAAGGTGGCAATCTCGTGGCTCTAGCCATCATGCCATGACGCGCAGGCCACTTAACATTACAACATATAACCATCTCATACATAAACTTATTATCATGACGAAGGCTATACCACATCATATGCAAACCCTACAAAACCAAGTTAGACATCCTCTAATTGGTTTGGCAAATTTTAATTACTCGGCTTCTAGGGTTTCCGGATAAACCTAGCTACTTACATGCTCACCATAAAGTGATAATCGTTGTTACTAGATTAACTTTCTGGGTGTGTGAAGGAAGAGACTTAATTAAAATTTTTGTTCCCCCACACTAAACTTCGTCTAATACGCGTTACCCGCTAGAAGATCATCCATCTTCATCGCCCTCTTGCGTACGTGATGGTTCATTATTCTTGACTATGGTGAAGCCCATGGAGCTGTTAGCAGATCGTCGATAGCCAAAGCCGAGCGATTGTCAGAACCTTGTGAAAAGAGACACCATGTCGTTAGTGAACTGAACCGAAGCAACACTCGGGGGAAGCATAGCAAGAACATCACCCTCATATCTACATGTGATCTAGAACTCAACCTGCATCTACTCATAGAAACGCTCATGATGCCACTATTGGGAAACGTAGTAGAAAACAAAAAAATTCACCCTACGATCACCCAGGAATAATATGAAGATGCATATCGGGTTTGGATCAATGATTGTAACCGACTCCGGAGTGCAACAGAAGTAGACGAGTCGGTGTAGATCATACTTGGAGTCCCTCAAACGTCAATGACGATCCCACAAACCGCCCTCAAACGATCCCTCGAATGGAAGACCGAAAGCACAACCTCTCTACTTGGAGCTTCACCTTCCAGAGCTTATCGTCGCCGAAGTATTAGAGGGAGGATATTAGAACCACACGGGGATTCTAATTATGAGAATTAGAGATGGCTAGGGCTAGCTCTAATTAGTCAACTAGGACCAACTAGAACTAGAACTAGATCAACTAGAGGAGGCTCCAAAACTGTTAACATAGGGTGGAAATCGTCTAGTATATATAAGTTAGACGGGAGGGAGAGGGCAGCCGCCAAGGGGGAAAGAGTCCCCCTTGGTGCGCCAGCCTTGGGGCGGAGTTCCACTCCCCTCCCAAGTAGGATTCCCCCCCCCCCCCACACACACACAAGGAAATGGGGGGGGGGGGGTGGACTTCCATATGGGCCTTTGTGGCCCATATCTCCTTCCACCACTTAGCCTTTTAAGGCCCATTGATATTTAAATTAAATATAAAATGTTCTAAATATTTTTAGAACATTATATATATATATAGTTTAACAACCTCAAAAACATTTTCCACCTATATATATTAATCAGTAAGACCCGGCTTTACCCGATATTCACCGAAACCCTTCTGGTGACCCCGAAATGCTTCCGGAACCTCTCGAAACTATTCCGGATATTAATGAAACAATTCCACAAATATATTCTCATCACTCCCATCCCACTAACACTCAACAGATCGTGATTACCTTAAGCTTGTGACCCCGTAGGTTCGGTAAACCATAGACATGAACGAAACCCCTTCGTTCAATGACCGATAGCGGAACCATGGACATCCATATCGGTCCCTATGATTACACGAATGATATTCGAGTGAACATTTGGTTATCATGTGATGTTCCCTTTGCTTCGTGATACTTTACAAAACCCAGTGTGCATCGGTATGCTCTTGAGTCATCATCATGCTCACTATAACGTTGCTCCCGTTACTGGTTTTGTTCTTCTTTCTCGTTGACATGTTCCGGTATCCCTGTGACATAGTCACCTGTGTCTGGCTAGACGATGGTTGATGCCATCACACCAAGAGGGCCCTAATAATATCTCTCCATCGACGGAGGAGCAAATCCCACTCTTGAGCTATCCGGTCACTTATCAAACTTTCCGATGAACCTGAAAGTTGTCGTTATGATCACCTTGTTAGAGATGACGTTTGAGAAACCCCATAGCCCATCGTCTGGTAGGAAGTGACCGAGATACTCTCATGGTCTGAGGAACTAAAACACATGCTAACACTCTGTGTTATAACAAATGATTTTAGATGATATAATCACAAAGTATAACAGACAAGTATTGGGTCAATTCAATATGATCATTCTTCTAATGTCATACCCTCAATGTTGCTTTAGGACTATCGTTACACTTAACGATACCCTAACAACACTTGAGCCAGTCTTAGAGGCGAGACCGGGAACCTATTGTTTACCGTTTATTACTTCACATGTGCATACGAGTTTTCCACTGAATCGCATATTCCAGGATCATAGCAGTTATAACATGAAATATAAACTCTTAATTATAAATAATGGAAATATAATAATACAATAATATTGCCTCTAGGGCATATTTCCAACAGGTAGGCCATAGGGGATAGATGTCGTGAACCAGATAGTAGCCCATGTTGTACTCATGCCCGTTAGCAGTATAGTTGCAAGGAGGAGCTTGTCCTTCAGTCAACCTAGCAAACAATGGAGATTGCCGTAGAACATTGGTGTCATTGTGAGACCCAAGCATGCCAAAGAAAGCATGTCAAATTCAGAGGTCATGTGATGCAACTGCTTCAAGAATGATGGTGGGTTTCATAACATGGCCTTGATATTGCCCTTGTATAGCTTTTGGACAATTCTTCCATCCCTGATGCATGCATCAAGAGATTGAGCATCCCTAGCCATCCTCTTACTTTCGGGAGTGCCATGAGCCTTTTGGCATTTCTAACAATTGGTTCTCTCAAGTACCGAGGTCTAAACACCTCGACTACCGCAGTAACAAACTTGACCATGGCGTCTTCACATGTGCTCTCAGACATCCAGAGTCTTGTCCCACAAATCTGCGACCGTGCCATATGCATGCATCCTTAATGAAATCATGCACTTCTAGTAACCAGAGATTCCAATTCTTCCTATGGTATCCTTCTTCAAGATGGAGTAGTCATCGTAGGACCAGACGCCAGTGTAGAGGCGACCAAACACATTTTTTTGCATCTGGAAGCAGGCAAAAATTCTCCACAAATAGGGCATCGAGGGCAAAGTAGTTGTCCATAAGCATTAAATGCTTTCATGCCCTATACCGATTCATCACTCGATGACCCTTGATTGATCCCTTGAAATTGAGAACATGCTCTTCTACACACTCCGCGTTTGTAAGGACCACCTACATCATCGTTGTTTCATCCGCATAAGTCATAACCCTCCTCGTCAGATAACTCAACATAGTGCTCATACATGTACAAATCCACAGCTTCAAAGAAGGGAGAAAAATTGTCAAAAACATTAGCATGGACATATCATCAACACACTTGCCGGGCGTGACCCCCACAGACAGCATCATCGGAGGCGGATGGACAAGAGGTGTGGAACGGCGGCGTAGGCAAAGCAGTGTGGCGAATGGGTGGAGTGGCGAAGGTCTAGCAAGGGCTTGATGGACAGCCGGGGTGTTACATCAGTGTCTTCGGCCAGGGAGGAAGCGGATACAAAGAAAGGGGAAAGAGATGGATACGCAGGGTCCGAGTGTGGTTTTGGGTGTGTCGAGGGTATCAGGGTCTTATGTGGTGGTGGTACGGACTCCCGCTAAGCCACCTAGTTTGCTCCGGTTTGTGGGAAAACGAACACGCGGACTGGTTCGTGTCCCGATGTGGTACGGCATTGGATAATAAACTGCGTTCGGACAACGCAATCTGGACGTTTGCAAGGGATTTGAGGGTCCGCTTTGAAGATGCCCTAAGATCCCATAATAGAGTTTTTATTTCCTCTTCAAAGAAATGTTTTTAGACTACCAGGAGGGCCGCGGCCCTCCCAGTTCCATTACTTGAATGAAACCAGAGTTAATAACGAGGTCTCCATGCAAAAACACGTTCATCTAGAAGCGAAAGCAAAATTACAGTACTTTTTATTACAGCTCAGTAAATGAGCAATGATATCTAGATAGGGATAGCATAGAAGCAGCAGAGAGGGAGTTTATATATCAATAAGTTCCTCCATTTCCTCAGGCAACAGCCACTTGGAGCGCTCTAGGTGCAAGGGCCCCAACCTGTTCCACGCATGCGCTTCTCTTCTTGTTCGGAGGGGACTATTTGGGCGAACTGTTGATGGCAAATGGCGTGGTAGGACTGCCCACTGAAGTTTTGTGCTCCTTGGAGTGTGGCCTTCTGGGCGGGGAAGAGAAGTCTGAGCACGATGTGTCCAGCGACAGCTTCGCTAGTAGTGACTGCCTTAACGCGTTCTCCAGGTCAATCTCCTCATTCACCCCATTCGCAGTTGGAAAGGTTCCCAGCACAGTAGAGACCATCTGAAAGAATGTTCCATCTTCACCAGGTGCTCTCCTTTGAAAATGATCATCCATTTCCTGATATGTACCTGCATCAGCCTCCAAATCTGTTTCATGTCAGCCCAGACTACATTATCGAATATATGGGAGTTCCTAATTTTCCAAATACTCCATAATGCACAGGCAAAAACAGAGTTTACAACAGAATTGGGCTTATCAACATGCCAAAATCTGTCAATGGAAAGGAAGTCACACCCAATATCTAAATTAATCAAATCAGATATGTGACTCCAAACTAGTTTGGAACAACACACTCAAAAAACAAGTGATTAGTTGTTTCCTGTTTAGAGAGAAAGACACATTCAGGGGGTTTAATGATCCCTCGTTTACACAGATTATCTTTGGTCATGAGCTTCTTATGTGAGAGAAGCCAGAGAAAAATCTGCACTCTAGGGGGCGTCACAATCTTCCAGACAAAAGGTATAAAAATTGTTTTAACACCCTTGAAGTTGATATAGAGTAAAGAGGACTAGTGGAGTATTCTCCTTTGGCTTCATACCGCCACACTAGCGCATCCTCTTCTGTATTCAAAGAAATGTTTTTGTAGTAAGGAGCTCTCTTTCTCAGAAACAAGTTCATGACGCTTCCAAAATTTGTGCCCTAGATGGTTTTTCCGGGAAAATATTTATATTTTAAAATGTGAAGTTGTTAAAAAATGATCTACATTCCAATAATTCACGGAATTATCGATGAAATCATATTTTAAAATAAATGTTCTTGTAACTATGAAAAATAGATCTAATAATGCTCACCTTTTCATTTCACAAAGATTGATGCTAGAAATTTTTTATCTAAAAAATATTTACCACTGCTTAAAAATAAAATCAAAAAAAGGAAAAGGAAAAATGAAACACCGACCCATCAGCGCACGAGCCTGTGCGATTTGCGTTTTATCCGTCGCATTCCGCGTAGGACAGGATTGGCTGCAGTATCATTATTTATTTCGTTCGACCCAGAAGACCCATCCGATCGTGCCAAGGCTATACGTCGCCTGGATAGATTCCTAATAGGATTCCCCTACCAGCGACGCCTAGCAGGCCGGTCCGTTAGTGCGGTTGCTTCACCGCCACTCCGATCACACATAGGATCGCTCTCTGCTCCTTTATTTATTACTTTTTTGTTTCTTTTAGTTTTTTGTTCTTTCATCATTTTATTTCATTTTACTTGGTTTTATTTGTTTTCTTATTGGCTTTTTAGGTTTTCTTTGTTTCTTTCTTAGTTTTCTTTTGATTTTGATTTTTATGCTTTTCTTTTGTTTCTCTGTTGGTTTTTATTTATCTTCTTTTTTTAACGCATATCTAATTTTTTATTAGTACACAATGTACATTTTTAGAGCATACATGAAAGATTTTTTTGATACACGCTTGACATCTTTCAAATACATGATGTACATTTTTCTAAATACATGTTTTGAAGACTTTTCTGAATACATGGTAATATTTTTTTCCAAACACACGTTATATATTTTTTGAATGAAAAAGAACATTTTTTTAAACTACGCGGACATTTTAGTTGTTTGTGGAAATATTTTTTAAAAATTATTGAATATTTTTTGGAAACACACGAATATTTCTATAAATTTTACAGTACCTCAAAAAAACATTTTTTAAAACTATGCGGACATTTTAGTTGTTTGTGGAAATATTTTTGAAAAAAGTATTCACATTTTTTTTTTTGACAACACACGAATTTTTCTTGAAAATTTCACGGTACATTTTTAATGGAAATAAACAATTTTTGACCTGCGCGGACATTTTTTTATTCTTTTTAAATTTCAAAGACATTTTTTTGAAAAGCAGAAATATTTCCATCAAACATGACATACATTTTTTAGTGGCAAAGAACATTTTTTACATTAAGCTAACATTAGTTTTATATTATATACACATTTTTAAACAAATCACTTACATGTTTTAGAAAAACTGGATTTAGAAAAAACGTTATCAACATTTTTTAAAACAATGCTAACAATTTTTTATACTATATTAACAATTTCGAAAATTTATGCTTTTACATTTCTTAAGTATATTTAGTTTTTGAAATATGTGTATTTAATTTAATAAATAAAATAAAAAGGAAAGTCAGATGACGTTAGCAGGACGTGCTATGTCGTACTGGGCTGGTTCACCACCGGCACATCACCTGCCATATTTGAGGATTACTGGCAAACATGTCCGTGTGTTGCAACAGAAGAAAAAAATCTACGTTCTTCTACTAAAAAACATGCACAATAAAATTCTAATTATTCATGTGGTTACTTTTGACTCATTGGTGACTTTTTTTCGGTTTTTTCCTTTACGTTATTATGGTGCATGCTTTCCCTTTAATTATGCGCCATGTTCAGTGTGGTATGGTAAGCCCACGATCCTCCTCATATTAATGCTCCCTCAAGGATTTGCTTTTTCCTGATCTGGTTGATGTTAATCTAAATGATGGTGCTGCCTGCGAGGCACCCCTTCCTTTTTTTTTTGTGAAATTGGCATCTCCTCCTTGTGAGGGGTATGAACTGTCACTATGGACCTTTTTTTTTTTGTGAAATTGGCACCTCCTCCTTGTGAGGGGTATGAACTGTCACTATGGACACAGAGAAGATTCATAGTGACAGTCCATATACTTAACAAAGTGTGCATTGATGACCGAGGCTTATGCCTAAGCGGTTCATGGATTTCCATATCGATGAACCATTGGAGGTTTGTTCCATGGCAATGCAGAAGAATACACGAAGGTTCCCGTATTCAAGACATGTTACCATTGGAGGTTTGTTCCATGGCAATGCAGAAGAATACACGAAGGTTCCCGTATTCAAGACATGCAAAACATTCAGACGAACCACGTATCAGAATGCATGACCTTAAAGAGGCCACCAGTTAATCAACTAACTGAAAGCGGTCCCTTGCAGTCTCGTTACGCATCACAGGTCAGATGACCTGTGCAAAACCGAACCGAAAACCAGAAACCAAACAAAGAAACAAAACCGAACCGAATTTCAGTTTTCGGTTCCAGTTTCCAATTTCGAAAACCATATAACCTTCGGTTTTTTCGTTAGAAACCAACCTTTTTCGGTTAAACCGAAAGTACCTTCACCGTGTGAAGATATTTCGTTTGAGCCAGAGCCACCCCTCGTTTTATAGCCTTGTGCCCACCGCGCTTCAGCTCAATACGCGAGGTGGTACTAAACGTTGCAGAGGCAAGCCAACGACCCGAGCACCTGGCGCTTCGTTTTGCTTTCTTGGGCCTCAATTATCCAGCCCATACAGGCTATATAGCCAGTTCTGGCGCACGGTGGAGATCGCTTGCCTAAAAGAACGGCCAGCCGGCCGCTGGAGTGGGTCGTGGCTCGTGGGTCAAACTATTTTCTTCTTTTTTTCTTGCTCCCTCACGTAATAAAAAACCTGCCAGATCTGCTGTAATGCCTAGGACCAAATCATGTGTGCCACTGCCATCTAATAATGATCTAATCTACGTAGGCATTTCTTACAAGAAAAATCTTACGTACATGGCTACATGCACAGACCGAATCATGTGACCAAAAATATTTGTTGTTCATTCAAAAATTCGCGACAACTTTGGTTATTACCGAAACCAAACGGTTATAACCGAAACCGAACCACATCTCCATATAAAACCGTATAAACCGAACCGAATCAAACCGAATGCACAGGGCTGGTAACATCTTCTGGACCTGGAGTCTGTAGTCCGGCAACATCCTACATGCAGGAAGAAAGTTAGGGTTCGTGTCTCTCGCCGGCGCCGGCGCAGGTCCGCCTCGTCTCCGGTGGCCCTAGGGTCATGGAGGCGCGGTGGATCCTGACAAGGGCCGGCGGGAGGGCTCCGTTTTTAGTCGTATTTTTCAATCTTGTTAGGGTTTGTGTCCTGCTCAGGAAGGCGAGACGGCGGCGGCTCCCTGAAGATGGAATAAAGGTCTCCCCGCCTAGCCCCCGTTCCGACGGTGCGTCTAGCATCGTTGGTGGGCGTGTGGAGGTGTGTCTCCGGCAGATCTATCTTTGGTGGATTTGCTCGGATCTCGTCGTTGTTCGTCTACGTACGTGTGTCTTCGATTTGGATCCTTCCGATCTACGTTATTCTTCATCGGCGGCGGTGGCTGTTCTGGGGTGTTGGCCCTATGGGGCCTTAGCACGACGACTTCCCGACTGTCTACTACAACAAGTTGTGCCCGACTCCGGCGATGGAGGGGCGATGACGGCGGCGCGCCTTCGGCTCGCTTCAGTGCTTGTAGTCGTCGCTAGGTGGTCTACGGATCTGGATGTAATTTTTATTTCTGGCGTTCGTTGTACTGCCATGATTGAAGATGAATAAATTGGAAGTTTTCTCGCAAAAAAAAACATCCTACATACAGAAGCCCTTCTCTGTTTCAGGTGTAGAAGACTAGGATTAGGCTGTGCAACATAATTACATTGATCGGTGCACTGGGCACGTATATATGATGTACAGAATGGGGGCCACAACCTCAACTATACAAGATAACTAGGAGGTGGGCCCAAGACACAATATACATGCACAATATATTCAACACCCCCCCGCAGTCGAAGCGTCGCCAGAGACACAGAGACTGGAACGGAACTCCTCGAAGGTGGAAGTAGGCAGTCCCTTAGTCATCACATTGGCGAACTGTTGTGCGGTCGGAACATGACGAACACAAATGCGTCCAAGGGCTACCTGTTCACGCACAAAGTGAATGTCCAGCTCGATGTGCTTGGTCCGGCGATGATGAACGGGGTTGACGGAAAGATACACCGCAGAGACGTTGTCACAGTAGACAACCGTGGCCTGGGAGACATCATGATGCAACTCCTGAAGTAGCTGTCGTAACCAGGTGCACTCGGCAACTGCATTAGCCACTGCTCGGTACTCGGCCTCCGCGCTGAAGCGCGAAACTGTGGGTTGTCGCTTGGACGACCACGAGACAAGGGAGGGACCGAGGTAGACGCAGTAACCAGAAGTAGAGCGACGTGTGTCAGGGCAGCCAACCCAATCAGCATCGGAATAGGCCACCATATTCAGAGAGGTGGACGCCGTGAGAGTGAGTCCAAGAGACATCGTGCCACGGATGTAACGGAGAATCCATTTCACGAGCGTCCAATGGGAGTCACGAGGGGCGTGCATATGGAGACACACCTGCTGAACAGCATACTGCATATCTGGTCGGGTGAGTGTCAGATACTAGAGAGCACCGATGATGGACCGGTAGAATGGAGGATCCGACGCGGGCGAGCCCTTGAGAGCAGAAACCTTGGCCTTCTTGTCAACAGGAGTAGCAACAGGATGACAGTTGAGCATGCCGGTACGCTCAAGTAGCTCATGCGCATACTTCTGCTGATGAAGAAAGAAGCCGTCGGGTCGCCGAACAACCTCAATACCAAGGAAATAATGGAGAGCGCCCAAATCCTTGATGGCAAATTCGTCACGCAGCCGGAGAGTGATCTGCTGAATAAGGGCTGCGGAGAAGGCCGTCCGGATGATGTCGTCGACGTAGAGCAGCAAATAAGCAGTCGTGTCGCTGCGGTGATAGACAAACAACGAGGCATCCGAGCGGGTGACGCAGAAACCTAGTGTTTGAAGAAAACCGGAGATACGCTGGTACCAGGCGCGAGGTGCTTGCTTGAGACCGTAGAGATACCGGGACAACAAGCACACATGGCCAGGATGAGAGGCGTCGACGAAACCGGTGGGCTGCTCACAGTAAACCTGCTCCTAAAGATGGCTATGAAGAAAGGCGTTGGAGACATCCATTTGATGAACCGGACAGCCACGGGAGACCGCCAGCTGGAGGACGATGCGGATCGTGCCCGGTTTGACAACCGGTGCAAACGTCTTAGTGAAGTCAACGCCAGCATGCTGCCGAAAACCACGGACCACCCAGCGAGCCTTGTAACGCTCAAGTGTGCCATCCGAGCGGGTCTTATGACGAAAAACCCACTTGCTGCTAATGACGTTGGCGCGAGGAGGCCGGGGAACCAGTGTCCAAGTACGGTTCCGCTGAAGAGCGTCGAACTCTTCCTGTATCGCAGCAAGCTAGTGAGGATCACGTAGGGCTGCTCGGGCGGACGCAGGAATCGGTGACGGCTCGGTGGTGGAGGCAGCGAGGAGATACTCGTCGCTAGAGTACCGCAGGCTCGGGTGATGAACGCCGGCTCTGGCCCGAGTGAGGGGGCGAGACGGCAACTCCGGGGCGGGCGGCGAGGCGGCCGGCGAAGGCGCCGGCGAGGGGGGCGGCGAGGCGGCCGGCGAAGGCACCGGCGACGGGGCCGCGCCTGAGGCGACCGGGGAGGGCGCCGACGAAGGCGCCGACGACGGGGCCGCGCCCGAGGCAGCCGGGGAGGGAGCCGGTGACGAGGCCGGCGGTGACGGCGAGGGCGGCGTGGGGACGCGAGGCGCAGCTCGTCCCACGGCGCAAGGACCGCCGAAGCCTGGAGGCGGTCTAAGAACCAAGCGGGGCAGTCCACCTGACGGGGTCGCCGAAGGGCCGCCGGTGGTTGGCGGCGATGGGGCGACGAGAGGTACTTGCTGCTGAAAGGGAAACACCTTCTCATCAAAGTAAACGTGTCGGGAGGTGAATATACGATATGAGATAGGGTCGTAGCAGCGGTAGCCTTTAGTGTTAGGTGGGTAGCCGAGGAAGATGCAAGTGACGGAGCGAGGTGCAAGCTTATGAGGCGCAGTGGCGGCGATGCTAGGATAGCAGTGACAGCCGAAGATGCGAAGCTCATCATAAGAGGGTGGTGCACCGAAGAGAAGATGATGGGGTGCAAAGTTCCCGCGAGTACGACAGGGGCGGATGTTAACGAGGAGTGATGCGGTGGAGAGAGCGTCAGGCCAAAAGCGCAGAGGCACATTGGCATGAAAGAGAAGCGTCCGAACGGAGTCATTAAGAGTGCGAAGGACGCGCTCAGCGCGCCCGTTTTGTTGCGAAGTGTACGGGCATGTGAGACGAAAAGTCGTGCCATGTGTGATGTGGAGAGTGCGAACAGCTAGGTTGTCGAACTCCTTCCCGCTATCTGTTTGAAACGCAAGGATGGGACGACCAAACTGCGTGAAAACATATGAGTAGAAAGCAGTGAGAGTGGAGATAACATCAGACTTACGCCTCAACGGGAAGGTCCACACATAGTGCGAAAAATCATCAAGAATAACAAGATAATAAAGATAGCCCGTATTACTTGCAACTGGAGATGTCCAAACATCACTATGAATTAACTAAAACTGGTACGATGCAACATGAGAAGATGCCCTAAAAGGAAGACGAGCATGTTTGCCGAGACGACAAGCATGACAAGAGTGATCATCGATCTTATTACACATGAAAGAAAAACTCCGAAGTATATGACGAAGGGTGGCGGGGTTGGGATGACCCAAGCGAGCATGCCAAAGATCCACACCGGTGGCGAGGGCAACAGGGGCGGCGGAGGCGGTGGAGTGGACCGGGTAGAGCTCGTCGGGGCTGTCATATCGGTGGAGGACCATCCGGGTACGAGCGTCCTTAACAGAAAAACCACACTCGTCAAACTCAACGGTAACAGGATTTTCACGTGTAAAAGAACGAACAGAAACAAGATTTTTAATGAGATCAGGAGAAACTAAGATGTTAGTTAATGACAAAGGAGTAGAAGTAGACGGAAAAGATGCATGTCCTATGTGAGTAATGAGAAGTGAGGAACCGTCACCAACGGTGATGCTAGCGAAAGTGTGGACGGGATATGAGGTGTGGAGGTTACCGGGATGAGCGGCCATATGCGCGGTAGCTCCAGTGTCCATATACCAGTCGCCGCCGCCGGTGTAGGTGGACGGAAAGGGAGCGGAGTGCAGGGCCGCCAAGAGAGCCGGGTCCCACGGCGCAGGTTGGAGCGCGGGCTGCTGGGGCAGGGCCGTCAGGGGCAGCAGCGGCATCCCTCCTGGCTGCGGCGGCTGTCTGTAGGAGAGGGGCCCGTAGGGCGCGGCGTAGGGCGGCGGTGCGGCGTAAAACGCCTGATGGGAGGGAGGCCGCGCGCCGAGGATACCCGGGGCAGGGGCGCGGGGAACCGACATGGAGTAGGTGTGCACAACGCCGGTCCAAGGGTTCTGGCTGGTACTGCTGCTGGGGGCGGGCGGCTCCTCCCTGAGCCACGGTGCCCTGCTGCTGCTTGCGGCCACCGCTTGCTGCTGAGCTTCGGTCGTTAGCGGCCGGCGGGGGCGGCGAGAAGGGGGCGCCCGGCGCCTGTGGGAAGGCCGGCGCGGGGCGCGGCGGAGGCGGCGCCGAGCCCTCGCGAGTGCCGGCGGTGAGGGCGGTGTGGGTCGCCCGAGTCCGGGCCATCTTCATCCGCCTCTCCTCCAGCTTGAGATACGCCACCACCTTGGCAAAGATGGGCTCCGAGATGAGGGTAAGGTTGGAGGCGGCGTTCTCAAAATCCTCGTTGAGACCGGCGGTGAGAGTGCTGATGAGGAGCTCGTCGCCGACCGTCTCGCCGAGATCGCGGAGCTCATCGGCAAGCTTTTTGAGGCGTATGCAAAAATCATCGATGGACGAATCAAGCTGCTAGCACCCATAAAACTCGCCGTGGAGGAGGACCTTGCGCTGCAGTTTGTTGTCGGTGAAGAGGCCGTTGGTCCAGACGGCGTAGGCGTCGTCGTCATCATCCACCACCGTGTGGAAGAGGTCCTTGAAGATGGTGAGGTAGAACCAGCGGATGATGGTGGCGTCGAGGATCATCCACTCCTCGTCGTTCACCATGAGGCTGGAGTCTACGGTGCCATCGACGTGGCCGTGGAGCAGGTACTCGCGAAACACCAAGGAAAAGTACCGTTTTCAAGCGAAGTAGGAGGCGGTGGATTGATCAAGAACCACCAGGACCCGCTCGTGGATGTTCAGATCGTGAACGACGGTGAAGTCCGGACCGGCGAAGGGATTGGTGGCGGTGGAGGATCTCAAGATGCTCATGGTGGTGGCGGGGAACGGGAGAAGGGGCGGCGGCCGGTTAGGGTTTGGGGAACGCGCAGCTGCAGGAGGTGGGGCGGCGCGGCTAGGAGGGGAGGAGGCGACGCGGGTGGGGTGGTGAGGAGGCGGTTGCGGAAGCGGGAGAGGAGGGAGCGGCGGCGACCGGCGGCTGCGGCGGCTAAGGAGGAGCCGGCTGCAGCAGCGGGTGGCGGCGGCGTCGGGTGGGGAAGGCGGCAGCAACCGGCGGCGGCGGCGGTGGCCGAAGGGACCGGGCAGCGGCGGCGGCGGCGGGTGGAGGGAGCGGCGGCGGCGGCGCGATGGAGGCGCGGCGACGGCGGCGGCTAGGCTAGGGTTAGGACCGACTTGTGATAGATACTATGTAGAAGACTAGGATTAGACCGTTCAACACAATTACATTGATCAGTGTACTGGACACGTATATATGATGTACAGGATGAGAACCACAACCTAAAGATAACTAGGAGATGGGCCTAAAACACAATATACATGCACGGTATATTCAACCTCAGTGAACCAACGAGGCTCCGACCGACCGAATTACGTGGAGTACATCGCTCAGTGCTTACAACAGCTCCCGTAAACTCGTGTCGCCATCAGCTCTCATGGAACCCAGCAGTGCACGGAAGGGCCGGCCAACTAAGCGCCGGTCGCCGGACGTCGCCATCTGAAAACCAGCCGTTCCGTCTAAAGGTCTCAGTGCTAGTGTTCATTTTTATTTTTTTTCCTAAAGTCTTAGGAGTTGGGACTGGTTCGTACTTCGCACAACGTACCAGTACTTCACATGCATGCTCCCTGCAATTTATCCGAGCTCCAGAAGTGCCGAAGCAGACGCAGCCTTCAGTCGCCTAACGACCGAAGCTAACATTCCACCAAACTCTGCCAACATGCGGGAAACGTCCAAACCGTCCCTTTCCTGCAGGGATGCCGACTCGTTTCGGTAGGAGTTTCAGGTTTGGAGGACCAAGATCTTTCGAATGGTATTTGCGGCACGCCCACGGCATATACTGAGGTGGACGTTGCTCAACTAAGTGTGATTAATTGTCTCCGTCGCGTGGTTGCCATGCATTTGATGTACTCCCTTCATTTCTAGTCTTTTTAGAGATTACAATGCGGACTACATACAGATATATATAAACATACTTTAGAGTATATATTCACTAATTTTACTTCGTATGTAGTTCGTAGTGGAATCTCTAGAAAGGCTTATATTTAGAAACGAAGGGAGTATTATATAATCTCCCGTGCATTTGATATCAGATAATTTGCCATGCATTTTAGAAGACTATCAAAATGCACGTGTGCAATGTACATAATTTTTATACAAGACCATTATTTTACTTAAAATTTGTTATATATTAGATCAATAAACCCTTGGATATCTTTCGCAAAAGAAACAAACAAACCTTGGATACAACCAAATGTGAGGCATGTGAACTCAGGATACAAAAACAACTCTACACAAAGGGGATACCACAACTACGACTTACATGCCTCGAAATCCTTGCCGAGGTCGTAGCTAAACTTGTCGTGTCATTATATACCTTAATTCTATTAAGGATCTTCTGCGGTCTTATATCTGTTGCACCACCATAGCTCTCGCCGAAAATGGGAAAATTGAAAAATCCAACTACTAAAGTACCTGCAAAGACCTGTAGAAGAACAAATCTCGTTGAATCGCCGCAATAGTATACCGTTGCATACGACGGAGATTGGCAACCGTCCCAAGCATATCGATGGGGGTTTACCCTGATCTATATAGACATCCACACTACCAAACTGACGATCTTGCTCGCAAAGGCTCGAAAGGAGAGGTTGTTGAAGTAGACGAGGTTGCCGTCGACGACGCACATGGAGCCGCCCTGACAGATAACACAAATAACCAACCCGTCATCTATGAAGAGCAATGCGGATTTTAGGATCCTCGACAAAGCTGCAACAAGCGTCACCAAGATGAGTCTGGAGCTGAAGGACTTTTATTCGAGATGATGTCGCCATCAATGTCGGAGCGACGTCACTACAAGACCAAAACCTACTACACAAAAGATGAGGGACGAGAAAGCCCTCCCCTCCACCCCGTGACACCGAAGAGACAACCAGAGGAGGGGGAGAGGAGATTGATCTTGTGGCGGAGCATAATGATCAATCTTAATTGATCATTTTGCGTATATTAGTACATAATGGGCTATCTTATAGTTGACGTCTCTAGCAGGCTCAGCGAACCACTTATGATGCAGGCCTATTTCACAAGGTTAAAAAGGAAACATGGTTGTGTTTCCTTGGGTAGTCAACATTGATGATTGATGTCGACATTCTTTACAGTTGATTTGTTGATTGCTTTTCTTTTTTATGAAATGATTTGCTTGTGTGCATTCTCGATGATTGTTTTTGCGAGTGTGTTCTCAGTGACTTCAGTAGCTCTCAAGAACTTGTTGGTGCAGAGACCGAGAGTAATTGATATTGATATTAATTAATGTATTTGCGTTATAAAAAATGAGGAATCACCATGACAGACCTGTATGGAACAACCACCATGCATGCGAGCATTGATGACCCCCAAGTGCAGGCAATTGTTGTAGCACTTTCTAGTGAAAGTTGAAGTATATGAGTGTTAATACCCCGTACGAGCTAAAGATAGGTCTTATATTCTCTCAAGTTATGCACGCCACTTACATAACTATCGATGCACTTTATGTTTACTTTACATAAACTCTCTAACTAGGATAGATTACAAGAGTGCACTGTTCAAGATATCTTCCGATATTCCGATAAATCGGCCGATTTATCGCTTATCGGTGTTTGACCGATAAGATAAATTGACCGATAAGTCAGCCGATATGGCGATAAATCGGTCGATATGCCGATAAACTGGCCGATTTACCCCTTATCATGGGTCGACCGATAAGTTCCCGATAAGCGATATCCCCAACATTGCAAGAGTGACAACAAAAGTATTTAGAAGATCAAAAATAAAAGTTAGGGGTTGTTATTAATTAAATTTGCAAAAATAAAATAGAACTTGTGTTTGTGTTTGTGAAGGTGGTGTTGAATGTCCATAGGCAATTGGCAAGATAATATAATCGCTACACATGCTTGTTACAACTGATATGCGAGAGATACTCTGCTTACATGTTGCAAAACCATTGACTCACATTTACTTACTATTGAATAGTAAGCAAGCATTCACAACTACTAAGAATAAATAAGGTAAAACCCCAACCATAGCCTTGTCCTCCAGGGTTCCTCCCGAATTTCCTATGCCATAACTCATATATGTTTGCAACGGTTATTTTGTCACCACGGCCTCCACACATATATCATCATAACACATTGGTCACTCTCAAGTGTGACACAATATAAGTGTGGGCCCCTATATTAGCACAAAAGGACATCACCATAACAATTCATGCCGATCATACTAGATTGCCAATGCCAAAGGCCAAAAGAAAAGTACCCTGAAATAAAGATAGTGCAACAGATCATTGGATAATAATCATTGCACTAAACACGGTGTCTTAGCTAGGGATTACAGAGGTTTGTGGATGCATGAACCACTGTATATAGGAAGAAGATGGCGGTCAACTCATTAGAGGTGCTGGTGGTGATGACGGTTCGCCCAGCAGCGTTCCGGTGCTGCCGGAAGAGAGGGGGAGCGAGCTCCCTCCTTCTTCTTCTTCCTTGGCCTTCCCCCTAGGTGGAAAAAGTGATTACCCTCTTGTATTTTGTGGCCATGGATGTGGAGGACGAGACCCCCCCCCCCACCACCCCGATATTGGATTAGACTTTCAGGGAAGTTGTTTCTAGATGCCAAAATTTGAGTCTTGCCATCATTTTATCTTTTCTCGAAGATCCACAACTCCAAAAATTCTAGAATTTTAAGGGTAGTTTCAAAATTTTGGGGAAAAGCTAATTTTTGGGATTTTCCTTGATGGCATAGGTATTTTATTTCCCACAAATACAAAAACACCAGAATCAGGAACCGACACTAGGCACTAATAATAGGGCAGTTCTAAATACTTCAAAACTTTGCATAAATGTCAAGATAATAGCATGAAATAGATAAAAGTTATCAATATTTTTGGTACGTATCAACGTCCATTAGCTTAATCCATGCTTGTATTCAAGCGTGCTAGATGAGAAAAATATATTTTTTGTAGTTTAATGCTACCATGACTAGAACATGATCATTAAGTACAATTCTCTTATGAACCTAACATAACAAGTAAAAGGATACATGGCAATTTTCTATAGTTAATAGTTCACTAGCTATCTAAATGCATATAGATCAATTAGCTTTCAACAATCAATGCATCATGCTAATGTTCCCACTGACAGAGGTTTAGAGAGAATGTCATTATTATATTGGATACCTTAGAAGCAACTTTCATAAACAAAAATAATTCAAGCATAATAATCATTGTCGAGACTCCAATCCAAGGTCCGTTATGTATGATAATTAACTTGTCTTTCTATGTTAGCTCACCACTCTATCCCTCATGTAACAAGTGAGTGCAAGTCTAGGTCAAGACTTATTGGAAATATTAGAATGATGTTGGGATTTGGGGAAGTCAAAAATGAGGATAGTCCCGCATTAATTCAGTTGGTCATTAGGCAATGGAAGGCCTTATAATCGAAGTTAATGCAAGGACTATAGATTGCCATGCAACTAGGATGCACATAGATCTATGAATATGTCAAAAGCTCTCCCTATGGACTAAGTGGTGGTGCATCCAACTTACTTTCTCATGAACACCTAGATCTTATTTCAGGAGAATCGTCACTGGAGTATATAAGTCAAGTTATATAATGTAAAATCCACACTAGTATATAAGGCAATGAAACTCATGAAATTTCTACTTTTCGATGCATGAAGTTGTGCTTGGTTTGAAGCACTTATTTTTGTGTACTAAAAAAGGAAAATGGTGCTGCATCTTCTCTCTCGCACTTTTTTAAACTTTTTTTTGTGGTGCCTCCACCGCACATCTTGTTTTTTGGATCCTATGTCAACTACAAGAATTTCTTAAATGATCCCGATTGAAAACTTTTTACAAAACATTATGGTGATTAAAATTGTCTACTACGATGGTAAATATGAAGGTAAAAATTCTTCTCATGACATGGCAAGTGTACAAAAAATGTGGAAGAGTCTAGTGGGAAATTTGCTTAAATAAATGTTGTTATTTTAGGTTTGCCATGGCAATTGTCTAAAATATAAAGGTGTGATTCTGCCATGTTGATAGCACAAATGATGAATAATATAGAAAAAAATAACAAGTGACATTGCCATGTGTCAAGTTTAAAAATTCATAGATTTGCCATGTATACGTTTGGGACGATATATACAATTTGCCATGGCTTGGAAAGCAAATTGTTATGAATTTTCCGTGTGCCGAAAAATAATTTTCCATGTTATGAGCATGCACATAGATTATTTTTGACATTAAACCATGGCAAACCTATATAAAATCTTAGACAAAAAACATGGCAAATTTGCCATGTTGTGAAAACCGAAAAGTAGCTTAAAATTCTGATAATTGTTTTTGTAGACATAGAAATACAAACATGTTTTAAGTTTAACAAATCATTTCCCCCCTATGGAACATAGCATATTTTCCATGGGAGCAAAAAATATCAAGTTACAGATCACGAAAATGAATTTGCCATGGCAAATTAAGTAAACTATTTGTTAAATCCATAAAGCAAGGTTGCCATGGTCAATACAATCATTATTTGACTGTTCATCTACTAAATGAAGACACTAATCCCTGGCTCATCAACCAAAAACAACGAATGTATAGTTAAAACATGGACATGGATGTATGTGACATGAAAACAATACAGTGCACACACAAATGATGGATGAAATTCTCCAAATCGAGCAATGCGGGCGTCATCATGCAAATGTGGTGGCAAGGGAAGGGGAAAATGCTCACTGCGTGAGTCTTCGCCGGATCCGACAGAGGCCATGGGCACCGGGTCGTGCTCCTCCCCATCCTCCTATACTCTACTTCGTCTTCCTTGCGGAGGCGAGTGAGGACGCGATCATGGTGGGGTTGTCAAGCATGGGGACGACGGCGATTGTCGCCATGGGCATCATACCCTATTTGTTGAGTATATTAGCAAAAATTTTATTAATATAATCCAAATATCAATCATTATGATGGCATTGACAGCGTTAATTCCGTACTGATTTCTAATCACGTAAGCACGTACTAGGCATATAGCAGAAATATCTTCGCAAATAGCTAGTACAGCTAACAGAGAAAAAAAATAGGAGTGGGATAAACGAGTTATACCCTCCAGTAGGATAGCTTGCAGTTGTGGCGGGGACAGTCTCCTTAGATGCCTTCTTCTTAGCAGCAAGCTTCTTGGCTTTGGTGGACAAGATGATGATGAAGGCGATGCGGATGCAGACGAAGTAGACAAATGGTGCGCGAGAAGTTACGTAGGAGACGTTCCACCAAAAACCTAATCGCCCCTCTCCCATACATGATCTCAAGAGGCGGGGTTCCGGAGGCCTGCTCTCCCATACAGCCATGCACATGGTGGATGGGATGGGATCGCTGGCGGCAGCAGTAGTGAGTGGAAGGACGGTGGGCACTGTGCATGGAAGCCAAGCAGATGTGATGTGTTCATCATGGTGGCTAGGGTTGCTGACACCTCCAATATATAGGCGCAGTCGGGTAGAGAGACATGGGATGAACCCACGTCTGAGTCGGCAACAACCCACAATCTGACGTCTAAGATTCGTGACTCGTCTGGTAAAGAAAAAATAAGCGCATGCATGAAATAGGTCTGAGCTCGGCTCGATTCATTCAAAAAACACAACGCGTGCGAGGTGAGGTGGGCGGTGAAGCAGGAGCACAGGAACCACTCCTCTTCTCAAGCTACAATAGCATGTCAAAGAGGAACCCTTATAAAGAGGTCCAACTCTTCCTCCACTCTGGTATGGTACTAAATTTTGCACCACCTAGTCATAACACCCACATGGGTCCTTAGAGTTTTTTCTGAAATTGTTGGATGGGCCTAAAGCCCACCTATTATTTCAACACTATCAGCGTCCACCACAACGATCCATGGCATCAGAGTCCCGATGAGCCTCGCTGGCTAAAATCGTTGCCTCTGCCTTCACCATCTCCGCCTCCTACCCCGCCGTGGTCCCGTGCGAGCACGAGCGGCGCCACTGCATTCAACACGAGTAGCGGTCACCAGGCCTATGCCGTATGCGTCGCTGCCGCCTCCACATCTGCCGTCTCTATCTCCACCCCCATCGTGGTTGTCACCTATGCCTTCGTCGCCGTGAGCAGCGGCGTGCATGCCCACCCCTTATACGCCTCAGCTCCGCGGCCCTTGTGGCTGGCCGCCAAGCTCATTAGTGAGGAGAGAATCAAGGTGGGAAGAGGTATGTGGTGGAGGGTGGGTGTCGGTGTCAAAACCGGCAGACCTCGGGGTAGGGGGTCCCGAACTATGGATCTGGGATCGATGGGGAACAAGGGACGATGAACACAATGTTTACCCAGGTTCGGGCCCTCTCTAAGAGGTAATACCCTACGTCCTGCTTGATTATATTGGATGTGTAGTATGGATTACAGAGTAGATCTACCACGAGATCAGCATGAGCTAAACCCTAAGGTGATGAGGTGAAGAATAAAGCTCTCACCCTAATGACTACAACCCTTGTTTATATAGACACCGATAGGGTTAGGGTTACCAGAGATAGATTACAATAAGGGGGAAAGAGATCCTGTCCTCCCTTGGCTTGGAGGACACACCAAGGCTTCATAGATCTTCCATCACTATGCGGCTTCACTAGTCCGGCCCATATCCATTGGGCCGACGCCTTGAAGACCCCTTAGTCCATAACTCCCTCAGTAGCCCCCGAACTTGCCTCCAACGCCAAGGCTTGTATCCGGCATCTGCTCACTTGACAGTATCCGGCTTGCGAGGCAAGTTCTTCAATGTGCTTTGTTCATATTCGGAGCCAAGTGATGTCCGGGATCTGAAACGGTATTTTTACTTAACAACGAAGGCAATAACAAAAAATTGTTCAGTGACTAAACAGTGCCTTCATCTGACAACTTCTTCTCTTTCAACGAAGAGTCACGTCCGGCCATAACGCCAAGCGGTTAGTATTTTTCGGAGCGTGGCTCGAGGCCTACCCACGTTTGACATGTCTCATCAAGGTGGGGATCATGCCCCGCTTTTCAGGGGATATGATCAATGATTTCGATTCCCCTTCCCGCACATAATGTTGCGAGTGTATCGGGAAGTGGAGAAGCCAACGGCTTGAAAAAAGGGGGCTCCTGGTCTGTCAACAGCCTATAAAGGGGGAGCTACAATAGTCAACATCCCACGCCTTCTTCCACCTCCCGCTCACGCAGAACTCCAGAGCTCTAGCGCCCCTGTTCTCTGCTTTCCCCAGCAAATCCCACCCCCTCTTCTTCAACCATGGCCGGATCAGGCGCCAACGGGAAGTGGGAGGCCTCCATCGTCACCAACGGCGACATCTTGAAGCTGAAAGAGGCCGGCTATTTGTTGGCCAACATTGCCCATCGGGCCCCCGAAGAGGGCCAAATCATCCCTACGCCCAAACCGGGCGAAAGGGTCGTATTGAAGGAAATATGCCCTAGAGACAATAATAAAGTTGTTATTTATATTTCCTTATATCATGATAAATGTTTATTATTCATGCTAGAATTGTATTAACCGGAAACTTGATACATGTGTGGATACATAGACAAAACACCGAGTCCCTAGTAAGCCTCTACTAGACTAGCTCGTTAATCAAAGATGGTTAAGTTTCCTAACCATAGACATGTGTTGTCATATGATGAACGAGATCACATCATTAGGAGAATGATGTGATGGACATGACCCATCCGTTAGCTTAGCATAATGATCGTTCAGTTTTATTGCTACTGCTTTCTTTATGTCAAATACATATTCCTTCGACTATGAGATTATGCAACTCCCGGATACCGGAGGAATACCTTGTGTGCTATCAAATGTCACAACGTAACTGGGTGATTATAAAGATGCTCTACAGGTATCTCCGAAGGTGTTTGTTGGGTTGGCATAGATCGAGATTAGGATTTGTCACTCCGAGTATCAGAGAGGTATCTCTGGGCCCTCTCGGTAATGCACATCATAAGAAGCCTTGCAAGCAATGTGACTAATGAGTTAGTTACGGGATGATGTATTACGGAACTAGTAAAGAGACTTGCCGGTAACGAGATTGAACTAGGTATGAAGATACCGACGATCAAATCTCGGGCAAGTAACATACCGATGACAAAGGGAATAACGTATGTTGTCATTACAGTACGACCGATAAAGATCTTCGTAGAATATGTGGGAACCAATATGAGCATCCAGGTTCCACTGTTGGTTATTTACCGAAGAGGTGTCTCGGTCATGTCTACATAGTTCTCGAACCCGTAGGGTCCGCACGCTTAACATTCGATGACGATTTTGTATTATATGAGTTATGTGATTGGTGACCGAATATTGTTCAGAGTCCTGGATGAGATCACGGACATGAAGAGGAGTCTCGAAATGGTCGAGAGGTAAAGATTCATATATAGGACGATGATATTCGGACACCAGAAGTGTTCCGAGGGTACCGGGTACATATCGGGTCACCGGAAAGGGGTTCCGGGCACCCCCGACAAAGATATGGGCCTTATGGGCCAAGAGAGGGACAGACCAGCCCCTGGTGGGCTGGTGCGCTCCCATATAGGCCAAAATAGGAGGAGAAGGAAGGATGGGAAGGGAGAAGGAAAGGGGAGGATTCGGCCTCCCCCTTTCCTTCTCTCCCCCCTCTCTTTCCTTCCCCCTCCGACACTTATGGAAGGGGGGAGCCCGACTTGTGGGAGGCGCCCAAGTAGGATTACTCCTACTTGGGGCGCCTCTTGCTACCCCTCTCCCTCTCCCACCTATATATATGTGAGGGAGGGGGGCACCGCTAGAACATACAACATTGGTTCCTAGCCGTGTGCGGCGCCCCCCTCCACAGTTTACGCCTCCGGTCATATTCACATAGTGCTTAGGTGAAGCCCTGCGCGGATCACTTCACCATCACCGTCACCACGCCGTCGTGCTGACGGAACTCTCCCTCGACACTTTGCTGGATCAAGAGTTCGAGGGATGTCATCGAGCTGAACGTGTGCAGAACTCGGAGGTGCCGTACGTTCGGTGCTTGATCGGTCAGAACGAGAAGAAGTTCAACTACATCAACCACGTTGTCAAACGCTTCCGCTTTCGGTCTACAAGGGTACGTAGACACACTCTCCCCCTCTTGTTGCTATGCATCTCCTAGATAGATCTTGTGTGAGAGTAGGAATTTTTTTGAAATTGCATGCTACGTTTCCCAACAGTGGCTTCCGAGCCAGGTCTATGCGTAGATGATATGCGCGAGTAGAACACAAAGAGTTGTGGGCGGTGATAGTCATACTGCTTACCACCAACGTCTTATTTTGATTTGGTGGTATTGTTGGATGAAGCGGCCCGGACCAACCTTACATGACCACGTTCATGAGACCGGTTCCACCGACAGACATGCAACTAGTTTTGCATAAAGGTGGCTGGCGGGTGTCTGTTTCTCCAACTTTAGTTGAATCGAATTTGACTACGGCCGGTCCTTGTTGAAGGTTAAAACAGCAAACTTGACGAAACACTGTTGTGGTTTTGATGCGTAGGTAAGAATGGTTCTTGCTAGAAGCCCGTAGCAGCCACGTAAAACTTGCAACAACAAAGTAGAGGACGTCTAACTTGTTTTTGCAGGGCATGTTGTGATGTGATATGGTCAAGACATGATGTGATATACGTTGTTGTATGAGATGATCATGTTTTGTAAAAGTTATCGACAACTGGCAAGAGCCTTATGGTTGTCGCTTTATTGTATGAAATGCAAACGCCATGTAATTGCTTTACTTTATCACTATGCGTTAGCGATAGTTGCAGAAGCAATAGTTGGCGAGACGACCACGACGCTATGATGGAGATCAAGGTGTCAAGCTGGTGACGATGGAGATCATGACGGTGCTTTGGAGATGGAGATCAAAGGCACAAGATGATGATGGCCATATCATGTCACATATTTTGATTGCATGTGATGTTTATCTTTTATGCATCTTATTTTGCTTAGTACGGCGGTAGCATTATAAGATGATCCCTTACTAAAATTTCAAGGTATAAGTGTTCTCCCTGAGTATGCACCGTTGCGACAGTTTGTCGTGCTGAGACACCACGTGATGATCGGGTGTGATAGGCTCTACGTTCACATACAACGGGTGCAAGAGAGTTTTGCACATGCGGAATACTCGGGTTAAACTTGACGAGCCTAGCATGTACAGACATGGCCTCAGAACACTGGAGACCAAAAGGTCGAACATGAATCATATAGTAGATATGATCAACATAGAGATGTTCACCATTGAAAACTACTCCATCTCACGTGATGATCGGACATGGTTTAGTTGATTTGGATCACGTGATCATTTAGATGACTTGAGGGATGTCAATCTAAGTGGGAGTTCTCAAGTAATATGATTAATTGAACTTAATTTATCATGAACTTAGTCCTGATAGTATTTGCATATCTATGTTGTAGATCAATGGCCCGTGCTACCGCTCCCTTGAATTTTAATGCGTTCCTAGAGAAAGCTAAGTTGAAAGATGATGGTAGCAACTACACGGACTGGGTCCGTAACTTGAGGATTATCCTCATTGCTGCATAGAAGAATTATGTCCTTGATGCACCGCTAGGTGAAAGGCCTGCTGCAGGAGCAGATGCTGATGTTTTGAACGTCTGGCAAGCTCGATCTGATGACTACTCGATAGTTCCGTGTGCCATGCTTTACGGCTTAGAATCGGGACTTCAAAGACGTTTTGAACGTCATGGAGCATATGAGATGTTCCAAGAGTTGAAGTTAATATTTCAAGCAAATGCCCGAGTTGAGAGATATGAAGTCTCCAACAAGTTCTATAGCTGCAAGATGGAGGAGAACAGTTCTGTGAGTGAACACATACTCAAAATGTCTGGGTATCATAATCACTTGACTCAGCTGGGAGTTAATCTTCCAGTTGATAGTGTTATTGACAGAGTTCTTCAATCACTGCCACCAAGCTACAAAGGCTTCGTGATGAACTATAATATGCAAGGGATGGAGAAGACAATTCCCGAGCTCTTCGCAATGCTCAAAGCTTTGGAGGTAGAAATCAAGAAGGAGCATCAAGTGTTGATGGTTAACAAGACCACTAGTTTGAAGAAAAAGGGCAAAGGAAAGAAGGGGAACTTCAAGAAGAATGGCAAGCAAGTTGCCACTCTGGGAAGAAGCCCAAGTCTGGACCTAAGCCTGAAACTGAGTGCTTCTACTGCAAAGGGACTGGTCACTGGAAGCGGAACTGCCCCAAGTATTTGGCAGATAAGAAGGATGGCAAAGCGAACAAAGGTATATTTGATATACATGTTATTGATGTGTACCTTACTAATGCTCGTAGTAGTGCCTGGGTATTTTATACCGGTTTGGTTGCTCATATTTGTAACTCGAAACAGGGGCTACGGATTAAACGAAGATTGGCTAAGGACGAGGTGACAATGCGCGTCAGGAATGGTTCCAAGGTCGATGTGATCGCCGTCAGCACGCTACCTCTACATCTACCTTCGGGATTAGTTTTAGACCTGAATAATTGCTATTTGGTGCCAGCGTTGAGCATGAATATTATATCTGGATCTTGTTTAATGCGAGACGGTTATTCATTTAAATCAGAGAATAATGGTTGTTCTATTTATATGAGTAATATCTTTTATGGTCATGCACCCTTGAAGAGTGGTCTATTTTTATTGAATCTCGATCGTGGTGATACACATATTCATAATATTGATGCCAAAAGATGCAAAGTTGATAATGATAGTGCAACATATTTGTGGCACTGCCGTTTAGGTCATATTGGTGTAAAGCGCATGAAGAAACTCCATGCGGATGGTCTTTTGAAATCACTTGATTATGAATCATTTGATGCTTGTGAACCATGCCTCATAGGCAAGATGACTAAAACTCCGTTCTCCGGAACAATGGAGCGAGCCACTGACTTATTGGAAATAATACATACCGATGTATGCGGTCCAATGAGTGTTGAGGCTCGCGGCGGGTATCGTTATTTTCTGACCTTCACAGATGATTTGAGCAGATATGGGTATATCTACTTGATGAAACACAAGTCTGAAACATTTGAAAAGTTCAAAGAATTTCAGAGTGAAGTGGAGAATCATCGTAACAAGAAAATAAAGTTTCTACGATCTGATCTCGGAGGCGAATATTTGAGTTACGAGTTTGGCCTTCATTTAAAACAATGTGGAATAGTTTCACAACTCACGCCACCTGGAACACCACAGCGTAATGGTGTGTTCGAACATCGTAACCGTACTTTATTGGATATGGTGCGATCTATGATGTCTCTTAGTGATTTACCACTATCATTTTGGGGTTATGCATTAGAGACAGCTGCATTCACGTTATATAGGGCACCATCTAAATCCGTTGAGACGACACCGTATGAACTGTGGTTTGGCAAGAAACCTAAGCTGTCGTTTCTTAAAGTTTGGGGTTGCGATGCTTATGTGAAAAAGCTTCAGCCTGATAAGCTCGAACCCAAATCGGAGAAGTGCGTCTTCATAGGATACCCAAAAGAAACAGTTGGGTACACCTTCTGTCACAGATCCGAAGGCAAGATCTTTGTTGCTAAGAATGGATCCTTTCTAGAGAAGGAGTTTCTCTCGAAAGAAGTGAGTGGGAGGAAAGTAGAACTTGATGAGGTAATTGTACCTTCTCTCAATTTGGAAAGTAGCTCATCAGAGAAATCTGTTCCCTTGATGCCTACACCAACAAGAGAGGAAGCTAATGATAATGATCATGAAACATCAGATCAAGTTACTATCAAACCTCGTAGGTCAACCAGAGCACGTTCCGCACCAGAGTGGTACGGTAATCCTGTTCTGGAAGTCATGTTACTAGACCATGATGAACCTACGAACTATGAAGAAGCGATGATGAGCCCAGATTCCGATAAATGGCTTGAGGCCATGAAATCTGAGATAGGATCCATGTATGAGAACAAAGTATGGACTTTGGTTGACTTGCCCAATGATCGGCGAGTCATAGAAAATAAATGGATCTTCAAGAAGAAGACTGACGCTGATGGTAATGTTACTGTCTACAAAGCTCGACTTGTCGCGAAAGGTTTTTGACAAGTTCAAGGAGTTGACTACGATGAGACCTTCTCACCCGTAGCGATGCTTAAGTCTGTCCGAATCATGTTAGCAATTGCAGCATTTTATGATTATGAAATCTGGCAAATGGACGTCAAAGCTGCATTCCTTAATGGATTTCTTAAAGAAGAGTTGTATATGATGCAACCAGAGGGTTTTGTCGATCCTAAAGGTGCTAACAAAGTGTGCAAGCTCCAGCGATCCATCTATGGACTGGTGCAAGCATCTCGGAGTTGGAATATACGCTTTGATGAGGTGATCAAAGCATATGGTTTTATATAGACTTTCGGAGAAGCCTGTATTTACAAGAAAGTGAATGGGAGCTCTGTAGCATTTCTAATATTATATGTGGATGACATATTGTTGATTGGAAATGATATATAATTTCTGGATAGCATAAAAGGATACTTGAATAAAAGTGTTTCAATGAAAGACCTCGGTGAAGCTGCTTATATATTGGGCATCAAGATCTATAGGGATAGATCGAGACGCTTAATAGGACTTTCACAAAGCACATACCTTGATAAAGTTTTGAAGAAGTTCAAAATGGATTAGTCAAAGAAAGGGTTCTTGCCTATGTTGCAAGGTATGAAGTTGAGTAAGACTCAATGCCCGACCACTGCAGAAGATAGAGAGAAAATGAAAGTCATTCCCTATGCCTCAGCCATAGGTTCTATCATGTATGCTATGCTGTGTACCAGACCTGATGTGTGCCTTGCTACAAGTCTAGCAGGGAGGTACCAAAGTAATCCAGGAGTGGATCACTGGACAGCGGTCAAGAACATCCTGAAGTACCTGAAAAGGACTAAGAATATGTTTCTCATTTATGGAGGTGACAAAGAGCTTGTCGTAAATGGTTACGTCGATGCTAGCTTTGACATTGATCCGGATGACTCTAAGTCACAAACTGGATACATATTTATATTGAATGGTGGAGCTGTCAGTTGGTGCAGTTCCAAGCAAAGTGTCGTGGCGGGATCTACGTGTGAAGCGGAGTACATAGCTGCTTCGGAAGCAGCGAATGAAGGAGTCTGGATGAAGGAGTTCATATCCGATCTAGGTGTAATACCTAGTGCATCGGGTCCAATGAAAATCTTTTGTGACAATACTGGAGCAATTGCCTTGGCAAAGGAATCCAGATTTCATAAAAGAACCAAACACATCAAGAGACGCTTCAACTCCATCCGTGATCAAGTCAAGGAGGGAGACATAGAGATTTGCAAAATTCATACGGATCTAAATGTGGCAGACCCGTTGACTAAGCCTCTTCCATGAGCAAAACATGATCAACACCAAGACTCCATGGGTGTTAGAATCATTACAATGTAATCTAGATTATTGACTCTAGTGCAAGTGGGAGACTAAAAGAAATATGCCCTGGAGGCAATAATAAAGTTGTTATTTATATTTCCTTATATCATGATAAATGTTTATTATTCATGCTAGAATTGTATTAACCGGAAACTTGATACATGTGTGGATACATAGACAAAACACCGAGTCCCTAGTAAGCCTCTACTATACTAGCTCGTTAATCAAAGATGGTTAAGTTTCCTAACCATATACATGTGTTGTCATTTGATGAACGGGATCACATCATTAGGAGAATGATGTGATGGACATGACAAATCCGTTAGCTTAGCATAATGATCGTTCCGTTTTATTGCTACTGCTTTCTTCATGTCAAATACATATTCCTTCGACTATGAGATTATGCAACTCCCGGATACCGAAGGAATACCTTGTGTGCTATCAAATGTCACAACATAACTGGGTGATTATAAAGATGCTCTACAGGTATCTCTGAAGGTGTTTGTTGGGTTGGCATAGATCGAGATTAGGATTTGTCACTCCGAGTATCGGAGAGGTATCTCTGGGCCCTCTCGGTAATGCACATCATAAGAAGCCTTGCAAGCAATGTGACTAATGAGTTAGTTACGGGATGATGTATTACGGAACAAGTAAAGAGACTTGCCGGAAACGAGATTAAACTAGGTATGAAGATACCGACGATCGAATCTCGGGCAAGTAACATACCGATGACAAAGGGAATAACGTATGTTGTCATTACGGTACGACCGATAAAGATCTTCGTAGAATATGTGGGAACCAATATGAGCATCCAGGTTCCGCTATTGGTTATTGACCGGAGAGGTGTCTCGGTCATGTCTACATAGTTCTCGAACCCATAGGGTCCGCACGCTTAACATTCGATGACGATTTTGTATTATATGAGTTATGTGATTGGTGACCGAATATTGTTTGAAGTCCCGGATGAGATCATGGACATGACGAGGAGTCTTGAAATGGTCGAGAGGTAAAGATTCATATATAGGACGATGATATTCGGACACCGGAAGTGTTCCGAGGGTACCGGGTACATATCGGGTCACCGGAAAGGGGTTCCGGGCACCCCCGGCAAAGATATGGGCCTTATGGGCCAAGAGAGGGACAGACCAGCCCCTGGTGGGCTGGTGCACCCCCATATAGGCCGAAATAGGAGGAGAAGGAAGGAGGGGAAATGAGAAGGAAAGGGGAGGATTCGGCCTCCCCCTTTCCTTCTCTCCCCCCTCTCTTTCCTTCCCCCTCCGACACTTATGGAAGGGGGGGAGGCCGACTTGTGGGAGGCGCCCAAGTAGGATTACTCCTACTTGGGGCACCCCTTTCTGCCCCTCTCCCTCTCCCACCTATATATATGTGAGGGGGGCACCGCTAGAACATACAACATTGATTCCTAGCCGTGTGCGGCGCCCCCCTCCACAGTTTACGCCTCCGGTCATATTCACGTAGTGCTTAGGCGAAGCCCTGCGCAGATCACTTCACCATCACCGTCACCATGCCTTCGTGCTGACGGAACTCTCCCTCGACACTTTGCTAGATCAAGAGTTCGAGGGATGTCATTGAGCTGAACATGTGCAGAACTCGGAGGTGCCGTACGTTCGGTGCTTGATCGGTCGGAACGAGAAGAAGTTCGACTACATCAACCGCGTTGTCAAACACTTCCGCTTTCGGTCTACGAGGGTACGTAGACACACTCTCCCCCTCTCGTTGCTATGCATCTCCTAGATAGATCTTGCGTGAGCGTAGGAATTTTTTTGAAATTGCATGCTACGTTTCCCAACACGTATTCGTCCCCCATTTCGTCAGGGAGCTCGGATTTCCTCTGCACCCCTTCGTAAGGGGGTTGATGTTCTTTTATGGGCTAGATTTTCTTGATCTAGCACCCAACTCCCTCCTCCACATCTCGACTTTCATTGTTGTCTGTGAAGCGCTCCTTCGAGTCCGGCCGCACTTCGGCCTATGGCTGAAGGTGTTCAACGTCAAGCCCAAAGTCGTTGGCGGCAAACATGCGAAATGTGGTGGGGCCATGATTAGTAAGCTGACGCGGGTCCAGTGGTCGGATGGCCACTTCGTCGATACCGTCAGAATGTGGCAAAGGGAGTGGTTTTATATCACCGAGCCAAGGGATGCCGCCTGGGGGGCGGCTCCCGCATTCAGATTCGGATCCCCTACCAGACTGGCCTCGTGGACCACCAAGAGCCCGGACTGGGGGTGCGTCACCCACACCAAGGCCTTGCAGAAGCGCGTTGTCAGCATATTGGAGACCGGCGCGAAGCTGGTCGATGTGGTCCAGATCATGCTCCACCGTCGGCTCCTCCCTTGCCAGGAGAGGGCCAAGCCAATGTGGGAGCATGAGCCCGAGGATCCGGCCACCGTGCAACACCTCTTCGGCATGACCCATGATAAAATATGGGGTCAGCTATTCAGGCCTCAAAAGGAGTGGCCGGTTGAGGGGAAGGACATCGGCCTCGATGCCACAAACCCCCCAAAGGAGGTAAGTAGCATTCAACGTGTATTCAGATATTCACACCGCGCATGATTCAGCCTGAACCTTTATGCAGATTTTGCAGGGCTGGCTTGCCAAGGATAAGAAGATCAGCGGCCCAGCGCCGCTGCCAGAAGAGTCTCGATCAGAGCAGCTGGAACAGCTGCTGGTCGTGGCGCCTTATAAGGCGCCCGACAAGAAGGGCAAGAAGAAGGAGGTACCAAAGGCCAGGGAGGGCCTCCGCCGCAGGGCTTGCCCGGGCAACCGGCCTAGAGACGCTGCGGCCTCATCCGTACAGGATGGGGACGAGGATGAGGACGAGGAGAGTGCCTCCTCGCGCTCCAAAAAGAAGGCGGCGTCTGAGGATGCCAAAGAGGTTTAGCCTCCTCAAGCCCTGAAGAGGCGGTGTCGGCCCAAGCTGGTCCTACCTGACAGTTCGGACGAGGAGTCCGAAGCGTCCGAGGAGATCCCGCAGAAGGGACACAAGTTCAAGTCCCCTGCAACCAGGTACACATCGTAGCTTTTTCCATTGTCTTATTCTGCAGTAATCCTTGGTCGATTGTAGATTGATTGTTTTTGGGTGGTGCAGCCCGCAGCGCGGCCACCCCGCCGAGCAAACCTCGGAGGGGACGTCTCCGCCCGCCGAATTAGTAGACAATGGTTCTGCGTCACGTTCCGCACCTCCCGAAGAAATTGGGGAGGTGCTGTCGTGAAAGACCCCTCCTCCTCCGAACACAGGGGAGGAGGTCGATGCCACCATGGCCGATGCTGATGCCTCGGTCATTGAAGACCAGGGGGATGCATCCCTCCTGGCTAACGCGGGAAGGGAGTCCGGACCATCCAGACCCCCTCAGCCGTCCGCTCCCGAGCCCCCAAGGCCCTCGATGACACCGGCCCCTCCTTTCAGTGGAGGAGGGGTCGGGGAGCCAACGCCAGTGCCAAACACCTCCGAACGGGCGACGACTGGCTGGCTGGACGTGCTGGAGGAGTTGGTGAACAACTCCGTCATCGTCGACGGGCACCGCACTCTCATGAGTGCGGTTATGCAAGGTGTTCGGTCCGTCCAATCCGGACTGATCGACGCTATCCAAGGCCTTCTAACAGGCTGTGAGGTAAGTCATTTAATACTCTTTTCTCATAAATTGGATTTAGTCCTTAGTTTGGGTAGGCCGTGTATGTAGCAGCCCCCGAGACTCTGTAAGGACTTCGTAGAAGCCTGCAGAGGATCAAATTCGATAGGCCGATTGATAATGCCGACATTTCCCTTGCTGACGCAGGCATCTTCCGTGGCTGCGGCTGCTAATGCCGCGACACTAGAGGTGATGGATCAGAAGCTCAAGCTTTCCGATAAAGAGCTTGACCTTGTCAACAAGCGGCTTGACGAGGTGCAAGGTAAGCCCTTTGATAAGATGTGTATTTGTTTGATGCCGGATATTGACGATCCGGTCTGTATGCTAATCCTTCAATATGCGGCTATTACAGCTGCCGCAGCCGAAGTCGAGGGCTTGAAAGAGGCCTTGAGGAAAGCCGAGGCAGAGGTGGCCGCAAACAAAACGGCTGCTGACGAGGCGGTGGCCGAGCTTGAGAAGGCCAAGCTTGCTGCTGAGCAGCACGAGGCTCGGGTAACCAAAGTTCAAGTGGAGCTCCAGGATGTCGCCAAGAAGCTGGAGGCCCTTGAGAAGGAGTAGGAGGAGCAATCCTCCCGGCTATCCAAGGCGGAGAAGGAGCTCCAGGAGGCAAGGGCCGATGCGCGAGGTGTCCGGGAAGAGCTCCGCCAAGTCGGGCAAATTGCAAATGGTAAGAAATACTTACTGCAGAGTGTGTTCGGAGGCAACAGGTTCGCCCTACTGACACGGGTCTGGCGCTCCGCAGGCATCTTCGCTGATCTTCCGAAGAATGTGGCGGCCGCAGCGAGGCACTACGCGACTCTTGAGGAGAACTCCACGCAGCGGCTCTTCTGGTCACAATTTCCAGATTCCGGGCGTCCTCCCCTCCTTAGTGATCAAATGAAGCAGCTGATGGAGATGCATCGGATGTCCGAGCTGGCTGTGAAGGACCTTCGTGTCAGTCTGTGGCCTGCCGAGCCCATTCCGGACACATACTTTGGCCTTGTGCAGAAGTTGTGGGAGGCACCGCTCCGGATTGACGCCATGAAGCGCTCAGCGTGCCTTGAGGGGGTGAGGCTTGCTTTTGCGAAGACCATGGTGCATTGGCCGACGATCAATCCAATGGACATGGCCACTGGTCCTCCGCCCAAGGGAAAAGAGCATCGCCGCCCTGAGCAGTACTTTGCACAGGTGATGAATGGCGTGCAAGCGATAGAGGGTCAGTGTTCAAAAGATGTAACGCTTGAGTGATTGTATTAAATTTGTACCAAGTGGACCTTTATGCTTTATTATGCGTCCTCCTGACTTATTTTATATTGTCATGATTTAATTTTGACTCCTATGCGGCCGTATGTTTATTCTGAAAGCTACCAATCATCGGCTTCAGCCCCCAGGTGAATATCACGAGGGGTGTTTTGTCTCCGCACTATTATCCTTAGCCAACGTCTTGGTACCTGGAGGCGGTAGTGTGCGAGCAAAACTAGGCAGTCGGACTATTCGGTTTTATTGCTTTCACTTAGCCTTAGGAGCTTGACAATGGGGGCTAAGGACTAGCCCCCGGTGTATTGTAATGTACTTGGGAGTCAATGCCTGCCCTTTCCGATCACATGGTTTGTGTTAAGACGAACCCTTCGTGTGACACGGCGAAATCGCCAACGATTTTTATAGTCAAACCTCGTCATCGGATCGCTGACCAGTTCGCGCTTACTATGACAGTCAGTTTTCAGCTTTCTCCTCCTGAGGTACTTGACCGGGTAAGCCAGAAGTACAATCGCAGGGGTTCTCCCTTTGCCACCTTAGCCGAACGTGCGGAACATAAGGGGCAAGCACAGGAGCCGGGCAACCCAACTATTGACTCAAGACATAGTTCGGAACTGATGCATATAATGCAATATCCGAGACGCTGAACACCAAGCGGAAGGCGGTGTCAGACTTTAAGATATGGATCTGATGTGTAAATCAAACTCTTGGTTAGTTGAACGAATATGTTTTCATGTCGGGCTGTTCGAAGAGCGAGTGGAGAATCAGGAATAAAATAGACAATCGCAAGATGCGGGTATCCGAACGCCATAAAGGGCATTTTAATTATTTCTCGTAAGCTCACGATGTCTAACCGTACAATCCGAACTTCCAAGGCGATATAAAAAATAAAAGAGTTTTACAGAGTAATGGTTTACGCAAGGCCTTGATGCGTGAGTCGATGCCTTCACTGTACCCTGCTGCACGTCTGCGCCTTTGCTTCTGGGAGCTGTGGGTTGGGACCTTCCATGGAACCTAGAGGGGTGGGGATCCTGCTGATGAAGCTTTATGCTTGGGGGAGGGGGGGGGTCAGTAATTGGCCCCCGTGTCGTCCGAAGACAAAGTTACTCCGGAGTTCGGGCTAGCCGAACATATTCTTCGAGTTTGTTGATGTATGCCTCACGGCTGCCCATGGTATTTTAAGTGCGAAATTGTGTTGACGAGGCACATGGAGCGCGAAGAATGTGGGCGTGCTGTGGGGCACTGAGGGAGTCCTGGATTAGGGGGTCCTCGGGTGTCCGGTCTATTCGATATGGGCCGGACTGATGGGCCGTGAAGATAAAGCAGAAGACTATCCCCCGTGTCCGGGTGGGACTCCTGTATGCGTGGATGACAAGTTTGGTGTCCGGATGTACTCTTTCCTTCCTCTGTAAACCGACTTTGTACGACCCTGGGCCCCTCCGGTGTGTATATAAACTGGAGGGTTTAGTCTGTAGAGGCAGTCAGAATAATCATAGGCTAGACAGCTAGGGTTTAGCCATTACAATCTCGAGGTAGATCAACTCTTGTAACCTCTATACTCATCGAATACAATCAAGCAGGACGTAGGGTTTTACCTCCATTAAGAGGGCCCGAACCTGGGTAAACATCGTGTCCCCATTGTCCATCGTTACCGTCGATCCTTAGACGCACAGCTTGGGCCCCCCTACCCGAGATCTGCCGGTTTTGACACCGACATTGGTGCTTTCATTGAGAGCTCCGCTGTGTAGTCGCGAGAAGCGATCTATGGCTCGCCTTGTCATCAACGACGATATCACCTCTGGAAGGAGCCTAACTTCAGGACAGGTCCTCCAGCTCGGCAGTTTTACCATGGGTGCTGGCATGGCCATCAAGCCGACAGCGCCCCCCGTGATCGCCAAACATCACCCCCGCATCAGTCTCCAATACTCCCAAAAGATGGATCCGGCGGACGTCTTGTCCTTAAACGAGCTGGTAGATCGCATTGCCGCCCTGGTGCTTTCAACGGATTATGATCGGATCAGGCTTAAACCCAACCAGAGGGAAATTAATTCCCCACCGATCACCCACCTAGTAGCGGTCGTCGAGGAACGAGCCGAAAACAATTCTTCCCCTAAACTAAAGACCAGCTATGTTCGGGTCTCCGAACCTCTTAGCTCGGACACCCTCCCTTTGGATGAGACTTCGCGTCCCCCGAACTCAGGGTCGGACATTGGGTCCGAGGAGCACTTGGATCTCCCTGGACCTGAACTGGTGACTTCAGGAATTTTACAGGCTCCGGATGCAATCTTGGGTCAGGATTCGAGTTTTTGCCCGCCCACCCACCACAATCAATACTCTCAAAGTAATTCAGGCCCTCCAGACATATGTGACCTAATGTATGTACGGCAGCAACCTTGGGAAATGGTCCATCACTTCTGGGCCAGATTCCTACTTGTCAAAAACAAGATTAAAGATTGCTGCGACGACGACGCAGTCTCGGTCTTTCATCGCAATTGTACCGACGAGGGAATTCGGAATGCCCTCAACCGCCGTCGCATACAGAGTTTCACGGAGCTATCGCACATAGTATGGAAGTATTGCGCGATGGAAAGCACAGAAAACCCAATTGGAACCTGCTGCCTTTAAGCAGTGCACTGCCCGGGCAAAACGGATACACCCTTACGAGGCATCCGACCATAAGCCCGTCGGCAAGAAAAAACCCTCTACGGGATACAGGTCCATTCTTGACGAACTCCTCGACAAGCCTTGTCCGGTACATACAACGCCGAGCACTGACTCAACCCACAGCCTTCGAGCATGTTGGGTACTCCGGCAGGTAGCTAAAAGTGGCGAGGCCATCCTCACCACCACCACTCCAGAGAAGCATTCTCCGGAGGATGACGATTTTAACGTCTTTACGGTCTTTGAGACTTTCTCCTCAAATAATCAGCGAAAGAGGGCACTCCGCGACCTCGCTGAAGTCCACCAAGTAACCGCAGTAAGCCCATGGAACGACGCGGCAATAACCTTCACCACTGACGATGAACCAAGGGCCCGATCAGTCCGAGCACCAGCCGCTTTAGTCCTAAACCCAATTGTGGACGGCTTTTGACTTACCAAAGTGCTCATGGACGGTGACATCGGGCTTAACCTCATCTACGAGGACACACTCGACAAAATGCAGATCGATAGAACACTCATCGAGCAAAGCAGTACCACCTTTCGAGGTATCATCCCCAGTCGAGGAGCATGATGCTCGGGGAGAATTAAACTCGACGTAGTATTCGGCATGCCTAAAAATTACAGGTCGGAGGAGCTGCTCTTTCACATCGCTCCCTTCAATAGCGGCTACCACGCCCTTCTAGGGCAGGGCGCTTTTTTACGCTTCCAAGCCGTACCCCATTATGGGTACATGAAGCTTAAAATGCCGGGGCCCAATGGAATAATCATAGTTACAAGTGATCCGGATACAACACTCCGTGCCGAAAACAAAACCGCATCCTTGGCCCTTGAGGCACTCTCCGAAGCCCTTGCGGCCAAAGAGTTAACCACTCTACGATCCATGGTGGACAGGGATGATGTGATTCTTGATAAGAGACCTAAATCCACCTCTTTCAAGCCAGCAGATGAAATAGTTAAATTTCAAGTGCACCCGACGGATCCTAACAAAACAGCGTCCATCGGAGCACAGCTGGATTTGACGGTAGATGCCGACTTATGCGCTTTCCTACGTGAAAATTGGGATATCTTCGCCTGGCACCCTTCGGACATGCCCGGTATCCCACGTAGACAGGCCGAACACAGCCTCAACATAATTAAGGGGTTCAAACCAGTCAAGCAAACGCTACGGCGATTTTCCAAACCCAAACGACAAGCTATGGGGGAGGAGCTAGCCAAACTACTCGAGGCCGGGTTCATCAGAGAAATCAAACACCCGGATTGGCTAGCCAACTTGGTCATGGTGCCGAAGAAGGACAAGTCGTGGCGCCTTTGTGTCGATTTCAAAGACCTCAATAAGGCTTGCCCTAAAGACCCTTTCCCATTGCCCCACATTGACCAGATTATTGATGCAACCGCGGGACACGACTCATTGTGTTTCCTCGACGCTTACTCCGAATACCATCAGGTTAAAATGAAGGAGTCCGACCAGGCCGCAACGGCATTCATCACCCCGTATGGGCCTTTCTGTTTCAACACTATGCCTTTTGGGCTCAAAAACGCTGGTGCCACTTACCAACGCATGATTCAAACATGCTTGGAAAAACAAATCAGCAAGACAGTGGAAGCATATGGGGACGATGTGGTCATCAAGACCAAGCACGTCGAATCATTGGTGGACGATCTCCGCCTCACATTTGACAACCTCCGAGCATACGACATACGGCTCAATCCCGAAAAATGCGTCTTCGGCGTTCCAGCCAGAAAGCTATTAGGGTTCATTATCTCCCATAGAGGAATTAAAGCAAACCCAGCCAAAATCCGAGCCTTGTCGCAATTGGCTACGCCAACAGACCTAAAAATAGGTCCAAAAGCTAGCAGGGTGCGTAGCGGCCTTGAGCCGCTTTATCTCCAGATTAGGAGAAAAAGCATTACCACTTTATAGACTGCTCAGACGCACCGACAACTTCGAATGGACGGAAGCGGCCACAGCTGGATTGGAAGAAATAAAAACCATATTAGTAGGCAATCTAATCCTAGCCGCCCCAAGTGTTGGCGAGCCTATGCTGCTTTATATCTCCGCAACTCACCAGGTAGTGAGCGCCGTACTCGTCGTCGAGCGAGGGGAAGAGGGACATAAATTCCCCATCCAAAAGCCAGTGTATTACGTATCGGAGGTCCTAACACCCGGCAAATCCCGATACCCTCACTACCAAAAGATAGCTTACACGGTCTTTATGGCATCCCGAAAACTCCGACACTATTTTCAAGAGTGTTCGATCACGGTGGCATCCGAAGTACCACTTAACGACATTATAAATAACAGGGACGCCACTGGCCACATAGCTAAATGGGCCATTGAGCTCTTACCATTTGAAATAACATACAAGCCACGCTGAGCTATTAAATCTCAGGTGCTGGCCGACTTCATCGCAGAGTGGACAGAAGCCGAGCTCCCCAAAGAGTACAGTTCCTACTCCAACTGGATCATGTACTTCGACGATTCTAAAATGTTAGCCGGAATGGGGGCTGGCGTCATCTTGACATCCCCTACGGGGAACACAGTCCGCTACGTGTTGCAAATCATGTATACGGACTCCAATAACACAGCCGAATACGAGGCACTTCTACATGGTCTCCACATGGCTGTCCCCATGGGCATACAACGCCTAGAGGTGCGCGGCGATTTGAACCTTGCAATATCCCAGGTAAATGGAGAGTTCGATGCAAAAGATCCAAAAATGGCGGCATATCGAAACACCGTTTTAAAAATATCAGCTCAGTTTGAGGGGCTAGAATTTCATCACGTCGCTAGAGATAGTAACCAGGCAGCGGATATACTCGCTCGCATGGGCGCCAAGCGCGACCCCGTCCTGCCTAATACCTTCATGGAAAGGCTCTTCAAGCCATCCGTGGTATGGCAGGATGATAGCGGAGATGCAAGTACAGACCTGATTACACCCCCATCAGCCGAACATGATACAGGTATCATCGGGGGTACGGATACCGAAATAACACCCTCTGCTCATGAGATCATGGCCGTCATTGCTCCATGGACTGAACCCTTCCTAGCCTACCTTAATAGGCAGGAGCTTCCTGATGATCAAAATGAGGCCCGTCGCATAGTTCGGCATTCTAAAGCCTACAAAGTTCACGAAGGTGAACTGTACAAGAAAAGCACTACCGGAGTTCTCCAAAGGTGTATCTCCGAAGAGGAGGGATGGCAACTCTTGGCTGAAATACATGCTGGTATGGGTGGCCATCACACCGCAGCTCGGGCCCTCGTAAGCAAAGCTTTCCGGACAGGTTTTTTCTGGCCAACGGCCCGAGCAGACGCACAATCCCTTGTCCAGCGTTGTGTGGGATGTCAGCTTTTCGCCAATCAAAGTCATATGCCTCCCACCGCCTTAAGAACAATCCCCATTACTTGGCCCTTTGCGGTCTGGGGGCTCGATATGGTCAGACCCCTTAAAGGGGGAATCCATAAAAAGAAATATTTACTGGTTATGGTGGATAAATTCACTAAGTGGATAGAGGCCAAACCAGTAAAAACGGCTGAAGCAGGACCAGTGATTGACTTTATATCCGGCGTGGTACACCGTTATGGTGTCCCGCACAGTATCATCACTGACAATGGCTCCAATTTTACAGCTGATGGGGTGAAAAACTGGGGTGCTAATTTGGGCATTAAACTCGACTATGCATCCGTCTACCACCCTCAAACAAACGGTCAGGTTGAACGGGCCAATGGCCTGATAATGAGCGGCATCAAACCCCGACTGGTGCGCTCCCTACAGGAGTCAGATAAACACTGGGTTGAGGAACTCGATTCCGTGCTCTGGGGGCTGTGGACTACACCTAACCGGACAACCGGATACACACCTTTCTTCATGGTGTACGGCGCGGAAGCTGTTCTGCCCTGCGACATTATTCATGACTCACCTCGAGTGCGCATGTACGAAGAGCGAGAAGCCGAGCTCGATCGGCAGGACAACCTAGACGGTCTCGAAGAGGAGCGTGACATTGCACAAGCCCGTTCCACACTTTATCAACAACAGGCTAGGCGATACCAAAGCAGAGAAGTGCGGGCCAAGACTTATAACGTTGGTGAACTCGTCTTGCGTCTCCTGGAGAAGAAGAAGGATAAGCTCAAACCAAGATGGGAGGGCCCCTTCATCATCGATGAAATTCTCATAGGAGGAGCCTATCGCCTTCGTAACGCATCGGATAATCGCCTTGAGCCAAATCCATGGAACGCTGCTCGGCTCCGACGATTCTACAAATAGTTCGGTCGCATCCCTTTTTCCTTCTTTGATTAGGTTCCTTTTTTTTCTCCTCTTCTTTTTTATTTCTTTTATCTCAGGGTATGTTCGGATCTACCGAACTGTTAGGGGTACACATCTTTAAATGTATACACCCCACTATAACTGGGGGCTTCTTTGACGAAGCTTATTACTGAAAGCTTGTTGCTTACTTTGTTTACGTCGTTGGTTCTATACATCTTTTGCCATTATATGCACCACTATGACTTAAGTTTTTGCCAAGCCGGGTTGCCTCGCTCCTGTGTTTATACCCTATGTTCCCGATTGTTCGGCTAGGGTGTAAAGGGAGCACCTCTGTGATTGTTACAACCGGGTACTCCGGATCTGTACCTCAGACGGGTGAAGCCGAAAGCTAGCGTTCTTAAGGGAATAATTGGTCGGCAAACAACGACAGATTATTTACATTTGTGCAATTCTTCTAACAAACATGGGATAGGCTGCCCGTAACTCGGATCAAAGCCTAGGCATGCATACTTAAGCGTGTCGACCCAAGGAAAGGAACCCTTAACGGAACTATTTTCCTTGGAAGATGTTTCTTATGTTAAAAAGTAATATAACATAACTCCCCGAACAAATTTTGTCTGTTCGAGCAACATGACCGGATTGCCTGGTTTCCGGACATGGTGAATGTTTATTACATTCTAACATGGTATCTGGAAACACTCCAACTTCTTGGTATGGAGGTTGAAGCCGAAGGCCTGTGATGACAAATTTTAAACAAGTTCGGTTGGAGATAAGTTCGATGATAAAGTACATTGATACATTGAATCGAATGCCTACTCTTTATCTATGTCATCTATAAGACTGCTTAAGCAACAGTCTTCTTGCGAATATTTCGCAGCTATCATCACTTGGTCATATACCAAGTTCACGGGAATTTCTTTTCCGTCCGGTCCCTGCGGTCCAACTCGGGCCATATGATTCGGATCAAGCCCGGTGTAGCGTGTATTCACCATTGCCCATGCCTCTCGTGCACCTTCCCAGCATGCTGACGTCTTCCATAGCTCAAAATGGCATCGGGCACCTTTGAATAGGTTTGCCAACCCCTCCATACTCTCTGTAGGGGCATCGGATGGCCACAAGGCCTTGGCCATACTTCTCATGGCTTTCCGGGCTTGCTCATGCACTACGGACAGCTCTTTTAAAGCGTTGCCTCGGAATTCGGATACTTCTTCTTCATGACGCCCGGTTAATAGACCTGCACGAGCAACATTGTAACACTCCAAATCACGAGATAATATGAGCAACTTGGATGGTTCAAAGGTCATACTGAATATGCCGCCTTTTAACTTTTTATTCTCTTTTTGAGCGTCTGATAATTGAGCATTTAAGCTCTTTATCTCTTCGGCTTGCTTATCATTTTCCTCCTCCAGTTTGTTCTTTTGATCACCGGCCATCGTGACCTTCAGTTCTTCTAGCTCCGTGTTGGCGGCGTCTAGCTTTGTCCGGCTCGCTTCAAGCTCCTGGGACAGTGTGTTGTTCTTCTCTTTAAGGACCTGCGGTCATAACGATCCTTAAATCGGTTGGCCTAAACCGCTTGAAGTCTCGGGGGCTACTGGCATATATCTATTAAATTTACACAAACCATTACCTGCATATCTTTTGAAAATAGGTGGGTAACTCCAGCAAGTCCGTCCCGGGCGGCCCGGATATATGCATCCACGGTGTTGAGGGCATTAAAATCTTGCTCCGTAAAAGCTGGAGTGCGCATGGTCTCTTTCAGTCATTGATGATTCATCACGCTCTCTACTTCAGAATTTGTGACAGATACGTCATCCGAATCTTCATGAGGCGGATGAGTTGGCGCTGCATCCGTATTGGCTCTTGTCCTGGTTGATGAGCCCGGCGCCGGATTAGCTGATAATCGGCTAACAGGGATTTTGGACACGGTTCGCCGTGTGCTCCTCCTGGAATAAGATGGGAGGAGAAAAATGACAATCTGGCTTTATGCCTATGCATATATTAAAGGTTATACCTCTTTGATGAAGGAGGGGGGTCGACAGCGCTCCCAGCTTCCTTTCGTTTTAAAGGCTCACCCTGCACGGATGCCACCTTCCTAGGGGCCACCCTCGATGGAGTATGACTCGCCGAGCGCCGATCCTATAAAGCACGATTCAGTGTGATGGGTGAAGTGCAAGTGGGGACTCCTCTTTCTGAGGATGATTTCCGAATACTTACCTTAGAGAAAGGGAGAAGGCCGGGGTAGTCGGCTATAATGGCCACTTCTGAACCGTGATGGCTTGCTTGATAAAAGACTCCGTCATCAAACTCTATAAATATATCCGGATCCTCGCAGAGGCCGGGATCTTCGTGGCGAGCATAGTCCTCTGGTTGTGGAGAGGGGCAGTGCACATTTTCGATGACCTTCCTCCATGTCTGTTTTAAAGACGACCAGAACAATTCGATTAGTATGCCTCAATAATGAGGTAGGACAATGCTGATAATAAAAAAACTCACCCATTCAATGGGGTTATACATGGAGAAACCTTCCCGACAATTTAAATGGAGGAATTCTTCTTTCTTCCCCTTATAAAGATCTGCTAGAATGGCGGCCAGAGCGGCGGGGGTTTCCGGGCCCTCGCGCCTATAGCGAGATGCGTCGTCCTGCCTGTTGTAACACCATAAAGGGGTCACTTTGGACTGGAGGGGCTGGATGCATCGCTTTATCACGATAGCCATGACTTCGATTATCGAGAGTCCGGAATAGGCAAGTAACCTGACCTTGCTGACCAACCTCTTTACTTCCGCACTGTCTTCTTCTTTGGGGCTCCGGGGGCACCAGTTGAGGCGTTTCTATAAAGGAGCACTGGAGAATTCGGGGAGTCCACATCGAACTGGGTCTGAAAGGGGAACATCCTCGATATAAAACCATTCCGAAGCCCATTCTTCGGATGCCTTCTTGGGAGTTCCGACGAGGTAACCTGATCCGGCTATGCGCCATACTTCGGCGTCGCCCACTTCAAATATAGAACCCCCTTTATGATGGGGGACGAGGCAAAAGAACTTTCTCCATAGTTCGAAATGAGCCTCGTAGCCTAGGAATAGTTCACAGAGAGCGACAAAACCAGAAATGTGCAGAATAGAACCTGGTGTGAGGTTGTGCAGCTGGATCCCATAGAATTCCAATAGACCTCTGAGGAAGGGGTGGATTGGGAATCCTAAGCCCCTCAGAAGAAACGAGACGAAGCACACCCTCTCCTCCTTGTTGAGATTGGGGAAGTTCTCTGCTAGCACGTCATGGCCAATCCCGCCCGCACGAAGACTAGATCCGCGGGAGGGAGATATCCCTGTGTCTGAAGTTGATTCAACTGAGGGTGAGATACTGAGTAGCTTCGCCAATCACCTGTTTGAGGGCGTGAGGAAGAGCCAGGAGTGCTCGCCATATTTTGATTTTTCGTGGTTTGTTTTGATGCTCTTTGCGCGATATGGGATGACATTAGGAGATCTAACCTCCTTATATAGATACCGCCCTTGCATCATAAGGGGCTTATTTATAAAACAATATGGACTATTCACATTCGCCCGATGCGTGGAAATCGAGGCGACGACAGGGAGGAATCATAAAGGCAGAACATGGAGGTCAAAGCCAGACTTCGTCAATCCGGAGTATGATGAAGAACCCGCCTTGCAAAGCCAAAGACGTAAGCCGGATACTATATCGTCATTGAAGGCAAGTTCGGGGGCTACTGAGGGAGTCCTGGATTAGGGGGTCCTCGGGTGTCCGGTCTATTCGATATGGGCCGGACTGATGGGCCATGAAGATAAAGCAGAAGACTATCCTCCGTGTCCGGGTGGGACTCCTGTATGCGTGGATGACAAGTTTGGCGTCCGGATGTGCTCTTTCCTTCCGTTGTAAACCGACTTTGTACGACCCTGGGCCCCTCCGGTGTGTATATAAACCGGAGGGTTTAGTCTGTAGAGGCAATCAGAATAATCATAGGCTAGACATCTAGGGTTTAGCCATTACGATCTCGAGGTAGATCAGCTCTTGTAACCCCTATACTCATCGAATACAATCAAGCAGGACGTAGGGTTTTACCTCCATTAAGAGGGCCCGAACCTGGGTAAACATCGTGTCCCCATTATCCATCGTTACCATCGATCCTTAGACGCACAGCTTGGGCCCCCCTACCCGAGATCTGCCGGTTTTGACACCGACAGGCGCGTATCCCTATTTGTGGCGAACGCATGCGGGCTTCCATGACGGAGAGCGGGTTCGGATCCGTTTACTATTGTCGCCAGCCTGTACAGTGGGTTGGCCTCGTGACCTGTATGGGCCGGATTGGTCTTCCGCCGCTAAGGCCGCAGTGTGCTCTTCGGTTCAAAGTGAGCATTCCATGTTGCCGTTGATGGTTATGACGCCCGAGGGACCGGGCATCTTTAGTTTGAGGTACGCGTAATGTGGGACGGCATTGAATTTGGTAAAAGCTATGCGGCCGAGGAGGGCGTGATAGCTGCTGCGAAAAGGTGCAATGTCGAAGATCAAGTCCTCGCTTCGGAAGTTATCCGGAGAGCCGAACACTACTTCAAGTGTCACAATGCGTGTGCAGCGGGCCTCCACTCCCGGAATGACCCCCTTGAAGGTGGTGTTACTAGGTTTGATCCTTGACGGATCGATCCCCATCTTCCTCACTGTGTCTTCATATAGCAGGTTGAGGCTACTGCCCCCATCCATTAGGACTCTAGTGAGGTGGAATCCATCAATAATGGGGTCGAGCACCAAGGCTGTGGACCCTCCATGGCGTATGCTGGTCGGGTGGTCCCTGCGATCAAAAGTGATCAGGAAGGCTGACCATGGATTGAATTTTGGCGCTACTGGCTCAACAGCATATACGTCTTGCAGGGCTCGCCTTCTCTCCTTCTTTGGTATGTGGGTTGCATAGATCATGTTTACCGTCTTAACATCGGAAGGGAAGGGTTTCTGGCCTCCACTATTTGTCCTACGGGACTCATCATCGTCCTTGCTACGTGGGCTTTTGCCCGAGTCTTTGGTTGTGAGCTTGCCGGCTTGTTTGATCACCCAACAGTTACGGTTGGAGTGGTTGGCGGGTTTCTCTGACATGCCGTGGATCTGGCAGGGCCTGTCCAGGATTGTGTCTAGTCTGGACGGGCCATTGCTGTTGCCTTTAGGGGCCTTCTTTCATGGTCCGGACTTCGGATTTTGGAATCCGGCATTTACTGCCGTATCCTCACCTTCATCGTCGTTGTGGCGACGTTTACTCCTGCTATGTCGCAGCTTTCCATTTCCGTCCCGAACCTCGGAGGTACCGGGCATGTCGGGATTGGTGTTCTTACGAGCGAGCCAACTGTCTTCGCCCACGCAAAAGCGGGTCATGAGAGAGGTAAGGGCTGCCATGGTTCTTGGTTTGTCCTGGCCAAGTTGCCTTATGAGCCATTCATCCCTGACACTATGCTTAAAGGTGGCCAAGGCTTCGGCATCCGGACAGTCGACAATCTGTTTTTTCTTAGTCAGAAATCGGTTCTAGAACTGTCGGGCAGATTCTCCGGGCTGTTGTGTGATGCGATTTTGGTCGTCAGCGTCCGGAGGCCGGACATAGGTGCCCTGAAAGTTCGCTCGAAAAGCGTCCTCAAGCTCTTCCCAATAGCCTATAGAGTCTTCGGGAAGGCTGTTCAACCAGTGTCGCGCTGGACCTTTAAGCTTTAGTGGCAAATATTTAATGGAGTGGGGGTCATCTCCACGGGCCATGTGAATGTGGAGGAGGAAATCCTCTATCCATACGGCAGGATCCGTGGTTCCGTCGTATGATTCAATGTTCACAGGCTTGAAGCCTTCCAGGAATTGGTGTTGCATTACCCTCTCTATGAAGCACAGGGGGTGTGCGGTGCCCCGGACTCGGGCTACATCTCGTCGGAGGTCTTCGGCCCTCCGCATCCACTGCTGCTCTCGAATTCTATCGTCTTGATTGAGCCGATCGTAATATCCTTCCCGGTAAGTGGGCGGATCTTCTCTGGGTCCGTAGATGGACCTGGTACGGCCTCCTCGAGCGTCTGGATCATGGCGGAGGTCGTATTCATAGGCCGGCCGCACTTGATCTTTGCCATGATGGCGAGGTGGTGTGGCGGGGTGTTCGGCCTTGTCAACTTCTCTGTCCCGCCCTCTAGGGGGCGGTCCGTGTAACACCCCAGTGTTTAGCTATAGTAATTCCCTTTTTGATTTTGCCATGTCAGAAAGTTCAACAGTGCCAAATTATCATTTGCATCATATTGCATTTCAACTCCTAAGTCAAATTCAAATTTAAATGAAAGTGGAAAATAAAAGTTGTGCAACATAGAAACTAAAATGTTCAGTAAATAACAAATATTGCAGAGGCTAATCTAAAATTGTAACCAACAATTAATAAATTAAATAGGTGGCACTAACATTATCAAAACAACAATGATTAATGCATTTTAATTATTATAAAAATTTGTGTGAACTCAAGTTAACTCCAAACCAATTTTTGGTAGTGGTAGAGGATGCCTAGTATTTATTGGAACAATTGCCATGTTCTACAAAAATCATTTTGAGGACTAACAATTTACTAAACAGGAGATATGAATAAATAAAAAGAAAAAGATAAAAGAAAACAAAATAGAAAAAGAAAAGGAGAAAACCCCGGCCCAACTGGGCCAAGGCCCAGCTGGCCGGCCCAGCTTCCCCCCCCACCTATATGGCCTCCCCCAGGCCGAACCCTAAACCCCCACCGACACTTCCCCCCCCTCGCTTCCCCCTCCCCGAACCATTTCTGGATCAGGCCATCGACGCCCGACGCCGCCGAGCCCTGCCGTGCTCGCCGCCGGCCACCTCGCCGCCGCCCGCCTCCTCAACCCTTCCCCCCCGCGTGGATCCGTTCGGGGGCAATCGACGCCCCCGACGCCCGGCGACCGCGCCGACGCCGGACCCCGCCGTCACCATCCTCGCCCGTCGTCGGCGTTCGCCTCCCCGACCTCCTCCCCAGCGGCCTCCTCGAGCCCCGCTGCCTCTTCCCTCCATCGCCGGTGAGGCCGTGGCCTCCACTCCCCTCCTCTCTGCCCGTGGTCACCGCGCCCGCGCTGTCCCCGCCGCGCTCCGGCACGCCCTGAAGCGCCCTCGCCGCGCCCTTCTGTCGCTCGCGCAGGCGCCCCGCGACGACCGCTCCGCCTCTCACCGCGCTCGCCCCGCTCTCCCTGCTGCATCGCTCGCCAGCCACTGCCGCCCCGCACGCGCCCGCACCGGCTACGGCCGCCGCTGCTCCCCTCTGCTCCGCCACCCCCGACGCCCTGTGCCGCGCGCGCGCCGACGTCCCCGCTGGCCTCGTCGAGGCCATGGCCTCGCACGGGCACGAGCGCCCGCGCGCTCGCGGGCTCCGGCCGACGCCCACGCGCCCTCGCGCCCGCTTTGGCCCCTGGGCCACTGACGGCCGGCCCGCACCCCCCTGTGACGATGACAGAAGGGGCCCACGGCCCCGAAACATTTTTTAAAATTAAAATTAAAAATAATTAATAAAAATAATTAATTAGTTTAATTAATCCTGATTAGGTTAATCTAATTAATTAATTAGTTTAAGTAATTAGTTAGTTAATCACTAATTAACCTAACAGTCTATGACAGGTGGCCCCCACCTGTCAGGTTGGCCGCTGACATCAGCATGATGTCATGCTAACGTCATTAACTACTGTTTCGGATAATGTTGATTTTAAATAATTAAATAAATTCCAGAAATTAATAAAAACTTTAGAAATTCATATTAAATAATCCGTAACTCCGATGGAAAAACTTTGTACAGGAAAGTTGCTCAGAACGACGAGACGAATTCGGATACGCGGTCCGTTCGTCCGTCACGCGTCCCTATCTATCCGAACATGGAACCGTCCCCCTCCGGATCGTCTGTCCGATAATTCCAAAGACCCGGGAAATATCGTCAGATATTCTCCTACTCCGTATGATACGTGTAGTACTGCGTTAGACTACCCCTAGCACTGTGTATCGTATTTGTCATGCTCCTGTTTGCTTAGTATTTACTGTTTCTTCCCCCTCTTCTCTCCGGTAGACCCCGAGACCGCTGCTGATGCCGCTGTGATCGACTACGTCACCGACGACCCCTCCTTCTTGCCGAGCAACCAGGCAAGCCCCCCCCCTTGAGCATACCGATATCGCCCATTCTATTTCTCATGCTTGCATTAGAATTGCTGCTGCCACTGCTTTACCTATTCTGATGCATAGCCTGTTTATTGTAACCTGCTGTTGATAATTACCTGCATATCCTAAACTGCTTAGTATAGGCTGGGTAGAGACCTATCAGTGACCCCACTTATCCCGATTGCCCCGCTGGATTATCCGAAGACCCGATCAACGGGATTGAAGACCAGGCCCCGACACCGCACATCAACCCCCCTTAGTTGTAACGACACTGCAACGTTACTATCGAGTGCCGAGGGTGAAACCTCTTGTAGCACTTCTGATGTTAACTCTGTAGAGTAGCTATTCGGTCGTGGTCATCGAGGGTGATTCCTCCTTCACCGCTTCCGATAACGACGCTGTCGTGCAACACATCAAGTGTGAACCCATCGCGGGTGATTCCTCCGAGTTCACCTTGATGGATACATCGAGTGGGAATTCATTGAGGGTGATACCTCGGATTCCCCTGATGTTATAGACACACGCATACTTGGACTTTACACTGTTACTTGGATAGGTGGGTCGACCCTGAGGGGTACCCGCGTGCGCCTGAGAGGTGAGTGTTGTGAAGACGGGTGCCTATATGGTGCCCGAGTGCTGAATACGAGGCGCGGCCGGGCATTCTTAACCCTTGCAGCAAGTCCTCGAGACGGGGCGACGGGGTCACATCTTTCATGAGTCTCTGCTCGTTACCGCAAGCCCAAGGTATTAATGATTTGGATATTTGATCCGAGCAGGCCTCTGGCCTAATAGCACTAACCATCACGTGGGCATAGTATGGGCGTTCTGCATCATATGCATCAGCCGAAAGCTCTGTCAGATGTCCAGTTCAGCAGTGCGGCATGGAGTGATTGGCGCCATTCCCGACAGAGGTGGTGCTTGGATCTGAGCCATGTGCGCAACGACCCGGAGGGCGAGGGGCGATGGCCAAGACCCCCTAGCGCTTAGGATGTAGACCGGCGGGGACCTCTCTGCTGAGCTGTAGGTAGGGTTGCGGTGTGTCGTTTGGCCGAGGCCGGGCATGACCCAAGAAAGTGTGTCCGGCCGTAGTTAATCGAGCGTGTTGGGTAAGTTGGTGCACCCCTGCAGGGAAGAAAACTTCTATCGATAGCCTGTCCTATGGTAAAGGACACTCGGAGTTGTATCCTGATTGATACAATTTAGAACTGGATACTTGGATACTATGGCTATGGGATTGCTTCTCGCAGGGAGTCGAGAAGGGATCTCAGGATGAGGTTGATGACTGTATGGCTCTGGGATTGCTTTCTCGCAGGGAGTCGAGAAAGGATCTCTGGGTGAGGTTGAGACTTAATGATACTGCTACATTATATTGTACTGTCTACGCTCTTCTAATGCTGCAAGACCGCTGAAGATGCTAGTCTTCGATAGGAGTAGGCCTCCTCTCTATTCTGGCATTTCTGCAGCCCAGTCCACATATATAGCCTCCCTTTGAAAATGTTGCATATGTAGTGTAGATCCTTGCTTGCTGAGTACTTCTGAGTACTCACGGTTGCTTTGTTTTCCTTTTCTCCCCATATTAGTTTGTCGTGACCAAGATGACGGAGCCCCCTGAGACAGATGCCCCGTCGATCGACTACTACTACTACCCAGAGGATGGATACTACTACGAGCTGACTGACGACCAGGAGTAGGTTCGGAGGGTCCCAGGCAGGAGGCCTGCGCCTTTCGATCGTAGTGTTTTATTTTGCCCCGCCTTTCTAAAGGCCTTTCTGTTACTGTTTCATATTTGTACTCAGATATTTGATGCTTCCGCTGACGCTTGTTCGCAAGCTTATGTATTCGAGCCCTCGAGGCCCCTGGCTTGTAATATAAAGCTTGTATGACTTTATTTATGTTTTAGAGTTGTGTTGTGATATCTTCCCGTGAGTCCTTAGGCTTGATCGTGTGCATTTGCGTGTATGATTAGTGCACGATTGAGCCGGGGGCGTCACAAGTTGGTATCAGAGCCAACTACCTGTAGGAACCCCCTTTCCAACTCCTTGGCCAAAGTTGAGTCTAGTAACCGAAAACTATTTTACTAACTTGGCTGTGTGGCTTACGGGCCCACGTCGCGAATTGGGTGGTATTAGGATCTTTTATTCCTCGTCTCTACTCTGGGACTCTGATCTCTCTTCCTATTCGGGTTTAAATTTTACTAACTCCAACATTAGGATCTCATAATCACATTCTCCCGGAGAGCTAGATATTCGCAACTGATCCTTTCCTTGGAACGATTAGTCTGGTAATCATCATTTTCCTTTCCATTGGTTTGTTTAACCTTCCTTTACAAGTATCTTACGCTTCTCACACTGTCATTTGACACTTTTGAAATCTTTCGGCAAAATGTGTCGTGTTCAGCGGCAACATTTTGACTTCTTTCGAGATGTTAAATGAATTCATGAATAGCAATTCCATCCTTGCCTCTAGTGGTCGGTGATATCATCGTCAACCTCTTTGACTACCTTCCCACGAATTTCTGTTAACCCAGAACGAGTTCAGGCTATTCTTGACTGGACTCCTCCGAAGAACGTCAAGCAAGTGAGAAGTTTTCTCGGCCTTGCAAGCTATTGCCGTCGGTTTGTTGAGAATTTTTCTAAGATTGCTAAGCCTTTGACTGATCTGCTTCACAAGGGCGTTAAGTTTGAATGGACAGAAAAATGTCAGGAAAGTTTCCAGACACTCAAAGACAAGCTAACATCTGCCCCAGTACTATCTCCTCCAGATACCCGCAAAGACTTTGTGATCTATTGTGATGCATCCCATGAAGGATTAGGCTGTGTCCTAATGCAAGAGCGTAAAGTGATTGCTTATGGCTCTCGCCAGTTGCGCCCACATGAAGAGAATTATCCGGTACATGATCTAGAACTAGCTGTTGTGATCTATGCATTGCAGTTGTGGCGACATTACCTTCTCGGTAATCGTTGCGAGATCTACACGGATCATAAAAGTCTGAAGTGCTTGTTTACTCAACCATCTCTAAACCTCCGTCAGCAAAGATGGATGGAGGCCATTGCGGACTATGATTTGGGTATTTCCTATACCCCTGGCAAGGCTAACGTGATGGCTGATGCCTTAAGCCGCAAGTCCTATTGCGACAACCTCATAGTTAGGCGAGCTCAACCTCGTCTTCATGAAGAACTGCGCAAGCTGAATCTGCGTATTGTTCCACAGGGTTCTCTTAATAACCTTGTGATACAACCAGATCTTGAGAAAACTGTTAAGATTGCGCAAGCTAAAGATGCTGAAATTGATCTCATGAAGAAAGACCTTCACCTTGCAAAGTACAGGGATTTCTCGCTGTCTGAAGATGGAACCTTGTATTTCAGAAACCGCATTGTCGTACCGCGATTCGAGCTTATGACCAACAAGGTCATGAAGGAGGCACATGATACCCCGCTGTCTATTCATCTGGGTAGCACCAAGATGTATCGTGACCTCCGTCAAAGGTACTGGTGGTCTAGAATGAAGCAGGACATTGCTTGATATGTTGCTGAATGTGATGTTTGCCGTCGCGTTAAAGCAGAACATCAGAAACCAGCTGGAATTCTGCAACCACTGCCTATTCCTCTATGGAAATGGGATAAGGTTCAGATGGATTTCATTACAGGACTTCCCAGGTCACAGAAGGGTCACAATGCTATTCTTGTCGTCGTCGACCAACTTTCTAAAGTTGCACACTTTCTACCCGTCAAAGAGACTATCACTGCTAGTCAGTTAGCAGAATTATATATCTCCAGAATTGTATCACTCCACGGTATTCCGAAGGAGATCAGTTCGGACTGTGGCGGCCTTTTCACTTCCAAATTCTGGGAAAGTTTCCAAACAGCTATGGGAACTCATATTACCTGGAGTTCAGCTTATCACCCCCAATCCCAAGGCCAAGTCGAACGAGTCGATCAAGTGCTTGAAGACATGTTGCGGGCTTGTGTTATATCGTTCGGCAAGAAGTGGGAAGAATCTCTTCCGTATGCCGAGTTCTCTTATAACAACAGCTATCAAGCCAGCTTGAAAATGGCTCCCTTCGAAGTACTCTATGGACGTAAGTGTCGAACCCCTCTGAATTGGTCAGAAACTGGGGAACGACCGCTCGTGGGTCCGGATATTATTCAACACGCCGAAGAACAAGTCCGTATCGTTCGAGAAAATCTCAAGACGGCTCAGGACCGTCAGAAGAGCAACTATGATCGTAAACGATGGGGTTTGACTTATCAACCCGGTGATCAAGCTTATCTACGTGTCACCCCTATGAAGGGCACTCACCGTTTTGGAATCAAGGGCAAGCTAGCTCCACTCTACATTGGTCCTTTACGCATAATTGCTAGACATGGTCAGGTGGCGTATAAATTGGAGTTGCCGCCGCAATTCTCTCATATCCACGACGTCTTCCATGTGTCGCAACTTCGTCAATGCTTCAAGGAATCTCCGCACCGAGCTGTGGATCACGAAATGCTCGAATTGCATGATGATCTTTCTTATAAGGAGCATCCGATCCGCATTCTCGATGAAGCTGAACGCCGGACCCGTCAGAAGGTTACCAAGTTCCTCAAAGTGCAGTGGTCAAATCATACTGAAGATGAAGCCACTTGGGAACGCGAGGATAATCTTCGTGCGGAATACCCCGAACTTTTTCCTTCTACCTCTTAATTCTCGGGACGAGAATTCTTGCTAGTGGAGGAGATTTGTAACACCCCAGTGTTTAGCTACAGTAATTCCCCTTTTGATTTTGCCATGTCAGCAAGTTCAACAGTGCCAAATTATCATTTGCATCATATTGCATTTCAACTCCTAAGTCAAATTCAAATTTAAATGAAAGTGGAAAATAAAAGTTGTGCAACATAGAAACTAAAATGTTCAGTAAATAACAAATATTGCAGAGGCTAATCTAAAATTGTAACCAACAATTAATAAATTAAATAGGTGGCACTAACATTATCAAAACAGCAATGATTAATGCATTTTAATTATTATAAAAATTGTGTGAACTCAAGTTAACTCCAAACCAATTTTTGGTAGTGGTAGAGGATGCCTAGTATTTATTGGAACAATTGCCATGTTCTACAAAAATCGTTTTGAGGACTAACAATTTACTAAACAGGAGATATGAATAAATAAAAAGAAAAAGACAAAAGAAAACAAAATAGAAAAAGAAAAAGAGAAAACCCCGGCCCAACTGAGCCAAGGCCCAGCCGGCCCGGCCCGCTTCCTCCCCCCCACCTATATGGCCTCCCCCAGCCGAACCCTAAACCCCCACCCACCACACTTCCCCCCCCCCCTCCCTCCCCCCTCCTCCCCCCCTCGCTCCCCCTCCCCCGATCCATTTCTGGATCGGGCCACGACGCCCGACGCCGCCGAGCCCTGCCGCGCTCGCCGCCGGCCACCTCACCGCCGCCCGCCTCCTCAACCCTTTTCCCCCCCGCGTGGATTCGTTCGGGGGCAATCGACGCCCCCGACGCCCTGCGCCCGCGCCGACGCCGGACCCCGCCGTCACCATCCTCGCCCGTCGTCGGCGTTCGCCTCCCCAACCTCGTCCCCAGTAGCCTCCTCGAGCCCTGCTGCCTCTTCCCTCCATCGCCGGTGAGGCCGTGGCCTCCACTCCCCTCCTCTCTGCCCGCGGTCACGGCGCCCGCGCTGTCCCCGCCGCGCTCCCACACGCCCTGAAGCGCCCTCGCCGCGCCCTTCTGTCGCTCGCACAGGCGCCCCGCGACGACCGCTCCGCCTCTCACAGCGCTCGCCCCGCTCTCCCTGCTGCGTCGCTCGCCAGCCACTGCCGCCCCGCACGCGCCCGCACCGGCTACGGCCGCCGCTGCTCCCCTCTGCTCCGCCACCCCCGACGCCCTGCGCCGCGCGCGCGCCGACGTCCCCGCTGGCCTCGTCGAGGCCATGGCCTCGCACGGGCATGAGCGCCCGCGCGCTCGCGGGCTCCGGCCGACGCCCTCGCGCCTGCTTTGGCCCCTGGGCCACTGACAGCCGGCCCCCACCCCCCCGTGACGATGACAGAAGGGGCCCACGGCCCCGAAACGTTTTTTAAAATTAAAATTAAAAATAATTAGTTAATTAAATAATTAATTAGTGAATTAATTAGTTTAATTAATCCTCATTAGGTTAATCTAATTAATTAATTAGTTTAATTAAATAGTAATTAGTTAGTTAATCACTAATTAACCTAACAGTCTATGACAGGTGGCCCCCACCTGTCAGGTTGACCGCTGACGTCAGCATGATGTCATGCTGACGTCATCAACTACTGTTTCGGATAATGTTGATTTTAAATAATTAAATAAATTCTAGAAATTAATAAAAACTTTAGAAATTCATATTAAATAATCCGTAACTCCGATGTAAAAACTTTGTACAGGAAAGTTGCTCAGAACGACGAGACGAATTCGGATACGCGGTCCGTTCATCCGTCACGCGTCCCTATCTATCCGAACATGAAACCGTCCCCCTCCGGATCGTCTGTCCGATAATTCCAAAGACCCGGGAAATATCGTCAGATATTCTCCCGCTCCGTCTGATACGTGTAGTACTGCGTTAGACTAACCCTAGCACCGTGTATCGTATTTTTCATGCTCCTGTTTGCTTAGTATTTACTGTTTCTTCCCCCTCTTCTCTCCGGTAGACCCCGAGACCGCTGCTGATGCCGCTGTGATCGACTACGTCACCGACGACCCCTCCTTCTTGCCGAGCAACCAGGCAAGCCCCCCCTTGAGCATACCGATATGGCCCATTCTATTTCTCATGCTTGCATTAGAATTGCTGCTGCCACTGCTTTACCTATTCTGATGCATAGCCTGTTTATTGTAACCTGCTGTTGATAATTACCTGCATATCCTAAACTGCTTAGTATAGGCTGGGTAGAGACCTATCAGTGACCCAACTTATCCCGATTGCCCCGCTGGATTATCCGAAGACCTAATCAATGGGATTGAAGACCAGGCCCCGACACCGCACATCAACCCCCCTTAGTTGTGACGACACTGCAGCGTTACTATCAAGTGTCGAGGGTGAAACCTCTTGTAGCACTTCTAATGTTAACTCTGTAGAGTAGCTATTCGGTTGTGGTCATCGAGGGTGATTCCTCCTTCACCGCTTCCGATAACGACGCTGTCGTGCAACACATCAAGTGTGAACCCATCGAGGGTGATTCCTCTGAGTTCACCTTGACGGATACATCGAGTGGGAATTCATTGAGGGTGATACCTCGGATTCCCCTGATGTTATAGACACACGGATACTTGGACTTTACACTGTTACTTGGATAGGCGGGTCGACCCTGAGGGGTACCCGCGTGCGCCTGAGAGGTGAGTGTTGTGAAGACGGGTGCCTGTATGGTGCCCGAGTGCTGAATACGAGGCGCGGCCGAGCATTCTTAACCCTTGCAGCAAGTCCTCGAGACGGGGCGATGGGGTCACATCTTTCGTGAGTCTCTGCTCGTTACCGCAAGCCCAAGGTATTAACGATTTGGATATTTGATCCGAGCAGGCCTCTGGCCTAATAGCACTAACCATCACGTGGGCATAGTATGGGCGTTCTGCATCGTATGCATCAGCCGAAAGCTCTGTCAGATGTCCAGTTCAGCAGTGCGGCATGGAGTGATTGGCGCCATTCCCGACAGAGGTGGTGCTTGGATCTGAGCCATGTGCGCAACGACCCGGAGGGCGAGGGGCGATGGCCAAGACCCCCTTGCGCTTAGGATGTAGACCGGCGGGGACCTCTCTGCTGAGCTGTAGGTAGGGTTGCGGGGTGTCGTTTGGCCGAGGCCGGGCATGACCCAAGAAAGTGTGTCCGGCCGGAGTTAATCGAGTGTGTTGGGTAAGTTGGTGCACCCCTGCAGGGAAGAAAACTTCTATCGATAGCCTGTCCTACGGTAAAGGACACTGGGAGTTGTATCCTGATTGATACAATTTAGAACTGGATACTTGGATACTATGGCTATGGGATTGCTTCTCACAGGGAGTCGACAAGGGATCTCAGGACGAGGTTGATGACTGTATGGCTCTGGGATTGCTTTCTCACAGGGAGTCGAGAAAGGATCTCTGGGTGAGGTTGAGACTTAATGATACTGCTACATTATATTGTACTGTCTACGCTCTTCTAATGCTGCAAGACCACTGAAGATGCTAGTCTTCAATAGGACTAGGCCTCCTCTCTATTCTGGCATTTCTGCAGCCCAGTCCACATATACAGCCTCCCTTTGAAAATGTTGCATATGTAGTGTAGATCCTTGCTTGCTGAGTACTTCTGAGTACTCACGGTTGCTTTGTTTTCCTTTTCTCCCCATATCAGTTTGTCGTGACCAAGATGACGGAGCCCCCTGAGACAGATGCCCCGTCGATCGACTACTACTACTACCCAGAGGATGGATACTACTACGAGCTGACTGACGACCAGGAGTAGGTTCGGAGGGTCCCAGGCAGGAGGCCTGCGCCTTTCGATCGTAGTGTTTTATTTTGCCCCACCTTTCTAAAGGCCTTTCTGTTATTGTTTCATATCTGTACTCAGATATCTGATGCTTCTGCTGACGCTTGTTCGCAAGCTTATGTATTCGAGCCCTCGAGGCCCCTGGCTTGTAATATAAAGCTTGTATGACTTTATTTATGTTTTAGAGTTGTGTTGTGATATCTTCCCGTGAGTCCTTAGGCTTGATCGTGTGCATTTGCGTGTATGATTAGTGCACGATTGAGCCGGGGGCGTCATAGTCCGGCTGTTCGGCACGTGGGTATGTCGGACGGAGTGGCTCTGCGGCCTCATCGTCGAACTATGGCAGCAATTTTCGCTTGGGATAGCTTTTGACTGGCTGTTCGGGCCGTACCCTTCTTCGGCGGCTAGGACTTTGGTCCATCGATCATTGGGGGTGTCCTATTCGGCCTTGATTTTGCGCTTTTGTTTCTTTAGGCTGCGGGCGGTTGCTAGAAGCCTCCGCTTAAACCGTTCCTGCTCCAGCGGGTCTTCGGGGATGATGAAATCATCATCCCCAAGGCTGGCCTCCTCTTCAGAGAGTGGGAGGTAATTGCTATCTTCGGAGTCATCGGGGTTTTCTGGGTTGAATGGGTCCTCCTGCCCCGCGAGGTCATCCTGATGATGTTCGTTGGTTGCGGCTCTGGCGGGGTCATCCGTATTATTCGCGGTGGCGTTCTCCGCGGAGTCCATGTTGCTTGCGTGGCCTCGACATGGCTTTGATCGGCGGTGCTGTCATCGGTGTTTGGGTGGCTCATCTCCGGGCTTGTCTCTGTCCTGATTGGGAGTGCCATCGCCTTCTTTAGGGGTGTCCAAAATGTAAATATCGTAGGTGGATGTGGCCGTCCAGCGGCCGGTGACGGGAGGGGGGATACCGGTGTTAGCCGTGGCTCCGCCATCGTCATTCATGTATTCGGAGTTTTCTGAATTATAATCTAGCATATCGGTTAAATCATCGACAGTGTCTACCAAGTGGGTGGTGGGTGGGACGTAAAATTCCCTGTGGTACGCCTTGAAGGGTTGATGATTGCGGGTGGAGGGTTGGTCCTCCTGGATGGTCATTTTCTGGATTTGGTCTAGCGCCTCGTTTAACATAGCGAGGGTTGCCGGATTCGAGGGCTCTAGGCCAGATTCCGCTGAGGTGGGGTGGGGGGCAGTAAACGCCCTAGCCGGTCCTTCACTTCCACAAGCCAAGTTGAGCTCGGGGTGCGGTGTCGGATCCTTGAAGGGGTCCGGACTATCACTGGGGATCAAGGACGGGCCTTGGTATTTGTGTGTAGTTTCCCCGTCTGGGTTCGAGATCAGGATGCTTCGGGCCGGTGGTAACCCCTGGCCATTGGCTGCCACTTCGTTATAAGGGCTCAAGGCTAGAGGAGCGTTGTGAAGGAAATGTTCGGCCGAGGTTGACTCTTGGCTTCTGGCCCCAGGTTCTGCCTTGAAGGCCAAAGATAGGCCCTCCACCGACATGACGGGTCCGGTCGAAGGTGGAGTCCGGCCCCCGCTTGAAGCAGAGCCCTCCTGGCTCGAAGCTGTTTGAAGGGCGGAGGCCGATCTGTAGATTGGATCAAAGGGGGGATCCGGAGTGGGCACGGCGAAGCTGTAGGAGATATGCCCTAGAGGCAATAATAAATGTTATTATTTATCTCCTTGCTCATAATTATGTTTATGTTCCATGCTATAACTGCTGTGGTTCCCGAGCCCGTATATCCATAAAGGCTCTGGGGAAAACCCACGTGCATGTGTGGAATAATAAATGGTAAAAAGTATTCCTAGTCATGCCTCTAAGACTAGCTCAAGTGTTGCATGATGATTATGTTTTCCCAATCATGGGCATGTCTATGCCACCAGCTTTGAGGGCACAATGTTAGAAGAACATTTGTGTTGAATCGACCCGATTGATGTTATGCTATGAGATTCATTCGTCACAAGTTAATGGTTAATAACACAGAGATGGTTAATGTTTGCATGATTCCTCAGACCATGAGAGTATCGAGCTTCTTCGTGCTTGATTCATGAACTTTGGGGTTTGTTAAACGTCATCCGTAACTGGATGGCTATTACGGCGGCTTACGGGTTCATGGGAAAGTATGTCAAGTAACTTGATAGCTCAAGATTGGGATTTGCTCCTCCGACGATGGAGAGATATCTCTGGGCCCTCTCGGTGTTACGGTATCCATCATCGTCTGGCCAGACACTTTGTGATTTGATCACGGGGATGCCGGAACACGGTAATGAGAAAAGAGAACAATACCGGTAACGAGGTAACTAGCATAGTGGACAAGTTGTTGATCCACGGGAATGCCAACATGTCTCACCTCGGGTATTTGTAAGATATCGCGAAGCAACAGGAATAGCACACGGCAACTGGAGGTTCACTCGAATATTCATTCGTGTGGGTATAGGGGTCAATATGGGTGTCCACGGCTCCGATGTTGATCATTGATCGGAAGGGGTTCCGTGTCATGTCTATACTTCACCGAACCTATAGGGTCACACGCTTAAGGGTCATCTATCTTCTGAATACTAGACAGGGAGTCTAAGAGAAATTCACCGAAAAAGTTTCGGACACCGAAAAAGTTTCGGACAGCGGAAAAGTTCCGCAGAGAGAACACCGGATGAGTTTCGGTGAAACTGAAAAGTTGTTTCGGGGTATTCCATTAAGTCAAATTGGTTTCGGCACATGCCTGATAATTCTTGGAGGGTGCCAGAATCATTCTGGAAACTTTTGGGAATTTTCTGGAAGAAAAACCGAAAATGTTCCGGAGCTGCCGGAACCGCTTCAGATGCTTTTCGCAGATGAAATCACTAAACTGGAATTGTTCCAGAACGCGTTGAAAATTATTTTAGTGGGTATTGGAAATGTTCTAAGCCCACATAAATATTTTCAGTTCGAACGGACGCTGAAAAATGTCGTCATGAATAGTGAAAGTGCTTTTTGGGTTACTTTTTGGAAAGCCATTATTTTGGGCTTTGTCCCAAGATATTTTTGGGGGTGACATGGATGGATGAGGCCCCCTTGGGGGGCCCCTACAAGGTGTTGGCCGGCCACAATGGGGCTCCTCCTTGGAGCCCCCACTTGTCTCTTGGTTTCACACTTGTGCCCTTGTGGAAGGACTCCATTCATGTGGTTTTTGGGTTTTTGTGAAAAACTACCCTACCCCTTGGGATTTCCTATAAATAGAGGTGGAGGGGCAGCCCTCCACACTCACTCCTTCTCACATACAAGTGCCATTGCATGATCTGGCTTCTCTCTCCCTCCCCGCGAAATAGTTTTGCAGAGCCGAAAGGCTGTCTGGGTTCCGGTGGGAACTAGTTCTGGACGGCGAAGCCTTGCCGGATAGATGACACCGTATGTGTGCAACTCTGTAGAGAGGTCGTAGTTTCGATCTTAGTGCCCAAGGGGCTGTTCGTGAGTGCCTCCCGAAGGGCTGTCCAAGTGACGGTCCGAGTTCTGTGAGTCCTCCCGAAGGGCTGTCCGAGTGACTGTCCGAGTTTTGAAGGTCCTCCCGAAGGGCTGCCCGCGACACCGTCCGGGGGACTGTTCGACCGCCTCCCAGAGGGCCGTCTGAAGGGAAGACAAGGGTATACATCCTCGCAGTTGGGAGGTTGTAAATCCTAGCTGCGGGGATCTGCACCGCCGATCGTCATCGACTCTACTTCCGCTGCGCTACGAGTCGGTAACGAAAATGATCAAACCTTGTATGCAGTCTCCATAGTGGTCCTGGGCTGGTGCGTAGGTCAGAAATTTTTTGTTTTCTAGCGCGTTACCCTAACAGAAGCCTGCGAGGGTGTGAAAGGGGGGAGCGAATCCGGCGAAGACTAGATCGCCCCTCGTGTCCGCAACATATTCCAGATTACCGAATCGAATTCGGTGTTCAGGAGCGAAATTATCGATCTGATCCAAATGACCAGTTGGGTCGGCGTGCAGCATGATGCTACCGAACGTGAAGAGTTGACCGGGGAAGAAGAAGTCCCAGGATCTGATGCCTTCTCCTATGATCAGGCGAGCCATCGATCCTTCTTGCGACCCAACAGCGGAACTCTCAATGAAAGCACCAATGTCGGTGTCAAAACTGGCAGACCTTAGGGTAGGGGGTCCCGAACTGTGGATCTGGGATGGGAGCAAGGGACGATGAACACAGTGTTTACCCAGGTTCGGGCCCTCTCTAAGAGATAATACCCTACGTCCTGCTTGATTATATTGGATGTGTAGTATGGATTACAGAGTAGATCTACCACGAGATCAGCATGAGCTAAACCCTAAGGTGATGAGGTGAAGAATAAAGCTCTCACCCTAATGACTACAACTCTTGGTTTATATAGACACCGATAGGGTTAGAGTTACCAGAGATAGATTACAATAAGGGGGAAAGAGATCCTGTCCCCCCTTGGCTTGGAGGACACACCAAGGCTTCATAGATCTTCCATCGCTATGCGGCTTCACTAGTCCGGCCCATATCCATTGGGCCGATGCCTTGAATACCCCTTAGTCCATAACTCCCTCGGTGGGGGAGTGGGGAGAGAGAAGTTGTGTCCTGGGGGAGAGAGACAATACCAAGCAAATCGTTCACTTGGTTCAGTTCTGGACTGAACGTTTTCAAAACTAGATGATTCCCCACGCGTTGCTGCGGGATGTTGTTGCCAGATGTTCTATTGATAAAATTTAGAGGTTTGCATAAGTCTGAATGAGACTATTTTGACACATTTGAGTAGGTTGCTAGCTTGTGCAATCAAAACTAAGTATAGCTGCTAAACTATCGATATATTTAGTTGATCACCAAGTTCAAAATGATGGTTGTGTTTATAATGATTAAATGGAAGGGGTTTCTTGTTTCGTAGTACAACATGGCCAATTAACTTCTTTCTGTTTGGATTCAAATAAGTCATGTCTTCTAATATGAACAGTGGAAGAAAAGCTACAACAATTTGGTGGAATTTTCACGAAAAAATGAGTTGAGAAGGTCAAACATAATCTGCAAGCTGTAAAACGACTACAACCTGAAGTGATAAATTATGTGCACTTTTAGGTTACAACATGAAGCGGCACCGCAGAAGATCGCAAAAGTTATGGTGACACACGCTAACCACAAAAGAACGTAGAAATATTTGCATGTAGTGACTTAGACACCATAAGAGTAAAAGCATATCAGCTTAGTAGCTCAATGATCCTCACTTATGAATCCCACTATAAACAATCGAGATTTCTAATTCTTTGCAAGCCACATTATGAGAAGAAGGTGGACCAAGATAGTAAGAGGCTTCGGAGTTTAGAATATTATACCTCTTGAAGCTAATTAAACATGCTTAGAATTTCAAAACCAACCAAGTAGAGAAAATCCTTATAAACTTCTCAACGTTTAACCATCCACGCTGGAAATCTGGAAGGGAAATATAGAAGCATCTTCAGGATACACATGATTCACCAATTTCTAAAGCACAGGGAAGTTTAGATGTGCTATAAATCATCCGTCATGGATTTCTACAAACAAAAGGTTCAGCAAATGATGGTAAGATAGCCAAGGCAATATAAAATATGCTTATTTCGCCTAATGGGAAGAAGGAAACAGAAAAGAAATATTGTATTCAAATGTCAGATGCCAACTGTCCTGACACAATTTATAGACAAATACACTATGTGGTACATGAACACTATAATGATCCCATAAAAACTGGAAGGAAAATTTACAAACACACACAACATGAACCTTGTTGATCAAAATCTGTAGTAAAATCACTATATGACATCATGAAAGTAAATACGTTTACTAAAATGTAACCATGCACATCATGAATCAAACTATGATGGCATGATGTGTAGATTAATTAATCTGTATTAGTGCTTTTGCCATAACAGTATCAAGAATAGAACATTACCTGACACTGTACCAAATCCTTGCTTATAAGGAAAAAAATCGTCGTTGTTGTTTACTTTCAACATCCTATAAAACAGCCATGACAAAGGGATAAGACGGTACAACCATGCTAATCCAATCATCAATTGTGTTGCTCATGGGCATGATGAACCAAGAATTAAGCAAACACAATTACTTGCTTGTTTCTAACTGTGTTGCAACAATGGGGACGGTATCCAAAATCCATTGGCTAAAATTCTGAACACAATCTCTTCACAAAAAATAATTACGGGATCTGTTACATGATCAAGATTCCACAACACTCACAAAATTTTGGATCAAATCTTCCATGGACTTAACAGAAAACAAAAATATCATATGTTTTGCTCACCTTTCCTTTGGGTTGCACCTGCATCTAGGCGACATTTTTAAGAAGATCGGGAAGGGGGTAAGGCCGGCGGCGGATGCAAAAGGGCTTGGCTTAGCTCCTCACTTTCGAATCTAATGCTGGCAAGGGTCGTTGCAGCTCCTTTCCGTCAATTCTAGATATCGAAAGGACCAGCGAGGTCAGATGCCCAGTCATGGCCATCGGGGGTACGGAAGATTTGAAGGCATCCGCTCCACCGATCTGTATAAGAGGGGAGAGGCGAACTACAGACCAAGAACATCGATTATGCAAGTAGAAGGGATCACAGACTCCTCAACAGATGTGGGAGTCAGCTCAGATGAGGTAGACGATGTGGGCTATGTTGTGAGGAGGCGCTGATCTTGCGGGAGGAGGGTGGTGAGACCAACCTTCATCGTGGGGTTGGTTGCAGCCTCGATGCTCAACGGCGGCGGCCTTTGTCAAAGGAGATCAAATATGATGGGGAGAATAGGAAGGGAGTTTCGTTTTTCAGGGAGTGGAAAGGATGGGGATACAGAAGACGTGGAGGTAGCTTACGTTTCAGGAAGTGGAAAGGATTCGAGAGATGGCTCGTTTATCTTCTAGAACGCTCATATGTGTGGCAACAAAAACAAACGTGGATATGTCCATTCTGTACGCCCCTGTAGTGGGTCCTGCTTGTAAGCCGGTCACGAAACACTTATGTGGCTGGATGCTGATGTGGATAGCCTGCATGTTAAGATAAATAGGTTAGTGGGGATGAATCTCTTAGGTATATAGGATATGACGTGCCTACTGTTGGGGAACGTTGCATGGGAAACAAAAAAAATTCCTACGCTCACCAAGATCAATCTAGGAGATGAACATCTAGAGGAGAGATTGGATCTACATACCCTTGTAGATGGCTAAGTGGAAGCGTTAAGAAACGTGGTTAATGTAGTCGAACATCTTCGCGATCCAATCCGATCTAGCACCGAACAGACTACACCTCCGCGTTCAACACACGTGCGGCTCGATGACATCTCCTCCTTCTTGATCCAGCAAGCAAGAGAGGAGAACTAGATGGGATCTCAACCAGCACGACGGCGTGGTGGAGATGGTGGTGGTGCAATCCCGGCAGGGCTTCGCCAAACACTGTCGGAACCAATCTGAGGAGAAAACGGGGTTTTGGGAGAGGTAGGGCTGCCGCCGGGGCGTGGGATTTGGTGTGTCCAGACCCTACCTATCCCCCACTATTTATAGGAGGCAAGGGGGAGGGTTGGGGCACAGCCTTGGCCCCTCCTCCAAGGGAGGTGGTGCGGCTAGGCCTAGGGAGGAATCCTCCCTTCCCAAGGCACCTCGGGGGGTGCCTTCCACCCTTAGGACTCTTCCTTTATCCTCTCTCTTGGCGCATTGGCCCCTTAGGGCTGGTGCCCTTGGCCCATATAGGCCAAGGCGCACCCCCTATAGCCCATGTGCCCCCCCGGTGGACCCCCGGACCCCTTTCGGCACTCCCGGTACAATACCGATAATGCCCGAAAGTTTTCCGGCAGCCAAAATATGACTTCCCATATATAAATCTTTACCTCCAGAGCATTCCGAAGCTCCTCGTGACGTCCGGGATCTCATTCGGGATTCCGAACAACATTCGGTCACCAACATGAATATCCCAATACTACTCTAGCGTCACCGAACGTTAAGCGTGCGGGCCCTACGGGTTCGAGAATAATGTAGACATGACCGAGACACCTCTCCGGTCAATAACCAATAGCGGAACCTGGATGCCCATATTGGTTCCTACATATTCCATGAAGAACTTTCATCAGTTGAACCACGATGCCAAGGATTCAGCTAATCCCGTATGCAGTTCCCTTTGTCCATCGGTATGTTACTTGCCCGAGATTCGACCGTCGGTATCTCCATACCTAGTTCAATCTCGTTACCGCCAAGTCTCTTTACTCGTTCCGTAATACAACATCCCATGACTAACTCCTTAGTCACATTGCTTGCAAGCTCATTATGATGCTGTATTACCGAGTGGGTCCCAAGATACCTTTCCGTCGTACGGAGTGACAAATCCCAGTATTGATCCATGCCAACTCGACAGACACCCTCGGAGATACCTGTAGAGAATCTTTATAGTCACACAGTTACGTTGCGACGTTTGATACACACAAGGTACTCCTCCGGTCTTAGTGAGTTGCATGATCTCATGGTCATAGGAACATATACTTGACATGCAGAAAACGATAGCAATAAACTTGATACGATCATATGCTACGCTTATAGTTTGGGTCTTGTCCATCACATCATTCTCCTAATGATGTGATCCCGTTATGAAATGACAACTCATGTCTATGACTAGGAAACCATAGCCATCTTTGATCAACGAGCTAGTCCGGTAGAGGCTCACTAGGGACATGTTGTTGTCTATGTATCCACACATGTATTTGAGTTTCCAATCAATACAATTATAGAATGGATAATAAACGATTATCATGAACAAGGAAATATAATAATAACCACTTTATTATTGCCTCTAGGGCATATTTCCAATAGTCTCCCACTTGCACTAGAGTCAATAATCCAGTATTACATGGTAATGAATCTAACACCCATAGAATTTTGGTGTTGATCATGTTTTGCCCGTGGAAGAGGTTTAGTCAACGGATCTGCAACATTCAGATCCGTATGTACTTTGCAAATGTTTATGTCCTCCTCCTTGGCTGCATCACAGATGGAGTTGAAGCGTCGCTTTATGTGTCTGGTCCTCTTGTGAAGCCTTGCTTCCTTGGCTAGAGCAATGGCACTAGTGTTGTCACATAACAGAGTCATTGGGTTCAGTACACTGGGCATAACTCCAAGATTTGTCATGAACTTCTTCATCCAAACACCTTCCTTCACTGCCTCCGAGGCAGCTATGTACTCCGCTTCGCATGTAGAATCAGCTACCACGCTTTGCTTGGAACTGCACCAGCTTACCGCTCCCCCATTCAGAACATATACGTATCCGGTTTGAGACTTAGAGTCATCCGGATCAGTGTCAAAGCTTGCATCGATGTAACCCTTTACGACGAGCTCTTGATCACCTCCATAAACGAGAAACATTTCCTTAGTCCTTTTCATGTACTTAAGGATATTCTTAACCGCTGTCCAGTGCTCCATTCCTGGATTACTTTGAAACCTTTCGGCCATACTTATGGCAAGGCTGATATCTGGTCTTGTGCACAGCATCGCATACATAATAGAGCCTATGGCAGAAGCATAGGGGATGACACTCATCTTTTCTCTATCAACTATAGTCACTGGGCATTGAGTCTTACTCAACTTCACACATTGCAAAACAGGCAAGAACCCCTTCGTGGACTGATCCATTTTGAACTTCTTCAAAATCTTATCAAGGTATGTGCTTTGTGAAAGTCCTATTAAGCGTGTCGATCTATCTCTATAGATCTTGATGCCTAATATGAAAGCAGCTTCTCCTAGGTCCTTCATTGAAAAACTCTTGTTCAAATATTCCTTCACGTTTTCCAAAAGTTCTATATTGTTTCCAATCAGCAATATGCCATCCACATATAATATTAGAAACGCTATAGAGCTCCCACTCACTTTCTTGTAAATACAAGATTCTCCAAAAACTTGTATAAACCCAAACGCTTTGATCACCTCATCAAAGAGAAGATTCCAACTCCGAGATGCTTGCACCAGTCCATAAATGGATCGCTAGAGTTTGCACACTTTGCCAACATTCTCTGGATCAAAAAAACCTTCTGGTTGCATCATATACAACTCTTCCTTAAGGAAACCATTAAGGAACACTGTTTTGACATCCATCTGCCATATTTCATAATCGAAAAATGCAGCTATTGCCAGCATGATTCTCACGGACTTAAGCATCACTACGGGTGAGAAAGTCTCATCGTAGTCAACTCCTTGAACTTGTGAAAACCCCTTTGCCACAAGTCGAGCTTTATAGATGGTGGCATTACCGTTCGCGTTTGTCTTCTTCTTGAAGATCCATTTATTCTGAATGGCCTTTCGCCCTTCAAGTAATACTTCCAAAGTCCATACTTTGTTTTCATGCATGGATCCCATCTTGGATTTCATGGCCTCTAACGATTTGTCAGAATTCGAGCCCACCATCGCTTCTCCCTAGCCCGTAGGTTCACCGTTGTCCAACAACATGACCTCTAAGACAGGGTTACCGTACCACTCAGTAGTCGTACGTACCCTTGTCGACCTACGAGGTTCGATAGTAACTTGATCCGAAGCTTCATGATCATCATCATTAGCTTCCTCTTCAAGTGACGTAGGTGCCACAGAAACATCTTTCTGTGTTGCGCCACTCTCTGGTTGAAGTAAAGGTTCAACAACCTCATCAAGTTCTATCTTCCTCCCACTCAATTCTTTTGAGAGAAACTCTTTCTTGAGAAAGGACCCGTTCTTAGCGACAAACACTTTGCCTTCAGATCTGAGATAGAAGGTATACCCAACCGTCTCTTTTGGGTATCCTATGAAGATGCATTTGTCCGCTTTGGGTTCGAGCTTTTCCGGCCGAAGCCTTTTGATATAAGCATCGCAGCCCCAAACCTTATGAAACGACAACTTAGGTTTCTTGCCAAACCACAGTTCATACGGTGTCGTCTCCACGGACTTAGATGGTGCCCTATTTAAAGTGAATGCAGCTGTCTCTAACGCATAACCCCAAAATGATAGTGGCAGATGGGCAAGAGACATCATAGAACGCACCATATCCAATAAGGTACGATTACGATGTTCGGACACACCATTATGCTGTGGTGTTCTAGGTGGCGTTAACTGTGAAACAATTCCACATTGTCTTAAGTGATTGCCAAACTCATAACTTAGATATTCTCCCCCTCGATCGGATCATAGGCATTTAATCTTCTTGTTATGATGATTCTCAACTTCACTCTGAAATTGCTTGAACTTTTCAAACGTTTCAGACTTATGCTTTATTAAGTAAACATACCCATATCTACTCAAGTCATTGGTGAAGGTGAGAAAGTAACGATATCCATCGCGCGCGTCAACACTAATCGGGCCGCACACATCAGTATGTATGATTTCCAACAAGTCACTTGCCCGTTCCATTGTTCCGAAAAATGGGGTTTTGGTCATCTTGCCCATGAGGCATGGTTCGCATGTGTCAAGTGATTCAAAATCAAGTGACTCCAAAAGTCCATTAGCATGGAGTTTCTTCATGCACTTTACACCAATATGACCTAAGCGGCAGTGCCACAATAAAGTGCTACTATCATTATCAACTCTACATCTTTTGGCATCAATGTTATGAACATTTGTATCATCACTATAGAGATTCAATAAGAATAAACCCCTCACAATGGGTGCATGACCATAAAAGATATTACCCATATAAATAGAACAACCAATGTTCTTTGAATTAAATGAGTAACCATCTCGCATTAAACAAGATCCAGATATAATGTTCATGCTCAATGCAGGCACTAAATAACAATTATTTAGGTTCATCACTAATCCCGATGGTAATCGAAGGGCGAGCGTGCCGACGGCGATCACATCAACCTTGGAACCATTTCCCACGCGCATCGTCACTTCGTCCTTCACTAGCCTCTGTCTATTTTGTAGTTCCTGCTTTGAGTTGCAAATGTGAGCAACCGAACCGGTATCAAATACCCAGGCACTACAACGAGAGTTGGTAAGGTACACATCAATAACATGTATATCATATATACCTTTGTTGACGTTGGCCCCCTTCTTGTCGGCCAGATATTTGGGGCAATTTTGCTTCCAGTGGCCAGTTCCCTTGCAATAGAAGCACCTAGTCTCCGGCTTGGGTCCAGCCTTGGGTTTCTTCAAGGGAGGAGAAACTGGTTTGCCACCTTTCTCGAAGTTTCTCTTCTTTCCCTTGCCTTTCTTGAAACTAGTGGTTTTATTCACCATCAACACTTGATGCTCCTTCTAGATGTCTGACTCAGTGACTTTCAGCATCGCGAATAGCTCGGAGACTGACTTGTTCATCCCTTGCATGTTATAGTTCAACACAAAGCTCTTGTAGCTAGGTGGTAGTGACTGAAGAACTCTGTCAGTGACAGCCTCTGGCGGGAGCTCAACTCCCAACTCAGCCAAACGGTTGTAGTACCCAGACAGTTTGAGTATGTGCTCACCGACAGACCCATTCTCCTCCATCTTGTAGGCATAGAACTTATCGGAGGTCTCATACCTCTCAATCCGGGCATTCTTCTCAAAGATAAACTTCAACTCCTGGAACATCTCATATGCTCCATGACATTCAAAACGCCTTTGAAGTCCCGGCTCTAAGCCATACAACATGGCGCATTAAATTATTGAGTATTCATCAACACACGACTGCTAGGCGTTCACAACATCCACAGTCGCTGGAGGGGGTAGCGCACCAAGCGGTGTATCAAGGACATAAGCCTTTTGGGCAGCCGTGAGGATAATCCTCAGATTACCGGCCCACTCCACAAAGTTACTTCCATCATCTTTCAGCTTAACTTTCTCTAGGAACGCATTGAAATTCAGGGGAGCTACTGTGCGAGCCATTGATCTACAATATAAATTTGCAAAGGCAACTTTAGACTATTATTCATGATAAATGAGTTCAATTAATCATATTACCTAAGAACTCCCACTCAAATCAACATCCCTCTGGTTGTCCGAGTGTAACACGATCCAAATTCACCAACCCAAGTCCGATCATCACGTGAGATGAGGTGGTTTCAATGGTGAACATCTCCATGTTGATCATATCTACTATATGACTCATGTTCGACCTTTCGGTCTCTTGTGTTCCGAGGCCATGTTTGTACATGATAGGCTCGTCAAGTTTAACCCAAGTGTTCCACATGTGCAACATTAGCTTGCACCCATTGTATCACACCCGATAATCACGTGGTGCTTCGAAACGACAAACTTTCGCAATGGTGCACACTTGGGAGAACACAATTTTATCTTGAAATTTTAGTGAGGGATCACCTTATAATGCTACCGTTGTCCTAAGAAAAATAAGATGCATAAAAGGATTAACATCACATGAAAATCATAAGTGACATGATATGGCCATTAACTTGTGCTTTTGATCTCCATCTCCAAAGCACCGGCATGATCTCCATCGTCACCGGCATAACACCATGATCTCCATCATCGTGTCGCCATCGGGGTTGTCACGCCAACCATGCTTATAATACTATTGCTACCGCTTAGCGATAAAGTAAAGCATTACATAGCGCTTAATGATTGACACGTAGGTCATACAATAATTAAAGAAAACCCTATGGCTCCTGCCGGTTGCCGTATGCATCGACATGCAAGTCGATATAAACTATTATGAACATGATCATCTCATACATCAAATATATCTCATCATGTCTTTGGCCATATCATATCACAACATACCCTACAAAAACAAGTTAGATGTCCTCTAATAGTTGTTGCATGTTTTACGTGGCTGCTATGGGTATCTAGCAAGAACGATTCTTACCTACGCAAAGGCACAGCAGTGATATGCAAGTTGCCATTTAACCTTCTACAAGGACCTCCTTTGTCAAATCCGATTCAACTAAGGTGGGAGAGACAGATACCCGCCAGCCATCTTTATGCAACAAAGTCACATGTCAGTCGATGGAACCGGTCTCATGTATGTGGACATGTAAAGTTTGTCCGGGCCGCTTGATCCCACAATACCGCTGAATCAAGAAAAGTCCAAGGAAGGAAGCAATCTGAATAGCAATGCCCACAAACTCCTTTGTGGTCTACTCGTGATGTCATCTACGCAAGACCTAGCTCTGATACCACTGATGGGGAACGTTGCATGGGAAACAAAAAAAAAATCTACGCTCACCAAGATCAATCTAGGAGATGAACATCTACGAGAGGAGAGATTGGATCCACATACCCTTGTAGATCGCTAAGCGGAAGCGTTAAGAAATGCGATTGATGTAGTCAAACGTCTTCGCGATCCAATCCGATCTAGCGCCGAACAGACGGCACCTCCGCATTTAGCACATGTGCGGCTCGATGACGTCTCCTCCTTCTTGATCCAGCAAGCAAGAGAGGAGAAGTAGATGGGATCTCAACCAGCACAACAACATGGTGGAGATGGTGGTGGTGCAATCCTGGCAGGGCTTCGCCAAACGCTGTCGGAACCAATCTGAGGAGAAAACGGGGTTTCGGGAGAGGTACGGCTGCCGCCGGGGCATGGGATTTGGTGTGTCCAGCCCCTACCTCTCCCCCACTATTTGTAGGAGGCAAGGAGGAGGGTTGTGGTGCAACCTTGGCCCCTCCTCCAAGGGAGGTGGTGCGCCTAGGCCTAGGGAGGAATCCTCCCTTCCCAAGGCACCTCGGGGCAGGTGGACCCCCGGACCCCTTTCGGCACTCCCGGTACAATATCGATAATGCCCGAAACTTTTCCGGCAGCCAAAATATGACTTCCCAAATATAAATATTTACCTCCGGACCATTCCGAAGCTCCTCGTGACGTCCGGGATCTGAACTGGAACTCCGAACAACATTCAGTCACCAACATGAATATCCCAATACTACTCTAGCGTCACCGAACGTTAAGCGTGCGGACTCTACAGGTTCGAGAATAATGTAGACATGACCGAGACACCTCTCCGGTCAATAACCAATAGCGGAACCTGGATGCCCATATTGGTTCCTACATATTCCACGAAGATCTTTCATCGGTTGAACCACGATGCCAAGGATTCAGCTAATCCCGTATGTAGTTCCCTTTGTCCATCGGTATGTTACTTGCCCGAGATTCGATCGTCGGTATCTCCATACCTTGTTCAATCTCGTTATCGGCAAGTCTCTTTACTCATTCCGTAATACAACATCCCATGACTAACTTCTTAATCACATTGCTTGCAAGCTGATTGTGATGTTGTATTACCGAGTGGGCCCGTCATACGAAGTGACAAATCTCAGTCTTGATCCATGCCAACTCAACAAACAACCTCGGAGATACCTGTAGAGCATCTTTATAGTCACCCAGTTACATTGCGACGTTTGATACACACAAGGTACTCCTCCGGTGTCAGTGAGTTGCATGATCTCATGGTCATAGGAACAGATACTTGACATGCAGAAAATGATAGCAATAAACTTGATACGATCATATGCTATGCTTATATTTTGGGTCTTGTCCATCACATCATTCTCCTAATGATGTGATCCCATTATGAAATGACAACTCATGTCTATGACTAGGAAACCATAGCCATCTTTGATCAACGAGCTAGTCCGGTAGAGGCTCACTAGGGACATGTTGTTGTCTATGTATCCACACATGTATTTGAGTTTCCACTCAATACAATTATAGCATGGATAATAAACGATTATCATGAACAAGGAAATACAATAATAACCACTTTATTATTGCCTCTAGGGCATATTTCCAACACCTACCTCATTTCTTTTAGACGCGTGATGTGGGATCTAGTGGCTAAGAGCAAGTACAAGAAGGTGACGTAGGTTTGTAAGACATTAAATATTATTTTTATTCTGAGTTGGATGAGAGAGAAGAGAAGTGGGCTACTGCTTAACAGCTGGCTATAGCAGGTGCTCCTAGAGACTATGTGAAAGAGTGAGATGAGCCATGTATCCATTAAGTAATACATATTTATATATAACTATTGTACTTGCCGGCTATAAGATTTGCTATAGATGACGTGACAATATCATATAGCCAGCAGCTGCCTATGCTATTAACCATGCTCTAAAGCAGCGTTTGACCGGAAGTGTTGTCAGATTTTTAGCTTTCTTATTTTCTTATCACCATTTTTTTGGCGAAGAGGATATGCTTTTTTAGGGAAGAGGATATGTTGTAACACTTTTTAACCCATTCCATACTTACTTTTTGTTTTGTTATGGCATCTCCAACGCTGACCCGCAAATTTGTTCCGGCATCTGTCCGCAGATAGGGGAGACCAGTCCATAGACACTGATGCCGAAGGCGGCCATCCAACGCTGCTCGCATACATTTGAACAACTTTCTGAACAAATTCGTGCAAACAGGGTGGATTTCATATAAACTAGACGACATTCATTACATTTAGGACAATTTTTAACTGAAAACTATACAGGAATGAGGTAAAACTATTCTACGGCCGGCGTTGGCGAATGTTCATTCTCATGACACGGATATCCATGACTAGTCTATAGCCAGTCGTGGCGGATCTCATTGTCTTCCTCAAGTCCGGCAGCCTGCTCGTCGAACTGCTGTGAGCCCCGGAGGTATATGCTTCAGTGCAAAGGGCAGCTTGCTTTCCCGTGTTTGGCAGCACTGCTCATCGGAGTGAGCACCACCGGGATGTGCTTCAGCAGGAGGGGAGAGGACGACAGTGGCCTTCCACCGGGCAAGACACCGGTTGTGTACGCCGGCGTTGCCTCAGCGGGGCCTTCATGGGACCCAAGCAGCGGCGGCCTCCCATGTCCTACTGATGACCCACAAGTATAGGGGATCAATCATAGTCCTTTCCATAAGTAAGAGTGTCGAACCCAACGAGGAGCAGAAGGAAATGGCAAGCGGTTTTAAGCAAGGTAATGTCTACAAGCACTGAAATTATCGGTAACAGATAGTTTGAAGCAAGGTAATTTGTAACAAGAAAATAGTAACAATTGTAACAAAGGTGCAGCAAGGTAGCCCAATCATTTTTATAGCAAAGGACAGGCCGAAACGGTCTCTTATATAGCAAAGCGTTCTTGAGGATACACGGGAATTTCATCTAGTCACTTTCATCATGTTTGTTTGATTCACGTTCGTTACATTGATAATTTGATATGTGGGTGGACTGGTGCTTGGGTGATGTTCTTACTTGAACAAGCCTCCCACTTATGATTAACCCCTCTTGCAAGCATCCGCAACTACAAAAGAAGAATTAAGATAAATCTAACCATAGCGTGAAACATATGGATCCAAATCAGCCTCTTACGGAATAGCACATAAACTAGGGTTTAAGCTTCTGTTACTCTAGCAACCCATCATCTAATTACTAATCCACAATGCATTCCCTTAGGGCCAAAGATAGTGAAGTGTCATATAGTCGACGTTCACATAACACCACTAAGAATCAACAACATACATATCATCAAAATATCGAACGAATACCAAATTCACATGATTACTTATGACAAGACTTCTCCCATGTCCTCAAGAACAAAAGTAACTACTCACAAGTCATATTCATGCTCAAGATCAGAGGGATATTGAATAGCATCAAGGATTTGAACATGTAATCTTCCACCAAATAAACCAACTAGCATCAACTACAAGATGTAATCAACACTACTAGCAACCCACAGGTACCAATCTGAGGTTTTGAGACAAAGATTGAATACAAGAGATTAACTAGGGTTTGAGATGAGATGGTGCTGGTGAAGATGTTGATGAAGATTGGTCCTCCCATGATGAGAGGGTTGTTGGTGATGACGATGGCTTTGATTCCCCCCTCCTAGAGGGAAGTTTCCCTAGTGGAATCGCTCAGCCGGAGAGCAAAAGCGCTCCTGCCTAGGTTCCGCCTCGAGATGGCGGCTCTCCCGTACCGAATGTCCTCCCCGGAATTTTTTCTAGGGCAAATGGCTTCATATAGCAGAAGATGGGCCTTAGAGGCTGGCCAGGGGCCCCACAAGCCACCGGGGCGCGCCCAGGGGGGTGGGCGTGCCCTGGTGCATTGTGGGCACCTGGGTGGCCTTCTCTGGTATTTTTTTTCTCTAGTATTTTTTATTTATTCCAAAATAATTCTACGTGAAATTTTAGCTCATTTAGAGTTGTGTTGAATAGGTATCTCTGACATAGCTTTTTCACGTCCAGAATTCCAGCTGCCGGCAATCTCCCTCTTCATGTAAATCTTGCAAATTAGGAGAGAAAAGGCATTATAATTGTTCTAAAAAGTAGTATATTGATCAAAAACATTATAAATAATAGTAGGAAAACATGATGCAAAATGGACGTATCAACTCCGCCAAGCTTAGATCTCGTTTGTCCTCAAGCGAAAGCCGATATCGATAATCATGACCACTGATACGTCTCCAACGTATCTATAATTTTTGCTTGTTCCATGCTGTTATATTATCATTCTTGGATGTTTTACAATCATTTTATAGCAACTTTATATTATTAGACTAACCTATTGACATAGTGCCCAGTGCCAGTTGCTGTTTTTTGCTTGTTTTTTTCTTCGCAGAATATCAGTACCAAACGGAGTCCAAACGCAGCGAAACTTTTTGGAGATTTTTTTTGGACCAGAAGACACCCAGTGGGCCAAAGAAGTACCAGAGGGGAGGCCCGAGGGGAGCACAACCCACCAGGGCGTGCCAGGAGGCCCAGGCATGCCCAGGGGGGTTGTGCCTACCTCGAAGCCACCTACACCGCCTCTTCGCCCTATAAATACCCCAATATTCCAGAAACCCTTGAGGAGTCGATGAAAAACAATTCCAGCCGCTGCAAGTTCCAGAACCACTAGATCCAATCTAGACACCATCACGGAGGGGTTCATCATCCTCATTGGTGCCTCTCCGATGACGCGTGAGTAGTTCATCATAGACCTACGGGTCCGTAGGCAGTAGCTAGTTGGCTTCCTCTCTCTTTTTGATTCTCAATACAATGGTCTCTTGGAGATCTATTTGATGTAACTCTTTTTGCGGTGTGTTTGTTGGGATCCGATGAAGTTTGAGTTTATGATCAAATCTATATCCATGAAAGTTATTTGAGTTTTCTTTGATCTCTTATATGCATGATTACTTATAGCCTCGTATTTCTTCTTTGAATCTTTGGTTTAGTTAGGCAAACTAGATCAATTTTTCTTGCCATGGGAAGAGATGCTTTGTGATGGGTTCGATCGTGTGGTGTTCTTTCCCAGTGACAGAAGGGGAAGCAAGACACGCATGTATCGTTGCTATTAAGGATAACAAGATGGGGGCTATTCCTACATGAATAGGTCTCATCTACATCATGTCATCGTTCGTATTGCATTACTCCATTTCTCCATGAACTTAATACACTAGATGCATGCTGGATAGTGGTCGATGTGTGGAGTAATAGTAGTAGATGCAGGCAGGAGTCGGTCTACTAATCTTGGACGTGATGCCTATATAATGATCATTGCCTGGATATCATCATAATTATTCGATCTTCTATCAATTGCCCAACAGTAATTTGTTTAACCACCGTGTGCTATTTTCTCGAGAGAAGCCACTAGTGAAATCTACGGCCCCCGGGTCTATTCTTTATCATATTTGCTTTGAGATATCTTTTTATTCGCTTTTATTTTCAGATCTATTATTCCAAAAACCCAAAAATACCTTGCTGCACTTTTTTATTACTTATTTTATTTCGCGTTTTATCGAGAGTTATTTATCCAATCTATCACAATTATTCTCCCGTCAACTTGCCAATTTCTGGCGCCCTTACGGAGGAGGGATTGACAACCCCTCTTACGCTTTGGGTTGCAAGTATTTATTCTTTGTGTGCAGGTACCGTTTACATAGTGTTGCTTGGTTCTCCTACTGGATTGATACCTCGGTTTCATAACTAAGGGAAATACCTACCATAGCCATACTGCATCATCCCTTCCTCTTTGGGGAAATACCGACGCAGTTTCAAGCAACATCAACCACATGTTTAGAGAGAGAGGTGTTGATAAAAACAAAATACGGACATATAAGCATCATGATCATTATTATAGCAGCAATATATATTATCATAGAACTTCTCATGAGCAAGTAACAATTCATCACAAAAACAAAGTATAAAGCATAAACTTTCTCCAAAACTTGCAAACTATGTTCTTAGTCAACAAGGTAATTACAATTCATCATAATTTTAGGAAGGGTCTCATGTAAGAGCTTTTGTTTAGCAAGTCCACATACTCAACTATCATTTAGTCTTGTATGATTGCTCACACTGACGACATATATATATGGAGCAAAAGTTTCAGTCAGACACATAGAAAGATAGGGGCTTATGGTTTTGTCTCCCAACTCATTTACCTCAAGGGTAATGTCAACAATAATAACTCATGATCACTCATATCCAACCGGATATATATGCCTAGATCTTTCCCCACCGCATGATGCTTGCAAAAGAGAAAAAGGAAAAGAGGAGAACTATTGACTCTTGCATAAAAACCAAATACATAAAGGTAAAAGATAGACCCTTCACAGAGGGAATCATAGGTTGTCATGCACTTTTTATTTTTGGATGTGCAAGCTCTTAATGTAAAGGAACGTCACTTTATATTGCCCCTTGTGATAGTAATGTTTATTATGCAGTCGGTCGCTTTTATTTCTTTACCATCACAAGATCGTACAAAGCTTATTTTCTCTTACAATAAAATATCATACATATTTAGGAGCAATTTTTATTGCTTAATGCACTGATGACAACTTACTTGAATGATCTTATTCAATCCATAGGTAGATATGGTGGACTCTCGTAACATGAAAGTGGGTTTAAGGGTTTTTTATGCACAAGTAGTATCTCGACTTAGTGCGGATTTTTGGCTAGAAAAGATATTGGGCAAGCACCACATGTTGGAGAATCCATAACAGTGTAACTTCTATGTGAATATAAGCAAACATAACTCATTACGTTGTCTTCCTTGTCCAACGTCAACAATTTGGCATAGAATATTTAATGTGTGCTCACAATCATAAAAGATGTCCAAGACAGTATATTTATATGTGAATCTTCTCTTCCCTTATTAATCTTTCATGAATTGAATCATTGACCAATACTATGTTTGTTAACTTCCAACAAATTTTACCACATATACTTTTTATTTATGTAAGGTCATTACTTTCCATGGGATTAGCATATGATCTTTTCATTATTTCCATTGTTAAGATTAAAACATAAAAGTAAAGAATCAAAACTCAAACTACTCTTTATTATATAACTCGCACCTCGATTAGATAGATAGATAGATCACGAAACTAGCACTCGGAAATAGATCATACTAAACTTTTATTCTACTAAATCACAAAATAACTAAGGATCGAACTAAGATAGGTAAAGATAGTAAAAGTGATGGTGACACGATACCGGGGCACCTCCCCCAAGCTTGGCACAAGCCAAGGGGAGTGCCCATACATGTGTACTCAAGTTTCTTTCTTTGGTGAAGATGGTGAGGTGTTCTTGGCGATGATGTCCTTGAGGATGGGATTTTCCTCTTCAAACTTATTGACTTGGTGTTTGAGATTCATAATTTCCTTATGGAGCTTCCAGATGACAGTCGATGCACCATCCCCCAGGGGTGCATCCTGACTGAAGTAGATGCAGCAACATTCTTTTTCAGGTTACGAAAATAAATAAATTGAATGTTGGGAAGCTTAACCGTATCCGTCAAGTGTGACGCCCCCAACTTAATCATGCACTAATCATACACGCAAATGCGCACGATCAAGATCAGAGACTCACGGGAAGATATCACAACACAACTCTAGACACAAAATAATACATAAGCTCGAATACACAAGAGTCCGTGGAAGCAACAATATCTGAGTACAGAAATAAGTAAACAAGTCTGCCTTAAGAAGGCTAGCAAAACAACAACATCTGGATCGAAAAGGCGCAATGTCGGAATCGGGGCTCCGCAGACCCAAACGAGGTTTGAACTCTGGGGTGTGTCTGCGAAGGATCTCGCTTCACGACGACGCTCTCCTCACCGCACCCACGATCTGATCTCTCCGAGTACGTGCAAGCGGGGTGAAAGGGTGGACACGAGGATTTACCTAGGTTCGGGCCACCTTGCGGTGTAAAACCCTACTCCTGCTTTGTGGTGGATTGGCCTCACGAGGAGGCTGAGGATGAACTAGTACAAAGGTTGAGCTGCGTCGCGAGGGCTCAAAGGGTGAGAATGAGTCGACCCCTCCTACGGTGGGGGCTAACCTATATTTATAGTGGCCTTGGTCCTCTTCCCTCATAGCTTAGGCGGGAAGGGATCCCACAATGGCCGATTTTGAAAGGGGACAAGAAGTACATCTTATCGTGACGAAAGGTGGTCTTCACCTGCAAAGCTTCTGGCCATGACATAGTGGTGGGCTTGGCAATGACATCCATCGTGCCGAGCTCAGGGTCTTGGTCTCATTGCACCGGGATGGAAAACTTTGGGGCTGTTCTCGGGAACCCGCACCTGTCCTTGCTTCCTTAGCACTGAAAGGGAAACTTCCCCCTCTGCTCCCACTGGCGCCCACCTGGGCTTGGTCATCATGGCTCATGTCATCGCGAGCCTCGCGAGGCAGGGTACCTGCATAGAGTTCTCCGTTCCTCGGGAGGCTGGCTTGGGGGTCTGCTCCCTGGGAGGTCTTGGTGTCATTCACCTCATGAGGCTAGGGGCCCTCGCGAGGGTCTCGCCTGTGCAGTCTTGTAGCTGGGCCGTACCGGGCCATTGATGAAGTCATGCGATGGGCCGCAGGCAGGCAGGTCTGGGTACCCCCGATCCCAGAACACTGACAGTAGCCCACGGAACCAAGGCACGCTTGGCCTTGCTTCAAAGCGAAAGCAGAGGAGCGAAGGGCGAAGCATTGCGGGCCCCAATTGCCTGCGGGCCAGGCTTGATGCGTGGCGCACGACGGGACGCAGATGCCTCCACTTCCCCACGTTGCGTCGGCAATTGCCCAGGCTGACAAAAAGCCTGGCGCGTGCTGCGGGGCCATCATTGCACAAAGGTGAGAGGGCGTCGATTAGCCTCCTCCGATTGCCTATAAGAAGGCGGGGGGGGGGGCAGTGCCCTGTCCCATCTTTGTCTTCTCGCCCGCTTGTCCCCAACGTCCGCCGCAGCGACCATGGCACCAGTGAGGAGGTTCACCGCCAAGGAGAAGGGCAAGGCTCCCCAGGAAGGACCGGGCTCGCCACCGCCCAAGAGAGGGCGCTGCCGCCCTCGAAGTCTTCGGCCACGCCAGCAGCGTCATCCTGGGGGCGCGGGCTCCCTCCACTGGCGGTCCGCATCGGCTCTGGCGGCTGTGGGAGGAACCCTTCTCATGGGGGTGGCCGCAGAGGTGGTGGTGGCCACGGCGAAGGGGGGAGACGTGCGGCGGCCGCCCGGCCACCTCGCTCATGGGCCACCTCAGATGACATGGCCCGCGAGTTCTTGTTGTGGATGAAGGGCCGCCCCTCACCTGGATCCAGCTTCCATGCTCCTTTGTGGAGGAGTTGCCAGCCGGAGGACCCGCTGGCCTGTGGCTGCAGCCCGACGGCTGCTGCCACAGGTCCTCTTGGGCGGAGGTCGAGGTTACCTCCGCGGGCTACGTGTTCTTGAATCGTGGGTGGTAGACGTTCGCCCGCGCCCGCGGCTTGCAGGGGAGGCACACCCTCCACTTCAAGTACGACGGAGCGGCGACGCTCTTCGTCAAGGTCTTCAGGGAAGACGGCAGGCGCCTGGAGTGCTGCCCAGAGGGCGACAGCAGCGGCGGCGACCACCTCTCTGACAACGACGGCCATCGCGGCGGTGGCGTCCCCGATGGTGAACTTGCCCCTGGAGATGGCTGCGACACCCCCAGCAGTAGCGGCATCTCGTTCGGGGGAGCTCGAGCGACGATGATTTCGAGGAGCCGCCACGCCGCCGTGCCAGGGTCAAGGAGGATGACGAGCCGCCACGCCGTCGTTCCCCTGTCAAGGAGGAGGAGGACTTTGACTGAGCGTGGGCAGTGCCGGAGTAGGGCTTCAGGAGAAACGGACCTCAGGAGGCCACTTTGTTTTTTTTTCCTGCGTCAAGAGTCGTGAAGAGCCCCGCGGGGGCGTGTAATGAACTGTGGTGCTTGCGCTTTTATATTAGTGTTTCCTGCTCATAATATAGCATGATATTGTCATAAATTGAAAGGTTCCTGCCTAGCGCGATTAGGATAACTTAGCTTGGTGCGCTCGTGGTCCTTGGGGGGTTCTCGCGTCGTGGGGGCACGATCCTCCGGAGCTTCTGTTCCTATGTACGCCCCTCGTTCCGGCGATGACGCTGCTGGAGCGTTGAGGCAGCCGAAGGAGCTTGTCAGGGGGTTCCCTTCTCACGGACCGGATGGCTCCGTAGTCTCGAGGGGCTCGCGGCTCGCGAGGCCCCTAAGGGGCCCGCGAGGGTTCAGGGTCTCCGGATACGCCTCCACCAGGCATTGAGCCTCGCAAAGATGTAAAAAACACTTGACAAAGGATTCCTTAATGATGTGTCGGATCGTGGTCGCGTTTTCCCGGGCCATCTTTCCTTGGTGCCCATCCTGCGTCTAGAGCCCCTGAGCGAGGGTCGATCGTCGCTGGTATGGCCGGGTCGCGATGCTCGGCAAGGCCAAGAGATGAGCGCTCCTAAGGCCAGGGGCCGAAGGTGATACGTGCCCGTTGGCTCGCTCGAGAGCATCGCGTGAGGATTCAGACGCCAAAGCCCTGGCGAGGTGTGCGCACGGACGGACCTACGACTATTGTGGCCCGGGCCCTCAAGGGGTCCTCGACGCCGCTGGGGCTGGCCCAAGCATATACACCGTGCCCAGCCCCCGCTCGTGGGACGCGCGGGAGGGAGCAACGGCAGGAACTCAAGGCACCACTTCCTTTAAACTCGAGATTCAAGAAGGAAAATGCTGCAAGAAGAAAAATCCCCACCCCTTTTCGAATAAAGATGCGAAAACTTCAAACTTCATTCCAAGAAGTGGCAAATTTGGGTACAAAAGAGGGCGAAAAACAGCCGCGTCCGGCGCCTATACTAGTCTTCCCACTAGCGCGGAGCATGGGGCCTCCACTTGGGCATGGGCGAGAGCTCCCGTGAGGCCGTGAGGCGGCGCACCGGGAGACTCCGGGGCGTGTACAGCCCCACTCATTATTACGTGAGAGTGTCATGGGTAGAACTTGCGGAGATGCTGGATGTTCCAAGAATTCTGGATGGGGACCCCATCCTTCGTCTCCAGGCGTGCGGCACCGGGCCTGGAGACGCGGGCGACCCTGAACGGGCCCTCCCACATGGGCGAGAGCTTGTGGAGGCCCTCCCTGGAGAGGACCTGCCTCAGGACGAGGTCTCCGACTTTGAGAGTCCGGGGGCGGATGTTGTAGCAGTGGTAGCACCGCAGCGCCTGCTAGTACCTCGCGGCACGGAGAGAGGCTTGGCGGCGGGCCTCCTCTCCGAGCACGAGATCAGTTCCAAGCAAGGCATCCTGACGCGCATTGTCGAATTCCAAGACTCACGGGGAGCGATGCTTGACCTCGTGTGGGAGGACCGCCTCAGCCCCATAGATGAGGAAGAACGGGTCTCGCCGGTGGGCTTAGTCGCAGTGGTGTGGACGGACCACAACACAGACTGAAGCTCACCGAGCCAAACCCTGCCACAGGCCTCAAGCTTCTTCTTGAAGCTCCTTGTCTTGAGGCCCCTCAGGACCTCCACGTTGGCGCGCTCAGCCTGGCCGTTGCTCCGCGGGTGCGCCACCAAAGCGTAGCATATCCGCGTTCCGAGGTTAGCACAATATGTCCTGAAGATATTGCTTGTGAATTGGGAGCCATTGTCGGTAATGATGTGGTTAAGTACGCCGAATCAGCTCACGAGGCCCTTGATGAACTTGACGGCCGAGCCAGCGGGGATGGTGCGCACGGGCTCCACCTCCGCCCACTTGGTGAACTTGTCGACGGCGATGTAGAGGTAGCGGTAGCCGCCGGCCGCCCGAGGGAACGGGCCCAGTATGTCCAGCCCCCAGAATGCGAAGGTCCACGAGAGCGAAATGGTCTGGAGTCCTTGCGCGGGCTGATGAATCTGCTTGGCATGGAACTGGCAGGCCTCGCAGGATCGGACCAGCTCGGTGGCGTCATGGAGCGCCGTAGGCCAGTAGAACCCGCTGCGGAACACCTTTCCCATGAGAGTGCGCGACGAGGAGTGGTGTCCGCAGTCTCCACCATGGATGTCCGCCAACAGCTCGTGCCCCTGCTCCTCGGATATGCACCGAAGTGAGACGTCGTTGGGGCGTCTGCTTTAGAGCTCGCCATCCTACAAGCAATAAGCAGTGGCCTGGTGAGTGCTACTTCTTGAGCTTGCGTTGGTTTTTCCTTGAAGAGCAAAGGGTGATGCAACACAGTAGAGATAAGTATTTCCCTCAGTTAAGAACCAAGGTATCAATCCAGTAGGAGAAACGCGCAAGTCCCCAATAGATGCACCTACACAAACAATCAAACACTTGCACCCAACGCGATAAAGGGGTTGTCAATCCCTTCATGGTCACTTGCAAAGGTGAGATCTGATAGAGATAGATAAAACTGTATAAAAGATAACTAAATATTTTTGGGTTTTTTGGTTTATAGATCTGAAAATAAAAGATTGCAAAATAGTAGATCGGAAACAAGTATGATGGAAAATAGACCCAGGGGCCATAGGTTTCACTAGAGGCTTCTCTCTTGAAGGTAAATAATACGGTGGGTGAACAAATTACTGTCGAGGAATTGATAGAAAAGCGCAAAGTTATGACGATATCCAAGGCAATGATTATGCATATAGGCATCACGTCCGTGTCAAGTAGACCGACTCCTGCCTGCATCTACTACTATTACTCCACACATCGACCGCTATCTAGCATGCATCTAGAGTATTAAGTTCATAAAGAACGGAGTAACACCTTAAGTAAGATGACATGATGCAGAGGAATAAACTCAAGCAATATGATGTAAACCCCATCTTTTTATCCTCGATGGCAACAATACAATACGTGCCTCGCTACCCCTACTATGTCACTGGGTGAGGACACCGCAAGATTGAACCCAAATCTAAGCACCTCTCCTATTGCAAGAAAAACCAATCTAGCTGGCCAAACCAAACCGATAGTTCGAAGAGAGTTACAAAGATATCAAATCATGCATATAAGAATTCAGAGAAGATTCAAATAATATTCATAGATAAACTAATCATAAATCCACAAGTCATCGGATCTCGACAAACATACCGCAAAAGAAGATTACATCGGATAGATCTCCAAGAACATGCTATTGAGAATCAAAGAGAGAGAAGAAGCCATCTAGCTACTAGCTATGGACCCGTAGGTCTGAGGTAAACTACTCACGCTTCATCGGAAGGGCAATAGGGTTGATGTAGATGCCCTCCGTGATTGAATCCCCCTCCGACAGGATGCCGAAAAAGGCCCCAAGATGGGATCTCACGGGAACAGAAGGTTGCGGCGGTGGAAAAGTATTTTCGTGGCTCTCTCTGATGGTTTGGGAATATATGTGAATATATAGGACGAAGAGTTAGGTCAGGGGACTCCCGAGGGGGCCACAAGGTAGGGGGGCGTCCCCCCCCTAGGGCGCGCCCTCCACCCTTGCTGCCGCCTCGTGGCTCTTTTGGCTTGGACTCCAAGTCCTTTGGGTGTCTTCTGGTCCAAGAAAAATCATCGTGAAGTTTTATTCCGTTTGGACTCCGTTTGGCATTCCTTTTCTACGAAACTCTAAAACAAGGAAAAAACAGAAACTGGCACTAGGCTCTAGGTTAATAGGTTAGTTCCAAAAATAATATAAAATAGCATATTAATGCATATAAAACATCCAAAACAGATAATATAATAGCATGGAACAATCAAAAATTATAGATACGTTGGAGACGTATCAAGCATCCCCAAGCTTAATTCCTGCTCGTCCTCGAGTAGGTAAATGATAAAAACAGAATTTTTGATGTGGAATGCTACCTAACATATTTATCCATGTAATTTTCTTTATTGTGGCATGAATATTCAGATCCATAAGATTCAAAACAAAAGTTTAATATTGACATAAAAACAATAATACTTCAAGCATACTAATAAAGCAATCATGTCTTCTCAAAATAACATGGCCAAAGAAAGTTATCCCTACAAAATCATATAGTCTGGCTATGCTCCATCTTCATCACACAAAGTATTAAATCATGCACAACCCCGATAACAAGCCAAGCAATTGTTTCATACTTTTGATGTTCTCAAACTTTTTCAACTCTCACGCAATACATGAGCATGAGCTATGGATATAGCACTATAGGTGGAATAGAATATGGTGGTTGTGGAGAAGACAAAAATAAGGAGATAGTCTCACATCAACTAGGCGTATCAACGGGCTATGGAGATGCCCATCAATAGATATCAATGTGAGTGAGTAGGGATTGCCATGCAATGGATGCACTAGAGCTATAAGTGTATGAAAGCTCAAAAAGAAACTAAGTGGGTGTGCATCCAACTCGCTTGCTCACGAAGACCTAGGGCAATTTGAGGGAGCCCATTATTGGAATATACAAGCCAAGTTCTATAATGAAAATTTCCCACTAGTATATGAAAGTGACAACATAGGAGACTCTCTATCATGAAGATCATGGTGCTACTTTGAAGCACAAGTGTGGAAAAAGGATAGTAACATTGTCCCTTCTCTCTTTTCTCTCTTTTTTTTTCTTTTTTTTTTCTTTTTGTTGGGCTTCTTTGGCCTCTTTTTTTTATTTGGGCTTCTTTGGCCTCTTTTATTTTTCATAAATTCCGGAGACTCATCCCAACTTGTGAGGGAATCATAGCTTCCATCATCCTTTCCTTACTGGGACAATGCTCTAATAATGATGATCATCACACTTTTATTTACTTGCAACTCAAGAATTACAACTTGATACTTACAACAAAATATGACTCTATGTGAATGCCTCCGGCGGTGTACCGGGATGTGCAATGACTCAAGAGTAACATGTATAAAAAATATGAATGGTGGCCTTGCCACAAATACGATGTCAACTACATGATCATGCAAAGCAATATGACAAGGATGAAGCATGTCATAATAAACGGAACGGTGGAAGTTGCATGGCAATATATCTCAGAATGGCTATGGAAATGCCATAATAGGTAGATATGGTGGCTGTTTTGAGGAAGGTATATGGTGGGTGTAGTGCACCGGCGAAAGTTGCGCGGTACTAGAGAGGCTAGCAATAGTGGAATGGTGAGAGTGCGTATAATCCATGGACTCAACATTAGTCATAAAGAACTCACATACTTATTGCAAAAGTCTATTAGCTATCGAAACAAAGTATTATACGCATGCTCCTAGGGGGATAGATTGGTAGGAAAAGACCATCGCTCATCCCCGACCGCCACTCATAAGGAAGACAATCAATAAATAAATCATGCTCCGACTTCATCACATAACGGTTCACCATACGTGCATGCTAAGGGAATCACAAACTTTAACACAAGTATTTCTACCAATCCACAATTAATCACTAGCATGACTCTAATATCACCATCTTTATATCTCAAAACAATCATAAGGAATCAAACTTCACATAGTATTCAATGCACTTTATATGAAAGTTTTTATTATATCTTTCTTGGATGCCCATCATATTAGGACTAAATTCATAACCAAAGCAAATTACCATGCTGTTTAGAGAGACTCTCAAAATAATATAAGTGAAGCAAGAGAGTTCAACAATTTCTATAAAATAAAGCCACCGTCGTGCTCTAAAAAGATATAAGTGAAGCACTAGAGCAAAATTGCCTAGCTCAAAAGATATAAGTGAAGCACATAGAGTATTCTAATAAATCATGATTCATGCGTGTCCCTCTCAAAAGGTGTGTACAGCAAGGATGATTGTGGCAAACTAAAAGCAAAGACTCAAATCATACAAGACGCTCCAAGCAAAACACATATCTTGTGGTGAATAAAAATATAGCCTCAAGTAAATTTACCGATAGACGAAGACGAAAGAGGGGATGCCTTCCGGGGCATCCCCAAGATTAGGCTCTTGGTTGTCCTTTAATATTACCTTGGGGTGCCTTGGGAATCCCCAAGCTTAGGCTCTTGCCACTCCTTATTCCATAGTCCATCAAATCTTTACCCAAAACTTGAAAACTTCACAACACAAAACTCAACAGAAAACTCATGAGATCCATTAGTATAAGAAAATAAAATCACCACTTTTGGTACTGTTGTGAACTCATTATTTATTTATATTGGTGTAATATCTACTGTATTCCAACTTCTCCATGGTTTATACCCCCCGATACTACCCATAGATTCATCAAAATAAGCAAACAACACATAGAAAACAGAATCTGTCAAAAACAGAACAGTCTGTGAAGATATGAATTGTTCTGATACTTATGTAACTCAAAATATTCTTAAAAATTATGAAAACATAATAAATTTGTATATAAATATTGTGTAAATTTTTTAGGGTTTTTCCACGCTCCAGTGAATTTAAATAATTCTGTGACTGTACACAAAAGTTTCTGTTTTTCAGCAGGATCAAATCAACTATCACCGTAAGCCATCCCAAAGGTCTTACTTGGCACAAACACTAATTAAAACATAAAAACACATCTAACCAGAGTCTAGATGGAAAATTTATTGAAAAACAGAACCAAAAAAGCAAGAACAAAAATAAAATTGGATTGCCTCCCAACAAGCGCTATTGTTTAACGCCCTTAGCTCGGCATAAGACAATAGATCTAGGTATTGTTATCTTTGGTATGCAATCCATAAGTAGCTCTCATAATAGATTCATATGGCAACTTAATTTTATTTCTTGGAAATTGTTCCATGCCCTTCCTTAACGGAAATTGAAATCTAATGTTTCCTTCTTTCATATCAATAATTGCACCAATTGTTCTAAGGAAACGTCTACCAAGAATAATAGGACATGTAGGATTGCAATCTATATCAAGAACAATGAAATCTACGGGCACATAATTCCAATTTGCAACAATAAGAACATCATTAATCCTTCCCATAGGTTTCTTAATAGTGGAATTCGCAAGATGCAAATTTAAAGAACAATCATCAAATTCACGGAAACCTAGCACATCACATAAAGTTTTTGGAATCGTGGAAATGCTAGCACCCAAATCACACAAAGCATAGCATTCATAATCTTTAATTTTAATCTTACTAGTAGGTTCCCACTCATCATAAAGCTTTCTAGGGATAGAAACTTCCAACTCAAGTTTTTCTTCAAAAGATTTCATCATAGCATCAACAATATGTTTAGTAAAAGCTTTATTTTGATTATAAGCATGAGGAGAATTCAACATGGATTGCAACAAGGAAATACAATCTATCAAAGAGAAATTATCATAATTAATGTCCTTGAAATCCAAAAGAGTGGGTTCATTGCTACTTAAAGTTTTGACCTCTCCAATCCCACTTTTATCAAATTTTGCATCAAGATCTAAAAACTCTGAATCATTGGGACACCTTGTAGCTAAAGTTGACTCATCTCCAGCCCCATATTTATCAAGATTTATATTAGAAAACAAAGATTCAATAGGAGTCACATCAATCACTTTAAGATCTTCATCATTATTTTCACGAGAAATCGAAGAACACACTTTTACAAGCCAATCTCGCTTAGCACGCATCCTAGCGGTTCTTTCTTTACATTCATCCATAGAAACTCTCATAGCTTTTAGAGACTCATTAATATCATGCTTGGGTGGAATAGATCTAATCTTAAAAGAATCAATCTCAAGCGAAATTCTATCAACGTTCCTAGCCAAATCATCAATCTTGAGCAATTTTTCTTCAACCATAGCATTTGAAAACTTTTTGGGAACTAATAAATTCTTTAATATTGTTCTCAAGATCAGAGGGAATCTTATTATAATTTCCATAAGAATTGTACTAGTAATTACCATAATTATTAGAGGAATTACTAGGAAAAGTCCTAGGATTAAAATTACCTCTATACGCGTTATTACCAAAATTGTTCCTACCAACAAAATTCACATCCATAGATTCATTATTATTTCCAATCAAAGAAGACAAAGGCATATCATTAGGATCAATAGGAGAACTCTTACTAGCAAATAATTTCATTAACTCATCCATCTTTCCACTCAAAGTATTAATTTCTTCAATCGCATGCACTTTTTTACAAGTGGAAGATCTTTCGGTATGCCATTGAGAGTAATTTGCCATAATATTATCTAGGAGTTTAGTAGATTCTCCTAATGTGATTTCCATAAAAGTACCACCCACGGCGGAATCCAAAAGATTTCTAGATGCAAAATTCAATCCCGCATAAATTTTTTGTATAATCATCCACCATGCGTAGGACAATTTCTTATCATTAATTTCATCCTCTCCCAAGATTGTGCAACATGCTCATGATCAAGTTGCTTAAAATTCATTATATCGTTCCTAAGGGAGATGATCTTAGCGGGCGGAAAGTACTTGAAAATAAAGCATCTTTACACTTATTCCATGAATCAATACTATTTTTAGGCAAAGATGAAAACCAAGTTTTAGCAGGATCTCGTAGTGAGAACGGAAATAGCTTCAATTTAACAATATCATTATCCACATCTTTTTTCTTTTGCATATCACACAATTCAACGAAAGTATTCAGATGGGATGCGGCATCTTCACTAGGAAGGCCGGAAAATTGTTCTTTCATAACAAGCTTCAACAAAGCGGCATTAATTTCATAAGATTCCGCACCAGTGGCGGGAGCAATCGGGGTACTAATAAAATCATTATTATTAGTGTTGGAAAAGTCACACAACTTGGTGTTCTCTTGAGTCATCGTGACAAAGCAAGCAATCTATCACACAAGCAACCAAAAAGCAAACGAAAAGACGAACGGAAGAAGGGCGAATAAAAAGGCAAATCTTTTTGTGTTTTTTTGAAAATCATTTTAGAAGTGGGGGAGAGGAAAATGAGAGGCAAATGGCAAATAATGTAATGCAAGAGATGAGAGTTTATGATGGGTACTTGGTAGGCTCGACGTAGATCTCCCCGGCAACGGCGCCAGAAATTCTTCCTGCTACTTCTTGAGCTTGCGTTGGTTTTCCCTTGAAGAGGAAAGGGTGATGCAGCATAGTAGAGATAAGTATTTCCCTCAGTTAAGAACCAAGGTATCAATCCAGTAGGAGAAACGCGCAAGTCCCCAATAGATGTACCTACACAAACAATCAAACACTTGCACCCAACGCGATAAAAGGGTTGTCTATCCCTTCACGGTCACTTGCAAAGGTGAGATCTGATAGAGATAGATAAAACTGAATAAAAGATAACTAAATATTTTTGGGTTTTTTGTTTATAGATCTGAAAATAAAAGATTGCAAAATAGTAGATCAGAAACAAGTATGATGGAAAATAGACCCGAGGGCCATAGGTTTCACTAGAGGCTTCTCTCTTGAAGGTAAATAATACGGGGGTGAACAAATTACTGTCGAGCAATTGATAGAAAAGCGCAAAGTTATGATGATATCCAAGGCAATGATTATGTATATAGGCATCACGTCCGTGTCAAGTAGACCGACTCCTGCCTGCATCTACTACTATTACTCCACACATTGACCGCTATCCAGCATGCATCTAGAGTATTAAGTTCATAAAGAACGGAGTAACGCCTTAAGTAAGATGACATGATGTAGAGGAATAAACTCAAGCAATATGATGTAAACCCCATCTTTTTATCCTCGATGGCAACAATACAATACGTGCCTCGCTACCCCTACTATGTCACTGGGTGAGGACACCACAAGATTGAACCCAAAGCTAAGCCCCTCTCCATTGCAAGAAAAACCAATCTAGCTGGCCAAACCAAACCGATAGTTCGAAGAGAGTTACAAAGATATCAAATCATGCATATAAGAATTCAGAGAAGATTCAAATAATATTCATAGATAAACTGATCATAAATCCACAAGTCATCGGATCTCGACAAACATACCGCAAAAGAAGATTACATCGGATAGATCTCTAAGAACATCGAGGAGAACATGCTATTGAGAATCAAAGAGAGAGAAGAAGCCATCTAGCTACTAGCTATGGACCCGTAGGTCTGAGGTAAACTACTCACGCTTCATCGGAAGGGCAATAGGGTTGATGTAGATGCCCTCCGTGATTGAATCCCCCTCCGACAGGATGCCGGAAAAGGCCCCAAGATGGGATCTCACGGGAATAGAAGGTTGCGGCGGTGGAAAAGTATTTTCGTGGCTCTCTCTGATGGTTTGGGAATATATGTGAATATATAGGACGAAGAGTTAGGTCAGGGGACTCCCGAGGGGGCCACAAGGTAGGGGGCGTCCCCCCCTAGGGCGCGCCCTCCACCCTTGCCGCCGCCTCGTGGCTCTTTTGGCTTGGACTCCAAGTCCTTTGGGTGTCTTCTGGTCCAAGAAAAAGCATCATGAAGTTTTATTCCGTTTGGACTCCGTTTGGCATTCCTTTTCTGTGAAACTCTAAAACAAGGAAAAAACAGAAACTGGCACTGGGCTCTAGGTTAATAGGTTAGTTCCAAAAATAATATAAAATAGCATATGAATGCATATAAAACATCCAAAACAGATATTATAATAGCATGGAACAAACAAAAATTATAGATACGTTGGAGACGTATCAGTGAGCCACACGTTCGGCGTCCTCCTCCTTCTCTGGTAAGGCACCACTGAGCAAGTATGCCTTGAACTCCTCGGCCCAGCCGCCTGCGTGAGGTTCCAGCGCCAGGAGGAGGCGGGCTCCCGAGGTCAGGCCGCAGGCTGGTGGTGGCTCTTCCCAGAGTAGCATCGGGCCTGTAGCCGGGGGCACAACCGATGGCTTGAAGAGCCTCTCCTCGAAGATGCCAGGCTTCTGAAGCTCACGGCGAGATGCCCTCTTGGTGATGTCGTCTGCTTCCTTTTTCGCGCCGGGCGGGATGTGCTGCAATTCGAGGCCTGAGAAACACTTTTCAATTTTACGTACCTCTTCCAGGTATGCCTCCATGTGCTCGTCCTTCGGTTTGTACTCCTTGTTGGAAAAGTTGACGAGGAGCTGGGAATCACCCTTGATAACGAGTCGCTTGACCCCCAGAGTGGCCACGGACCTGAGGCCGGCCATCAAGCCCTCGTATTTTGTGATGTTGTTGGAGACCTTCTCGCCATGCTATAAGCAAAGCTGCACGACTTAGTAGAGCTTGTCCTTGGCCGGTGAGATGAGTACAACTCCAGCCCCCGCGCCCTGCCGTGCAAAGGCACCATTGAAGTGCATGACCCAGCCATCGGGCGCCTCATCACCAGGCACGAGGGACTAGCCCTCGCCCAGCCCCTGGTCGTGAGCATCCGTCCACTCCGCCATGAAATCGGCGAGGGCCCCCCCCCCCCTTGATGACTTGAGTCGTGCTGAACTCCAGTTGGAAAGCCTGCAGCTCAATGTTCCACTCTGCAACTCTCCCAGCAGCGTTGGGGCTGTGCAGCACCTTCTCCTGGGGTATGCAGAGACAACCTTGATGGGGTGGCCCTGGAAATAATGGCGCAACTTCCTCGAGGTGACGAGGAGCGCAAGCAGGAGCTTCTGTTGTATAGGGTAGCGTGCGTGCGCATCCCGTAGCACGTTGCTGACGAAGTACACCGGGTGCTCGATGAGGGGCGGGGTGTCGACGTTGTCCTTCCTCACGTGGGGCGCGAGGGGCCCGGGCGCCCCGCTGGTTGGCAAAGTGGCGGGGGCCTCAGGGGCGCTGTCCTGAGGCGGCGGAAGCCGCGCGCCCCCTCACGAGTCACCTGGCAGCGTGCCTGCGCTGGCGCGCTCCTCCCGGACCGCAACGAATACCACGCTGGCCGAGTGGGGGGTGGCCGCCAAGTAGAGTACCAGGGGCTTGCGAGGGCGAGGAGCCACCATAACTGGCGGGCTCGTGAGGTATCTCTTGAGGTCCTCGAAGGCCGCCTCAGCCTCCAGGGTCCACTCGAAAGGGCCCTTCCTCTTCATCAGCTTGAAGAAAGGGAGGGCACGCTCGCCAAGCTTGGAGATGAAGCGCCCCAAGGAGGTCACACATCCCGCCAGCTTGTGCATCTCCTTGAGGGTCTGAGGCGGGAGCATCTTTTCAATTGCCTTGATCTTCTCGGGGTTAGCCTCAATCCCTCGATGCGATACAAGGAAGCCAAGCAGCTTGCCGGACAGGACCCCGAAGATGCACTTTTCTGGGTTAAGCCTCAGGTTCACCTTACGCAGATTAGCGAATGTCTCCTCCAGGTCTCCAATTAGGTTCCTTGCTTCTCGTGACTTGACCACGATGTCGTCAACATACGCCTCCGCATTTCTCCCCAGTTGTGGCCCCAGTGCGATGCGCATCAACCGCTGGAAGGTTGCACCGGCGTTCCACAGCCTGAACGGCATGCAGGTGTAGCAGTACACGCCGCACGGGGAAATGAAGGCCGTCTTCTCGACGTCTTCTGTCGCCATCTTGATCTGATGATAACCTGAGAAAGCATCCAGAAAACACAACCGATCGCACTCGGCTGTGGAGTCCATGATCTGGTCGATGCGTGGGAGCGGGAAAGGGTCCTGAGGGCAAGCTTTGTTGAGGCTCGTGAAGTCAACACACATGCGCTCCTTCCCACCCTTTTTGAGGACAACAACTAGGTTGGCAAGCCAATCCGGGTGCTGTACCTCCCGAATGACGCCGGCTTCCTGTAATTTGCGCACTTCCTGGACAATGAATGCTTGCTTCTCCTGTGCTTGACGTCGCACCTTCTGCTTCACTGGGCGTGCACTGGGACATACCGCCAAGTGGTGCTCGATCACCTCCCTCGGGACGCCAACCAGGTCGGACGCCTCCCACACAAACACGTCCCTGTTTGCCCGGAGGAAATCTACCAGCGCCTCCTCCTGCTCCGGGGGAAGGCCGGCACCGATGGTGAAGGTGGGGCCCGAGCCCCCACTATCGACAGGCACCTGTTTCGTTTTGGCTCAGTCCTAAGAGAACATCTATTTTTTCTTTGCGGGCACGGCCTCCAGAACCTCCGGGGCGCCCCCGGCGTCGGGGCGTGAGGCCGCTGTGGGCTTGAAGACGAGCTTGAGGGCCCGGACCGCGTCCTTCATGTCCCTGGCCACAGTGATGACGCCGCTGCTGCCTGGCATTTTGATGACGTTGTAGCCCGGATGAGTCGCCGCCATGAATTTGGTGAGGGCCAGATACTGCAGGATGGCGTTGTACGGGAGGCCGATGCGGGCCACCTCAAAGTCGATCAGCTCGGTGCGGTAATTATAGCACTTGCCGAAAGTGACGGGGAGGCGCACCTGCCCCAATGGAATGGCGGAGCCTTTGGTCACCCCCGAGAAAGGCTTGGTGGGCGTGAGCTGGTCGTAAGGCACCTGGAGCATGTCGAAGGTTTCCACGGAGAAGACATTGAGGCCGGCGCCGCCGTTGATGAGGGTCTTGGTGACTGCGACATTGCTGATGGTGGGCGTGCACAACATGGGGAGTGCACCGGCAGCGGCCGCAGTGTTGGGGTGATCCCTGAAGTCGAAGGTGATGTCGGTCTCAGGCCTCTCATGGCCCCGCGAGGCCTGAGGCCTCGCACGGAAAAGCTGCTTGACATGGGGACCGGATGCGGGCGCCTGCGACCCGCCGAGGATACAAGCGACCGTGGGGGGTCCCGGGGCCGCGAAGCGCGCGATGAACTGACCGCGGAGCTCCTGCCAGGAGGACACCGAGGCCTCCGGGAGGCCGCAGAGCCAAGAGCGCGGCACCTCCATGAGGTCCAGAGGGAGCCAGTTCGCCATAGCCTTGTCGTCGCCGCCCGCCGCCCGGATGGCCTGCACGTACAGCTGGAGGAACTCCTCAGGGTCTGCTACGCCGTCGTAGCGCGGGGGTAGCGCCAGCCTGAACCTCACCGGCCACCGCACTCGATGCAGGCCGGGAGTGAAGGTCGGGCAGCCCGCGATGCTCCCATAGGCCACGGGCCGCCAAGCCTGGGGAGCGGCATCTGCCATGGGGACGATGAAGTGAGGGCGGAGCATGGTCGACGAAGAAGCAGGAGCTTCAACACGCCCCCTACCTGGTGCACCAAATGTTGGAATCGGGGCTCCGCAGGGCCAAATGAGGTTCCAACTCTGGGGCATGTGCGAAGGATCTCGCTTCACGACGGCGCTCTCCTCATTGCACCCACGATCTGATCTCTCCGAGTACGCGCGAGCGGGATGAAAGGGTGGACACGAGGATTTACCCAGGTTCGGGCCACCTTGCGGTGTCAAACCCTACTCCTGCTTTGTGGTGGGTTGGCCTCACGAGGGGGCTGAGGATGAACTAGTACAGAGGTTGAGCTGCCTCGCGAGAGCTCAAAGGGTGAGAATGAGTCGACCCCTCCTACGGTGGGGGCTAACCTCTTCCCTCATAGCTTAGGCGGGAAGGGATCCCACAACGACCGATTTTGAAAGGGGACAAGAAGTACATCTTATCCTGACAAAAGGTGGTCTTTGCCTGCAAAGCTTCCGACCATGACACAGTGGTGGGCTCGGCGATGACATCCGTCCTGCCGAGCTCGGGGTCTTGGTCTCAGTGCACCGAAATGGACACCTTTGGGGCTGTCCTCGGGAACCCGCGCCTATCCTTGCTTCCTTAGCACCGAAAGGGAAACTGTCCCCTCTGTGTCGACTGGCGCCCGCATGGCTTTGGTCGTCATGGCTCATGTCATTGCGAGCCTTGCAAGGCGGGGTACCTGCATAGAGTTCTCCTTTCCTCGGGAGGCTGGCTCAGGGGGCTGCTCCCTGGGAGGTCTTGGTATCGTTCACCTCGCGAGGCCGGGGGCCCTCGCGAGGGTCTCGCCTGTGCAGTCTTGTAGCTGGGCCGTACCGGGCCATCGATGAAGTCACGCGATGGGCCGCAGACAGGCAGGTCTGGGTACCCCCGATCCCAGAACACCGACACACAGGCCTCCTGCCTAGGAGCCTCCTAACTACTCCTGGTCATTGGTGGTCTCCACGTAGTAGTAGGCTTCGTCGGGGTCGTAGTAGTCATCAGTGGGATCAGCTGGCTCCTGGGCTCTGTCATCTAATCACAACAATCGGGTAGAGGATAAAAGAGGTAGCAAAGCAACCGTGAGTACTCATCCAAAGTACTCGCAAGAATTACATCAGATCTATACTAAGTATGCATCAGTATCGAAAGAATGGGGCTATATCTTTGGACTGAATTGCAGAAATGTTGGAATAGAAGGGAAGGCCTAGGCTATCGAAGACTAGCATCTTGCATCGTCTTGCAGCATTAGAAGAGTGCATATTAGCCTATTATAAAGTAGCAAGTATATTGTAGTAACGCCCAGAGATCCTTCCTCAACTCCCTGCGAGAAAACGTTCCCGGAGCCAACATATCCATTTAGTGTCTCTAGTATCCAGTTCTAGTTGTAATAGATGGGGATACAACTCCGAGTGTCCGTTACCATGGACACGACTATTTGAATAGATAAACTTTCCTGCAGGGGTGCACAAACTTATCCAACACGCTCGATTAACTTTGGCCGGGAACACTTTTCCGGGTCATGCCCGGCCTCGGTTGATCGACATACCATAGTCCTACCTAGGCTCAACAGAGAGGCCAGCACGCTGGTCTACATCCTAAATGCTCAGGGGTCTTGGGCCCATCGCCCTTTGCACTCCTGCACGTTGTGTATGCGGCCTGGAGCAGACCCACCCCCTTATACAAGCGCAGTTGGTTACCGTCCAACCGGGAGCGCGCCGCTCAATCACTGATGTCCGAAGAGCTTTCGGAGAATCATACGATGCTGAGTGCCCATACTTATTCCCGCGTGGTGGTCAGTGCGAAAAGGCCAGAGGCCTACTCGGATCACATATGCAAACCAGTTAGTGTCTTGGGAGCGCGCGGAGAGGATCAATGATCCACGATCATTGGTCCCGTCGCCCCATCTCGCAAACTGACGGCAAGGGCCAAGACTGCCCGGCCGTGCCGCGTAATTATCATGCGAGTACCCTCATGGTCAACCCGACTTCACATCTCTTGCGGGTACCCCTCGGGCCAACTCGACTTCAACAAGGTTCTGAGGTAAAGTCAAGGTAACCATGTGTCCATAACATCAAGGGGGAATCCTAGGAATCACCCTCGATGGATTCCACTCGATGTGACCGTCAAGATGACCTTGGAGGAATCACCCTCGAAGGGTTCACACTTGAGGTGTTGCATGACAGAGTCGTTATCGGGAGTGGTGAAGGAGGAATCACCCTTCGTAATCCACGACCGATTAGCTACACTACAGAGATATCATCAGGAGTGCGTTACGAGGTATCACCCTCGGCACTCGATAGCAGCTCTACAGAGTCGTACAACTAAGGGGGTGTGCGGTGATGTGTCGGTCTCTGGACATCAATCACGTTGATCGATTCATCGGTAACAAGCAGGGGCAACAGGGACAAGGTGAGGGGTCACTGATGGATCACTACCCAACCTATACTAAGCATATAGCATAACAGGCAAAGTAACAATAGTAGGTTACAAAAGTAGGCTATGCATCAGAATAGGAACTGTTGAACAACATTAGCGAAATCTAATACAAGCATGAGAGAGAAAGAATGGGCAATATAGGAATGATCAAGGGGGTTTTGCTTTCCTGGAAGCTCTGCTGCAAGTGGCTGGACGTCAGGGGTGTAGTCGTACATGGGAGCACCATCAGTCTCGGAGTCTACCGAAGAGAAGAGGGGGAAGAAACAATAAATATAAAGCAAACAAATGCATCACGATACATGGCATGGCAATATGATGTGCTAGGGGTGAGCTAACGTAGTGCTACACATTACAGACGGAGCGGGAAAATATCTGGGGATGCTTTCCCGGCTTTCGGTGATTACCGGATAGATGAAACAAAGGGGAAGGATCCATGTTCATCATGTTAGAGGCATGTGACAGATGAGTGGATAGCATATTCGGATTCGTCACATTTTTCTGAGCAACTTTCATATATAAATTATTTTCATCCGAGTTATAGATTATTTTATATGAATTTTCAAAGTTTAAATGATTTTCTGAAATTCTATAATTAAATTAATTCGAAAATAACAGAAATTATTTTATTGCATCAGCAGTACATCATGATGATGTCATTAGTCAACACAGTCGGTCTAGGTCAAACCTGACGACTGGGACCCACATGTCATACAAAGAGGGTTAAACATAGATTAAAATTAATTAAAAGAGATTAATTAACAGGTGGACCCCATCTATCGGTGACTATTTAAATTAAACTAATTAGTTTAATTAGCACTAGTTAATTAGGCTGTGTCGCCCACAAGTCAGTGAGTGTGCTGCCCAGTCAGCACAGTTGACAGGGGTCAACATGGTCAGCTGGGCCCCTGGGACCCACTGTCAGTGAACGAGGGGTGGGCCCCAGGCCAGACAAGTCAGCGGCAGCCAACGTCTCACCACCGGTGACCAAATACATGGCGGTGCGCATGGGAACACGGCGGATATCGGCTACAGGGGGCCATTTCGAGCGCGACAGGTCGCGTTCGAACATGCGTTCGACGCTCCGTCGAATGGCACCAGTGGCATCGCTGGAGGAGGTCTACAGCGACGGCGGCGACCAGCGCGACGGATGACAGTGTTAGGGTGAGGTCGGGATAGGCGCTATAGGGCACGACAAGCGGCGGGACTAGGCGCGTTGGGCTCCTACGAGCTCCAGGAGCTCGTGGCAGTGCTCGGACGCGGGCTGTGGTGATGGAAGCCACAGCGGCGAGTTCTACTGCGGTGACGGGTACGGCCATGACGGCGAGGGGGCTACGAGTGTGGAAAAGAGGGGAGAGGAGAGGGGTTTTGGGCAGGAGCTCACCGCGGAGGCGCGCGAAGGGCCGGTGAGCGAACGGGAGCGCAGACGGAGCCAGAATCGACGGGGATCGCTGGCGACCGAAGATGAGGAAGACGACACGATCTAGCGAGGTGGTGGCTCCCGGGTCACATTCATTGCCGTAGTGGATGTAGCGGACGGTAGCGGTCCTCATGGACAGGGTGAGGCGACGAGAGGAGTTCGGTGGCTGTGCTAGGACGAAGCCATGGCGTCGACGACGCTCGGGTGTGGTGGAGAGCGCGCGCGAGAGAGACGGAGAGACAGAGACACAGAGAGAGAGAGAGAGAGAGAGAGAGAGCGTGGGAGGAGAGAGTGAGTGTGAGTGGGGCAGGGGACCGGGGAGGGGTCCGAGGAGCCGAGGGGTGGCATCCTTATCCCCCCCCCCCAAGGCGAAGCCGGCGAGGCGGTCCGACGGGGACGCGTGGGCGCGCGCACCCTCGTTCTTTCCCTGTAGCGAGGTTGGGGGCGACCGAGGGAGTGGTGGGTTGGGCCGATATGGGCCATGCACTGCGGCCCAGTGGCACAGGGGGCTTTCCCCCTTTTCTTTCTTTTTTATTTTTAGCTTTCTTTTCTATTTTCTTTTTAATATTTTTGTTTTGTAATTATTTTAAATAGCAAAATATTTTTCTAAAATAAGGGGTTGCTGACCATGTTTAAATGTAATGAGAATTGTGGGCTGTTGTAGGGCTTTTAAATTAGTTTGGATTTTTTATAATTTAGAAGAAGCATTTTAAATTACTGCTTGGCCTTGTTTTAATTGTTTTAGGGCATTTAATCACTTTACAAAATGTTGGTTTCTCCATGACAATTACTCAGCGATTATTTGCAATATTATGAACATTTTTATCCTAGTGTTTGGTGAAATAATTTCTAGACTTTATGTTTTTTATTTTGAAATTGAATTCAGAGGTAGAATTTGAAATGAGATATGAACTCATATTGATCAAGCACTATTAACCACAGTGACTCAGCATAAACAGGAGAGGGTTACTGTAGATTAAAACATGGGGGGTGTTACAACTCTTGTAACATCCCAAAATTCTAAATTTTGGAATGTTATATTAAATAAATAGTTTTGATTGATTGTTTGATTGTGGTGTAGTTGTTTGTGTGAAATTGAGTGAAATTTGAAACTTTTTGAAAGTTAAATGAGAGGGAATGAAATGACTTTCCCAAACTTTCACCTTGCATTTATGACCTCCATGAATTAAAATTCATTTCATCACAAAACCCTCGAGTGAAGATGATATGACTTCTTCCATTTAAATAAATGAAAAGGGGTTTTGAAAAGATTTGAATTCCATTTGGAAATATTTCAACTTCAGAAACTTTATGCGACTCAATGAGTTTCATGAGAGAAGATAAAATGACTTCTTCAAATGCTAAGAAAGAGAGTTGGAAGTTTCAAAGAAATCAAATTTAAAGTCCCTTTGAAAGTATTTTCAATTTGGAGTTATTTGGTTTTTATTCAAATTATTTTTCTCCAAAAATAAAATATATAGAAATTAGGGTAAAATGATTCCCTACAGTATAAAAATGGAGAGAAATAAATTTGAAATTATTTTGGTATTTTAAAATATTTTTTTATTTGGTTTTTAAATGAACCACTAGTACTGTTTGCTTTATTTAAAATTTTGTGGAACTTATTCGCCGCTGATAATATGTTCATATTTTAGGAAATATTTTTCTGAAAATTTTGATATATAATATGCCTATATAAAATTTTATTTTATTTTCGTTATTTAGTTTTCCTTTCTGTCTCTATTTTAAAAAAAAACTGTACGTGCGGCTAATAATTATTTATCGCCCACATGCGCAGCTTACTAGACAGGCCGGCCCGTATTTTCTTTTTCTCTTTTTATTTTCATTAAGGTTTACCATTTTATTTTATTTTTTTATTTAAAAAAAAACTGCCGCGCAGTGTACCCGCGCAGCCGAGCCGAATTCTTAGCCCATGCGCATGATCTTTTTCAATTTCATCTGCGTATGCATGTGTTTAGTCCCACATTGTCTAGCCCTTGACCGCTAAACCTCTTTTCTACCTATAAATATACACCCATAGAGCCTCCAAAAATCATCCGATTCGGGTTAAATCAATATTTTGGTTTGACTAGATTCACTAAAGAAAAATATATTGCTTCTCGCCGGCGGTACTTCTGGAAGTTATCTCATTTCTCCGTAGTCGTCTTTTCTCTACCTTATAAAGGTATCTTTCTTCGTATTTTCATATTTATACTCCCGTAGCTTATTAATTTTTAGACTAGTAGGGTAGAATAATTAGTTTTATAAATTAGTCCCTGTATTTACATTTTAGGACTAGAATTCTTTTAGCCATAGCTCTTTTTCTTTCGTAAAACAGTTCGACCCTGATTTTTTAAATAGCCATAACTTGTTACTCGTTCATCCAAATTAGACGAAACCAACACCGATATTTTCGTCTTGATTCCACCTATCTAGTGAATCTATCAAATAAACTTTTTTGCAACTTTCAAATTTCGAAATTTGTTCAGATTCATACTCAAATTTCTTTCGATCATATCTTTTTATCCGTACCTCCGTTTCCGATGAACCCAACTGCATCGGATTCGTATTGAATTAATCTTTCCTTTCGCACAATTAGTGTCATCTTTCCAACATGTAATTTTGCTCTTAACCAGTTACTCTACTAGTCCACCAAAGTGTTGTTACACAACATTCTAAGCAGATTCAATGCTATGTTGAATTACTTGATCGGTTATTTTCAATCTAGTAATTCTTTTTCCTACATATTCGTATTGACTTCCTACATCCAGTAGCATCATTAGTTTCAACTTTTGATCTTTTCAAATTTGAACGATTCAAATTTGAACTCGAAGCTTCACTTGATCATATCTTGTAAACTGTAGCGCTTTTTCAATTGATTCCCTTTTTCAAATTGAATCCCTAGGCGTAATCTAACATCTTGAGCCATCACCACACTTTTTCACCGAAATTAGGATCTAATCCTGCAAAATAATTTGATTTGATTCTTTTGGAGTTTTTTTTGCAATCTTCCTTTGCATTTTTTTGGGTCTTTGAGTGATTGCTTATGTGTGGATAAAATTGCTTGCCCACGATAGATTGAACGAAGTGTGACGAGTAGAACTATCAGGAATTATGAGTGCGAATCATCTTCATCAACAGTACAAGGCAAGTTCACACTTTGATCATATCCCTTTATTACCCAGTTTTTATGCATTAGTTCAACCCCTCACGCACTGCATGGTTAGGATGTGATTAACATGTGGGTATTGGGAAGTAGATGGAGGTACAACCTATTACCTGTTTTAATTTCAAACCCTTGGGAGTTACTTCTACGTTATGCTTATATTGCCATGCTATGCTCGTAGACGTGGATTGGGTTTTGAGTGTATCCATGACAGATGTGAGATTGTTAATTAATGGTTAACTTAAGGTGGCTACTTAAATACACATCTGGGTGGATTGGTTGCAGGCACCTGGGGATATACCAGTGTTGTCTTTTTGGTTCGCCACCCAGGCTCAAAGGGATCATAATATGATTCATGCTAGAAGATTTCGTGTGCAGCCACAAGCTATTATGGGCTCTAGCATAGTTGAGTATGTTGCATGACCTCTTTCAGTGGTAGGCTAGCAGATGTAGGGGAAAGTAGGTGTAACTGTCTACCCAGAGTAAAGAGTAAATGTTTCTGAAAGACTGTGTCTCGGTCATCCGTTTCTCAAACACCATGTAGTGCGAGAAATCCAACGGAGGAGATCGAGTCTTGTGGGGAAAAGTGCGCAAACCTCTGCAGAGTGTATAAACTAATCATGGTTAGCCGTGTCCCCGGTTATGGACATCTTGAGTATCTGGTACTTAAATTATTGATTTGATCTCATCACCCTAAATTAATTTGTTGGGTTTAATGATTACTTTTAATTGGGATTGAGAGGGGGATTTACCTTCTCAATGTTTCAACCACCATGATAGTTAAATAAAACATATTCCTTTGATGTAGGAAAAAATTGGCTTTTCGCAAAACAATATAACCCTAGAGCTTCTCCGCCAGCCAAATATGCATGTAGTGATAGATATTGTTCATCATTATCCTATGGTGTGAATTTGCCAGTACATTCAATGTACTGACCTACATGGCTGCAACGTCTCATGTTGCAGGAATTCTTACGACGAGTAAGTGATACGTTAGGGTTACGGTGTCTACACTCAACTTTGCCGTTGGCGTTGTTGAGAACTCCACAACCTTGTTGTTACTTCCGCTATATGGATTGAGCTAATAGTATTTACGTTACTTTATACATGCGATTTACCTCTGTTATAAATCCTCGAGTACTGTGTGTGTCAGCATACCGATCCAGGGATGCCACTTAAGCACAGAGACTTGATCCATTTGGGTCGGGTCGCTACAAGATGGTATCAGAGCACATGTTGACTGTAGAACGTGACCCCTAGAAACTGGCAAGCCCATAGGAAATATTTTCTCTAAACTTATTTTCAAAAAGGTTCTCTTACCTCTCTTCTTTTCTAAGCTTTATCAAATTTCCTTTTAGTTAGACTCTACCCCTTTCCCCTTTTGACCACTCGAAGGTTCGACTGATGAGACCAATCCAAGAAGTACAAGATATCAGACAATTAAGACCACTTCGGAATGAAGAGAATTTTACCGTGCATTATAATAATGGAAACTACAACGGTTGAAGACTCCGAAGACTAGGAGAATTTGAAGGCTCTGAAGAATTTCCAGATTGGTATGACCTAGGAAGGCTACCCTTATGGAATTTGTCAGACTATTGAAGCTGTCAATACCCGAGATCAAGGTATGTCGGAGAAAGACCGGAACATGGAGCGTTAAAACTCAAAGTTTTTGTCAAGAAAACCCTAAGGCAGGAGATATCAACTATGGAATGATAGCTCATGGCAATGACAAGGGCAGAAACACTGACATCCATGATGTTATCGCCCGCTTATGCTATTGTCGCCGTGCTGAGTTAAGCATGCATTTCGTCGGAAGGATTGGATGACAAAAGGGCTAATGGAGCACCTAGCAGCAAAAGATGAAGTTTTAACCTTAGCTGGTGTATCGCCAGGATCTGGAGTATTACATCAAATTTTTTAAGATGGACCTTCAGGAAGCCGTATTTGACAAGGAAGCATTTCGTGAAGAACTCAGGACCCAGAAGCTGAAAGTAGCCAAGCTGGAGGAGCAAAACCTCAAGATACCAGAGATTCATCAGGAATTGAAGGACAGTAGGACCATGGTTCATGCCAAGGATGTTGAAACCCAGAAGTTTGGAACGCAACTCCAGAATATTAAAGGACGTCACGAGAAACTTCGCGTCAACAGAAAAGACCTGACAGAAGAACTTGAGAAGGACAAGCACGATCGGAAGAAGCCATCGGAGACATGAACAAGACTTGAAGAGTTTGGGGACTTTGAAGATTTATTGACCTTTAGAAGACCAAACCCCTGTTATACCTACGTTAGATGCGACGATTGTGAGCTGTCATTTGTTTGATGTTTTCCGACAGCCACAAAGTAAAATCTGCCTCTTCAAAACTATTGTTTGTATTGTGTGTATCCCGCTCTCTCTCTCTCTTATCCCACCCCAAACCCTTGGAACCAATAGAGGATGAATGGAGATGAACTCATATTTTCTGGACCAATGACTCAATTTGACACGGACCAATGGATTCAGAACATGGAAGATCACATGAAGAATAACACTATAGCCGGAAAGGATATGGCCCAGCATGCTCTTCAGTGCTTTGAAAGAGGTGCTGCTACTTGGTGGAGGATGTACCAAACCATTAATGGATGGCAAGGAGTAACCACTTGGAAAGAATTTAAATTGACTCTGCTAAAGACTCGGCTTGTGTCCCAGAAGATGAAACCTTATGGAAATGATATGAAGAAACCTTGTGCATGCAAGCTCTGTGGAGAAATAGGACACAACCATAAAGAATATAAGGATGAATGCCCTTATTGTGAAGAAATTCACCCAGCTGAAGAATGCCCAACTAGGCAGATTACTTGTTTCTTGTGTGAAGGGACTACCCACTACCCTGCTCAGTGTCACATTTACCCCATAGTACAACGAACCATCCAGCAGAAGAAAGAAGCAATGAAAGGAGCCCTCATGGAAATTTTAGAAGAACCTGTGATGAAGGAAGAGGTGGAGGACACACCCGAAGAAGACCCAATTAAACTCTGCACCAAGTCATGCTATTCATGTGGAGAAGAAGGACACATATCCCAGAATTGTCCGAAGGAGGATCTAGTAGAATTCCCGACAATGGAAGTAGAGTATGACCCACAAGAGATAGAAGCCCTGATTGGCACGGAAAAGTCCAGGAAGAGAAATAGATTGGACTCCAAGAACAACCAAATTTCTACAAAGAAGGACCTGAGTCATATCATATATTTTAGGTGCAAAGATTCAGGGCACTACTTCAGCGGTTGCCCAAAAAGGAAGCCGAGGACCCAAGGAGGCTATGTAATCACAAGGAAACCTCGAGACTTGTCAGAAGTAATATGTTTCCGCTGTAATGAAGCAGGGCACTTTGCCAGAGATTGCCCCAATGAGAAGGAGACTTGTGCTAAATAGTTGTGTCGTAAAAGAAGTGGGAACAATTCTTTTGTATTGAGGTGTTGAGTGAGGCATGTAATGGAAATGCAGGAGATTGTAAAAATTTGAGAATCAATAAAGTTAGCATTGTTGGTACTGATTTGGATTTTATGAGTTGTTACTCTATGAAGAAAGATTTTGACCATTTTCGAGGATATGAGAAATATGGTCTATGGAAGAATTTGTGCATTTCAAGGGTGGCAGTACCCTGTGAGGACCCTTAACCCCTGGAAAAGATAATGATATTCCACGAAGTGGACTTCGGACAAGTAAGTACGAGTTTTATCTCGATATGTGGGATACCCCAAGAATATGAAGGGATGAAGTACTATTGGATATAAAGGAGATATAGTGTTGGTAATAAGGAGCAATTGCCCTCCCCCCCCCCCGATGATGAGTTCAAGGTTTACAAGTGATGAGATGGGCCATAACCCACAGGCCCCAGGACCTGCCAAGAAGCCAGCACACTCTTGCTGAAGGAAAAAACCCTGGTAGAAGTTACGACTTTATCAACAGACGAGCTTATAGGAGTTTACGGAAAACCTGAGAGATGTGAAGAAACGATAGATGTTCGTTTGGCTTGCAGAATCAATGGATTTATCCGAACTTGGTTCGTCGACAAGAGAAATTCTGCAATGCTTGTGAGGATGACCGAGTGATAGAATGCGAGATTCGCTAAACCATATACAAGGTAATGATTTGGGTGCGGGATGGATTGATCACCATACCGACTTACTCTTATTATTCGCCTTGCTATATGGGATGGTAAATCTGAGTGACTTACCCATAGTGGAGCGACGACGATCAAAACCTTGTGTAAACCTTAGAATGGTATGACAATTTTCCCCTTGTACAAGGCAGTTGTTGCTAATCGTAGGATATACGGTGAGGTTCAGCCCAGACCCGTTTTCTGCAGGGACCCAGTCTAATTGTTCGATGACCACCATGAGATATCGATAGTTGTTTAGTATTGGCGCCAGACCTGTCAGCTAAGAAGAACCAGTCTCGGAAGAACCTTACCAAGATGAAAGGACACAAGAATTGAGAAAAAAAGGTTATGCCACTACCGAAAGAGCCCAGAGAAGGAATTATCCTGAAGATCTGAGGAGATCGACACTGCCAACAATAAGGATGGAGTATATGAGTTTTGATGGAACCGTAACGATGTTTCTAAGGGTGGTAGCACCCGAGACCTTCGTGCCAATCGATGGATTTTTGAGGAGACCCCCGAACCTAACCTATTTCTTTCTAGCCTCTCCGAATCTTGAGGGTGAGATTCATTTTAAGGGTGGTAGGTTTGTAACATCCCAAAATTCTAAATTTTGGAATGTTATATTAAATAAATAGTTTTGATTGATTGTTTGATTGTGGTGTGGTTGTTTGTGTGAAATTGAGTGAAATTTGAAACTTTTTGAAAGTTAAATGAGAGGGAATGAAATGACTTTCCCAAACTTTCACCTTGCATTTATGACCTCCATGAATTAAAATTCATTTCATCACAAAACCCTCGAGTGAAGATGATATGACTTCTTCCATTTAAATAAATGAAAAGGGGTTTTGAAAAGATTTGAATTTCCATTTGGATATTTCAACTTGGAAACTTATTAATTGCGACTCAATGAGTTTCATGAGAGAGAGAAAATGACTTCTTCAAATGCTAAGAAAGAGAGTTGGAAGTTTCAAAGAAATCAATTTAAAGTCCCTTTGAAAGTATTTTCAATTTGGAGTTATTTGGTTTTTATTCAAATTATTTTTCTCCAAAAATAAAATATATGGAAATTAGGGTAAAATGATTCCCTACAGTAGAAAAATGGAGATAAATAAATTTGAAATTATTTTGGTATTTTAAAATATTTTTTATTTGGTTTTTAAATGAACCACTAGTACTGTTTGCTTTATTTAAATTTTTGTGGAATTTATTCGCCACTGAAAATATGTTCATCTTTTATGAAATATTTTTCTGAAAATTTTGATATATAATATTCCTATATAAAATTTTATTTTATTTTCGTTATTTGGTTTTCCTTTCTGTCTCTATTTTAAAAAAAGTGTATGTGCGGCTAATAATTATTTATCGCCCACATGCGCAGCTTAGTAGATAGGCCGGCCCGTATTTTCTTTTTCTCTTTTTATTTTCGTTAAGGTTTACCATTTTATTTTACTTTTTTTTATTTAAAAAAAACTGCCGCGCAGTGTACGCGCGCAGCCGGGCCGAATTCTTAGCCCATGCGCATGATCTTTTTCAATTTCATCTGCGTATGCATATGTTTAGTCCCACATTGCCTAGCCCTTGACCCCTAAACCTCTTTTCCACCTATAAATATAGACCCATAGAGCCTCCAAAAATCATCCGATTCGGGTTAAATCAATATTTTGGTTTGACTAGATTCATTAAAGAAAAATATATTTCTTCTCGCCGGCGGGACTTCTGGAAGTTGTCTCCTTTCTCCAAAGTCGTCTTTTCTCTACATTATAAAGGTATCTTTCTTCGTATTTTCTTATTTATACTCCCGTAGCTTATTAATTTTTAGACTAGTACGGTAGAATAATTAGATTTATAAATTAGTCCCTGTATTTACATTTTAGGACTAGAATTCTTTTAGCCATAGCTCTTTTTCTTCCGTAAAACAGTTTGACCCTGATTTTTCAAATAGCCATAACTTGTTACTCGTTCATCCAACTTAGACGAAACCAACACCGATATTTTCGTCTTGATTCCACCTATCTAGTGAATCTATCAAATAAACTTTTTTGCAACTTTCAAATTTCGAAATTTGTTCAGATTCATACTCAAATTTCTTTCGATCATATCTTTTTATCCGTACCTCCGTTTCCGATGAACCCAACTGCATCGGATTCATATTGAATTAATCTTTCCGTTCGCACAATTAGTGTCATCTTTCCAACATGTAATTTTGATCTTAACCAGTTACTCTACTAGTCCACCAAAGAGTTGTTACACAACATTCTAAGCAGATTCAATGCTATGTTGAATTACTTGATCGGTTATTTTCAATCTAGTAATTCTTTTTCCTACATATTCGTATTAACTTCCTACATCCAGTAGCATCATTAGTTTCAACTTTTGATCTTTTCAAATTTGAACGATTCAAATTTGAACTCGAAGCTTCACTTGATCATATCTTGTAAACTGTAGCGCTTTTTCAATTGATTCCCTTTTTCAAATTGAATCCCTAGGCGTAATCTAACATCTTGAGCCATCACCACACTTTTTCACCGAAATTAGGATCTAATCCTGCAAAATAATTTGATTTGATTCTTTTGGAGTTTTTTTTGCAATCTTCCTTTGCATTTTTTTGGGTCTTTGAGTGATTGCTTATGTGTGGATAAAATTGCTTGCCCACGATAGATTGAACGAAGTGTGACGAGTAGAACTATCAGGAATTATGAGTGCGAATCATCTTCATCAACAGTACAAGGCAAGTTCACACTTTGATCATATCCCTTTATTACCCAGTTTTTATGCATTAGTTCAACCCCTCACACACTGCATGGTTAGGATGTGATTAACATGTGGGTATTGGGAAGTAGATGGAGGTACAACCTATTACCTGTTTTAATTTCAAACCCTTGGGAGTTACTTCTACGTTATGCTTATATTGCCATGCTATGCTCGTAGACGTGGATTGGGTTTTGAGTGTATCCATGACAGATGTGAGATTGTTAATTAATGGTTAACTTAAGGTGGCTACTTAAATACACATCTGGGTGGATTGGTTGCAGGCACCTGGGGATATACCAGTGTTGTCTTTTTGGTTCGCCACCCAGGCTCAAAGGGATCATAAGATGATTCATGCTAGAAGATTTCGTGTGCAGCCACAAGCTATTATGGGCTCTAGCATAGTTGAGTATGTTGCATGACCTCTTTCAGTGGTAGGCTAGCAGATGTAGGGGAAAGTAGGTGTAACTGTCTACCCAGAGTAAAGAGTAAATGTTTCTGAAAGACTGTGTCTCGGTCATCCGTTTCTCAAACACCATGTAGTGCGAGAAATCCAACGGAGGAGATCGAGTCTTGTGGGGAAAAGTGCGCAAACCTCTGCAGAGTGTATAAACTAATCATGGTTAGCCGTGTCCCCGGTTATGGACATCTTGAGTATCTGGTACTTGAATTATTGATTTGATCTCATCACCCTAAATTAATTTGTTGGGTTTAATGATTACTTTTAATTGGGATTGAGAGGGGGATTTACCTTCTCAATGTTTCAACCACCATGATAGTTAAATAAAACATATTCCTTTGATGTAGGGAAAAATTGGCTTTTCGCAAAACAATATAACCCTAGAGCTTCTCCGCCAGCCAAATATGCATGTAGTGATAGATATTGTTCATCATTATCCTATGGTGTGAATTTTCCAGTACATTCAATGTACTGACCTACATGGCTGCAACGTCTCATGTTGCAGGAATTCTTACGACGAGTAAGTGATACGTTAGGGTTACGGTGTCTACACTCAACTTTGCCGTTGGCGTTGTTGGGAACTCCACAACCTTGTTGTTACTTCCGCTATATGGATTGAGGTAATAGTATTTACGTTACTTTATACATGCGATTTACCTCTGTTATAAATCCACGAGTACTGTGTGTGTCAGCATTCCGATCCAGGCATGACACTTAAGCACAGAGACTTGATCCATTTGGGTCGGGTCGCTACAACTCTCCTCCTCTAAAAGAAATTCTCGTCCCGAGAATTAAGAGGTAGAAGGGAAAAGATCGGGGTATTCTTCTCGAAGATGTTCCTCGCGTTCCCAAGTAGCTTCATCTTCAGTATGATTTGACCACTGCACTTTAAGGAACTTGGTGTCCTTCTGATAGGTTTGACATTCAGCTTGATCAAGAATGCGGATCGGATGCTCTTTGTAAGAGAGATCATCTTGCACGTCGATCATTTCATGATCCACTTCACGGTGCGGATCCTTGAAGCAACGACAAAGTTGCGACACATGGAAGACATCATGGACGTGAGAGAACTGAGGTGGCAATTCCAATTGATAAGCCACATGTCCATGTCGGGTGAGAATGCGGAAGGGACCAATGTAGCGAGGAGCTAACTTGCCCTTAACTCCAAAACGATGAGTGCCCCTCATAGGAGTGACACGCAGATAAGCTTGATCACCAGGTTGATAGATTGATCCCCGGTATTTACGATCATAGTTGCTCTTCTGGCGGGACTAGGCCGCCTTGAGATTATCTCAAATAATGCGGACTTGCTCTTCAGCTTGTTGGATAATATCCGGACTAATGAGCGGTCATTCCCCAGTTTATGACCAAGGGGTTCGGCACTTTCATCCATAAAGTACCTCGAAGGGTGCCATCTTCAAGCTAGCTTGATATCTGTTGCTTTACGAAAATTTAGCATACAGGAGAGATCCTTCCCACTTCTCGCCAAAAGAGATGATACAAGCACGCAACATGTATTCAATCACCTGGTTGACTCGCTCAACTTGACCTTGGGACCGGGGGTGATAAGCAGTGCTCCAGGTTATATGAGTTCCCATTGCTTCTTGGAAACTATCACAGAACTTCGAGGTGAAAATGCTGCCATGGTCTGAACTGATCTCCTTCGGAATGCCGTGGAGTGTCACCATTCTGGAGATATACAAGTTTGCTAACTGACTAGCAGTGATTCTCTCCTTGGCTGGCAGAAAGTGTGCAAGTTTGGAGAATTGGTCGATGATGACAAATATAGCATCGTGACACTTTTGTGATTTGGGGAGGCCAGTGACGAAATCCATCTAAATCTTATCCCATTTCCATTCAGGAATTGGAAGCGGTTGTAGAAGTCCAACAGGTTTCTGATGTTCTGCTTTGACGCAATGGTAAATGTCCCATTCCTCAATATACCGAGCAATGTCTTGCTTCATCTTAGACCACTAGTACTTCTGATGAATGTCTAGATACGTCTTGGTACTTCCCGGATGAATAGAGAGAGGTGTGTCATGTGCTTCTTTCATCACTTCTTCTGTCATAAGTTCGAATCGGGGTACCACAAGATGATCTCTGAAATACAAGGTTCCATCTTAAGCAAGCGAGAAATCTCTAGCTTTCTCTAAAGCAAGATCTCGTTTCATCTGATCAACTTCAGCGCCTTTTGCTTGTGTAGACTTAATAGCCTTCTGTAGAGTTGGTTCCAATACAAGGTTATTAAGAGAACCCTGCGGAACAAGGTGAAGGTTCGGCTTGCGAAGTTCTTCATGAAGGAGGGGTTGAGTTTTCTGAACCGTGTGGTTGTTGCAATAAGACTTTTGACTCAGGGCGTCGGCCATAACATTAGCCTTACCAGGGGTATAAGAAATACCACAGTCATAGTCGGTAATTGCTTCCATCCATCGCTGCTGACGGAGATTCAGATCTGGTTGAGTAAACAAATACTTCAGACTCTGATGATCGGTGAAGATCTTGCAATGATTACCGAGAAGGTAATGTCGCCACAACTTAAGTGCATACACTGGTACAGTGAGCTGCTATACAATAGGTTTTTAACCGCTTTCCGCGATGGCATTTTAAACCATCGCCAGGCGAGTGTGGGCAATAGGGGGGGCCTTCCCACATGACCCAAAAACCGTCGGGGATAGGGAGTAGCAATGCATACGTTTTGCATAACTAAGCGTATGCGTTGCCGGCATGTATCCCAAACGCGAGTCTTCAAACAACTATTTGTGATATCTCACATATCCCAAACACTCTAGCCTTGCTACTCGTTTGTGTTGCATTACCATCGAAGTCAGTCTTCCGTGGTAATACATTTACGATGCGCCACCCATCACAAGCAGTTCACTATTATAGAATGTCTATGATAAGCAGAAAATCACACACATTTACTTTTCCTCGACTGTATGCGATTCGATGTAAGAGTGCATACAGTTATCCCTATAAAACTGTATGCGAAGCTTGAATATACCCCATGCTACTTCTTGAGCTTGCGTTGGTTTTTCCCTTGAAGAGGAAAGGGTGATGCAGCACAGTAGAGGTAAGTATTTCCCTCAGTTAAGAACCAAGGTATCAATCCAGTAGGAGAAGAACGCACAAATCACCAACACCTGCACAAATAATCAAACACTTGCACCCAACGCGATAAATGGGTTGTCAATCCCTTCACGGTCAATTGCAAAAGTGAGATCTGATAGAGATAGATAAACAAAAGATAAAATATTTTTGGATTTTTTGGTATATAGATCTGAAAATAAAAGATTGCAAAATAGTAGATCGGAAAGTAATATGATGGAAAATAGAACTGGGGGCCATAGGTTTCACTAGAGGCTTCTCTCATGAAGGCAAATAATACGGTGGGTGAACAAATTACTGTCGAGCAATTGATAGAAAAGTGCAAAGTTATGACGATATCCAAGCCAATGATTATGCATATAGGCATCATGTCTGTGTCAAGTAGACCGACTCCTACCTGCATCTACTACTATTACTCCACACATCGACCGCTATCCAGCATGCATCTAGAGTATTAAGTTCATAAAGAACGGAGTAACGCTTTAAGTAAGATGACATGATGTAGAGGAATTAACTCAAGCAATATGATGAAAACCCCATCTTTTTATCCTCGATGGCAACAATGCAATACGTGCCTCGCTACCCCTACTGTCACTGGGTGAGGACACCGCAAGATTGAACCCAAAGCTAAGCACCTCTCCCATTGCAAGAAAAACCAATCTAGTTGGCCAAACCAAACCGATAATTCAAAGAGAAATACAAAGATATTAAATCATGCATAAAAGAATTCAGAGAAGATTCAAATAATATTCATAGATAAGCTGATCATAAATCCACAATTCATCGGATCTCGACAAACACACCGCAAAAGAAGATTACATCGGATAGATCTCCAAGAACATCGATGAGAACATTGTATTGAGAATCAAAGAGAGAAAAGAAGCCATCTAGCTACTAGCTATGGACCCGTAGGTCTGAGGTAAACTACTCACGCATCATCGGAAGGGCAATGGAGTTGATGTAGAAGCCCTCCATGATCGATTCCCCCTCTGGCAGGATGCCGGAAAAGGCCCCAAGATGGGATCTCATGGGAACAGAAGGTTGCGGCGGTGGAAAAGTGTTTTCGTGGCTTGTTTTGGTGGTTCTGGAATATATGTGAATATATAGGAGGAAGGGCTAGGTCAGAGGAGTCCCGAGGGGCCCACAAGGCAGGGGGCGCACCCTCCACCCTTGTCGCTGCCTCGCGGCTCTTCTGACTTGGACTCCAAGTCCCCTGGGTGTCTTCGGGTCCAAGAAAAATCATCGTGAAGTTTTATTCCGTTTGGACTCCGTTTGGTATTCCTTTTCTGCGAGGATAAAAAACAAGGAAAAAACAGAAACTGGCACTGGGCTCTAGGTTAATAGGTTAGTCCCAAAAATAATATAAAATAGCATATTAATGCATATAAAACATCCAAAACAGATAATATAATAGCATGGAACAATAAAAAATTATAGATATGTTGCAGACGTATCACCCCTTAGGATTCATCCGTCGTACCCGCATCGGATGAGGGCCTATCGCATGTGTTCTTCTATGTGGCACCCCGGCTCAGAGAGACCGGAACACCCCGTATTCCAGCCCAGAGATTGAGGTAACTCTTCTGGAATATGGCACTGCTCGGCATAGAACAAATCAGCTCTTATTACAAAGGATAAGGGTACAAGGGTCTGATGTTACAAAAGATCACATCAGCACGGCGACACTACGCCTGCTAAGGTAGCTCTATGCTAGCAGCGGAACAACTCGTGGCAGTGGAATACTTCTAGCAGCGGAACAATGACGACGGTGGTGGACTCCACTCCGCAGGGACTCTGGCTGGGACACGATCTAGCTCGCACGATCGGTAACCTCGACAAGCAATCAATCAATCACGGCATCACCTGCAATCTGGCATGACACGCCAGGTCAGTACATTGAATGTACTTGCAAGCTCATAACAACCAAAAGCATCAAGGCAAGACAATAACATAGCATTAGCAGGTTAAGTTTTTTAACAACTACTATGATGAGAAAGCAATTACTAAGCATGATATGAACTACTAGAATACTGATGAACCATCATCTCAGATCTCAAGAACCATCTCACTCTTGGCTATCCCGCCAAGCAATAAATCATCTCGATCACCTCGTGATCAATACCTCCTCGTGATCACCGTGTGACCACATCACAAACTGAATGATCATCCTCGAGATCATCCCAACATCATCATCGACATCCTGCCAGACTGTACTACTCAAATATATCAACATATAAATCACCTATAAGTCATTCCGTCATGTGAGTGTTGATCGAACGGTGTGACCTAGTACGAACTTGTGCCCATGTCCGAGGACGCGGCTATCGATAGATTAAACACACACTCTGCAGAGGTTAGCACACTGTACCCACATCACAGAACCCATGGCCTCTTGCTCCCATTCGGGTGGACCAACGGCGTTCCGACAAAACCAGTCTACTGCCATGACACTCTCCCGGCCACTCCGACCAACTCCCCTTTGGGCTAAGTCATGGGTGGCCCCGATGTCACCTCGTGACATCCAACGGCCACCGTCATGGCAAAACAAAACAGTCCCAAACGGGGACAACCCGGGTACAACAACAACGGGCACACAAGGCTATCACCGCCTACCGGGCCAGGGCAGCGCGCGTGCATAACCTTCCCTAGTTGGAGGCACCGGCGAGATGCATAACAATAGACCGCATTAGGGCCTCCCCATAAAGGCAAATGTGGTTGCACTGGAAAAGCCCGGTTCGGTGGCACCTGACCAACGAAATGATGGAATTTGTCCCCAAGATAGATCTATGATAACTGATACTCCAATATCATCTATCAACCTGTAATCCAAGTCATAGCAATATCCAACAAATAATCCAGTTATAGTCATAACCTAATACTCCGAGGGTAGCATATCAACTAAGATCATGATGAATCCAAGAAACATGATACTACTAATCCAATAGCAAGATCAAAATACTAACCTAAGATCCACATGATAACATCATATCCAAAATAATACTCCAAAGCATAATATCCAATACCATCATGCAAATATTATAAGCCACTAATAATCCAATGGCACATGTCATCCTCATAAGCTACAAAATATTAGTCCTAGAACTCCAAGCAACATCATGGCAATAGCAAGATCAAGTATTTCCCCCAAGAAATGCCATGAACAAATCATATGTAGCTAAAGCAAAGTTTTAAGCAAGTTCAAATAAATAAACCATGGCATTGCATTGCAATCATGCAAATGGAGGGTGTGGCTTGCCTGGGTGGATTCATCGGGAAGAAGTGCGAGAAGCTCGCGGAAAGAATCGTCAGAAATCTTTCTCTCCCAGAGGGGGCTGGTTAAGTGCAAGGGAATAATGGTCATTTTCAGAATGTTGTCACATGGTGAAAATGATCCCATGGGAACGGGCTCGATGATACGAAGAAATAGGCTTTGGAATCACCTCAATCGGAGTTGTGAGCAAAAAGTTGTGGCCGTTCGTTCGTTAGGCAAAAAAACTAATAGAATCTGTGCTTTTCTGCTCATAACCGATGAACGTTCACAAAATAGAGGGTTCGGCCGGCGGCTGGAAAAAGAGAAAGCGCCTTTTCAGAAATACGGTTTCAGATCAGTGAAAACGTATTTCAGTCTAAAGAAACAAAAAGTACGCTTTCGGAAAACCGAAGACGTAATCCAGTGGATTACGCCTCCACTTATCCACGTCAGCGTACCTGGGGTCAACGGGCTGGGACGCTGACGCGTGGGCCCCACCTGTAGGTCGCCTCCTTCTCCTTAGGTCGTCATCCAGCTCTCGCGTACGTGCTCGGCCGAGGGAGGAGCGAACTCAGGCGAGGCTTGCCGGCGATGCAGACCACCTCCCGCGGAGCTCGGCCTACCAGCGTGATCAGGAGGCCGAGGCGCATCCATCCAGGTAGGCCATGGACCGCAGGAGAGGCTGGGTGAGGCATGGCTTCGAGGCCGGCGGACGGCGGCGTCGGGCGGTGGTGGTCTTGGCACCCTAGTCCACCAGAGAAGAAGGCGAAGAGGTGGGGAGGCTCAGGATGCTCCGGGTGAGCTACTGGAGGTGGAAGAAGGAAGAGAAGAGCTCCGGTTCACCGGAATTTAGGAGGAGAGCCGCGGCGGCCGAGGCGGCCATTGGAGGGCTCGGGAACTCCTCGAGCTTGGAGGAGTGGTCGGGGGCGGTTCTGGGAAGGAGAGGGAGTGGATGGTGAGGAGAGACATGGCCGGGACGGCTTAAATAGCCGAGGGGAGGGGAGGCAGGGCCTGACGCCGCCACAGTGAGCTGCACAGCTCCGGCGATGGCCGAGCACATCATGGGGATGGTGGAGATGACTGGCGAGAGGCGGAGGGAGCTCACGGGGAAGAGATGGAGCCAAGGGGCCAGGAGGAAATGGCCGGGATGAGGACAGGGCCAAACCGAGCACAGTGCGCTCGTGGTGCTCGGTGGCTAGCTCCGGCGATGGTGCTAAAGGAGGGGGAGAGGGGTCCAGGGTGAAGGCGATGATGAGGGGAACCTCCTAGACATGCACGGGCCCGAAATAACGACGAGAGGGAGAGGGGCCGGAGCTAGGCAACGTCCTGGACACGGCCAAACGCTGCAGAGCGCGTGCCCCATCGCGCCAACAGCACGGTCACCGCATGAACCGGGGCATCCATTACTCTTTGGCGCCCAAAACATTGTCTAGCTGATAGTACTTCCAAGATAGATCATTTATGAGGTTATGGCTCGATCAGGGGTACTGTGGTTAGATGGGAGTGATCACCTGAAGTTTGCTGTAGAAAACTTGTCTGCAATGCTGTGCTCAACAGAGAGGGGCCATAGGCCAAATATGATGTCGGGGAGGTTTAGATTAAGGACTATGATCCTGGGGGTTTTGGAAGGAAATGGACTAAAATTAAGCATAGTTGCTTTGCAGCTGCCATTATGGTCCAGAATCAAGATTAGGATGGTGCACTCACATAGAGTAGCCACTTGAGCTGAAATTTGGCAAGGCCTAAGGATATGGACATATGGATATGCTGTAAAAATTTCATACCAAATGGACTTGCCAAAATGATACTTGTTTCACAGACATCTTCTCTATCCAGAATATTGGTATAATTTTGGAGAGAAAATGGATTGTTGAAATGATCCCAAATTTGGTGGAGAGAAGTTATATTGGTAGGACCATGATCTGGTAATTTCTCAGGATTAATGGAGCAATATAAAATATACTTGCTTCACAACCTGAAAATATTAACAGAATCAAAGATTTGATGCTATGCTCACATAAATGATTGGATGGAGCTGAAAATTGTAGGAGTGTGATAATATGATCACATGAAGGAGTGTGCAAAATGTCAACTCATTTGGATACTCCTAGCTAGTACTTCCTTCACAATGGCTTCTGTCAGACAGAAACTTTAAAAAATTGCTGAGGAAGATTCACTAGGCAAATGGATTTGAATTTTGGCAGGAGGCAATGATTTGGATGTAAAGCATGCCCAAAAGTTTGGGAGCAAACAAGGAAATATAGGTGGCACTTCCTTCACAGAAGGCCACCCTAGACAGAAATGAAGAAATAATATTGGGGAATTATTTTTGAGCTGGACAAGGAAAGTTTGGACATATTTGGGACTTATATGATCCAAAAAAAATATGAGAATTATTTGGGAATTTTGGGGGTGATAGAAATATAGGTTGCTTCACAACCTAGGGCAAATAGGGTTATTCCTTTAATAGAAAAAGGAATATTCTTGAGAAAAAGAATTTTGAGGTTGAGCTAGAATGGAGATGACATGATCTTGGGATAGATTTGAGAATGATGAACCACTTGGGAGGAGAAGAAATGAGGGTCTCCCAGGTTTCAAGTCCACAGATCCACTCCAAAAAGAAAATCAGAGCAAAAACCAAATAAATCAAAAAGAAAAAGAAAGGGCCAAAAACCAGGGTGTTACATTCTTTGAGCAAATGTTTACGATGCGCACGACATCATAAACAGTCCATAATTTCAAGCATGTGTGATAAGGTGACTTTCGCAAACATTTAATAAGAAGGAACTGTGTGCACTGTTGTTGTTAATCTCACATGTTTTTTCTTGGCTAATCGTGTGTGCAGTAGAGATTGATCGCACATATAGTGGATCCGAGAAACGTGTCTGATCTCCACATTTATCGCAGAGGTTTTGCTTTCGCAAACCGTGTGCATTGTAATCCCTAATTTAGCCCTAATTAATCCCTAATTTAATCCTTGCATTAAAAATCACAGATTTTGAATTTGAAAGTAGACAATCACTTATTTCATATCGAACCATATTTATTACAAATATATGTTCAAGCACGAATGCATAATTCGATGCACAGGTACATATACTGAAGAACTACAGAAGCACCAAGTAAAGAACGATGAACCACAGTTGTACTAAAGACTGTAAAGAGAGAGGAGAAAGACATTCTGGTTGCTCGAGAAGGTGAAGCGGAATGCCCATATTGTGCCCTCTTCCATGCGTAATGCGCGCACGACTCTAGGCCAACCCCTTGTGATGGCTGCCCGCCCATCCTTCACTGTCTTCATTAGGACTTCTCGATGCTCATTGTAGTCTCGATGAAATAATTTAACCTTCATTGCGTGTCCACCAATCATGTACTTTGCGAGGTAATCTTGAGTAAACTACTTTGGGAACCACTGCAAAGAAAAAGATTCAGACATTGTTGTCTAACAACTCATTATGGGCAGTAAAAGGAGAAGGCTACAGAGTTTGTAGTTACCATCCTACAGCTCATTGTTGTGTTGGATAGAGCATAAACAAATAATTTGATTGTCATCGTTCGTATCTTTTTGCTAATAATCCTTATCAGTTTCCTAACTTGATGCTGGTTCATGAATATCTCATTGCCCCATATGCAAAAAGGGTCGATGTGTGGATCTTTGCCAAGGACATATGTACCTACAAGCAACAAGTAAATATGAGAAGCTAAAAAGTGTCCAGGCCTGGATCTATATGCACTACATTATGGAACGATGGGGGGAGTACAAGCCGAGGGATGACACTAACCTCGGCGGAAAATGCTGGCCACTCCCATTGTTGTCCTGCATAAGTAGTGGAAAGGCATGATAAGTACAGCAACCTTAACATCAAACAAATATAGCCAAGGTAAACAACATCATCTCCAAATGATAGCTTGAATGTGTTGGTTTCAGCATGCTGTTAAAGCGGATATAAAATGGAAGGGATTGTTACCTACAACAGGCTTAACAGCCACCAAATATTGCATTCAAACTGGTATTGTTGAAAATGAATAGAACGTAGCTCATTGTAACACCCCCTGTCATTAACTACAGTGATCACCCTAGGTTAATGCCATGTCAGCAAGCTTAATAGTGCATAATCATCATTAGCATCAAATTGCATTTCAACTCCTAACTTAAATTCAAATTTAAATGAAAGTGAAAAATAAAATTTGTCCAACCTAAAAACTAAAATGCTCAGTAAATAACAAATATTGCAGAGGCTAGTCTAAAATTGAAACCAACAAATGATAAAATGTTTAGGTGGCACTAACATGATTAAAACAGCTAGGATTAATGCATATTAATTATTGTAAAATTTGTGGGAGCTCCAATTGTCTCCAAACTAATTTTTGGTAGTGTTTGGGAATGCCTAGTAATTACTGGAACAATTGCCATGTTCTACAAAAATCATTTTGAGGCCTAACTTTTTACTAAACAGGGAAATAGGAATAGATAAAAAGGAAAAGAACAAAACAGAAAAACAAAAGAAAAGAAAATACACACCCCCCCCCCCCCCCCCCGCGCGCTGGGCCAATCGGCCCAGCTGGCCAACCGGCCGGCCCAGCCGGCCCTCCTCTCTGGCCTACAAGGCTACCTCCCCGAACCCTAACCCTCACCCGATCCCCACTTCCCCCCCCCCCACTCTCCTCACTTTGACCTCCTCGATCCAGATCGGGATCGAGGCGACCGCGCCCCCGACCCCGACGACACCGCCCCGGATCGCCGTCGCCAGAGACCACCTCGCCGGACTGCCTCCACTACGTCGCCGGCGTCCCCGTCTTCCTCCTCGCGCTCCACTGCCCCTTCCCTACGCTCCCTCGGTGAGGCCCCCGGCCTCCTCTTCTCTCACCGCCACCGCGCCCGCCCCCGCTCGTCACGGCCACATCGGCCACGCCCTGCATCGACCCGTCACCGCCTGTTGGCCATCGCCCCTTTTCCCTGCTCGTCTCGACGCCTCGCGCCCCGGGCCTTCCCCTGTTCGCTGCGCCGCGCCGACCGCGCCTATTCCGCGCCTGCGCTCGCTCGCCGCCCGCTCCACCACGCCGCTCGCGCGGCCCCGCTCCTCCCCGCGCCGCGCCCCGTCTCCACCACGGCCCCGGCCGCGCCTGCTCGACCGCGCACGTGCCCGCGCATCGCGACCCCTCCCCGCGCCCGCGTCGCCACGCCCGCGGCCACCTCCGGCGCTCCGGCGCCCGCCCTGCTCCTCCTCTTTTGCCCCGCCGTGGCCTTGCCGCTGCCACGCCGGTGCCGCACCGGCGTTTCCCCCTCGCCGTGGCCCCTACTGGCCGCGTCCAGTTCGAGCGCCCGCACCGGCATGCCCCGACGCCCGTTAACGCGCGCCCGCGCCCGTTTGGCCCCCAAGGCCTATGACAGTGGGGGCCCACACCCAGAACGTTTTAATAAAAAGAAAATAAAAATAAAAATAAAAATAATTAATTAATTAGTTAATTAATCCTGATTAGGTTAATTTAATTAACTAATTAGTGTTAATTAAGCAGTAATATAATTAGTTAACCCTAATTAATTTAACAGTCTATGACAGGTGGGACCCACCCTGTCAGGGCGCCTGCTGACGTCAGCATGATGTCATGCTGACGTCATCGCAGCACTGTTTCGGATAATGTTGATTTAAATAATTAAATAAATTCCAGAAATTAATAAAAACTTTAGAAAATCATATTAAATAAACCGTAACTCCGATGAAAATACTTTATACATGGAACTTGCTCAGAATTCCGATACGAACCCGGATACGCCCTCCGTATTCCCGTCAGACGCCCACAGCTATAAGAACATTGAACTTTTAGACCAGTTTCAGTAAATGAATAGTGCCCAACTTTAATTAAATAAATCCGACCCCGGCACTGCATATTGACATGTCATACTTTGTGTAGCATTGTTTGCTTTATATTTATTGTTTCTTCCCCCTCTTCTCTCCGGTAGACTACGAGACCGACGCTGCTGCTGCCCCGTTCGACTACGGAGTTGACGACCCCTCCTTCTTGCCAGAGCAACCAGGCAAGCCCCCCCTTGATCACCAGATATCACCTATTCTCCTCTATACTGCTTGCATTAGAGTAGTGTAGCATGTTACTGCTTTCCATTAATCCTATTCTGATGCATAGCCTGACATTGTTGCTACATCTGTTGATACCTTACCTGCAATCCTAAATACTTAGTATAGGATGCTAGTTTATCATCATTGGCCCTACATTCTTGTCAGTCTGCCTTGCTATACTATCGGGCCGTGATCACTCGGGAGGTGATCACGGGTATATACTATACATATATACATACTATACAGATGGTGACTAAAGTCGGGTCGGCTCGAAGAGTACCCGCGAGTGATTCACGGATTGGGGGCTGAAAGGACCTTTGTCCTGACGGCCCTCTGTGTGGATCTTTGTGGCGGAGCGACAGGGGAGGTTGAGACCACCTAGGAGACAGGTGGGCCTGGCCCTGGTCGGCGTTCGCGTTTACTTCATAATAACACGCTTAACGAGATCTTGGTATTTGATCTGAGTCTGGCCACTGGCCTATACGCACTAACCAACTACGCGGGAACAGATATGGGCACTCGACGTCGTGGTATCAGCCGAAGCCTCCTAGACGTCAGCGACTGAGCGGCGCGCGCCGGGTTGGACCGCGTAACGCAACTTCCTTTGTAATGGAGGTTGCTAGGTCTGCTCACCGGCCGCCCATGCAACGTGCAGGTGTGCCATGGGCGATGGGCCCAGACCCCTGCGCGCATAGGATTTAGACCGGCGTGCTGACCTCTCTGTTAGGCCTAGGTAGGGCTGCGACGTGTTGATCTTTCGAGGCCAGAGAGATCGAGCGTGTTGGGTAATGTGGTGCACCCCTGCAGGGAAGTGTGCCCGGCCAGAGAGATCGAGCGTGTTGGGTAATGTGGTGCACCCCTGCAGGGAAGTTTATCTATTCGAATAGCCGTGTCCCTCGGTAAAAGGACGACCCGGAGTTGTACCTAGACCTTATGACAACTAGAACCGGATACTTAATAAAACACACCCTTTCAAGTGCCAGATACAACCCGGTGATCGCTCTCTCACAGGGCGACGAGGAGAGGATCATCGGGTAGGTTTATGCTATACGATGCTACTTGGTGAACTTACCATCTACTCTCTCCTACATGCTGCAAGATGGAGGCTGCCAGAAGCGTAGTCTTCGACAGGATTAGATATCCCCCCTCTTATTCTGGCTTTCTGCAGTTCAGTCCACTGATATGGCCCTTTACACATATACCCATGCATATGTAGTGTAGCTCCTTGCTTGCGAGTACTTTGGATGAGTACTCACGGTTGCTTTGCTCCCCCCTTTTTCCCCCTTTCTTTTCTTTCTGGTTGTCACAACCAGATGCTGGAGTTCAGGAGCCAGACGCCACCGTCGACGACGACCCCTACTCTGGAGGTGCCTACTACTACGTGCAGGCTGCCGACGACGACCAGGAGTAGTTTAGGAGGATCCCAGGCAGGAGGCCTGCGCCTCTTTCGATATGTATCCCAGTTTGTGCTAGCCATCTTATGGCAACTTGTTTAACTTATGTCTGTACTCAGATATTGTTGCTTCCGCTGACTCGTCTACGATCGAGCACTTGTATTCGAGCCCTCGAGGCCCCTGGCTTGTATTATGATGCTTGTATGACTTATTTATTTCTTAGAGTTGTGTTGTGATATCTTCCCGTGAGTCCCTGATCTTGATCGTACATGTTTGCGTGTATGATTAGTGTACGATTGAATCGGGGGCGTCACACTCATGCTTAAACATCACACTGGATAAATGTGTAAAACTGAAATAAAGGGCATATGTTAACTACACCAGGCATATTTGGAACCAAATATAGCCGTTCAAACTGGTTTTGATGAAATCGAGCTGCACAGTTCCGACTTGCAAATAATGAACATCACATTGTGAATGCCTGAAATAAACAAGGCATAAATGATCAGTATAACAACCAAATATAGCCATTTAAAACTAGACAGAGTCTCACTGCAACCAACCTAACAAGCAAATATAGATAAACAGGGCATATGCTTGAAAACTAGACAAATGCTCAGTGCAACCAACCTAACAAGCAAATACAGACAAACAAGGCATCTGCTTGAAAACTGGACAAATGCTCACTACAACCAACCTAACAACCAAATACAGATAAACTAGGCATATGCTTAATAACGGAACAAATGCTCACTACAACCAACCTAACAACCAAATACAGATAAACAAGGCATCTACTCACTATAAACAACCAAATATAGCCATTCGTGAAACTAAAGTGGACAATTCATACTTAAACATCACATAGCCCTATTGAACATTACATAATTGCATAACTGAAATAATTAAACATGGCACAGTTAAAACACCATATGGCAAAAGCTACTACAACAAAGGGTATGGGTTGGCTAGCTAGAAAAGGTAAGATTTGCTGATAGGATGTTGCCTCACTTGTCATGGATGGGAGCCTTCCAGTTGGAAGAGCACATACCAATGGTGCGCTCTCTGATGTCACAGATGGGTTGTTTCACCTTGGAAGAACCTTTGTGGGTGCCCTCCTCATGGTCGTGGTCGATCTGACTTAGCAATCGAGGATCCCAAGCCGCCGCCGTAGAACATGTCCTTCAGAAATGACAAAATGGGCTCGATGGTGTACAAGGATCGCAAATCCTTGACCGCCTGGCGGAGGAGATCAGCGGCAGGGCTTTCGAAGAGATCGAGGGTGGTTGAACCAGATGGGTTGGGGATGGATCACTTAACCTGTGACATGGCCCGCGTGAAGCCGTCGCTGTCGACGAGCTTGATGTCGTAGCTAGCTCTCCCGAGATACAGTAATACGCTAGCCCGCCGACGTGAAGCCTTCGGCATGGCAACATAGTCAACGTCCTCACTGGCTTCCGTGGTGAGGTGTTGCTCTAGGATCGACAGGTCGGGACGAACGGCGACCACCTTGCCAACGTCCACCGGAGAGGCCATGATAAACCTCTTTTTGGCCGAACGCTCGTCGGGCTCCCCGGGATACGTGGTCGGGCTTAGGCTGCGACTCTCTGGAGCAGGGGATGTGGATCTGGCGGGGAGGGATACCACAGGCCTCCTCTAAAAACTCAGGGGGGCGACGGTATGGGAATCGCTGGGTAACCTGAACTTTATTATCTAAGCTAGGAGGCACGGGCAGACCGATAGGGGTTGGCGGTGGCGAGCTAGGGTTCGAGGGGGGAGGGGGCGGAGTGGTGTTTGAGGATACGCCGTGGCTACTAAATTTTTTAGTAACGGTGGGTGGAGATGGTGGTGGACGAGGGAGGGCGACTTCAAATGCCTCGGCTACTGGAATTTTACTATAAGGTCAGTGGTGGAGGAGTGGGGGTGACGGTTGAAATACCCCGGCTACTAAAATTTGGGTAAAGGAATTGATGCGGGGCGGGAGCACCCAAGGTCGCACACGGTCCAATAAGAATATGCGTGTATGATAATAAGGAAAATCGGCGGAACCGCCGATTTTTGCATCGCTCATGGCGGGTAGTTTGTTTTTAGATTTCTAGCTAGCTGGTCTATCGCACACGGTTCGTCCTAATTTTCAAACGCATACATGGAATTCATCCTAAATAAACTACCCGCCTTTAGCTTGCGCAGGTGGTGATTTCACAGCGCACTTGCACCGCAGACGGTTAAGCCAGTACCTCCACCCTTGCTCGTGCTTGCGCATTCATGGTGATTTCACAGCGCACTTGCATCGCATATGGTTAAGCTAGTACCTCCACAATTGTTCACGCTTGCGCAGTCGTGGTGATGTCACAGCGCACTCGCATCAGACACGGTTAATCCACTACCTCCACGCTTACTCGCGCTTGCGCGGTCGTGGTGATTTCACAACGCACTTGCATCACACACGGTTAATCCACTACCTCCACCCTTGCCCATGCTTGCGCAGTCGTGGTGATTTCATAGCACACTTGCATCGCACACGGTTAAGCCACTACACCCGTGTCCGTTGAGCGTCATCCGAGTCTTCACATCAGAAAAAAGACATGACAGAGGGTCAGAAGACAACCACACCAGCATGTGGCCCAAATATATATGAATGAAAAGGGTGGTGTGTGATGTTCAAAATTCCAATGCACAACTTTGACCGTGCAGGGCCACGGTTGGGCAAGTCGTCGAAGATCGATGAGAGGGGCCAGAAGTCAAGAACCACCTAGAAGTGGCCAAATATATGTAGGAATATAGGGTGTGATGTTTAAATAAATAATGCACAACTTTGGTGGCACCTGCCTCGCAAACCGGAAAGCCCCCTTGGATATATCTATAATGACATAATGTCGTAGCTACCTAGCCAGGGTGCTCTGCCTCCCAGTTCGTGTCGGCAGGACGGATGCACATACTGATACTTTGGTCATACATGCATGTCGCCATGACCTACCATAAGACGGACCAGTGAATCTATCACTTGGTCAAATGACAACTGTTGTTGTCGATCAAAAATGGATAGAATATATATATATATATATATATATATATATATATATATATATATATAAACCGCTTGGGCTAATAGATTGAACCATCATAAAAAATCGCACGAGAGGGGCCACAAACCCAGCACCGCCTGCATGCGGCCCAAAATGATGTACGTTGGAAGGGGTGATGTGTTTTCAATATCAAATAATATAAAATTTAGATGTGGCGCCTGCCTCTCGATATAGACAACCACCATGAAAGCCAGGTAATTAAGGACGACATACGTAGGGTACAGTGTCGGTCCAACCGATCAATCCGAGCGTGTGGGAGGGAATCCTGAGAACGCATGAGCTCGAACTTTGCTCGAACATGTGACGGTGACCGTTCCTAACACAAACTAGGAGGAATCCATTCATTGCCAACACGTAACCCTTGTTATCAGTCAAAGGGATGATATATATAGACCCGAGGAGCCAACAAATATGTGTGTCGTCACAAAAAACTGCACAAGGGAGACGTGGTCGATCAGAAGACCCCCTATACCCTCCATGCGGCCCGAAAATATGTACGGGTGGTGTGTGATGTGTTCAAATCCCCAATGCACAACTTCGATGGGGCACCAACTACATTAAAAACCGAACATCGTACCCGACCCCAAGCCAGGTTCAATATGTACGATGTCGGTTCCCCAACTTCGAGGCAGGGGGGGTGTCGTCCAACGCATGTGCTCAAACTTGATTTGGTCTAACATGGCACACAGAGCAATAGGAAACCGTCATGGTCAAACCCTTCTCGTACGTTGGGTCAAAGGGGTAGATTGTGTGGGCCCCCCTCGTGATCGGTCGAGGATGATACATATATATATAGACCTCAGGGAGCCCATAGATATGTGTGTCGTCTACAAACCGCACAACGGAGACGTGCTCGATCAGAACACCCCCTATACCCTGCATGCGGCCCGGAAAAAATGTATGGGTGGTGTGTGATTTGTTCAAATCCCGAATGCACAACTTCGATGAGGAACCAACTACATTCGTAACATTACAAACTGAACATCGTACCCCCAGCCAGGTTAAAGACGTGCGATGTCGGTTCCGTAAATTCGAGGCTGGTGGGGGGGGGGGTAGGGGGTGTCATCCAACGCATGTGCTAAAACTTGATTTGCTCTAACATAGCACACAAAGCAAGAGGAAACCGTCATGGTAAAACCCTTCTCATATGTTGGGTCAAAGGGATAGATTGTGTGGGCCTACAGATCTCGATCATTCTTCGATTTTTGAGAACAAGATATAACAAAAAAACATATTCTACAAATTACCAAAACAAGGATCCCAAGGTTTATATAATCGTCATGACAGGTCACTACAGACACATTGATAAATGTCTATAATGACCATATCATGGCGCTTTAATGAAGCTTGAGATATGAAACTTCCCACCGGGTCACCCATCCTTAGACTCCTCTAGCCCCAACACGCTTAGCTTTTTCGTTCTATTTGACTCGGTTAGCGGATGGGAAGCCGCCCCTTGCTGATAAGACTTGCCTCCTTGCCTTTAAGGCATTTCACGCTGGTCACCGTATGGGACCTACTCCATACTATCATACACATTTGTGCTTTTACAAACTGTGTGCAATATTACATGGCCAGTGTGTCGCCGCCTAGCCTTCTATGAGCACTGACACTGGCAGCGGGAAACCGATGGGAGAAGAGGCGGGAAACCATTTGGATATATAACACCATTAATATGGAAAACTTAGTAAAGAAGGAAGTGTGAGCTAGCACGACGCATGAGCACAGTGCTTACCCACGGGTGACAGACGGTTGACCAGAACTGCTTTAAATATTCAGGGTCCGTTTGGCGTTTTTTATACATTATAATTAAGTTTTATAAGCATTAATTTAATGTGCATAATTCAAATTAGTGCACCAAAATGGCTAAAAAAATCATACATGTGTCCTTGGATGCATGTTTAGGTCCCATGCAAAGAATGGGAATGAATTACAACCGTTTCGGCGTCTGGATCGGCCTCGGACATTGAGAATCTCAGTTTTTAAATCCCCGTAAATCCAAAACCCACCCGAAAATCGTGAAACTTGGCATGGTGTCACGACATGGCACATATATGTCGTGGAAAAAAATGTCCATTTTGGGGGCAAGTTTTATTACAAGCCTCTTACAAATGGGAGCTTCTCTCAAGAAGCCTCGTGGTTCCGATAGGGAAACGTGTCCCGCTCGTGGATGAAACAATAATCGCTGCCTCTTCTTGCCTTGTATTTTTTTCTACAGGCAACATGGAACGACAGGATATCCGTGCTGAAATTTAAAATTATTCCAGGTTTGTTTGACCTTTTTATACATTAATTGAGTTTAATAGGCATTTAATGTCCATAATTCAAATCTGAACTACAAATACATGCTCCAGTGCACAAAAATGGCTAGAAAAATCATACATGTGTCCTTGCGTGCATGTTTAGGTCCCATGCAAGGAATGGGAATGAATTACAACTGTCTCGACATCCTGGCTCGTCCTCAAACATTGGGAATCTCGATTTTTAAATCCTCGTAAATCCAAAACTCACCAGAAAATCATGAAAGTTGGCATGGTGTCCCGACATGGCACATATATGTCGTGGTAAAAAAATGTCCAATTTGGGCCAAGCTTTATTACAAACCTCTTACAAACCGGAGCCTCTCGCAAGAACCCTCGTGGTTTCGACGGGGAAACGTGTCCCCCTTGTGGGTGAAACGATAATCACTCCCTCTTCTCGCCTTGTATTTTCTTCTACAGGCAACATGGAACAACGGGAGATTCGCGCTGAACTTTGAAATTATTTAGGGTTCGTTTGACCTTTTTATACATTAATTGAGTTTTCTAGGCATTTAATGTCCATAATTAAAATCTGAACTACAAATTCATGCTCCAGTGCACCAAAATGGCTAGAAAAATCGTACATGTGTCCTTGGGTGCATGTTTAGGTCCCATGCAAGGAATGGGAATGAATTCAACCGTCTCAGCGTCCTGGCTCGGCCTCAAACATTGAGAATCTCAGTTTTTAAATCTCCGTAAATCCAAAACTCGCCAGAAAATTATGAAACTTGGCATGGTGTCACGACATGGCACATATATGTCGTGGTAAAAAAATTGTCCAATTTGGGCCAAGCTTTATTACAAGCCTCTTACAAACCGGAGCTTCTCGCAACCCTTGTGGTTCCGGTAGGGAAACATCCCCCTCTTGTGGGCAAAATGATAATCGCTGCCTCTTCTCGCCTTGTATTTTGTTTTCTACAGGCAACATAGAATAACAGGAGTGTTGTGCTGAAATTTGAAACTATTCAGGGTTCGTTTGGCCATTTTATATATTAATTGAGTTTTCTAGGCATTTAATGTCCATAATTCAAATTTGAACTACAAGCACATGCTCCAGTGAAGCAAAATGGGTGGAAAATCGTACATGTCTCCTTGGGTGAATGTTTAGGTCTCATTGAAGGAATGAGAATGAATTACAAATGTCTCATTGTCCTGAAACTTTTAGAATCTCGGTTTTTAAATCCCAGTAAATCCAAAACTCACCCAAAAATCATGAAACTTGGCATGGTTTCATGACATGGCACATATATGTCATGGTAAAAAAATTGTCTAGTTTGAGACAAGGCGCACACATTAATAGCCAACGAAGTCTTTTTTGAAACAAATAGCTGACACGTTAATATCGCAAACAGTTGTATTATATGAACCGTGTGTGTTCCCGTAACCATTTAAGTGTGGCCACGCGCCCCTCTTTTCTTATGGGAGAGTACTACCTCAGTTCTCATTCATTGGTCATCTTTGTATTTTGTGCCAAAATTTAACCATAGTCAGTGGCGTGCGTGCAGCTGTTTGATTAGACGGGACGAGCACGAGAAGTCCGCCGTGTATGCTCGACGAGACGCGTGTGAGCAGTCCGCCATGCAGGCTCGACGAGACACATGCAAGCAGTCTGCCGCGCATGCTCACCGGGAAGAGAGCTCTTTGACCTCCATCCACCAGCCACCCGCCTCGCTCACAACTTCTCCATTAATGGCGGCCGAGCGCTGTTTAACATGTGGTTAATTAAAGCACCTGGACGGAGGGTGTTTGCTTGTGATCCCATGGCCCCGCTCAACGTTAGCATTTGCATTATTCGTGTTTTCAACTCGTATTCTGGATAATTTAAAATTCCACATACGATAACGGATAATACAACAACAAATAAAATGGCAACGGATAATACGACGACAAATTTACAATGGCGCGGATAATAATTGTCTTACATATTCTGGATAAATTAAAATGCGACATGCGGCAAAGCCCGGGAGACACGGGGGCAAGAGAAGAAGAAAATCGCAGACAACGATCTGGGTCGCTACTATCTCTACTCCTCGATGGATCACCAGGCAACGAGATCCTCCAGATCCTTCAATTCCTCACGACTTTGCTTGACAGCAGCCACGAATTCCTCCACCTCGACCTCGCGCTCGATCCGGAGCTTCCTCAAGTCACCCATCAGTTCCTCGATGTCGAGGTGGAACACAATCACCTATGGGGCCATCGGCCCCTTGTGGTTCGGCAAGGGGGAAGGTCACGTTGCACAAAGAGCAGAGGCCATGGAACAACACGACAGAGGTGATGCTGGTGGATTTTACCCAGGTTCGGGCCGCTGCGAAGCCTAAAACCTTACTCCTGCTTTAGTGGATTGATGGAGGGACCGTGACAAACACGCAGCGCTCGAGCCCAACAAGGTTGCCTCGGGGAGAGCAGCTACGTGCGTATGAGTACACAAGGGTCTGAATCCTCTTTTAGGTTGCCATGGCCCTCCTTTTATAGGCTAACGGGTAACCACAGTGGCAGAACAGTCATTATCTGGGGATTAGATAGCCAACAGTGCTATCATACCTAACTCTGGCAGTTAGGACAAAGTGCATTAAATGCACTGCTAGGTGTCACGCTGAGGATGCAGCACGGCAAGCCTGCTGTGCCGCTTAGCCATCTTCTACCTGTCTGCTTGACACGCCTCTGGATGGGTGTCATATAGAGGTAATCTTCCTCCCAAATGGCTGCCATGTGCCAAATAGCAGCCACTTAATTATCTGGGGGCTCGACACCGCACTGATAGATGACTTGCGTTGCGATGCGATGGAGCGGTGGAGTCTTGGCGGGGAGGTTTGCCATTAGTGGCCCCGGCAAGCTTGCTGGGGAAACATTGGATTCATCCTCGGGGCGGCCTCGATCTGACCGGGCTCGCCTGCCCGGTAAGGGAGGCTTTCCCTTAGTGATATCTCACTGCTTTGGCTTGTCTTGGTCTTCTTGATCTGCCCTTTGATCCCTCAAAGAGCTTTTTATCTAGCTTGGTTTTGACTTGAATGCTTGGTGAAGTTTGCTTCCTTGCCATCGTGCCTGTGTACAGTCCAGGCAAAATACGTGAAGGTTTGTTCCACCGACAGGAGCCCCCGGGCCTGGTCCGAATGTGTTGCCGAGGATCATTGGGGTAGGCCCTATCAGGTACACAGGCAGGGTACTTGTGATGATTTTCTCCTTTTTCTTGATATTTTCCTTGCTTCTTCATTAACCTATGCTTGAGGTAGTTTCCGTTTCTCCCGTGCGTCGCGCGATGCCAAATGCGGTGGGGCCATCTCTGTAATGGCCCGTGAATGACTTTATCCCACGGGGAGGTAACTGCCATTTCACTTATCCCACTACGCCCGTCCTTTCCGCCACGTACGTCGCATGCATCGCGTGGGGTAGGTAACAGATGCGTATGGCACAGGAAGGAGCGCTATGGCAGGAACCAAAATGTTCCGGATTGGTGCAAGAGGGTGGTCGATGAGCCCAGACACTGTCTGTGGCTTGGATGGGTTGGATTTGAAGGAGCCCCTGGGGGGTGGAGAATCAGCCCCCGGCCCCAGCTCGCCTATAAAAGGGAGCGTGAGAGGGGACGGAGGCATTCATCCACGCACCCCTCCCTCTTCTTCCCTGCCTCCTTCTTCACAATGCCAAGGGGAAGAGGCCGGGGCCTGGCCTCAGGCCTCAGCTCGGGAGTGACGATACCGAAGGCTCGTGTCGGTGCTCAGGGAGTGAGTCTGGTCTGGGGCCGCGGGAGACGCGGCGGTCGTAGTAGGGGCGGTCGCAGCTTGCGGCAGCACACCCATGATTACCGCACCGACTTTGGTATGGAAGGCGCTGTGCTTCTCCATGACGACGGAGCGTTCGCACCTTCCATGTGAGCTAGCCGTCCGGGGCAAGGGTGCCGCCCCTGCCGCAAACTGTTGGGGTTCGATAACCCGCTGGCGGAGTCTTCGAAGCTTCTGGCGCCCGCCTGTGGCGCCGCACTTGGGATCCTTAGTAATCCCAGCGTTGCCTTCTCCGATAAGGTTGGGGATGACGCTAAGGATGGCGGCGCTCTCCTGCCCTCCAAGGTGGGAAGTGGCACTCCCCGCGCCCCTTGGGTACCGCCACCACCGTCAGCCGCCTCTTCGAGGGAGGTGACGGGCCAGGGGCCCGGCGTCCTCCCGGAGGGACAGTGACGAGGAAGAAACCAGCGAAGACGAGGAAGGCGGGTGCCAGGCCGTCAGGTCATAGTGCGATGGCACCGACGCCTTCATCTCGTATTGCCTGCTTGCTACTCCGTCTTTCGGCTCTTCCCCTCCCTCCCCAGCACCATCATCACCAGCCTCTTCCGGACGGTTGCCGGGGGGGATGTTCTCTTGGTGCCTTCTGTGGTGTGCACCCTGCCTAGGTGCTCCCTTTGCCCTCTTTGCCTCCCACTGTAGTTCCTAGAGGAGAGGGACAAGAAAGGGATTACGGGGCACTTATCTTTTTTTAATCTAAAATGTGTAGGCACTTGCCAAATTTTAGTCTCAAATATGTAATTCCTTCCCTCCATGTTTGTACTCTGTAAGGCTTGTACTTGTTTATCCGCATATTATTGAAAAAAGACAGGCTTGCCGGGTACTTGTGCATGTACTACATCCATGCAGAGGAGGAACGCCTCTATACTTTTAAGTAAACAAGCTTTTTCTCACAAGCTATCTTGCCGGTGCCTTCCGTTATTGCCGCAGGGCTTGGCCTGTCGGGCTCAAAACTATGGAAGGGAACCAGCCCCTTGTCGAACCTTCTCTGTCAAATGCCACTACAACCATCTTGACCGAAATAATGTTCGAATCAATGGATGGGAGCACAAATGCTTTGAAGGTGACAAGGTTTTTCTATGCACAAGTTTTCTTCTTACAGAGACATGTTCATGGGTAGAAAGAAACTTATCTGTTTGGCTTGTCGGAGATCGATATGTAGGCTTGTTTTTGTCTCTTCTTTTTGGGATTGAGCCCGCGGCAAGAGTCCTGCAGTTAGTGCAGAGGAAAACATAGCAACATATGATCTCAACTAAATGATCATGGCAAGTGTATGCTAATCTAATCATGCATGCAAGTTTTTAGGGCACCAGCGCTTCGTTTTATTATCCGTGCTCAGGGTCTGCGCCTGGCTTTGTACAAAGGGTAACATGCACATCGGCAAGGCTTGTACAAAAGGGTGGCTGTCGGGGCAGGGCCCGACAGCCGCGCCTTACAGGTAGAACTTACGAAGCTGCTCAATATTCCATGAGTTTTGCATTTGAATGCCATCTTTGGTCTCCAGACGGACTGCGTCAGGTCTGGTGACTTGTACCACCCGGTAAGGGCCTTCCCACTTCGGCGTCAACTTGTTGGTACCCTTGGCGGACTGAACACGCCTAAGGACAAGGTCGCCTTCCTCAAGGCTTCGGGCATGAACCCTGCGGCTGTGGTAGCGGCGCAGGGCTTGCTGATAGCGTGCAGCACGCACAGCAGCCCGGAGACGGTTCTCCTCAAGGAGCACGACATCGTCATGCCGGTGCTTCTCTTGCTCTACTTCATCGTAGGCAAATACTCGAGGTGACCCGTATATGAGTTCCGCGGGGATCACTGCTTCTGCCCCATAGACTAGGGAGAAGGGAGTCTGGCCGGTAGCTTGATTTGGTGTCGTACAGAGGGACCAAAGAACCACCGGCAGCTCGTCGATCCAGCGTCTGCCACACTTCTGCAGCTTATCAAAAGTCCTTGTTTTGAGCCCACACAACACTTCAGGGTTCATCCTCTCAGCTTGTCCATTGCTCCTGGGATGAGCAACAGAGGCGAATGAAACCTTGCTTTCGAGGGTTTGAACGTATTGCATGAAGGCGCAGCTTGTGAACTGGGTGTTTTTGTCAGTGATAACTCTGGCGGGTATTCCGAAACGGCACACCAATCCTTTCAAGAACTTGATAGCTGATTGTGCAGTCACCTTCCTCACACGATCACCTATGGGGCCATCGGCCCCTTGTGGTTAGGCAAGGGGGAAGGTCACGTTGCACAAAGAGCAGAGGCCATGGAACAACACGGCAGAGGTGACGCTGGTGGTTTTTACCTAGGTTCGGGCCGCTGCGAAGCGTAAAACCCTACTCCTGCTTTGGTGGATTGATGGAGGGACCATGACAAACACGCAGCGCTCGAGCCCGGCAAAGTTGCCTCGGGGAGAGCAGCTACGCGCATATGAGTACATAAGGGTCTGAATCCTCTTTTAGGTTGCCATGGCCCTCCTTTTATAGGCTAAGGGGTAACCACAGTGGCAGAACAGTCATTATCTGGCGATTAGATAGCCAACAGTGCTATCATACCTAACTCTGGCAGTAGGACAAAGTGCATTAAATGCACTGCTAGGTGTCACACTAAGGATGCAGCCCGGCAAGCCTGCCGCGCCGCTTAGCCATCTTCTACATGTCTGCTTGACACGCCTCTGGACAGGTGTCATATAGAGGTAATCTTCCTCCCAAATGGCTGCCACGTGCCAAATAGCAGCCACTTAATTATCTGGGGGCTTGACACCGCACTGATAGATGACTTGCATTGCGATGCGGTGGAGCGGTGGAGTCTTGGCGGGGAGGTTTGCCATCAGTGGCCCCGGCAAGATTGCCGGGGAAACATTGGATTCGTCCTCGGGGCGGCCTCGACCTGACCGGGCTCGCCTGCCCGGTAAGGGAGGCTTTCCCTTAGTGATATCTCACTGCTTTGGCTTGTCTTGGTCTTCTTGATCTGCCCTTTGATCACTCAAAGTGCTTTTTATCTAGCTTGGTTTTGACTTGAATGCTTGGAGAAGTTTGCTTCCTTGCCATCGTGCCTGTGTACAGTCCGGGCAACATACGTGAAGGTTTGTTGCACCAACACTCGATGACCGCTTTCAGCGTCATCCCCGAGGCACTACTCTACTCATGCAGCTTCTTCCAGCCGGCGGCCTCCTCCTCCATCTCGGCGAGCGCCATGAGGAGCTTTACATTGTCACCCATGAGTTGCTCGGCGAGGCCGGTCGCCTTCTCAACCGAGGTATCGCTAATCTCAAGCAGCTTCATCAAGCTGTCGACCAGCTCCTGCTGCTTAATTAGGCCAGCGAGAATGTCGTCGTCGCTGGCCAAGGACTTCAGCACCGCCAGCTCGTTGCGATCGCCGACGCGGCAAGTGCGCTTGTGAGAGCCCTCGTGTGTCAGTGAGAGCTTGTTCAAGGGCTCCGCGGCGCGCCAGGACATCGCTGTTGCGGCTGCCGCATAGTGGCGGGACCTTTCTAGTGCTTCCACGGCCTTGCTCTTTGCTCCCTGGTTATATGTCGACCCGAAACTCCTCCTACCGGTCATGGCAAAGAATTGTGTTTTGGGTGATGTGGAGAGGAATTGTGAAGTAATTTTCGAGTGGGTCATTTTTATAGCCCAGTGCTAAGTGGGAACACGTTTAGGTTTGATCGGTGTGAACAGATTTGCAATTACTTATTACATGGTAATCTAGAATGTGACGAGAAACAAGCTCAAAATTTATTGATGGTTCTGGGCTCGAAGCCCGAAACGGTTCCCGGATGGCATACATGGGCCCGCATTCTCGGACGTGTACGTATCTTCCCACTATCACACTGATACATCTCCAACGTATCTATAATTTTTTATTGTTCCATGCTATTATATTATCTATCTTGGATTCTTTTTATATGCACTAATATGCTATTTTATATCATTTTTTGGGACTAACCTATTAACCTAGTGCCCAGTGCCAGTTGTTGTTTTTTCCTTGTTTTTGTCTTTTATAGAAAATCAATACCAAACGGAGTCCAAATGGAATGAAAGTTTTTGAGGATTTTTCATGGACCACAAGACAACCACAAAGCTTCGGGAAGAGGCCAGAAGACTCACGAGGGAGCCACAAGCCCTTAGGGCGCGCCCTAAGAGGGGCGCCCCCTAGGCTTGTGGGCCCCCTGTAGACCTCCTAACCCTAATCTCAGCTCTATAAATACCCAAATATTCCCCTTACATCAGAGGGCACACCAAAAATACTTTTCCACCGCCGCAAACTTCTGTTCTCGTGAGATCCCATCTTGGGGCCTTTTCCGGCACTTCACCGGAGGGGGATTCGATCATGGAGGGCCTCTACACCAACCTTGCTGCCCTTCCGATGATGTGTGAGTAGTTTACCACAGACCTACGGGTTCATAGCTAGTAGCTAGATGGCTTATTCTCTCTCTTTGATCTTCAATACAATGTTCTCCTCGATGTTCTTGGAGTTCTATTCGCTGTAATCTTATTTTGCGGTGCGTTTGTTGAGATCCGATGAATTATGGATTCATGATCAGATTATCTATGAATATTATTTGAGTCTTCCCTGAACTCTTTTATGCATGGTTAAGACAGCTTTGTATTTCTCTCTGATCTATCGATTTGGTTTGGCCAACTAGATTGGTTTTTCTTGCAATGGGATAGGTGCTTTGTGATGGGTTCAATCTTGCAGTGTCCTCACCCAGTGACAGTAGGGGTAGCGAGGCACGTATTTGTACTGTTGCCATTAAGGATAAAAAGATGGGGGTTTTACCATATTGATTGGATCTATCCCTCTACATCATGTCATCTTGCTTAAGGCGTTACTCCATTCTTGTTAACTTAATACACTAGATGCATGCTGGATAGCGGTCGATGTGTGGAGTAATAGTAGTAGATGCAGGCAGGAGTCAGTCTGCTTGTCACGGACGTGATGCCTATATTCATGATCATTGCCTTAGATATCATCATAACTATGCGTTTTCTATCAATTGCTCAACACTAATTTGTTTACCCACCGTATGCTTTCTTCAAGAGAGAAGCCTCTAGTGAAACCTATGGCCCCCGGGTCTATTTTCCAACATATATTTTCAGATCTATAAAACCAAAAACCCAAAAATACCTTGCTGCAATTTATTTATATTTACTCTATTTTGCCTTTTACTTATCTTTTATATCTATCTCTATTAGATCTCACTCTTGCAAGTGACCGTGAAGGGATTGACAACCCCTTTTTCGCGTTGTGTGCAAGCGTTTGTTAGTTTGTGCAGGTGCATCTATTGGGGACTTGCTTGTACCTCCTACTAGATTGATACCTTGGTTCTTAACTGAGGGAAATACTTATCTCTACTTTGCTGCATCACCCTTTCCTCTTCAAGGGAAAAAATAACACAAGCTCAAGAAGTAGCATACACACGGTCCAGATATCACCATCGTGTTTGATGGACGGGCCGTTGCGCCTCCCATGCCGTGCCAGAAGGTTGACCAGAATTGCAATATGCAGGTGTGGTTGCTCGCCGTTCAGTCCGCCGCGACGCGCTCTGCTCGCGGCCCCCTGCATGCTCTGCTCGTCGTTGAGGCGGCCACGGCGCGCTCTGTTTGCGTCCGTCCGCACATTTTGCTTGCCATTGAGGCGGCCGCGGCACGCTCCGCTCTGTCGTCCCTGCGCGTGCTCTGCTCGTCGTTTAGGAAAATTTACAATGGCAATGGTTAATAATTGTCTTACATATTCAGGATAATTTAAAATGCCACATGCGGCAACGCCCAAAACACTCATGACCTACATATGCTTAGTGACTTAAAATGTCGATATGCGACATTTGCATACAATTATAATAAACTATAGGCTAAAAGGCTGAGCTGGCGGCCTTCCATCGACGGTCTTCTCAGACTCCATGATCAGCATAGCACCCTTGCGGCCGTTCATTCCGAGTGTCCCGACCCGCGGCCACAGTTTATTGGACCCCTTCATATTTAGTAGTACCAAAATTTGACCTTAAATTTAACTATGAATATATTAATGTATGTCATCAAAAATAATATTGTTGAACGGCTATTCCCTGCTATGTTCAACTGCTATATGCAATAATTATGCATGTGTTTGCTCGCCATTTAGGCGGCCGCGGCGCGCTCTACTCGCGTCCCTCCGCGTGCACTGCTCGCCGTTTAGGCGCCAAGGCGCGCTCGGGTCACGTCGCTCCATGTGCGCTCTGCTAGCGGTTGGGGCTGGCGCATGATCACAATGGGGAAGGTTTAGTTATTTGATCTTAGATTATGTTAATTAATTATACCTCCAGACCCGGAATCATCCAGCTCTGGAGGTATAATTAATTAACCTAAACTATGATCTCTGGCTCCCGTTCCCGTCGCACAACTCCATCCTGTCGTTGGCCGTTGGGAGTATGCCGGTATGTGTGGTTAACTAGCTAGCAAGTGGATCAGTAGCGAGTTGCCGCTGTCGGCCATTGATGTGGTTATTTATAGCTAGGAGCTGGCTAGGGGATCGGGGATTTTACTATTCACCCATGTGGAGCACGGGAAGCCTTCGCTGGAGCGCAGAAGCCTTCCCTGGAGCGCGGGAAGACTAAGTGGAGCACACAACCCGACAACCGTATGCGGTGTCACGTGTTATCACACACGTGTTAACATAAGGAAGCGTATGTGTAACTTACTAACCATCACACACGAGTACTCGCATACGCATCGTGTGCGATACTCCTAGCCACCGCAAGCAACTAGTTTGCATTTTTCAAAGTTTTTTGTACACACAGAATCGCACACAAATTAACTGTAGTAACCGTCTGTGTTATATTTTCTCATCGCAAACAGTTCATCCGAGTGGGCTATTTGCCGCGTATCACACACATATTATTTACACGAATCATTTGTGTTCTTTTGGCTCCTCACAAATAGTTCATCTATGTGAACTGTATGCCGCATATCACACACATCTTGTTAAGTTGAACCATTTCTGTTGTGTTCCCTAATAAAAAATAGTTCATCCGAGTGAACCGTATGCCGTATATCACACACACCTTGATCTGGCTAACCATTTCTGTTGCATTCCCTAATAGCAAACAGTTCATCCAAGCGAACTGTATGCCGTATATCCCACACACCTTTATATAGATGCCCGTTTCTGTTGTTTTGCCTCATCGCAAGCAGTTCTTATGGATTAACCGTATGTCACGCATCGCACACGCAACTGTAATATGAACCGTGTTTGATGTATCCGACATCGCAAACATTTTGCATCTTTTTTGACAATTTTTGACATCACTGTTTGAGATTAATGCATCACACACAATTTCGTCGAAGGGTCTCTGATTGTAGTGTCGCGTTAGCAACATCCTGCAGTAGTGATATATAACTGCAGCAAGTTCGAGGTCATGAACTGGGTAGTTCTCTTCATGAGGACGCAACTGTCGGGAGGCATAGGCAATCACCTTGCGCTCTTGCATTAGGACATAGCCTAATCCTTGACGGGATGCGTCACAATAAATGACGAAATCCTTTCAGGAATCTGGAGGAGCAAGCACTGGTGGGGCAGAAGTCAGCTTGGCCTTGAGTTCTTGGAAACTTTCCTGACACTTTTTTTCCAATCAAACTTAACTCCCTTGTGAAGCAGATTAGTTAATGGCTTGGCAATCTTGGAGAAGTTCTCGACAAAACGGCGGCAATAGCTAGCGAGTCCGAGCAAGCTTCTGACTTGTTTGACATTCTTCAGGAGAGTTCAGTCAAGAATAGCTTGAACTCGTTCTAGGTTGACAGCAATACCATCTTTGGAGATCACATGACCAAGGTAGGTTACTTCGGGTAACCAGAATTCACACTTGGAATACTTGGCATATAGTTGATGCTCTCGAAGCTTTTCCAGTACAAGACGAAGATGTTCAGCATATTCTTCTTTATTCTTGGAATACACAAGGATATCATCCAGATAAACCATGAAGAACTTGTCGAGGTATTCCATGAATATATAGTTCATCAAACAAGAGAACGTAGCTGGAGCATTGGTTAAGCCGAAAGACATGACGGTGTACTCGTATGAACCATAGCGAGTAATGAATGTGGTCTTTCGGATATCCTCTTCATGAACCTGGATCTGGTGGTAACCCAACCTCAAGTCGAGTTGAGAGAAGACCGAGGAACCAGCAAGTTGATCATACAGATCGTTGATCCGAGGAAGGGGATACTTATTCTGAATTGTTGCTTGGTTGATAGGTCGGTAGTCTTGGACCAAACTGTTTGTACCATCCTTCTTCTTGAAAAAGAGAGAAGGTGCTCCCCAAGCAAAGGAACTTGGACGAATAAAACCCTTGCGAAGTGAATTGTCAATTTCCTCCTTATGTTCAAGGAGTTCATGTGGCAGCATCTTGTAGGGTCGCTTGGCAATAGGAGTGGTGCCTGGTTTCAAGTCGATGACAAATTCGACAACTCTAAAAGGGGGTATTCCTGGGAGTTCTTCTGTAAAGACATCTTGGAAGTCACAAACGAATGGAACATTTTCAATTCCCTCAAGAGGTGATGTGTTCAACTCATTCAAGGAATAAATCCGTGCTTCGGCATTTTGAACAAAATGAGCATGGTAGCTTACTACCTCATTTGAAGGATGCAGGAGATGTACGGTTTTAGTGGCACAAACGATAGAAGCAGTATGTGCTTTCAACCAATCCATTCCCAGAATGAGGTCAATATTGGAAGACTTCAAAATAATGGGAGAGACATGGAATTCTGACACTTCAATTTCAATGGGGACTTTGTGGCTAACCATGGAGGTTTGAGATTGGCCCGCATGGGTGTGTACCACTAGTGAAGTGCTCATATCCTCACATTTAATGTTGTGTGTGTATGCAAAAGTTTCTGACATGAATGAATGCGATGCTCCTGAATCAAATAAAATAGATGTTGGTACTGAATTAACAAGAGTATCCATCACAATAGCAGGCTGGTCTTGAGCTGCATTTAGATCAACTTGGTTAGCCTGACCATGACCATATAAAGGTCTGACATTGTTGTTGCGGGGCTGGTGGTTACCATGGGCATTTGACAGGAGTGCAAGCTGGTTCTGATTTTGATTTCATTCTCTGGCATGATGACCTGGACGACCACACTTGAAGCACAACTCGTCATTGGGACGGGGAGCAGGAGCTCGGGGTGGTGCAGCTTGAAGCCTCGGCTGCCTAGGTGGTGGAGGAGGCAGACGAGGTGCAGCATAGGACGTCCTTGGTGCAGGGGCAGCTGGACGATACATGCTGTGGGGGATCCATATCCGACGCTTCTGTGATGACGAGCCCGAAGATGAGCCAATGTCACGGTTGCGCTTGAGGGCTCCCTGGTGTTCCTACAGACCAGTCTCAACCTGAATGGCCTTGTTCACCAAGGTGGCGAAGTCGGCGAAGTCATGAACAAGGAGCACGAGCTTGGTATCAAGGTGAAGTCCTTCATGGAACTTTTCTTGTCTGCGAGCATCAGTAGCGATGTCCTCTTCAGCATAGCGGGAAAAGTCAAGGAACTCCCGCTAATAAGCATCCATAGTCTCGTTGCCCAGAGTGAGGTTGCGGAACTCTTGCTTCTTCCTGTCCATAATTCCCTGAGGAATGAAGCAGGCACGAAAGACAGCTTGGAACTCCGGCCAGGTAACGGCTGTTCCAACTGGTAGTGAATGCCTGTGACTGTCCCACCATTGAGCAGCGGGACCCTTCAGGAAATAGGATGCGAAAGTGACATAGATGGCAGGGGCAACACTAGCAGACTCCAACTCATAAGTGATGTCATGGAGCCAGTCATCAGCATCAAGAGGCTGAGTTGAGCTACGATAGGTAGCAGGGTTGAGGTGCGCAAAGTCCTGCAGAGTCACTAGGGCTGGCTGTTGATTCATATTTGGATGCGGGAACTGATCCATGAGCCCTTGCATGAACTGGCAATTCAGCTCAAACTGCGGTATCATTCCGGCCATATACTCGGGCGATGGTGGAGTGTTGGCACCACGTCCACGACCAGCGGGTCTAACCATCTTGCTAGAAGGTATCAGGGGAAGTTTAGCAAAAAGCAATTTCAGAGATATGGAATCATTCATGAGGTAACATGCACAAAGAAAGAAGTGCGACCAATACATCATAGTAGTCAAGTACGACATACAGATCCATACATAAAGCCGGTTCCAAGCTAGTAGTATAAGTTCGGAAAGGGAAATAGTTTAGACCAACTAGGCGGCATGCAGGCACGCGGTGGAGGGATACAACAACGAGACATAGCGATATGCTACATTAACATCGAGGAAAACCTCTGAATCCAGGCAACTGCAGGTGACGACGAAGAAGCTTGCCCTCGAGATAATGGTCTTGTGCTTCATGAACACTCTGGTGCAGGAACTGGTCCCGGACTAGAAGAAGAGGTTCACGTGTAGGGGTACTACCTCCAATAGTAGGCCACTCAATACCTGGTGGCAGCTCTGTCCTGCGCGGGTAGAGGATGTACTCTGGATGTATCCTCGCGCTGACTGCTGGTAGCATCTATGTCAGAGTGTCATAGTGACGAGCACGAGTGGCATACAACTCGACAGCAAGAGCTCGAACAATGCGATCCAGAGCCTCAATGTACCGAACCATAACCTGAGGGTCATAACGACGGCTCACGTAAGGGGTACAGACAGTAGTGTAGTATCCACTCACATCCCCAGTTGGGACATACGGGATGTATCTGAACCCAGTCTCCTCCAAGCGAGGGTGCTCTCCACAGAGATGGGTGATAGCAACAAAAGCAACATCTTGGACTGCCATCTCAATAGTCACTCCAACACCCTAAAAGGTGTGCAACTCAGTGATGGAGCGATCCTGCCGATCAAAGATAAGAGTCACAGCGCGGTACTACTCCTGGTTGAACTCGCGATAGTCCTTGTAAGTAGTGTACTAGGGATACCAGCGGTATCCCAGCCTGGTCAAGAGGTGGACCAGAATGGCCGGGAACCCAGTTAGCTCAATAGCCATAGTCTGGCGTACGATCTGTGTTGCGGGATGCATCTGAAACAAAAGAGTTCAAAGATGTTAAATGACAGTGTGTGCATCATTCAATATTCATTCAGAGAAACAATTGCAGATAATCCAGCTCTTCGGGTGGATGTGATCACGAGATCCTAATGTTAGAGTTAACAAAATCTTTAACCCGAGTAGAAGAGAGATCAGAGTCCCAAAGTAAGGACGAGGAATAAAAGATCCTAATACCACCCATTTGTGAAGTGGGCCTGTAAGCCACACAACAATATTAGTAAATAATTTTTCAAAGACTAGACTCAACTTCGGCCAAGGAGTTGGGAAGGGGCTTCCTATAAGCAGTCATCTCTGATACCAACTTGTGACACCCCCGACATAATCATGCACTAATCATACACGCAAATGCACACAATCAAGATCAAAGACTCACAGGAAGATATCACAACACAACTCTAGACACAAAATAAAATAATACAAGCTTTATATTACATGCCAGGGCCCTCGAGGGCTCAAATACACAAGAGTCAGCAAAAGCAACAATATCTGAGTATAGACATAAGTAAACAAGTCTGCCTTAAGAAGGCTAGCAAAACAACGACATCTGGATCAAAAAGGCGCAGGCCTCCTGCCTGGGAGCCTCCTAACTAATCCTGGTCATTGACGGTCTCCACGTAGAAGTAGGCTCCGTCGGGGTAGTAGTAGTCGTCGGTGGGATCAGCTGGCTCCTGGGCTCCATCATCTTATCGCAATAATCGGGTAGAGGAGAAATAGGTAGCAAAGCAACCATGAGTACTCATCCAAAGTACTCGCAAGACTTACATTAGATATATACTAAGTATGCATCAGTATCAAAGCAATGGGGCTATATCTTTGGACTGAACTGCAGACATGCTGGAATAGAAGGGAAGGCCTAGCCTATCGAAGACTAGCATCTTGCATCGTCTTGCAGCATTAGAATAGTGTAGATTAGCATATTATAAAGTAGCAAGTATATTGTAGTAATGCCCAAAGATCCTTCATCGACTCCCTGCTAGAAAGCGACCACGGAGCCAACATATCCATTTAGTGTCTCTAGCATCCAGTTCTAGTTGAATAAATCAGGATACAACTTCGAGCATCCATTACCGTGGACATGGCTATTCGAATAGATAAACTTCCCTGCAGGGGTGTACAAACATACCCAACACGCTCGATTAACTTTGGTCGGGCACACTTTTTCAGGTTATGCCTGGCCTCGGCTGATCGACACATCGTAGTCCTACCTAGGCTCAACAGAGAGGCCAGCATGCCGGTCTACATCCTAAGCGCTCAGCGGTCTTGGGCCCATCGCCCTTTGCACTCTTGCATGTTGCATACGTGGCCTGGAGCAGACCCACCCCCTTATACAAGCGCAGGTGGTTACCGTCCAACCGGGCGCGCGCCGCTCAATCGCTGATGTCTGAAGAGCTTTCGGAGAATCGTACGACGCCGAGTGCCCATACTTATTCCCGCGTGGTGGTCAGTGCAAAAAGGCCAGAGGCCTACTCGGATCACATATCCAAACCCGTTAGTGTCTTGGGAGCGTGCGGAGACGATCAATGATCCATGATCTGTAGTCCCGTCGCCCCGTCTCGCGGACTTACAGTAAGGGCCAAGACTGCCCGGTCGTGCCGTGTAATTATCTCGCGGGTACCCTCATGGTCTACCGACTTCACATCTCTCCCCTCGGGGCCAACCCGACTTCACCAATGTTCTGAGGTAAAGTCAAGGTAACCATGTGTCCATAACATCAAGGGGGAATCCGAGGAATCACCCTCGAAGGGTTCTCATACGTCTCCAATGTATCTATAATTTTTGATTGTTCCATGCTATTATATTATCCATCTTGGATGTTTTATATGCATTAGTATGCTATTTTATATCATTTTTTGAGACTAAGTTATTAACCTAGTGCTGAGTGCCAGTTGCTGTTTTTTTCCTTGTTTTTGCCTTTACATAAAATCAATACCAAACAGAGTCCAAACAAAACGAAACTTTTTGAGGATTTTTCTTGGACCACAAGACACCCTGGAAGCTTCGGGAGGAGGCTAGCAGGGCCACAAATTGGCAACAAGCTCAGGGGACGCGCCCCAGGGGGCGCCCCCCAGGCTTGTGGGCCCCTTGTGGCTCCTCTAACCCTAATTCTTCTTCTATAAATACCCAAATATTCCCCCAAAGACTAGAGGGCACACCAAAAATACATTTCCACCGCCGCAAGCTTCTGCTCTTGTAAGATCCCATGTTGGGGCCTTTTCTGACACTCTGCCGGAGGGGGATTCGATCACGGAGGGCTTCTACATCAACCTTGGTGCCCCTTCCGATGATGTGTGAGTAGTTTACCAAGGACCTATGGGTCCATAGCTAGTAGCTAGATGGCTTCTTCTCTCTCTTTGATCTTCAATACAATGTTTTCCTTGATGTTCTTGGAGATCTATTCGATGTAATCTTCTTTCGCGGTGCATTTGTTGAGATCCGATGAATTGTGGGATGTTCAGATTATCTACGAATATTATTTGAGTCTTCTCTAAACTCTCTTATGCATGATTTATATAGCTTTGTATTTATCTCCGATCTATTGATTTGGTTTGGCCAACTAGATTGATTTTTCTTGCAATGGGAGAGGTGCTTTGTAATGGGTTCAATCTTGCGGTGCTCAATCCCAGTGATAGAAGGGGACATGACACATATTGTATTGTTGCCATTAAGGATAAAAAGATGGGGTTTATTCATATTGTTTGGATCTATCCCTCTACATCATGTCATCTTTCTTAAGGCGTTACTCCGTTCTTGTTAACTTAATACACTAGATGCATGTTGGATAGCGGTCGATGTGTGGAGTAATAGTAGTAGATGCAGGCAGGAGTCGGTCTACTTGTCTCGGACGTAATGCCTATATACATGATCATTGCCTTGGATATCTACATATTTGTTTGCTTTTGTATCAATTGCTCAACAGTAATTTGTTTACCCACCGTATGCTTTCTTTCAAGAGAGAAGCCTCTAGTGAAAACTATGGCCCCTGAGTCTATCTTTTATCATATTATTTTCAGATCTATAAAACCAAAAACACAAAAATACCTTTCTGCAATTTATTTACTTTTATCTTATTTTGCACTTTTACTTATCTTTTATATCTATCACTATCAGATCTCATCCTTGCAAGTAACCATGAAGGGATTGACAACCCCTTTATCGCGTTGGGTGCAAGTATTTGTTTGTTTGTGTAGGTTCTATCATTGGAGGCTTGTGTGTTTGTCCTACTGGATTGATACCTTGGTTCTTAACTGAGGGAAATACTTATCTCTACTTTACTACATCACCCTTTCCTCTTCAAGGGAAAAACCAACGCAAGCTAAAGAAGTAGCACGAACAATTTCTGGCGCCGTTGCCGGGGAGGATCTACATCAAGCCTACCAACTACCTATCATAATCTCTCATCTCTTGCATTTACATTATTTGCCATTTGCCTCTTGTTTTCCTCTCCCCCACTTCTAAAACGTTTTCAGAAAAACACAAAAATATTTTCCTTTTATTTGCCTTCTTTCCGTTTGCCTTTTTTGTTTGCTTGTGTGATAGATTGCTTTTTGTGTCACGATGTCTCAAGAAAATACTAAGTTATGTGATTTTTCCAACACTAATAATAATGATTTTATTAGTACTCCAATTGCTCCCGCCACTAGTGCAAAATCTGATGAAATTAATGCCGCTTTGTTGAATCTTGTTATGAAAGAACAATTTTCTGGTAGTCCTAATGAAGATGCTGCATCCCATCTTAATACTTTCGTTGAGTTGTGTGATATGCAAAAGAAAAAAGATGTGGATAATGATATTGTCAAATTAAAATTATTTCCATTTTCACTACGAGATCGTGCTAAAACTTGGTTTTCATCCTTGCCTAAAAATAGTATTGATTCATGGAATAAGTGTAAGGATGCTTTTATTTCCAAATATTTTCCTCCCGCTAAGATCATTGATATGTCTCCATCGTATCTACTTTTTGTAACCCTTTTGCTCTTGTTCTCTAATTTGCATGATTTGAATGAAACTAACCTGGACTGACGCTATTTACAACAGAACTACCATGGTGTTGTTTTTGTGCAGAAATAAAAGTTCTCAGAGTTGGACGAAACTTTTTGGAGAATTATTTCAGAATAAATAAAAAATATTGGAACCAAGACCCACTGGTGGGGGGGCCTGGCTGCCCACAAGACACCTGGGCACGCCACCCCCATTTGGCGCGCCCTGGTGAGTGGTGGGGCCCTCGGGGCTCCGCTGCCCTAATTCCGATGCTATAAAATCCTATTTTTCCAGAAAAAATAGGAGAGGCAGTTTCATCGCGTTTTACGATACGGAGCCGCCGCCACCTCCTGTTCTTCATCAGGAGGCCAGATCTGGAGCCCGTTCGGGGCTCCGGAGAGGGGAATCTTCGGTCTTCGTCATGACCAACCCTCGCTCATCACCAATTCCATGAGGCTCCCCATCGGGAGTGAGTAATTCCTTCATAGGCTCGCTGGTCGGTGAGGGTTTGGATGAGATTCATCATGTAATCGAGTTAGTTTTGTTAGGGCTTGATCCCTAGTATCCACTATGTTCTGAGATTGATGTTGCTATGACTTTGCTATGCTTAATGCTTGTCACTAGGGCCCGAGTGCCATGATTTCAGATCTGAACTGTTTATGTTTTCACCATTATATCTATGTTCTAGATCTGATCTTGCAAGTTACATGCACCTGCTACGTGTTTTGATCCGTAAACCCCAGGGTGACAGTAATTGGGATACTTTCCGGTGATGACCGTAGTTTGAGGAGTTCATGTATTCACTATGTGTTAATGCTTTGTTCTAGTTCTCTATTAAAAGGAGTCCTGAATATCCCTTAGTTTCCTTATGGACCCCGCTGCCACGGGAGGGTAGGACAAAAGATGCCATGCAACTTCTTTTCCATAAGCACGTATGGCTATTTACGGAATACAAGCCTACATTATATTTATGAACTGGAGCTAGTTCTGTGTCGCCCTAGGTTATGACTGTTATATGATGAATATCATCCAACGAATTCATCGATCCAATGCCTACTAGTTTTTCACATATTGTTCTTGCTAAGTTACTACTGCTATTGCTACTGTTACAACTGCAACAAAATTACTGCTATCACTGTTATTGCTACTATTGCTGTTACCACTGTTATCAAAACTATCAAACTATTGTGCTATTGATCACTTTGCTGCAGATATTTAATCTCCAGGTGTGGTTGAATTGACAACTCAACTGCTAATACTTACAAATATTCTTTGGCTCCCCTTGTGTCGAATCAATAAATTTGGGTTGAATACTCTATCCTCAAAAACTGTTGCGATCCCCTGTACTTGTCGGTTATCAAGACCTTTTTCTGGCGCCGTTGCCTTGGAGCATAGCTATATTTTTTGAGTCACTTGGGATTTATATCTATTTATCACTATGAAGAATCTGAAAGATACAAGAACCAAGATCATTCCCTCTAAGCCGAGGGGAGGTAAGAAACTGCCATCTAGCTCTGTACTTGATTCACCTTCTGTTTTGAATAGACTTGCAACACCACCACATGCTATTAATCCTGATATGTCGCAAGTTATTGATGATGCCACTTTTGCTATGATTGATGCTTATGATGATGCTAGTACCTAGCTTGATGATAATGTGCCACTAGGTGAATTTCTTGATGAACAACTTTCGAGAGCTAAAGAAATTTAGCATGCTGAAACTAATGAAATTATTGAAACTGATGAATTCTTTGAAACTGAAAACTATGAAACACCTATTAGACCTAGCTCTCCTAGAATGGAAATGCATGAGATACCTGAGGGTTATGTTATGGATGGAGAGGTAGCTAGAGACTTTCTTGCTTGTAAGGATAGAGATGATCTTAATAAATTATTATGCAAGTTGAAGGAAGAATCTTTGAATGCTAGAATGAAATGTGATCCTAAGTTTGCTACTTCACCAATATTTGTTACCGATAAGGATTATGAATTCTCTGTCGACCCAGAGTTGATTACTCTGGTTGAATCTGATCCTTTCCATGGCTATGAAACTGAAACTATGGTGGCACATCTTACTAAATTAAATGATATAGCCACCCTATTTGCTCATGACGAAAAAATTCGCTTCTACTATATTCTTAAGTTGTTTCCTTTCTCATTAAAGGGTGATGCTAAGATATGGTACAATACTCTTGCTCCTGGTTGTGTGCGTAGTCCCCAGGATATGATTTACTACTTCTCTGAAAAATATTTCCCGGCTCATAAGAAACAAGCTACTTTATAGGAAATATTTAACCTTGTGCAAATTGAAGAAGAGAGTCTCACACAAGCTTGGGGGAGGCGTCTCCAATTACTTAATGCTTTGCCTGATTATCCTCTCAAGAAAAATGAAATACTCGATATCTTCTATAATGGACTAACTGATGCTTCTAGGGGCTTCCTAGATAGTTGTGCTGGTTGTGTTTTCAGGGAACGAACTATTGAACAAGCTGATGAATTATTGAATAATGTATTGAAAAACTATGATGATTGGACACTTAACCACCTCCTAAACCCACTACGAAGAAGAGGGGTATCTTATTTCTCAGTCTTGAAGATATGTAAGAGGCAAAGAAATGTATGAAGGAGAAAGGTACTAAAGCTGAGGATGTTAAGAATTTACCACCTATTGAAAAAATACATGGTCTTGATGCACCACAACCAAAGGTGGTTGAGGTAAATTATTCATTGAAATTTGATGAATGTGATATCCCTTACAATAAACATCATAGTCAATGCTTATATGAATTTGACAACTACATTATGAAACAAGATCACATCAATGCAAATGTTATGAAACAATTGAAACAAAATTATGATATGATAGATCGCTTGAGTGACTTGTTATTTAGAATCACTAATGATGTTAGAGGTGTAGGAAAACATGCTTCTATGGTTCAAACCCAGTTAGAACAAGTTGCTAAATCTCAAAGTGAATTGCTAAATGAAATGAATAATAATATGAATGATTATGCTATTAGAGTAGCAACTAGAGGAGGCAAAATGACTCAGGGACCACTTTATCCAGAGAGACATCCTAAAAGAATTGAACAAGACTCTCAAAGAATTAATACTGATGCACCTAGTCCTTCTAGAAAGAAAAATAAAAATGATAGGACTTTGCATACCTCTGGTGAACATGAGATAGAAAAACCTTCTAAAGATAACAATGATGTTTCTATTTCTGATGCTGAAACCCAGTCTGGTAATGAACATTCACCTAGTGATAATGAAAATGATAGTGATGATGTTCATGAAGATGCTCAACTAGACAATGATAAAGAACCAGATAATGATGTTGAAATAGAACCTGTTGTTGATCTTGATAACCCACAACTTAAAAATAAACGTCATGATAAAAGAGACTTTGTGGCTAGAAAACATGGTAAAGAAAGAGAGGCATGGGTTCAGAAACCCATGCCCTTTCCATCCAAACCATCTAAGAAAAAAGATGATGAAGAATTTGAACACTTCGCTGAAATGCTTAGGCCAGTCTTTTTGCGTACTCGCTTGACTGATATTCTAAAGATGGCCCCTTATGAAAAATACATGAAAGACATTATCGCTAATAAAAGGAAAATACTTGAAGCTGAAATCTCCACCATGCTTGCTAATTACTCTTTTAAGGATGGAGTACCTAAAAAACTTGGAGATCCGGGAATACCAACTATACCTTGCTCCATCAAAAGAAATTATGTCAAAATTGCTTTATGTGATTTAGGAGCTGGTGTTAGTGTTATGCCTTTCTCTTTATATAAAAGACTTGATTTGAATAAACTCACACCTACTAAAATATCTTTGCAAATGGCTGACAAATCAACTGCCATACCTATCGGTATTTGTGAGGATGTGCCCGTTGTTGTTGCAAATGTTACTATCTTAACAAACTTTGTTATACTTCAGATGCCCGAGGATGACAACATGTCGATTATCCTTGGTAGACCCTTTTTGAATACTGCAGGGGCTGTTATTGATTGCAATAAAAGTAAAGTCACTTTTCATATCAATGGTAATGAGCATACGGTTGATAACCCACAAGTATAGGGGGTCGCAACAGTTTTCTAGTGTAGAGTATTCAACCCGAATTTATAGATTCGACACAAGGGGAGCCAAAGAATATTTGCAAGTATTAGCAGTTGAGTTGTCAATTCAACCACACCTAGAGATTAAATATCTGCAGCAAAGTGATCGGTAGCACAGTAATATGATAGTTTGATAGTAGTGGTAACAGTAACAGTAACGGTAACAGTTTCGTAGCAGTTGTAACAGTAGCAAAGGCAATAGTAACTTAGCAAGAACAATATGTGAAAAACTCGGAGGCATTGGATCAGTGAATTTGTTGGATGATATTCATCATATAACAGTTATAACCTAGGGCGACACAGAACTAGCTCCAGTTCATAAATATAATGTAGGCTTGTATTACGTAAATAGTCATACATGCTTTTGGAAAAGAACTTGCATGACATCTTTTGTCCTACCCTCCCATGGCAGCGGGGTCCATAAAGAAACTAAGGGATATTAAGGCCTCCTTTTAATAGAGAACCGGAACAAAGCATTAACATATAGTGAATACATGAACTCAAACTACGGTCATCACCGGAAATTATCCCAATTACTGTCACCCTGGGGTTTACGGATCATAACACGTAGTAGGTGAAAATGACTAGCAAGATCGGATCTAGAACATAGATATAATGGTGAAAACATAAACGGTTCAGATCTGAAATCATGGCACTCGGGCCCTAGTGACAAGCATTAAGCATAGCAAAGTCATAGCAACATCAATCTCAGAACATAGTGGATACTAGGGATCAAGCCCTAACAAAACTAACTCGATTACATGATGAATCTCATCCAACTCCTCACCGACCAGCGAGCCTACGAAGGAATTACTCACTCCCGGTGGGGAGCATCATGAAATTGGTGATGAAGGAGGGTTGCTGATGACGAAGACCAAAGATTCCCCTCTCCGGAGCCCCAAACGGGCTCCAGATCTGGCCTCTCGATGAAGAACAGGAGGTCGCGGCAGCTCTGTATCATGAAACGTGATGAAACTTCCTCTCTTATTTTTTCTCCAAAAATAGGATTTTATAGAGTTGGAATTTGGGTTAGCGGTGCCCCGAAGGCCCCACCACCCACCAGGGCGCGCCAGGAGGGGGGTGGCGCACCCTGGTGTCTCGTGGGCAGCCAGGGCACCCCCTCTGGTGGCTCTTGGTTCTAGTATTTTTCTTTTATACTGAAATAAATCTCCAAAAAGTTTTGTCCAATTCCGAGAACTTTTATTTCTGCACAAAAACAACACCATGGTAAATCTGCTGAAAACAACGTCAGTCCGGGTAAGTTTCATTCAAATCATGCAAAATAGAGTCCCAAACAAGAGCAAAAGCGTTAGGAAAAGTAGATACGATGGAGACGTATCAACTCCCCCAAGCTTAACCCATTGCTTGTCCTCAACCTATTCAGTTGACAAACTGAAAGTGATGAAGAAAAACTTTTACGAACTCTTTTGTTCTTGTTTACATATATATGCTTAAGTAGCACCCAGGTTTTCAGCAAAGATCATGACTAACCATATCAACAATAACTCTTAGAAATTATATTAACTCATATCAATGGCATAAGCAACTAGCGAGCAATAATAAAATATCTCAAATGCCAACACTTTGTCAAAACAATCATGATATAATATGACAACAGTGGTATCTCACTAGCCCTTTCTGAGAACGCAAAACATAAATGCAGAGCACCTCCAAAGTTCAATTGGCGACTAAACATTGTAATTCATGGTAGAAAATATCCAGTCATGATGCATTCAACATTAACTATACACAATGCAGGAGGATGACAATAGTGCTCTCAGTTCTGGCGCTTGTTTGAGAAGGTGATGACTCAACATAAAATTGAATAGATAGTCCCTTCGTAGAGGGAAGCAGGGATTTCCAGAGGTGCCAGAGCTCAAAGATTAAATAAGAGATAAATAAAATTTTGGGAGGTGCACCCTTCCTGTCAATGTTACGACCAAGAGTTTTCAATATCTTCCATGCTAAACACATTAGCGACGGTTCCCAAGCAATGAAAGTAAAGTTTTACCCCCCCTCCACCAACAAACACACTCCACGGCTAGCCGAATCCATGGGTACAGTCCATACCAACAACAATCCTGGGGGAGTTTTGTTTAATTATTTGCAATTTTTTGATTTTGGGATTGGGAATCCCTATTACCGGCCCCTCTCATGCAAGGATGAGTGAATAAACACTCATCATGAGAATAACCTGCTTAGCATGGAAGATACTGACTACCCACTATCGCTCCATGAGCGGTCCAGGCAAACAAAATAGATGTTCATTTGAAATTTTAGAGGTGGCATGTGCAAATTTACTTGGAACGGCAGGGTAATACCGCATATAGGTAGATATAGTGGACTCATCTGGAATAACTTTGGTTTAAGGGTTTTCATGCACAAGCAGTATTCCCGCTTAGTAAAGGTGAAGGCTAGCAAATAGGTTGAGAAGCGGCCAGCTAGAGAGCAAAAATGGTCATGAACATGTGTTATGCATAATCAACATTGAATACTAGCATGAGTAGGATATGAACACCATGAACATAACTATCGTAGAGGCAATGTTGGTTTTGATTCAACTACATGCGTGAACATGTGCCAATTCAAGCCACTTGAAACATTCAGAGGAGGATACCAAATCATCATACTACATCACAATCATTTTAATGCATGTTGACACCTAAGATAAATCATTATCCACTCCTAGCTACTTGAGCATGGCATGAGCAACTATAATCTCTAATTGTCAATGCAAACATGTTTGATCATAATATGCTGAATCATGGATACTAGGTTAAACATATTTACAAAAACAAAAACAAGTTGAGTTCATACCCGCTTCTCTCTGCCACAGCCACTTCATCAAATATTGTCATTATTGCCTTTCACTTGCATGACCAAATGAAAATAATAACAGTGCAAGAATGCCGTGGACTAAGCTGGAATCTACAAGCATTTTATTCAAAAGGGAAAGACAAGGCAATTTGGGCTCTTTGGTAGATCAACAATAATGCATATGAGAGCCACTCAACATTTTCATCGTGGTCTTCTCCTTGGTACGACTCAAATAAAGAGAAAAGAATTTCAGAGAAACACACTGAAATATTTTTGTAGTTTTTAGTTTTTCTTGGAGAAAGCAAATTAAAGAAGGAAAAGAAACAAAAACGAGAAAAACTATTTACACGGGAGAGCTCCCAACAAGCAAAAGAAGAAGCGAGAAACCTTTTTGGTTTTTCTTTTAATACTGCAACTAATTAAACTAGAAAGAAAAACCGAAAAGAAGCAAGAAATATTTTTGGATTTTCTCAAAGTTTTTCAAACACACAAGAATAAAGCGAGAAAATAAATCTAGCATGGATAATACAATGAAAAAGTATGGACACCGACAACTGGAATGAAATATGTGAACATGAATGTAATGTCGGTGGAAATACGTACTCCCCCAAGCTTAGGCTTTTGGCCTAGCTTGGTAATCACCATCCGCGGCCTGGATAATAGTCAGAGTGATAGCTCACAGAGGCCCTCGGCGCTGCCTCCTCAGCCCGTCGAGCAGCCTCGACCGCCGCGTTGTACCCGTGGGCCTCGCTCTCAAGAACATAATATCTTCCTTTGCTGCGATAATCAAAAAGAGCAGGCACGGGCAAAATAACAGATACAATGGTTTTTTTTATTGAACCTCAAGTTGTAAGTATAATTAGTGATTGTGCCCTTAAGGAACTTATGGTGCTTCATGGCCTCAAAGTCTAAGTACTGGGTAGGTAAAATGGGATCGTTAGGCCAAGGTGACACACCCAGCTCCTTAGCTACACGGGAAGCATAAATCCCATCATAAAAGTGACCACTAACAGCGTTGTGCTGCAATCTCCGTGCAACAATCACTCCAAGATTATAACATTTTATTCCTGTCAGAGCAGTGTGTATGAGACTCAAATCCGGGGCACAAAGTGTACTGCAATCTTGCTTGCCCATGATGCATTTTCCATTCAAGAGTACAAAGCAGTGGATTGATGGAAAATGAATACTTTTTATTCTAGCTTGAGTCACTCCTCTATCCTCACCGTAATAGAAACTAGTCAAAAACGACTCATACTCAGATCTTGGTGGCTCATCCAGCGAACCCCAATATGTAAATTTACATGCAACACAGAAGGCTTCTAGAGGCATGGTGTAAGCATTATTATAAAGGCTAAATGAAACTCTAGACTCATGAGGATAAAATTTGAATTTCTTAGTAAATGTCTCTGTGAGGTTGAGATGTTGGATGCACTTATCTTCGATGAATGGAGCGAGTTCAGTGTTGTGAACATATTGCTCAAATTCTTCCTCGATACCTGCACCAACCATGAACTCGTTACACGTCCATAGGCACGATTTGGTGTCAGCGTCCCGCGTCGAGCTTGCACTTGGTTCAACATAAGATTGTCGAACTGAGCTTCCGCTTGAAGATGCCTCTGAGGACCTCCTCCTCAAAGAACTCCTAAAGAATTGCATTTTTATTTGCGAATAATTTCTGAAAATATTTAGGACACAAAAATTTTGTCAACAAAACTTCACAAGATTGATAGCAACTACTCATGTGGATGTCTAGAGGCTATATCAAGCATTCAAACTACTTGGAACTCCAAGAATTCAACATGCAAGCCCATTCACAACATCACCAAGAGTAGCTAATTATTCAAAATATAAACCACTAAAGCAAAAACTAATTGGAGCAATGGAGGAGTCACATACCAAGTAGCAATCCCCCAAAATAGTTTCAGAAATGGAGCTTTGAGCAAAGAGATCGAAATCCGTGGGTTTGAGAGCAAGAACACGAGAGAGAGAGAGCAATGGTGATTTTTTTCTGGAGGTAGGAGATGACATGGGCTAAAGGGATAAGTGAGAGGGGCTACATGGGGCCCACCACCCACCAGGGTGCGCCTAGGGTGGCTGGCGCACCCTGGTGTCTCGTGGGCACCAGGGGCACCCCCCTCTGATGTTATTTGTACCAGAAATTCAGAAATATTCAGAAAAAATCGTATTAAAATTTTAGGGCATTCTGAGCACTTTTATTTTTGGGCACTTTTTTATTGCACGGAAAATCCAGAAAGCAGGATAAACATGGCATTTTATTTTATTTAACTAAGAAAAACATAAAACAGAGGGTAAATACAGAAGGTAGTGCCTACTAGATTCATCGACTTCATACCTCTAAAAAATGATCCATTAATAAGGTTGATCAAGTCTTATTAACAACCACTTTTGATTAGCATGAAATCGAAGAACTTTCATAAAACACTAAGTTACCTCAACGGGGATATGCATATCCCCAACAATAAGTATGTCGTATTTCTTTTTGGCAGTAGGTAAAGGGAGTTGAAAGCTTCCAATAGTAATTGTCGGAGATTTTTCAATAACATTAATACCATTAACTTGAAATTATTTCCTCAGGATGTGCACCGTATGCTCATTACCATTGATATGAAAAGTAACTTTGCTTTTATCGCAATCAATAACAGCCCCTGCAGTGTTCAAAAAAGGTCTACCAAGGATAATCGACATGTTGTCGTCCTCGGGCATCTCAAGTATAACAAAGTCTGTTAAGATAGTAACATTTGCAATAACAACAGGCACATCCTCACAAATACCGATAGGTATGGCAGTTGATTTGTCGGCCATTTGCAAAGATATTTCAGTAGGTGTGAGTTTATTCAAATCAAGTCTTTTGGATAATAAGAAAGGCATAACACTAACACCAGCTCCTAAATCGCACAAAGCAGTTTTGACATAATTTCTTTTGATGGAGCACGGTATAGTTGGTATTCCCGCATCTCCAAGATTTTAGGTACTCCATCCTTAAAAGAATAATTAGCAAGCATGGTGGAGATTTCAACCTCAGGTATTTTTCTTTTATTAGTGACAATTCCTTTCGTGTATTTTGCATAAGGGGCCATCTTCAAAATATCAGTCAAACGGGTACGCAAAAAGACTGGCCTAAGCATTTCAGCAAAGCGTTCAAATTCTTCATCATATTTTTTCTTAGAAGGTTTAGGAGGAAAGGGCATTGGTTTCTGAACCCATGGCTCTCTTTCTTTTCCGTGTTTTCTAGCCACAAAGTCTCTTTTATCATATCTTTTATTTTTAGGTTGTGGGTTATCAAGATCAACAGTAGGTTCTATTTCAACATCATTATCTGGTTCTTTATCATTGTCTGGTTGAGTATCTTCATGAATATCATCATTATCATTTTCATTATCACTAGATGAGTGTTCATTACCAGATTGAGTTTCAGCATCAGAAATAGAGACATCATTGTTATCTTCAGAAGGTTTTTCTTTCTCAGGTTCACTAGAGGTATGCAAAGTCCTATCATTTTTCTTCTTATTTTTCTTTTTAGAAGGACTAGGTGCATCAACATTAATTCTTTCAGAGTCTTGTTCAATTCTTTTAGGGTGTCCCTCAGGATAAAGTGGTTCCTGAGTCATTTTGCCTCCTCTAGTTGCTACTCTAACAACAAAATCATTCATATTATTATTCATTTCACAAATCTATTTTTTTCGAGATTTAGCAACTTGTTCTAACTGGGTTTGAACCATAGCGAGCAATCATATCAGAATTATATTTCAATTGTTTCATAACATTTGTATTGAAGTGATCTTGTTTCCTAATGTAGTTGTCAAACTCATATAAGCATTGACTAGGATGTTTATTGTAAGGGATGTCACGTTCATCAAACTTTAATAAAGAATTTACCTCTACCACCTGTGGAGGTGGTGGTATGTCAAGGCCATGTATTTCTTCAATAGGTGGTAAATTCTTAACATCCTCAGCTTTAATACATTTTTCCTTCATGCATTTCTTTGCCTCTTGCATATCTTCAGGACTAAGAGATAAGATACCCCTCTTCTTCGGAGTGGGTTTAGGCGGTAGTTCAGGAAGAGTCCAATCATCATAATTCTTCAATATATTATTCAATAATTCCTCAGCTTGTTCAACAGTTCGTTCCCTGAAAACACAACCAGCACAACTATCTAGGAAGTCCCTAGAAGCATCAGTTAGTCCATTATAGAAGATATCAAGTATTTCATTTTTCTTAAGAGGATGATCAGGCAAAGCATTAAGCAATTGCAGAAGCCTCCCCCAAGCTTGTGGGAGACTCTCTTCTTCAATTTGCACAAAGTTAAATATTTCCTGTAAGGCAGCTTGTTTCTTATGAGCAGGAAAATATTTTTCAGAGAAGTAATAAATCATATCCTGGGGACTACAAACACAACCAGGAGCTAGAGTATTGTACCATATCTTAGCATCACCCTTAAATGAGAATGGAAATAATTTGAGAAAATAATAGTAGCGAATTTTCTCATCATGAGCAAAAAGGGTGGCTATATCATTTAGTTTAGTAAGATGTGCCACTACAGTTTCAGTTTCATAGCCATGGAAAGGACCAGATTCAACCAGAGTAATTAACTCTGGGTCGACAGAGAATTCATAATCCTTATCAGTAACAAAGATATGTGAAGTAGCAAACTTAGGATCACATTTCATTCTAGCATTCAAAGATTTCTCTTTTAGTTTGCATAATAATTTCTTAAGATTATCTCTATCCTTGCAAGCAAGAAAGTCTCTAGCTATCTCCTAATCCATAACATAACCCTCAGGTATCTTAGGAAATTCAAATCTAGGAGAGCTAGGTCTAATAGGTGTTTCATAATTTCCAGTTTCAAAGACTTCATGAGTTTCAATAATTTCATCGGTTTCAACATTCTCAATATCTTTAGCTCTAGCAATTTGTTCATCAAGAAATTCACCTATTGGCACATTATCATCAAGCATAATACTAGCATCATCATAAGCATCATACATAGCAGAACTTGCATCATCAATAACTTGCGACATATTAGGATTAATAGCATGTGGTGTGTTGCAAGTTTACTCAAAATAGAAGGTGAATCAATTGCAGAGTGTGATGGCAAATCCTTACCTCCCCTCGTCTTAGAGGGAACGATCTTGGTTTTCGTATTCTTTAGATTCTTCATAGTGATAAATAGATATAAATCCCAAGTGACTCAACAAATATAGCTATGCTCCCCGGCAACGGCGCCAGAAAAATGGTCTTGATAACCCACAAGTATAGGGGATCGCTACAGTTTTCAAGGGTAGAGTATTCAACCCAAATTTATAGATTCGACACAAGGGGAGCCAAAGAATATTTGCAAGTATTAGCAGTTGAGTTGTCAATTCAACCACACCTGGAGATTAAATATCTGCACCAAAGTGATCAGTAGCACAGTAATATGATAGTTTGATAGTAGTGGTAACAGTAACAGTAACGGTAACAGTTTCGTAGCAGTTGTAACTGTAGCAAAGGCAATACTAACTTAGCAAGAACAATATGTGAAAAACTCGTACGCATTGGATCGGTGAATTCATTGGATGATATTCATCATATAACAGTCATAACCTAGGGCGACACAGAACTAGCTACAGTTCATAAATATAATGTAGGTATGTATTCCGTAAATAGTCATACGTGCTTATGGAAAAGAACCTGCATGACATCTTTTGTCCTACCCTCCCGTGGCAGCGGGGTCCATAAAGAAACTAAGGGATATTAAGGCCTCCTTTTAATAGAGAACCGGAACAAAGCATTAACATATAGTGAATACATGAACTCAAACTACGGTCATCACCGGAAATTATCCCAATTACTGTCACCCTGGGGTTTACGGATCATAACACGTAGTAGGTGAAAATGACTAGCAAGATCGGATCTAGAACATAGATATAATGGTGAAAACATAAACGGTTCAGATCTGAAATCATGGCACTCGGGCCCTAGTGACAAGCATTAAGCATAGCAAAGTCATAGCAACATCGATCTCAGAACATAGTGGATACTAGGGATCAAGTCCTAACAAAACTAACTCGATTAAATGATGAATCTCATCCAACTCCTCACCGACCAGCAAGCCTATGAAGGAATTACCCACTCCCGGTGGGGAGCATCATGGAATTGGTGATGAAGGAGGGTCGGTGATGACGAAGACCAAAGATTCCCCTCTCCGGAGCCCCAAACGGTGGCGGCGGCTCCGTATCATGAAACACGATGAAAATTTCTCTCTTATTTTTTCTCCAAAAATAGGATTTTATAGAGTTGGAATTAGGGCCAGCGGAGCCCCGAAGGCCCAACCACCCACCAGGGCGCGCCAGGAGGGGGTGGCGCACCCTTGTGTCTCGTGGGCAGCCACGGCAACCCCTCTGGTGGATCTTGGTTCCAGTATTTTTCTTTTATTCTGAAATAAATATCCAAAAAGTTTCGTCCAGTTCTGGGAAATTTTATTTCTGCACAAAAACAACACCATGGTAGTTCTGCTGAAAATAACGTCAGTCCGGGTTAATTTCATTCAAATTATGCAAATTAGAGTCCAAAACAAGAGCAAAAGCGTTAGGAAAAGTAGATACGATGGAGACGTATCAACGGTGCATTTTCCGAAGAAATAATTTCAAGTGAATGGTATTAATGTTATTGAAAAATCTCGAACAATTACTATTGGAAGTTTTCAACTCCCTTTACCTACTGCCAAAAAGAAATTTGAAATACTTATTGTTGGGGATATGCATATCCCCGTTGTGGTAACTTAGTGTTTTATGAAAATTCTTCGGGTTCATGCCAATTGAAAGTGGTTGTTAATAAGACTTGATCAACCTTATTAATGGATTATTTTTGAGAGGCATGTGGTCGATGAATTTAGTAGGCACTACCTTCTGTCCTTACTTTTAAATTCTTGTTTTTCTTAGTTAAATAAAATAAAACTAGCAGGTGCACCCGCGCATTTGCGCGGCTAGCATTTGGTATATTTATATTTGCAATGAGTCATTTGCCTTTTGATGTTTTGGTTTAGGTATTTGATTTTTTTACCCTGTACGGAAGTTTATAATTATTGTATAATAAACTCCTGTATATGCATATTCTTTTAGCTTCATACAATTTTTGTATTTCACTTATTCCCATATATTGGTATTAGTATTTATTTTATTCACTCAAGGTTCTATGAGGTTTATTGTACATTGCACAATGTTTTATATATATAAGATAATAATCATTCATAACAATTTATTTTCTTTCATACGATTGAAGGTATTTCATTTGTGTTTTGGCGGAAAAAAATCTAAGTTATTTTTCACTATATGATTTGTATCCGTTTGATTAAACTCTTTTGAAGAAATGTGCCTTTGGATGGCTACATTTGTATATATTTTTATTTAGAAAATGAATGTACATTATTGTGTGAGTTACCATTAGTCGTACATTTCACCTTTTTTGTGTCCTCACCTTCTCTGTAGCTACTTTTTTTTATCTTCCTTTGGTTATACTCCTATATTTTTTACATCATTCAGTTTGCTACCATAGTAAAAAGCAGGAATAAAAAAACTATCGTGTGACTAAAATCACGGAGACAACCAAAATCCCCTTTCTCTTTCGTTCTATCTACCGGCTGTGATTTGGATAAGCACGGCCATGGGTTGGGCAAGGGAGACCACTGAAGAACGCGGCAAGCTGCTCAACCTCGTCATGTACGGCGGCTAGTGGGTAGCGGCCGTGGCGACGGGGCTGGAGGTTGGTGGCGCGGAGCAGGCGGTGACGCAGCTGACGGAGGGCGCACTGGTTCGCAGATTTCCTGGACGAACTCATCCATGCTCATCTTCCAAGCTGGTTGTACCAAATCGAGTGGGATGCTTGTAGTCTTGGAGGCCAGTTGTGACCGAGGCGTGGGCTGCGCGTTCGAGCTACTGATGTTGCGCCAACACCAGCGAGGCCGCATCTCACGTCACTAATTTGGAAAGGCGGATGCCGGTCACCGGGCAGGTCACAGGTGCCGGGACAGAGCTACTGATGCTGCGTTGAAAGGCTTGTTGTTCCTTTTTCGTCCCAGCCTGAGGAAGAGCAACATGTATGAATCTTTTTGTATTTGTAAGTTCCCACATCATTTTGTACTTCATCATGTATAAATTAACGAAAAAACTAACGCCCACACGTGTGGCATCTTGCACATCGCCTACACGCCTCCATCACCACTCATTTTGCCACGTATGAACAGATGACATCAGCAGGAATCTTTTTGGTTTTCGGCTTAAAAATGTTTTATCTCTTAATTAAAAAATTGAATTAAAAATTCATTTTCACCATTAAATCCGTCTCGACAAGATCTTCAAAACTAGACCCCATGTTGATATGTTTCGACAAAAAAAAAAATTTGCCCAAAAGTTGCCATGATGTTTACACTGTAGTTGCCATAGTGCTTAAACTAAAGTTGCCATGTGGAAATTTTAGTTTGTAGAGCATGGCAATTTTAGTTTTTTTATGATGGCAATTCCAGTACTTTGACCATGAAATTTATTTTTTGTATAAATCATGGCAATTTTAAGTGCATGTATCATGGCAATTTTAGTTTATGGTTCATGGCAAGTCTAGTTTCTTAATTCCCCGTTTTATAATATGTCAAAATTTACTTTTAAATGTAGACGAAAATAGCTGAAACATATCATGGCAACTTCAGTGTAAACATCATTGCAATTCATATGCAATAGACATGGCAACTTTTAACCCAAAAAAAATTCGTCGAAATATATTGATATGAGATCTAGTTTCGAAGATCTCGTCGCGAGGGATTTAATGATGAAAACGGATCTTCAATCGGATTTTTCAGTTAAGAGATAAAACATTTTAAAAACTAAAAATCCAAAAAGATTCCCACATGCATGCATGTGGTGATGTGGCGCAGTCTGTGTGTTATAGGACGTGTGGGCAGGTTTGGCTCCCACCACACATGTGGGCGTTAGCGTTGTCCTAAATTAAAAGATCTGGTGTCTTCGACCCCTTACTTATTGGCTTGCTTTTGAACTGAATGAAGTAATACTTGACCGAAGACTTGCTTGTGTGGTTGATGTGACATATTTTTGTGTGATACACTTTGTTAATTACTGTTCCTTGATGTGCTATATTTCTGTGCGATACAGTGTGTTAATTACTTTTCCTTGATGTGCTTGAGATGGAAAGTTTTCCTCAACTATGACTGAAAGTGTTGATGCAGTGTTGGACGGGGTGACTATCTAAATGCTTAGTCGTTTGCAGACAATTTAATACTCCCTCCGTAACTTAATATAAGGCGTTTTTTGACACTATGACATTGAGAATAAACGTCTTATAGTAAGTTACACAGGGAGTAGCACAATAGAATCCGATTTGCATATCTCATTGATACTGAGTAGAAATCATATTCTTCTCGATTAAGGTATTAGAAAAACGAAATTGAACCCAACTCTGTGTAAACCATGTATCAATCCTAATGGGCTGGTATAGGCCCTAGGGTCGTGATGCGGGCCCATTTTTATCACCTAGAAAACTACCGGTTCATATCATTAGTGAAATATCCTGTACATGTCACCTACATATAACATGGATGGGTTGTTGGCTAGGACTTATCATTGGCGAACTTTGACCTTGTCATCGGTGACCACAAAGTGGATCCATGATGAACCTCTGCTCCTCTTCTCGATTTTGTTCATCTGATTGTGCCTCCTCTGGTCAAGGCCTCAAACCCTAACCGGTGTTGTGTAGATGGAGGCGCTACTGCAGTTGCAGCGTGCACTGCTCGGCGCGGTTGTTCTCATGTGAGCTGAGGCGGAGTAGGAGACATGTATTAATCCCTTCGTATTCTCTCATCATTTTCTCCATTCTCCTCTTGGTAGTATATATGCGTGTTATAAGTTGATTTATTTAGTTCCTCTGTAAATTTATTTCAAAGGTAACGTGCTAGTGTTAAAGTTTGATTTCTGAAGCGTGTATTATTACAATGAACCACTAAGTATGTAGTGTAATTATAATTTAATTAGTACATTTCCTCGTACAAAATTGTTTTTTGTATGGATTATTTAGAGAATGTGGATCTTAGAGTTATTATTTCAATTTCCATTGTTCTACCTTCCGATTTTTTAGGGGTTAGAGCTTACATTATTTTCTTTAGTGGACATTCTACCCAACTTAAAATATTGTTTCTTGAACACTTCCGCAGCATGCAGGATCAATCAGTGAAGAAATTACAAATGTAGTAGTTAATCTTGTAGGATTAGATGTGCCTTTACCTTCTCAACTTTCTGGTTCAATTACAACATCCGAAGCCTGTCATCAGGCACAATTTATAGCATAATTTTGTTTGACGAAGCTGAGATTATTAATTTTTGAGATTGAATCTAAACATAAATCTTGTGCCACATATTTGGTGTATAATCTTTGGGTTTCTTCAGATTTCTCATCCAATGAGCGGTGAGGGGTCTCACAGAGTATGGAGTACTGATTCATAAATTTCCTGGACAAAATCGTCCTACTGGGTTTAAGCTTGTTGTTGCCGGGTCATCAATGCCAGGGCGGGGTATGGCAGAAAATAATGGCTGGCTGATGGAGAATGGTTGGATCGGAGGCACATGACAAAGGGGCCATTGTGTCTATGGTCCTTAAGAGGTATGGGGTAACAGAGGCAGATTCATATGAGGAGATCGCAGGATAAATAAATAGCAGCAAAATCTGAGCAGCGTGTGCAGGCGGCCTATGAGTTGTTGCCCTCATTGCTAGTGATGTTGGACTCATACCAAATGTAAGTGCTGATGATAAGCATCATTCCTAATGCATATTATGCCTTATAATTCCACCATAGCATTGTAAAGTGTTCTATTATTTGTTGTCACCATGTCCTAGCAAAAAGGCACTAATTTTTCAAATTTAATTATGTGTCAATCAACACACAATGGTTTTGTATATGTGTTGTAGGTCGTGCATACGATATTGAAGATCTATTCATGATTACTGGAAAGGATGTGTGAGATATAGAGGTTTTAGTACCCAGAACAAAAAACCAACAAAAGTGCATGTCTTTTAGAAAATTACAATGTGAACTGCTTTTGATAGTGCTACTAATATTCACACCCTTATAATCTAATAAGTATCCTTCTTACGATGGACATTCTCAAGTACTGTTACTATATCATTGTAAATATCCTTCTTATCATGGACGTTGTCAAGTAGTGTTGCTGTGTCTTTGTAAATACATATAGTCTGCCTTATTATTTAAATGATAAGCTACTAATCTACTAATTTTTTAGTTAACTTCCTTGTCCTCCTTCTTCTTGTTTTGCTTACTAATCTATTGGAACTTACCAGGAACCTCTTCACTGTGTTAAAATAAATATATATTTTTTAAAACTAAAAACATTTCAAAAAATCTAGAAGTTTACATAATGATAAAATCAATCACCTGTATATCCTTTATATCTGGAATGTTTTGCTTGCTTCTTTAATGTTTTTACACGGTGTCCACCTCACCATCCGTCAATTCCTGTGCAATATATGTAAGACGAATTAGATAGGGATTCTATAATTAAATGCACCTTTACCTCCTCAGCTTTACATTCAAGTAGAACATCTCAAGCCTACCATCATGCATAAATGTTCTTTTAGCTGCCAAAGGTGAGATTACTATGATTGAGCTTGAATTTGAAGATAAGTCTCCTTCCACATAGTTGTATCATCCGGTGCTTCTTCAGATTTCCCATCGACCGAGTTCAGTAAGCTAGATGTACTATGTAACCTTGTAGCCTCCTCGTAATATAAATTGCAGTTTGTAGTAGCTATGTGGTCACTATTTTGGAGTAGAGTCGATACCTACTGTACCATTCATGTTAGTTAACAGTAAGTATAATATAATAGTTGTCCACATGAGTGATATGCTTACCTAGGTGTTACCCTTTCTTGATATATACCACAACTCTTGCAATAATATGTGTTCCTTGGTAGCAAGTTTGTGACAATCATCAGATTACATTTACCAGCATTGAATACCTTCTTGTAACTGATCTATTGTAGCTATTGTTGTGAAGACAAAAATCTAAAATATACCTAAAACTCAAGAAATTAAGAGATATAAATAAGTCAACTAAGATCTCATTATAACTAAAATTGCAGGTCTTAGAGACTTATTACCCAGGAAGAGTGATGATAGCATATATTGGAACTAATGCAGTACCCGATTTGTCCGGTTTCATGTCTCACTCATGTAAGTACTCCAGTAAGTTCTTCTAATGCAGTACTCCAGTAAGTTTTTCTAATGCCTCCTATAAAACATTTGTTCTTCTAGTGTCCCTAGAGTACTTTATCTACCCCGATCATTTTTGTTAAGTTCTTTCTGCCGAGTTCCTATGCATATTTGGAGTAAATAAGAATAATTTATCTTTGCTTCAGCTTGACTTTGATGCGAGCACACTTAAATTTTGATTAGAATCATTATAAATAAAATCAGCAGTGCAAATTTTCTGTTAACATTGATGGATGTCATGGATCGGTTCCTTCTTGGACCGCAAATTGTTGTTGCCTTCAAAACTATCTTAAAAAGTATTTACCTTTTATTGACAGTGTATGTATGAAAGTTTATTAGAAATTTAGACTTTTTTGCGGGAGATTAGAAATCAAGAATTGTTCATCAGATGGAAACATCTAAACACACATGGAGTCAGCAAAGTTATTACCTAATTAAATTTGACGACTTGTTGTCTGCCTTCTTTTGATGCTAGTTGGGTGCCAAAACATCACAGGAGCGTACTGGATGCATCGTGTCTTTGATCCTATGGCATGATGGAAAGCATATTGGATAGGCTGCAGTCTTGCTTTCGATCTACCCGGCGTCCGAGCGGCGCTTGTATGTTCAAAGCTATCATGTTTCTTCGCATGCATAGGGAGTTTCTCTCTCCTTCATGTGTTATGACGTCCTTGTGTAATTGTGTTTGTAGATGCCTATGGTTGCAAGAAATCAGTCAAGCCATATGAAAATCAAGTAGAAAAGAATTGATCAAATTCTACTTCGCGTGTGTGAAACCCATGTGTCAATCAGGTGAGGGCTTCAAAGCAGTCTTTTGGAATATCCCTTTTGCCTGCAAGTTTACATCCTCGGCCAATGATTAGATTAGTTTGGTCCTCTTTTTTCGGAAAAGAAGGATTAGTACGGTTCCATATCTGATTCCGATTGTAACTAAAAAGGATTGTTTATTGGTAAATAAAGAAAGGATTGTTTATTCCTGTACATGCATTTTTGCCTGCGTGGTCATGAATGACTTTTTGTTCTCGTCTCATCACATCCGAGTCATAACATGTCTTTCCTTTACACTCTTTCCTATTGCAATTCTACATCCGGATCAATGCATGCCTTTTCGTCCACATACGTTATGCTTTTGTGTATATATGCATCTAACGTGACAACATAAAAGTTCAATATTGCATTGCTGGTACTTATATTTTTACATGTTACGTAAGAAACTTTAAATCTCAGCCATTGTTATTCTAATCAAACGGCGTAAATAAGATTAGCGTATGTGGACAAACGTGATGGCTTGTTTGACTCTTGTTTTAATTATATAATAGATGTCATGTTTACCCTGTTTTCTGAATTTTCCGTGCAATAAAAAAGTGCCCAAAAATAAAAGTGCTCAGAATGCCCTGAAATTTTAACATGATTTTTTCTGAATATTTGAGAATTTCTAGCACAAATAACATCACGATGGGATGCCCTGGTGCCCACAAGACACCAGGGCGCGCCAGCTACCCCAGGCGCGCCCTGGTGGGTAGTGGGCCCCACGTGGCCCCCTCACTTATCCCTTTAGCCCATGTCATCTCCTATCTCCAGAAAAAAAATCACCATTGCTCTCTCTCGTGTTCTTGCTCTCAAACCCGCGGATTTCGATCTCTTTGCTCGAAGCTTCGTTTCCGAAACTGTTTTGGGGGATTGCTACTTGGTATGTGACTCCTCCATTGATCCAATTAGCTTTTGCTCTAGTGGTTTATATTTTGCATAATTAGCTACACTTGGTGCTGCTGTAAATGGGCTTTTATGTTGAATTCTTGGAGTTCCAAGTAGTTTGAATGCTTGATATAGCCTCTAGACATCCATATGAGTAGTTGCTATCAATATTGTGAAGTTTTGTTGACAAAAATTTCGTGACCCAAAAATTTCAGAAAATTGTTCGCAAATAAAATGCAACTCTTTAGAAGTTCTTCAAGGAGGAGGTCCTCGGAGGCATCATCGAGTGGGAGCTCGATACGACAGTCCTATGTTGAACCAAGTGCAAGATCAATGCGGGACACCAATACTAAATCGTGCCTATGGCTGTGTAATGAGTTCGTGGTTGGTGCAGGTATCAAGGAAGAATTTGAGCATTATGTTCACAACACCGAGCTCGCTCCCTTCATCGCAGAGTAAAAGAAGATATTACGTTCTTGAGAATGACGCCCACGAGTACAATGCGGCGGTCGAGGCTGCCCGACGAGCTGAGGAGGCTGCACCGAGAGCCTCCGTGAGTTATCACTCTGACTATTATCCAAGCTACGGATGGTAATTACCAAGCTAGGCCAAAAGCCTAAGCTTGGGGGAGTACGTATTTCCACCGACATTATATTCATGTTCACACATTTCATTTCAGTTGTCGGTGTCCACACTTTTTCATTGTATTATCCATGCTAGATTTATTTTCTCGTTTTCTTCTTGTGTGTTTGTAATTTTTTGAGAAAATCCAAAACCATTTCTCGCTTCTTTTCGGTTTTTCTTTCTAGCTTAATTAGTTCTAGTATTAAAGAAAACCCAAAAAGATTTCCCGTTTCTTCTTTTACTTGTTGGGAGCTTTCCCGTGCAAATTGTTTTTCTCGTTTAATTTCCTTCTTTAATTTCCCGTGTAAACAATTTACACAGTAACAGTGATAGCAATGATTCTGTAGCAAATGTAACAGTGACAATAGAAATAGTAACTTAGCAAGAACAATATGTGAAAAGCTTGTAGGCATTGGATCGGTGAATTCGTTGGATGATATTCATCATATAACAGTCATAACCTAGGGCGACACAGAACTAGCTTCAGTTCATAAATATAATGTAGGCATGTATTACGTAAATAGTCATACGTGCTTATGGAAAAGAACTTGCATGGCATCTTTTGTCCTACCCTCCCGTGGTAGCGGGGTCCATAAGGAAACTAAGGGATATTAAGGCCTCCTTTTAATAGAGAACCAGAACAAAGCATTAACACATAGTGAATACATGAACTCCTCAAACTACGATCATCACCGGAAAGTATCCCAATTACTGTCACCCTGGGGTTTACGGATCATAACACGTAGTAGGTGCATATGACTAGCAAGATCGGATCTAGAACATAGATATAATGGTGAAAACATAAACCGTTCAAATCTGAAATCATGGCACTCGGGCACTAGTGACAAGCATTAAGCATAGCAAAGTCAAAGCAACATCAATCTCAGAACATTGTGGATATTAGGGATCAAGCCCTGACAAAACTAACTCAATTACATGATGAATCTCATCCAACTCCTCACCGACCAGTGAGCCTAAGAAGGAATTACTCACTCCCGGTGGGGAGCATCATGGAATTGGTGATGAAGGAGGGTTGGTGATGATGAAGACCGAAGATTCCCCTCTCCGGAGCCCCGAACGGACTCCAGATTTGGCCTCTCGATGAAGAACAGGAGGCGGCGGCGGCTCCGTATCGTAAAACGCGATGAAACTTCCTCTCCTATTTTTTTTCTCCAAAATAGGAATTTATAGCGTTGGAATTAGGGTCAGGGGGCCACGAGGGCCCCACAACCCACCAGGGCGCGCCTGGAGGGGGTGGCGCGCCCTGGTGTATCATGGCCAGCCAGGGCACCCCCTCCGGTGGTTCTTGGTTCCAGTAATTTTCTTTTATTCTGAAATAAATCTCCAAAAAGTTTCGTCCAATTCTGAGAACTTTTATTTCTCCACAAAAACAACACCATGGTAGTTTTGCTGAAAACATCGTCAGTCCGGGTTAGTTTCATTCAAATCATGCAAATTAGAGTCCAAAACAAGAGCAAAAGCATTAGAAAAAGTAGATACGACGGAGACATATCAACTCCCCCAAGCTTAACCCATTGCTTGTCCTCAAGCAATTTAGTTGACAAACTGAAAGTGATAAAGAAAAACTTTTACGAACTCTTTTGTTCTTGTTTACATATATATATGCTTAAGTAGCACCCAGGTTTTCAGCAAAGATCATGACTAACCATGTCAACAATAACTCTTAGAAATTATATTAACTCATATCAATGACATAATCAACTAGCGAGCCATAATAAGATATCTCAAATGCAAACACTTTGTCAAAATAATCATGATATAATATGACAACAATGGTATCTCGCTAGCCCTTTCTGAGACCGCAAAACATAAATGCAGAGCACCTCCGAAGTTCAAGCAGCGACTAAACATTGTAATTCATGGTAGAAAAGATCCAGTCATGATGCATTCGACATTAACTATACACAATGCATGAGGATGACAATAGTGCTCTCAGGTCTGGCACTTGTTTGAGAAGGTGATGACTCAACATAAAAGTAAATAGATAGTCCCTTCACGGAGGGAAGTAGGGATTTGCAGAGGTGCCAGAGCTCAAAGCTTAAATCAGAGATAAATAAAATTTTGGGAGGTGCACCCTTCTTGTCAACGTTACGACCAAGAGTTATCAATATCTTCCATGCTAAACACATTAGCGGCGGTTCCCAAGCGGTAAAAGTAAAGGTTTACTCCCCCTCCACCAACAAATACACTCCACGGCTAGCTGAATCCACGGGTACCGTCCATACCAACAACAATCCTGGGGGAGTTTTGTATTAATTATTTACAATTTTTTATTTCGGGACTGGGAATCCCTATTATCGCCCCTCTCGTGCAAGGACGAGTGAATGAACACTCATCATGAGAATAACCTGCTTAGCATGGAAGATACTGAGCGCCCCCTGTCGCTCCATGAGTGGTCCAGGCACACAAAACAGATGTTCATTTGAAATTTTAGAGGTGGCACATGCAAATTTACTTGGAACGGCAGGGTAATACCGCATATAGGTAGATATAGTGGACTCATCTGGAATGACTTTGCTTTAAAGGTTTTGATGCACAAGCGGTATTCCTGCTTAGTACAAGTGAATGCTAGCAATAGGTTGAGAAGCGTCCAGCTAGAGAGCGAAAACGGTCATGAACATGCTTTATGCATAATTAACATTGAATACTAGCATGAGTAGGATATGAACACCATGAACATAAATATCATAGAGGCTATGTTTGTTTTCATTCAACTACATGCGTGAACATGTGCCAAGTCAAGCCACTTGAAACATTTAGAGGAGGATACCATATCATCATCCTACATCATAATCATTTAAATGCATGTTGACACCTAAGACAAATCATTATCCACTCCTAGCTACTTAAGCATGGCATGAGCAACTATAATCTCTAATTGTCATTGCAAACATGTTTGATCATAATAGGCTGAATCATGGATACTAGGTTAAACATATTTACAAAAACAAAAACAAGTTGAGTTCATACCCGCTTCTCTCTGCCACAGTCACTTCATCAAATACCGTCATTATTGCCTTTCACTTGCACGACCGAACGATATGAAAATAATAATAGTGCAAGAATGCTGTGGACTAAGCTGGAATCTGCAAACATTTTATTCAATGGGAGAAGACAAAGAAATTTGGGCTCTTGTTAGATAAGAAATAGTACATATGAGAGCCACTCATCATTTTCATCGTGGTCTTATCCTTGGTAAGACTCAATAAAAAGAAAAGAACATCAGAGAAACACACTGAAATATTTTTGGAGTTTTTAGTTTTTCTTGAAGGAAGCAAATTAAAGAAGGAAATACAAAAATGAGAAAACTATTTACACGGGAAAGCTCCCAACAAGCAAAAGAAGAATCGAGAAATATTTTTGGGTTTTCTTTTAATACTACAACTAATTAAGCTAGAAAGAAAAACCAATAAGAAGCAAGAAATATTTTTGGGATTTTCTCAAAGTTTTTCAAACACACAAGAAGAAAACAAGAAAATAAACCTAGTATGGATAATACAATGAAAGAGTATGAACACCGACAACTGGAATGAAATGTGTAAACATGAATGTAATGTCGGTGGGAATACGTACTCCCCCAAGCTTAGGCTTTTGGCCTAGCTTGGTAATCACCATCCGTAGTAGCCATCCGGTCCTATGTGGAAGTGTTGTGGCGGCGGCACCTAAGCGTCCCACTCTTGGGCTCCTTCTCTACCGCTACCTGGTCGTTCCGGTAGGTAATAATGTCCTCAGGCAAGACCCTGTATCCGTCCCTGGCAAAAGAATCAAACAAAGCAGGTGCAGGCAATGGGATAACATCACAGGTATCCACACTGAAAACCAAGTTGTAATGAATATTATGAAAAGAATCAGCAGCGTCAATAAACTGGTGATGTTCCATTGCTTGGTGATCTAGGTAAACTCGAGGCAAGGGGTAATCATGCTGGCGTATCTGAACGTTAAAGTGGCTCGCTAGGCGAGTAGCATAAATAGCACCATGAATTTTGCCCTTAGTCCTGTTGAGGTGTAAACGACGTGCAATATGTAGTGCACGGTGTAAAATGGCGAGGTCGGGGGCACTGAGTGCACCGACCTTCTCTCAAGCAGTTAAACATTTTGCGATAAATAAAGCAAAATAATGCACAGAAGGAAACTGCAAACTAGTGGCGGTGGCGTTCGACACGCCTCTCTCATCTCCCACTGTCAAAGTGAGGCGAAAGTCCTCAAACTCTGCAGGTCTAGGTTCCCTTAATTCCCCATCAGAAGGAATCATACATATGTCACAAAAGTCAGTGAACGGTATCTGATGGGTTTCAGCATATTAATTAAACCGTACCTCAGGAGGATTGTTCCTACTCAGAAAATGAAAATTTTGCACAAAGAAATTTGTAAGGAGACACTCAGCTCTGAAGAAGTTGGTCAGCCCGGCATTTGCAACGAATTGGGCAAACTCTTGATGGAACCCGGCCTCCTCCATGAAGGCATTATGCGGCCATTTGCACGGCCGCACCTCCGCTGTTCTCGGAGTGTTGAGGTCATTGTCCGATGATTCCCCAATGACTCCCTTAGCATTCTTCTTGGAAGAAAACTTCCTAACGAAACTCATCTTATTCCTATAAATAAAATTCTGAAAAATTTTGTCCACAAATTTTTTGTCAACTAAACTTTGCAAGATTGATACCAACTACTCATAAGGATGCCTGGAGGCCATATTAAGCACTCAAACTACTTAGAACTCTAAAAATTCAACATGCAAGCCCATTTATAGTAGCACCAAGAGTAACTGATTATTCAAATATAAACCACTAAAGTAAAAAATAATTGGAGCAATGGGGGAGTCATCTACCAAGTAGCAATCCCCCAAAACAGATTCAGAAACAGAGCTTCGAGCAAAGAGATCGAAATCCGCGGGTTTGAGAGCAAGAACACGAGAGAGAGAGAGAGAGAGCTATGGTGATTTTTTTCTGGAGGTAGGAGATGACATGGGATGAAGAGATATGTGAGGGGACCCACGTGGGGACCACAACGCACCAGGGCGCGCCTGGGGTTGCTGGCATGCCCTAGTATCTTGTGGACACCAGGGGCACCCCCCCCCCTCTGATGTTATTTGTACCCAAAATTCAGAAATATTAAAAAAAATCATGTTAAAATTTCAGGGCATTCTGAGAACTTTTCTTTTTAGGTCATTTTTTATTGCACGGAAAATTCAGAAAATAGGATAAACATGGCATTTTATTTTATTTAACTAAGAAAAACAGAAAACAAACAGGTGAGGACAGAAGGTTGTGCTTACTAAATTCATCAACTTCATACCTCTCAAAAATGATCCATTAATAAGGTTGATCAAGTCTTACTAACAACCACTTTCGGTTAGCATGAAACCGAAGAACTTTCGTAAAACACTAAGTTACCTCAACGGGGATGTGAATATCCCCAACAATAAGTATGTCATATTTCTTTTTGGCAGTAGGTAGAGGTAGTTAAAAACTTCCAATAGTGAGTGTCAGAGATTTTTCAATAACATTAATGCCATTTACTTGGAATTATTTCTTCGAAAAGTGCACCGTATGCTCATTGCCATTGATATGAAAAGTGACCTTGCTTTTATTGCAATCAATAATAGCCCCTGCAGTATTAAAAAGGGTCTACCAAGGATAATCGACATGTTGTCATCCTCGGGCATCTCAAGAATAACAAAGTCTGTTAAGATAGTAACATTCGCAACAACAACGGGCACATCCTCACAAATACCGATAGGTATGGCAGTTGATTTGTCAGCCATTTGCAAAGATATTTCAGTAGGTGTCAGTTTAATCAAATAAAGTCCTTTATATAAAGAAAAAGGCATAACACTAACACCAGCTCCTAAATCACACAAAGCAGTTTTGACATAATTTCTTTTGATGGAGCAAGTTACAGTTGGTATTCCCGGATCTCCAAGTTTTTTAGGTACTCCATCCTTAAAAGAATAATTAGCAAGCATGGTGGACATTTCAGCTTTGGGTATTTTTCTTTTATTAGTGATGATGTCTTTCATATATTTTGCATAAGGGGCCATCTTTAAAATATCAGTGAAGCGAGTACGCAAAAAGACTGGCCTAAGCATTTCAGCAAAGCGTTCAAATTCTTCATCATCCTTTTTCTAGGATGGTTTAGGTGGAAAAGGCATGGGTTTTTTAACACATGGCTCTCTTTCTTTGTCATGTTTTCTAGCAACAAAGTCTCTCTTATCATATCTTTTATTTTTAGGTTGTGGGTTATCAAGATCAACAACGGGTTCTATCTCTACCTCATTATCTGGTCCTTTATCATTGTCTAGTTGAGTGTCTTTATGAACATCATCATTATCATTTTCATTATCATTAGGTGAATGTTCATTACCAGATTGAGTTTCAACATCAGAAATAGAAACATCATTGTTATCTTCAGAAGGTTTTTCTTTCTCAGGTTCACTAGAGGTATGCAAAGTCCTATCATTTTTCTTCTTCTTTTTCTTTTTAGTAGGACTAGGTGCATCAGTACTAATTCTTTGAGAGTCTTGTTCAATTCTTTTAGGGTGTCCCTCGGGATAAAGTGGTTCCTGAGTCATTTTGCCTCCTCTAGTTGCTACTCTAACAGCAAAATCATTCATATTATTATTCATTTCATTTAGCAATTCTCTTTGAGATTTAGCAACTTGTTATAGCTGGGTTTGAATCATAGAGGCATGTTTTCCTACACCTCTAACATCATTAGTGATTCTAAATAACAAGTCACACAAGCGAGCAATCATATCAGAATTATATTTCAATTGTTTATAACATTGGCATTGAAGTGATCTTGTTTCCTAATGTAGTTGTCAAATTCATATAAGCATTGGCTAGGATGTTTACTATAAGGGATGTCACCTTCATCAATTTTTTTAAAGAGTTTACCTCTACCACCTTTGGAGGTGGTGTGTCAAGTCCATGCATTTCTTCAATACACTACAGGAATCAGGAACTTTGCCGTCTGCCATGGCGGACGGCAAAGGCATGCCCGGTGGACGGTAAAGGCCTTTGCCGTCCGCCAGCAGACGGCAACAGGTCCGGCTGAACGAGCTACGGCAAAGGGCTCTTTGCCGTCTGCTGGCGGACGGCAAAGATGAAATGGTCTTTGCCGTATGCTAGCAGATGGCAAAGAGCCTGGATGGCACACGTGTCAGCTAAAGGCCGTTAGTGGGTTAACGGCGTGCTTTGCCGTCTGCTGGCGGACGACAAAGATGAATAGGTCTTTGTCATCTGCCAGCGGACGGCAAAGCTGCCAAATAGGCCAGCCCAGTGCACCCCAGGTTGAACAGGTAGCTGCCATGTGGCAGCTTTGCTGTCTGCTGGCAGACGGCAAAGACCTTGTATAACCCCTGTTTTTTTTGTTTTTTGTTAAATTCATTAAATTTCACAGAATTTCACAGATATATATATATATAGACATTTGAAAATACTTTCAACAAGCATAACAACACATATACATACCAATCAAAAGTCCATATGCAACATATATAGCTAGCCAACATATCCAACAACAAGCATACAATGGTTTCATCCATACATACATATATAGGTAGCAAGTTTCACATTGTTCATCCTACAAAATCAAAACAAAAAGGAAGCACAAGAAGAGTAGACTCCATCAACGCAAGCTTCCTCATCGAAAGCAAATCTGCAAATTGGGAAAGAAGAAAGTTAGAAGAAGAAGAAGAAGAAGAAGAAGAAGAAGAAGACTAGAAGAAGAAGACTAGCTAGAAGAAGAAGAAGAATTTTTCTTCTCTTTCTTTTTCTCCTCTCCTCTTCTTTATCTTCTTCTTCTTCTTCTTCTTCTTCTTCTAACTAAGGTAGGTAAAAATGCTATTTTTTAGCTAAGCTAGGTAAAAATGCTAAGTGTAGGTCATTTTAGAGCTAAGCTAGGTAACCTAGGTGATGATGCCATTTTTTGGCCAACTTACGTAAGTAAAGCTCATTTTTTATCTAACTTAGGTAATTATGCCATTTAGGAGGAAAATAAGCTAAGTATCCATTTGTAAAGCAAAACACTAGAGAAAACGTAACCTCATCACAACAAATGCGATGAAGATCGCAACTAAGGTAACAATTGATCCAACGGCATAATGATACCAAGCCTCATTATCAATGGCATATTTTCTAATCTTCTTAAGCTTCAAGCGCATTGCATCCATCTTCAAGTGCATTGCATTCATCTTCATCTTGTGATCATCGATGACATCGGCAACATACAACTCCAATGTCATCTTCTCTTCTTCAATTCTTTTAATTTTTTGTTTCAAATACTCATTTTCTTTTTCAACTAAATTTAACTTCTCGACAAGAGGGTCGGTTTCAAATTCCGATTCACATACCTCCTAGATTAAAATATCTCTATGTCAACTTGATGGCCATAATTGTCATAAATGCGAAATGCAACAAATAGTTATGAAAGAGAATTTACCACATCCGAATCATAAAGCGGGCGAGGGCCGACGGGGACGGACATCAAGACCATGGCACTATGTATAAGAAACAATCATACAAAGTAAGAAAATTATACAAGTAACTATATAAATCATACAATCATACAAGTAACTATATAAATCATACAATCATACAAGTAACTATATAAATCAAGTACAACATAAAAAATTGAATACCTAATAATAATCTGGATCGTCGGGTTCAATAAATGCTCCGAGATCAATAAATGCATCATCATCATCACTATCGGTAATGACGTGCTCATCATCATCATTAATAAATGCATCATCATGTGGAAGGCCACCTTTACGCAATCGATCAAGGATTGACAGGTCATCCGCAGCAGTAACCTCTTCTAGTTCAGGCTCTTCTTGTTCCGGCTGAGGGGTGAAGTCGGGTTCACTGTCACTGTCTACTTCAATGTTCTGGGGTAAAGTAGAGCGGTTCTAGAAACGTTTTTTGGAAAGACATGTTTCTTGGAAGAATTCTCCTTCATATGTGTCTGGGTTAAGGTGAGGTTCATAATCTTCTTCATTGGGGGGAGGTGGTCTAACACGTGGCGGCACTTCATAAACGACATCCCAACCATTGAGATTTGGATCACTTTGACAGGCCCATGGTAGATAGAAAACTTGGGTTGCCTGTTGAGCCATAATATAGACATCGGGAACATCCAAATGGGTGCTTTGTTTGATTTCCACTAGCCCTAAGTGTTCATGAGTCCTTCTAGTCTCCTTCGGCTGGAACCAATCACATTTGAAGACTACGATGTTTGGTGGGTTTGCACCATAGAATTGAAGTTCATAAATTGCTTCAACTCTTCCATAATACTCGGTATCTCCTTCGCCGATAGCAGAGACACAACAATTTGTAGACTTTCAATCGGCCATAGATAGCTCTTTGCCATAGGTACGAAAGCGATACCCGTGGAGAGGACGTTTTGCAGACTCCAACATTTCATTGAAGGCCTTTGCAAATTCCTCCATCTCATCGTCCGAGTCCCGAGCAACATCAAAGTCTTGCACCATGTCTTGCATCCCGGTACCATGCTCGTCGATGCGACGACGAAGCACCTCAGCTCTGGCACGTTGGGCAAACTCGCCATGAAATGTCCACACCGTATAATCTGGCGTAAAACCCCTCTTCTGCAAGTGTTTGCCCATTTCATCCTTTGTCCTCTTGTGCCAATTATTGCACCCGGCACAGGGGCACCATGTTGTCCTCTGGCCATTTGCAAATGCGGCTCTCAGAAACCCCTTGGTTTTTGTTAACCATTCAATGGTCATGTCTTTCTGACTAGTGTGACCGGTGTACATCCATGCACGATCACTCATCTTGCCTAGCTACTGGACACATAAGAAATATATATATATATATATATATATATCAGCATGTATATATTCATCAGTTAATGGAGTTTGTCACTTTTATTATGTCCATGCAACCTAGACGCTAATAGGTAAAGATAGGTCCTAATCCCACCCGAGTATGTGTAGATTGGGTTCGTTTTCCCATGCTCTGCTCCGGATCCGATGCAAAATTTTGGCAGCACCTCCCCGCTGTTCTCCTGATACATGTCTCGGCAATAAGCAGAGAGGATGTGTACCCGGAGAACAACAGGGAGGCACTGACAAAATTTTGCATCGGATCCGGAGTAGAGCATATGGGAAAATGAACCCAATCTACACATACTCGGGCTGTCCATGGATAACGTTGGACAATTCGAAAGAATCACGGTTATAAATATGCAAATGCATGCATATTTATAGATGTAACCCTTTCGAACGGGAGACGCATAGTGGTCACGCATACTGATGATTGAAGGCACCTATAGGTAGCAAGTTTCATCGGCATGAAGACCGGAACAGAGCAAATGAAGGGGGGAGGAGGAGATGTCATTTGTGCTCACCCATGAACGCAGGGGCAGAGCTCGTCGAACACTAAACCCTCGCAGCGACGAAAATACTGCACATTTAAATCGAAAGATGAGTAACATTGCAATTTTGTTTTTTCTGTCAACCTAACTAAATATTTACAACATGACGAGCGGGTTAGGGGGTTCCTCGGCGTCGATGGAACACTAAATAGCAAGTATCATCGGTGCGAGATACATGTGGCGCTCGGCGTTGAACACTAGATCCACATCCCACAAGTGATGCCGGCGCCCGGCGTCCCGCAACAATAGTTCTGGTGGGCGATGACGGTCGAACACCTTGGCGAATTTGTCTGGCAGCCTTTGCGATGAGGATTAAAGCCAAGTTTTGAAAGTTCAAACAACCAAACCGACTTGAGTCAGTTTGGGTGTTTCAAGTTTCAACACTTGGCTTTTAATCGTCATCGCAGAGGCTGCAAGACAAATTCGCAATGGTGTTCAACCGCCATCGACGCCGAGAACTGTTGCTGCGGGATGTCGGACGCCGGCGTCACTTGTGGGACGTGGATGTAGTGTTCGACACCGATGGCCACATGTATCTCGCACTGATGATACTTGCTATTTAGGGTTCCATCGACACCGAGGAACCCCCTAACCCGCTCATCCTCGGGCGCCCTCAGGTATGGCGACGCACGGTCGACCCCGGTCCTCGACCCGGTTTTGTCGGTGATGCACCCCTAATCTTCTTCTTCCTCCTCCTCCTCCTCCTCCTCTTCTTCTTCCTCCTCTTCTTCTTCCTCCTCTTCTTCTTATTTTTTTTTCATCTTTCTTCTTTCTTCTTAACCTAAACTAAACCTAAACTAAACTAAATCTAAACCTAAAAAACAAAAACTAAACCTAAACTAAACCAAGCCTAAATTAAACTAAAACTAAAAAACAGAAGAAAAAAAAAGAAGAAGAGGGATGTCTCACCTTCAGGCACGGAAGTGGGTGCCTAGGATGAAGGAGGCGGCGTCGGAGCGGCGGGGCGGCCGCAGGGGTGGAGGAGTAGGGTGCCGGGGCGGGGTGGCCGCGGGGGTGGAGGAGAGGGGCGCCAGGGCGGGCGGGGCGGCGCGGCGGGGCTGGGCGGCCGGGGTGGCGGAGCGGCGGGGGCGGCGGCACGGGTGTGATGAGAGGAGGGAGAGAGAGGGGAGAGAGAGGGGTGGGGCTGGCCGCTTTTTAGTTTAGGTCACAGCTCTTTGCCGTTTGCTAGCAGACGGCAAAGAGCCTAGCTAACGGACGTTAGTTGGGCACTTTCTTTGCCGTCAGCTAGCGGACGGCAAAGAAAGTGGCCGTTAGGTGGTACTCGTTAGTGGGCCACCCACCCTCTTTGCCGTCCGCTAGCTGATGGCAAAGCTTCTATGCCGTTCGCTAGTAGACGGCAAAGGGACGGCCGACGACAAATATGATCTTTGCCGTCCGCTCCTTCTTTGCCGTCAGTTTTCTGTAAGCTGATGGCAAAGACCATCTTTGCCATCAGCTAGCAGACGGCAAAGAGACGGCTGACGGCAAAGATCCTGATTCCAGTAGTGATAGGTGGTAAATTTTTAACATCCTCAGCTTTAATACCTTTTTCCTTCATGCATTTCTTTGCCTCTTGCATGTCTTCAGGACTAAGATATAAGATACCCTCTTCTTCAGAGTGGGTTTAGGCGGTGGTTCAGGAAGATTCCAATCATCATAATTCTTTAATATACTATTCAATAATTCCTCAGCTTGTTCAACAGTTTGTTCCCTGAAAACACAACCAGCACAACTATCTAGGAAGTCCCTAGAAGCATCGGTTAGTCCATTATAGAAGATATCAAGTATTTCATTTCTCTTGAGTGGATGATCAGACAAAGCATTAAGCAGTTGGAGAAGCCTCCCCCAAGCAGGAAAATATTTTTTCAGAGAAATAATAAATCATATCCTGGGGACTACGCACGCAACTAGGAGCAAGAGTATTGTACCATATCTTAGCATCACCCTTTAATGGGAACATAAATAATTTGAGGATATAGTAATAGCGAATTTTCTCATCATTAGAAAAGAGGGTGGCTATATCATTTAATTTAGAAAGATGTGCCACTACAGTTTCAGTTTCATAGCCATGGAAAGGATCAGATTCAACCAAAGTAATTAACTCTGGGTCGACAGAGAATTCATAATCCTTATCAGTAACAAACGTAGGTGAAGTAGCAAACTTAGGATCATATTTCATTCTAGCATTCAAAGATTTCTCCTTAAGTTGGCATAATAATTTCTTAAGATCATCTATATCATTGCAAGCAAGAAAGTCTCTAGCTATCTCCTCATCCATAACATAACCCTCAGGTATCTTAGGAAATTCAAATCTAGGAGACCTAGGTCTAATAGGTGTTTCATAATTCTAAGTTCCAAGGACTTCATCGGTTTCAGTAATTTCATTCTCTTTAGCTCTAGCAATTTGTTCATCAAGAAATTCACCTAGTGGCACATTATCATCAAGCAAGGTACTAGCATCATCATAAGTATCATTCATAGCAGAAGTAGCATCATCAATAACTTACGACATATCAGGATTAATAGCATGTGGTGGTGTTGCAAGTTTACTCAAAACAGAAGGTGAATCAAGTGCAGAGTGTGATGGCAGTTCCTTACCTCCCCTCGTCCTAGAGGGAACGATCTTGGTTTTTGTATCCTTCAGATTCTTCATAGTGATAAATAGATATAAATCCTAAGTGACTCAACAAATATAGCTATGCTCCCCGGCAACGGTGCCAGAAAAAGGTCTTGATAACCCACAAGTATAGGGGATCGCAACAGTTTTCGAGGGTAGAGTATTCAACCCAAATTTATTGATTCGACACAAATGGAGCCAAAGAATATTTGTAAGTATTAGCAGTTGAGTTGTCAATTCAACCACACCTGGAGATTAAATATCTGTAGCAAAGTAATCAGTAGCACATTAATATGATAGTTTTGATAGCAGTGATAAAAGTAATAGTAACAGTAACAGTGATAGCAATGATTGTGTAGCAAATGTAACAGTGACAATAACAATAGTAACTTAGCAAGAACAATATGTGGAAAACTCGTAGGCATTGGATCGGTGAATTCGTTGGATGATATTCATCATATAACAGTCATAACCTAGGGCGACACAGAACTAGCTCCAGTTCATAAATATAATGTAGGCATGTATTCCGTAAATAGTCATACGTGCTTATGGAAAAGAACTTGCATGGCATCTTTTGTCCTACCCTCCCGTGGCAGCGGGGTCCATAAGGAAACTAAGGGATATTAAGGCCCCCTTTTAATAGAGAACCAGAACAAAGCATTAACACATAGTGAACACATGAACTCCTCAACTACGGTCATCAACGGAAAGTATCCCAATTACTGTCACCCTAGGGTTTACAGATCATAACACGTAGTAGGTGCATATGACTAGCAAGATCGGATCTACAGCATAGATATAATGGTGAAAACATAAACGGTTCAGATATGAAATCATGGCACTCGGGCCCTAGTGACAAGCATTAAGCATAGCAAAGTCAAAGCAACATGAATCTCAGAACATAGTGGATACTAGGGATCAAGCCCTAACAAAACTAACTCGATTACATGATGAATCTCATCCAACTCCTCACCGACCAGCGAGCCTACGAAGGAATTACTCACTCCCGGTGTGGAGCATCATGGAATTGGTGACGAGGGAGGGTTGGTGATGATGAAGACCGAAGATTCCCCTCTCCGGAGCCCCGAACGGACTCCAGATATGGCCTCCTGATGAAGAACAGGAGGCGGCAGCGGCTTCGTATCGGAAAATGCAATGAAACTTCTTCTCCTATTTTTTTCTCCAAAAATAGGAATTTATAGCGTTGTAATTAGGGTCAGGGGAGGCACGAGGGCCCCACAACCCACCAGGGTGCGCCTGGAGGGGGTGGCGCGCCCTGGTGTATCGTGGTTCCAGTATTTTTCTTTTATTCTGAAATAAATCTCCAAAAAGTTTCGTCCAATTCCAAGAACTTTTATTTCTGCACAAAAACAACACCATGGTAGTTCTGCTAAAAACAGCGTCAGTCCGGGTTAATTTTATTCAAATCATGTAAATTAGAGTCCAAAACAAGAGCAAAAGCGGTAGGAAAAGTAGATACGACGGAGACGTATCAACAATCATGGGAGATGATGAAGTTAATGATAAGAAATTGCCTACTCATGGTTTAAGTTTATGGATGATTATGCAAAAAAAATATGCCGGATTGAATTTTTCATCTAGAAATCTTTTAGATTCTGCTGAGGGTAGTACTTTTATGGAAAGTACATTAGGAGAAACTACTAAACTCCTAGATAATATTATGGCAAATTACTCTCAATGGCATGCCGAAAGATCTACTACTAATAAAAAAGTGCATGCTATTGATGAAATTAATACTTTGATGTAACATCCCAAAATTCTAAATTTTGGAATGTTATATTAAATAAATAGTTTTGATTGTTTGTTTGATTGTGGTGTGGTTGCTTGTGTGAAATTGAGTGAAATTTGAAACTTTTTGAAAGTTGAATGAGAGGGAATGAAATGACTTTCCCAAACTTTCACCTTGCATTTATGATCTCCTTGAATTCAAATTTATTTCATTACAAACCCTAGAGTGAAGATAACATGACTTCTTCTATTTTAAAAGGGGTTTCGAAAAGATTTTAATTTCATTTGGAAATATTACAAATTTAGAAACTTTATGCAACTCAATGATTTTCATGAGAGAAGATAAAATGACTTCTTCAAATCGTATGAAATATGAGTTGGAAGTTTCAAAGAATCAAAATTTAAAGTCCCTTTGATGGTATTTTGAAACCATTTTTTATTTGGAGTTATTTGGGTTTTATTCAAATTATTTTTCTCCAAAAATAAAATATATGAAAAATAGGGTAAAATGATTCCCTACAGTAGAAAAATGGAGAGAAATAAATTTTAAATTATTTTGGTATTTTAAAATATTTTTATTTGATTTTTAAATGAACCAATAGCACTGTTTGCTTTATTTAAATTTTTGTGAAATTTATTTGCCGCTGAAAATATGTTCATCTTTTAGGGAATCTTTTTCTGAAAATTTTGATATATAATATGCCTATGGAAATTTTTTTTATTTTCCGTTTACCTTTTTTTGTTTTTATTCTAAAAAAAAACTATACGAGCGACCGACTGCTATCCTTTGCCAGCGTGCGCAACATAGCCAGCAGGTCGGGCTATATTATTTTTCCGGTTGTCCTTCAATTTATTTATTTTCTGTTTAAAAAAAAACTCTGCGCACGCACACATGCGCGCACACGCGCAGGCCGGCCGAAGGCCCATGCCGCGTCGTTTCTTTTCTTTGTTTTTCCTATATCTTTTGTCTGCCTTTTGTTTACGTTTAGTCCCACATTACCTAGCCTTTGACCCCTAAACCTCTTTTCCACCTATAAATATAGACCCATAGAGCCTCCAAAAATCATCCGATTCGGGTTAAATCAATATTTTGGTTTGACTAGATTCACTAAATAAAAATATATTTTTTTCTTCTCTCCGGCGGGACTTCTGAAAGTTGTCTTCTCTCTCAAAAGTCGTCTTTTCTCTACCTTATAAAGGTATCTTTCTTCGTATTTTTTTATATACTCCCGTAGCTTATTATTTCTAGACTAGTACAGTAAAATAATTAGATTTATAAATTAGTCCTTGTATTTACATTTTAGGACTAGAATTCTTTTAGCCATATCTTTTTTTTCTTCCGTAAAACAGCTTGGCCCTGATTTTTTCAAATAGCCATAACTTTTTACTCGTTCATCCAAATTAGACGAAACCAACGACAATATTTTTGTCTTGATTCCACCTTTCTAGTGAATCTATCAAATAAACTTTTTTGAAATTTTCAAATTTCGAAATTTGTTCAGATTCATATTCAAACTTGTTTTGGCTATAACTTGAGTTTCGTAACTCCGATTTAATTGATTCTTTTTGCTAATTGAAGCTCTTGACCTAAACTTTCTGATAAGACCAAATCCACCCAATTTTGGTACTGTTAGAAATTGTTTTCTGTTGCAAGAGTTATTTTCGAAGTTTTCCGAGATCTTTTCTTCGATTCTTTTGCATGAGTGCTTATGTATACAATTGCTTGCTCACGTTAGATCTAACGGAGTGTGACGAGTAGAACTATCAGGAATTATGAGTGCGAAGGATCTTCATCAACAGTACAAGGCAAGTTCACACTTTGATCATATCCCTTTATTACCCAGTTTTTATGCATTCGTTTCACTCCTCAAACACTGCATGATTAGGATGTGATTAACTTGTGGGTACTGGGAAGTAGATGATGAGGTAGAACCTATTGCCCTTTATTATCAAACCTTGGGAGTTACTTCTACGCTATGCTTATATTGCCATGCTATGCTCGTAGACGTGGATTGGGTTTGAGTGTATCCATGACAGATATGAGATTGTTAATTAATGGTTAACTTAAGGTGGCTACTTAAACACAAATCTGGGTGGATTGGTTGCAGGCACCTGGGGATATACCAGTGTTGTCTTTTTGGTTCGCCACCCAGGCTCAAAGGGATCATAAGATTATTCATGCTAGAAACTTCCGTGTGCAGCCACAAGCTATTATGGGCTCTAGCATAGTTGAGTATGTTGCATGACCTCTTCCAGTGGTAGGCTAGCAGATGTAGGGGATGTAGGTTGGTACTGTCTACCCAGGGTTAGAGTTAATGCTTCTGAAAGACTGTGTCTCGGTCATCCGTTTCTCAAACACCATGTAGTGCGAGAAATCCAACGGAGGAGATCGAGTCTTGTGGGGAAAAGTGCACAAACCTCTGCAGAGTGTACAAACTAATCATGATTAGCCGTGTCCCCAGTTATGGACATCTTGAGTATCTGGTTCTTGGATTATCATATTGATCTCATCACTCTAAATTAATTTGTCGGGTTTAACGATTACTTTTAATTGGGATTAAGAGGGGGATTCACCTTCTCAATGTTTAACAACCACCATGATAGTTAAATAAAATAAATTCCTTTGTTGTAGGAAAAAATTAGCTTTTCGCAAAATCATGTTAAACCTAGAGCCTCCACCAGCCAAATATGCATATAGTGATAGCTATTATTCATCATTATCCTATGGTGTGAATTTGCCAGTACATTCAATGTACTGACCTACATGGCTGCAACGTCTCATGTTGCAGGATTCTTACGACGAGTAAGTGATACGTTAGGGTTACGATTTCTACACTCAACTTTGCCGTTGGTGTTGATGGGAATCCACAACCTTGTTGTTACTTCCGCTATATGGATTGAGGTAATAGTATTTACGTTACTTTATACATGTGATTTACCTCTGTTATAAATCCTCAAGTACTGTGTGTGTCAGCATACCGATCCAGGGATGACACTTAAGCACAGAGACTTGATCCATTTGGGTCGGGTAGCTACATTTGAGTGGAAAGATGGATGAACTTATGAAGTTGATTGCTAGCAAGAGTGCTCCTATTGATCCTAATGATCTGCCTTTGTCTACTTTGATTGAGAATAATAATGAATCTATGGATGTGAATTTTGTTGGTCGAAACAATTTTGGTAATAACGAGTATAGAGGCAATTTTAATCCTAGGCCGTTTCCTAGTAATTCCTCTAATAATTATGGTAATTACTACAACAATTCTTATGGAAATTATAATAAGATACCCTCTGATCTTGAGAATAATATTAAAGATTTCATTATTTGTCAAAAAAAATTCAATGTCATGATAGAATTTTTTTTTGCTTAAGTTTGATGATATGGCTAGAAACATTGATAGAATTTCTCATGAGATTGATCCCCATAAGATTAGACTATGCCACCCAAGCTTGATATTAATGAGTCTCTAAAATCTATTCAAATTTCTATTAATTAAAGTAAGGAGAGAATCGCTAGAATTCGAGCTAAGAGAGATTGGCTAGAAAAAGCATGTTCTTCTAGTTTTTGCGATAATCATGATGAAGATCTTAAAGTGACTGGTGTGACTCCTATTGAATCTTTGTTTGGTAATATAAAACTTGATGAAGAAGGGACTGGAGAAGAGTCAACATTAGCTAGAAGGCGTCCCAATAATTTGGAGGGTGATGATCTTAATGAAAAAATTGATAAAAGTGGGATTGGCGAGGTCAAAACTATAACTAGTGATGATCCCACTCTTTTGGATTTCAAGGACTTTAATTATGATAATTGTTATTTTATTTAGTTTATTTCCTTGTTTCAATCCATGCTTAATTCACATCATGCTTATAATTAAAATAAGGCTTTTACTAAACATATCGTTGATGCTATGATGAAATCTTTTGAAGAAAAACTCGAGTTGGAAGTTTCAATCCCTAGAAATCTTTATGATGAATGGGAACCTACTATTAAAATTAAGATTAAAGATTATTAGTTCTATGCTTTATGTGATTTGGGTGCTAGTGTTTCTACTATTCCAAAACCTTTATGTGATGTGCTAGGTTTCCATAAACTTGACGATTGTTCTTTAAATTTGCACTTAGCAGATTCTACTATTCAGAAACCTGTGTGAAGAATTAATGATGTTCTTATTGTTGCAAATACGAATTATGTGCCCGTAGATTTCATTGTGCTTGATATAGATTGCAATCCTACATGCCCTATAATTCTTGGTAGACCTTCCCTTAGAACGATTGGTGCAATTATTGATATGAAAGAAGGAAACATTAGATTTCAATTTCCATTAAGGAAGGGCATGGAACACTTTACAAGAAAGAAAATTAAGTTGCCATATGAATCTATTATGAGGGCCACTTATGGATTGAATACCAAAGATGGCAATACCTGGATCTGTGCAATATGCCTAGCTAAGGGCGTAAAACAATATCTATTGTTGGGAGGCAACCCAATGTTATTTTTGTTTTTCTTGTTTTCCTTCCGTGTTTCTACAATTACACAAATATGCTAATGTTATGATTGATTTTTTATGTTTTAATTAGTGCTTGTGCCAAGTAAGACCTTTGGGATGATTTGGAAGATATTGATTTGATTCTGTGAAAAAACAGAAACTTTTGAGCCCAGTTTTGGAATTTTCTAAATTCACAAAAACGTGTTTTTCCTCTAAACTTTTCACACAATATTTATTACAAAATTTCCATAATTCCCTAATTTTTCAGAATTTTTAGAGTTACAGAAGTATGGTCATTGTTCAGATTACTACAGACTGTTCTGTTTTTCACAGATTCTGTTTTTATTGTGTTGTTTGCTTATTTTTGATGAATCTATGGTTAGTATCGGGGGGTATGAGACATGGTGAAGTTAGAATACAGTATATATAATTCCAATATGAAATTAGAATGAGTTTACAACAGTACCTAAAGTGGTGGTTTTGCTTTATTATACTAACGGATCTCACGAGTTTTCTGTTGTGAAGTTTTCAAGTTTTGGGTGAAGTTTCAATGGACTAAGGAATAATGAGTGGCAAGAGCCTAAGCTTGGGGATGCCCAAGGCACCCCAAGGTAATATTCAAGGAGGACCAAGAGTCTAGGATTGGGGATTCCCCGGATGGCATCCCCTCTTTTGTCTACAATCCATCGGTAATTTACTTGGGGCTATATTTTTATTCACCACATGATATGAGTTTTGCTTGGAGCGCCGTGTATTATATGAGTCTTTGCTTTATTTGCTTTTTAGTTTGCCACAATCATCCTTGCTGGACACACCTTTTGAGAGGGACACGCATTATTCGTGAATTTATTAGAATACACTTTGTGCTTCACTTATATCTTTTGAGCTAGGCAGTTGCTCTAGTACTTCACTTATATCTTTTAGAGCACGGCGGTGGTTATATTTTAAAGAAATTGATGAACTCTCATGCTTCACTTATATTATTTTGAGAGTCTTATGAATAGTATGGCAATTTGCTTAGGTTATGAATTTAGTACTAATATGATGGGTATTCAAGAGGGATATAATAAAAATTTCATGAAGATTATTGAGTATATGAGAAGTTTGATTCCTTGCAATTGTTTTGAGATATAAATATGGTGATATTAGAGTCATGCTAGTTAGTAATTGTGGTTTAGTAATAATACTTGTGTTAAGGTTTTTGATTCCCGAAGCATGCAAGTATGGTCTCTCGTTATGCGATGAAATTGGAGCATGATTTATTATTGATTGTCTTCCTTATGAGTGGCGGTCGGGGACGAGCGATGGTCTTTTCCTACCAATCTATTCCCCTAGGAGCATGAGTAGTAGTACTTTGCTTCGAGGGCTAATAAACTTTTGCAATAAGTATGTGAGTTCTTTATGACTATTGTTGAGTCCATGGATTATACGCACTCTCACCTTTCCACTTTTTGCTAGCCTCTTCGGTACCGTGCATTGCCCCTTCTCACCTTGAGTTGTGGTGCAAACTTCGCTGGTGCATCCAAACCCCGTGATATGATATGCTCTATCACACATAAGCCTCCTTATATCTTCCTCAAAACAGACACCATACCAACCTATTATGGCATTTCCATAGCCATTCCGAGATATATTGCCATGCAACTTCCACCGTTCTGTTATATTATGACACACATCATCATTGTCATATTGCTTTGCATGATCATATAGTTGGCATAGTATTTGTGGCTCCGCCACCGTTCATATTTTTTATACATGCTACACTAGATCATTGCACAAGTCATTCATATAGAGTCATATTTTTGTTCTAGTATTGAGTTGTAAGTAAAAAAGAAGTGTGATGATCATATGCATTATTAGAGCATTGTCCCATGTGAGGAATATAAAAAAAGAAGAAGAAAAGAGGCAAAATGAGCCCAAGAAAAAAAAGAGAGGCCAAAATGACCAACAAAAAGAAAGAAAAAAAAGAAAAAGAAAAAATGAGAGAAAAAGAGAGAAGGGACAATGTTACTATCCTTTTCCACACTTGTGCTTCAAAGTAGCATTTTCTTCATGATAGATATTCTCCTATTTTGTGACGTTCATATATCACTAGTGGGAATTTTTCATTATAAAACTTGGCTTGTATATTCCAATGAAGGGCTTCCTCAAATTCCCAAGGTCATCATGAGCAAGCAAGTTGGATGCACACCCACTTAGTTTTCTTTTGACATTTATAGCTCTAGTGCATCCGTTGCATGGCAATCCCTACTCCTTGCATTGATATCAATTGATGGGCATCTCCATAGCCCGTTGATTAGCCTCGTCAATGTGAGACTTTCTTCTTTTTTGTCTTCTCCACACAACCTCCAACATCATATTCTATTCCACCCATTGTGCTATATCCATGGCTCACGCTCATATATTGCGTGAGAGTTCAAAAAGCTGAAGCGCGTTAAAAAGTATGAACCAATTGCTTGGCTTGTCATCGGGGTTGTGCATGATAAATACTTTGTGTTAAGAAGATGGAGCACGACAACACTATGTGATTTTGTAGGGATAACTTTCTTTAGCCATGATATTTTGAAAAGGCATGATTGCTTTTTAGTATGCTTGATGTGTTGGAGGACGTTGCATGGGAAACAAAAAAATTCCTATGCTCACCAAGATCAATCTAGGAGATGACCATCTACGAGAGGAGAGATTGGATCTACATACCCTTGTAGATCACTAAGCGGAAGCGTTAAGAAACACGGTTGATGTAGTCGAACGTCTTTGCGATCCAATCACGATCCGTCCCGCGAACTCCTGATCCAAGTGCCGAACGGACGGCACCTCCGCGTTCAACAAACATACGGCTTGATGACGCCTTCACCTCCTTGATCCAGCAAGCGATGGTGAAGTAGTAGCTCGAGTCCTCCGGCAGCACGACGGCATGATGGCGGTGATCGTGGAGAAATCTCAGCAGGGCTTCGCCAAGCCTCACGGAGAAGAAGGACTACGAGGGAGAGGGAGGGCAGGGTCGTGGCATAGATGGGGTGAGGCTGCGCTCACTCTCCCCCTCTATATATAGGGGGAAGGGAGGAGGAGGGGCGCCCTAGGGTTTCGCCTAGGGGGGCGACGGCCACCACAAATGGGGGCGCCCCTAGGGAAACCCTAGGGTGACTTGCCCCCCAAGCCAGGTGGAGGCAGCCCTAGGGGGCGCCACACCTCCTCTGGTGATCGTGGGATGGGGTGAGGGGGGCGCACAACCCCTTAGTGGGTTGTTGTGCTTGATACGTCTCCAACGCATCTATAATTTTTGCTTGTTCCATGCTGTTATATTATCATTCTTGGATGTTTTACAATCATTTTATAGCAACTTTATATCATTTTTTTGGGACTAACCTATTGACATAGTGCCCAGTGCCAGTTGCTGTTTTTTGCTTGTTTTTTACTTCATAGAATATCAGTACTAAATGGAGTCCAAACGTAGCAAAACTTTTTGGAGATTTTTTCTGGACCAGAAGACACCCAGTGGGCCAAAGAAGTACCAGAGGGGAGGCCCGTGGTGGGCACAACCCACCAGGGCGCGCCCAGGGGGGTTGTGCCCCCCACGAAGCTCCCTGCATGCCTCTTTGCCCTATAAATTCCCAAATATTCCAGAAACCCTAGGAGAGTCAACAAAACACAATTCCAGCCGCCGCAAGTTCCAGAACCACGAGATCCAATCTAGACACCATCACGGAGGGGTTCATCATCCTCATTGGCGCCTCTTCGATGATGCGTGAGTAGTTCACCATAGACCTACGGGTCCGTAGGCAGTAGCTAGATGGCTTCTTCTCTCTTTTTGATTCTGAATACAATGGTCTCTTGGAGATCTATTTGCTGTAACTCTTTTTTGCGGTGTGTTTGTTGGGATCCGATGAACTTTGAGTTTATGATCAGATCTATATCCATGAATATTGTTTGAGTCTTCTTTGATCTCTTATATGCATGATTATTTATAGCCTCATATTTCTTCTTCGAATCTTTGGTTTAGTTAGGCCAACTAGATCGATTTTTCTTGCCATGGGAAGAGGTGCTTTGTGATGGGTTCGATCTTGCGGTGTTCTTTCCCAGTGACAGAAGGGGCATCAAGACACACATGTATCATTGCTATTAAGGATAACAAGATGGGGGTTGTTCCTACATGAATAGATCTCGTCTACATCATGTCATCGTTCTTATTGCATTACTCCGTTTCTCCATGAACTTAATACACTAGATGCATGCTGGATAGCGATCGATGTGTGGAGTAATAGTAGTAGATGTAGGCAGGAGTCGGTCTACTAATCTTGGACGTGATGCCTATATATTGATCATTGCCTTGGATATCATCATAATTATTTGATCTGCTATCAATTGCGCAACAGTAATTTGTTTACCCACCGTATGCTATTTTCTCGAGAGAAGCCACTAGTTAAATCTACAGCCCCCGGGTCTATTCTTTATCATATTTGCTTTGAGATCTATTTTTATTCGCTTTTATTTTCAGATCTATTATTCCAAAAACTTAAAAATACCTTGCTGCACTTTTTTATTACTTATTTTATTTCGCATTTTATCGAGAGCTATTTATCCAATCTATCACAAATATTCTCCCGTCCACTTGCCAATTTCTGGCGCCGTTACCTAGGAGGGATTGACAACCCCTCTTACGCGTTGGGTTGCAAGTATTTGTTCTTTGTGTGCAGGTACCGTTTACATAGTGTTGCTTGGTTCTCCTACTGGATTGATACCTTGGTTTCATAACTGAGGGAAATACCTACCGTAGCTGTGCTGCATCATCCCTTCCTCTTTGGGGAAATACCGACGCAGTTTCAAGTGACATCAAAAGGAATTTCTGGCACCATTGCCGGGGAGACATCATCAACATCTATCAGGTTCCTAATCACAAATCTCATCTCCTTGCAATTGACATTATTTGCCATTTGCCTCTCGCTTTCATCTCCCCCACTTCACAAAAATTTGCCTTTTTTATTTGCCTTCTTTCCGTTTGCCTTTTTCTCGTTTGATATTTTGTTTGCTTGTGTTACCATGTGCCTTTTATTTGCTTGCATCTTCGCTTGCTAAAAATCTATTGATATGGATCCGCATCCACTTGCTAATCTTTTTAAAAGATCCAATTATGATGAACCAATTGCTAGTGAATTGAGCGCACTTGATTATCTCTATAAAGTTTTGCTTGAAATTCATGAATCTGAAGATTGTGATGAAGTGTTGGAAGAAGAAATTGATAAAGTGATTCATGATGTCTCTTTCAATGAAAAGCATGATTGCAATGATGTTATTATAAATTCTATTAATGTCAATTGTGTTAATGATATGCAAAACCCCAAGCTTGGGGATGCTAATTTTGATATGTCCACTACTTATTGTAATGATCATGATTGGGGTGATAATGTTTCTTATGATCTTGAAAAATTATTTAATCCTCATGATGAATATGATATTGATAATAATGTTTGCAATAATATTGAGAGTGGGTTTGGAAGAGTGTCAACTCTAGGTAAAAAGAATCCTACATATTTGGAGAATTATCAATCTTGTGAAATTTTTGATAAAAGTGGGTTTGGAAAGGTCATGACTTTAGTTGATGTTAATCCAGTATTTTGGAAGACTATAAGAATTTTATGCATGAGGATCATGGATAGAAAATTTTATATGATAGCTATATTTTTGAATTTGATTATGATCATACATGTAATTATTATGAGAGAGGAAAATATGGTTATGGAAATCTTCATGTCACTAAATTACCTCTCTTCATGTTGAGATTGCTATTGTTTCTTTCTTCTTCCTTGCATATGCTAGTTTTTGCTTGCCTTGATAATTTATTTGCTTATAAATGCCTATGCATAGGAAGTATGTTAGACTTAAATGTGATTTTCACATGCTATATGATGCTCTCTTTGTGCTTCAATTATTGTCTTTCATGCGAGCATCATTAAAGTTATCAATGCCTAGCTAGGGGCATAAAACAATAGCGCTTGTTGGGAGGCAACCCAATGAATAAAATTTATTTTTGCCTTTTTCTTTCTGTTCTTGAGTGTTTGCACAATTATGCCTCTATTGTTGTCGTGGTATCACACGGCCACCTATGGGGCCATCGGCCCCATGTGGTTCGGCAAGGGGGAAGAGCGCGTTGCACAAAGAGCGGAAAGCATAGAGCAGCACGGCAATGACGACACGGGCAGTTTTACCCAGGTTTGGGCCTCCGCGAGGCGTAAAACCCTACTCCTGCTTTGGTGGATTGATGAAAGGACCGTGGTGGATACGCAACGCTCTAGCCCGGCAAGGTCGCCTCAGGGCGAGAGCAGCTACGCGCGTACGAGCGTACAAGGGTCCGAATCCTTTCTAAGGTTACCACGGTCCTCCTTTTATAGGTCAAGGGGTCACCACAATGGCAAAACAGTCATTATGCACTGATTAGATAGCCACAGTGCTATCATACCTTACTCTGCAGACATGACAGGGTGCATTAAATGCGCCGCTTAGTGTCACATCATGGTGTGGCCCGGTAAGCCTTGCCGCGCCATGCAGCCACCTTCTCGCCTGTCTGCATGACACATCTCCTGGATGGGTGTCATTTAGGGATGATCTTCCTCAGAAATGGCCCACCACGTACCAAATAACAGCCACATAATCACTTGGGGGCTCGACACCACACCGATAGGTGACTTGCGTTGCTGTGAGGTGGAGCGGTGGAGCCTTGGCGGGGTGATCCGCCTTTTGCATCCCCGGCAAGCCTGCCGGGGGAGTCTTGAGGCTTGTCTTTGGAGTAACCTCGACCCCGCCAGGCTCACCTGCCCGGTAAGGGAGGTTTTTCCTTAGTGATATCTTGCTTGTTTGGTTGGTCTTGGTCTTCTTGATCCGCCCTTTGATTTCTCAAAGAGCCATCTCTTCTGCTTGGCCTTGTCTTGAATGTTGTAATCTTGCTCTTGAGCCTGTGTATAGTCCGGGCAACACACCTGGGGGTTTGTTGCACCGACAGGAGCCCCCGGGCCTGGCGTGAACGCACTGTCGAGCGTCATCGGGGTAGGCCCTGTCTAGTACACATGCGAGTGGGTTGCGGTAGCTCATCGTTTAAGATCTTCTTTGCTTCTCCATTAACCTGTGCCGCGTGATGCCAATTGCAGTGGGGCCACCTTTGTAATGGCCCGTGAATGACTTTAACGCACGGGGGAGTAACTGCCAATTCACTCTTCCCACCACGTCCTTATCCTTTGCCACGTATGCTGCATGCATTGAGTGGGGTAGGTGACGGAGGCGCGTGGTGCAGGAGAGAGAGTCATGGCAGGAGCTCGGCCTTCCTTGGTTGGTGTAAGGGGACGGTGATCGGATCCGGCCGTTGGCGGTAGCTTGGACAGGTCGGATTAGAAAGAAACCCTTCTGGGGCGAGGGTGAAGGATTAGCCCCCAGCCCCAGCTTGCCTATAAAAGAGGGGGCAAGGATGAAGCAGAGGTGTCCATCCACGCACCTCTCTTTCTTTATTTCTTGCCTTCTTCTTTGTTGTGTTGAGGGGGAGAGGCCGGGGCCGGGCCCCGGGCTCTAGCTTGGGGTTGATGATGCCGAACGCTCGCATTAACGCTGGGGGAGTGAGTCTGGTCCGGGGGCGCAGGAGATGCAGCGGTCGGGGGGGTGGGCGCCAAACTGTCCACAGTGTGGGAGGCGTTACGCTCCTCCGAGACGGTGAGGCACCCGCCTCTCCCACACGAGTCGGCCACTTGGTGGAGAGTGCTTTCCCTGGCCACAAGACGCCAAGGTTCGCCAACTTGACGACGAGGCTCCTGGGACTTCAGGCGCCTGTCTGGGGTGCAGCGCTCGGGATCTTTGGTAATCCCAGCACTGCTCCTTCCGGCGGTGTCGAGGCGATCGTTGAAGACGGCGGCACCTTCCTGCCCTCCAAGGTGGGGAGCGGTGCTCCTTGCATGCCTCGAACGCCGTCGTTGCCTCCTGTTTCTCCGGGGGATTGTCGGCCCGAGGGGCCGGCGTCCTCCTGGAGTGGTGGTGATGAAGAAGGAATGAGGGAAGACGGAGAAGGCGGGTGGCAGGCCGTCAGGTCGGAGTACGATGGCACCGACGCCTTCGTCTCGTACTGCCGGCCCGCTGCCTCATCTTTTCGCTCTTCCCCTCCCTCCCCAGCACCATCATCACCGACCTCTTTAGGACGGTTTCCGGGGAGGGGGTCGCTCTCTTGGTGCCTTCGCCTCCTCCAGCAGTCTTCCAGCTGAGCTCCGGCGGTTCTCCCCGCCGGTGCTTCTTGCTGGCCCTGGAGGTGGTGACCAGGGCACCGCCGAGCTGCTCCCTCCGCCCCTCTCCTTCGCAGCCTCGCCACTCCCGATCTTGTCAGGCTGCGCCCGGCAAGCCTTGACGGGATCGGGCGGGGCTTTTGCTCAGGCACTCCTTTTGCCTTCTTCACCTCCCACCGTAGTGCGTAGGAGGAGAGGGACAAGAAAGGGATTACGGGGCACTTATCTTTTTTCAGTCTAAAACATGTAGGCACTTGCCAAACTTTAGTCTAAATTATGTAATCTTCTTTATCCATGTTAATGTTCTGTAAGATATGTACTTGCTTATCAGCATATTAATGAAAAATACAAGCCTTGCCGGGTACTTGTGCATGTATCATGTCCATGCAGAGGTGAGGTGCCTCTATACGTTTAAGTAAACAAGTTTCCTCCGGCAAGCTATCCTGCTGGTACCTTTAGTTTGCTGCCGCGGGGCATGGCCTGCCGGGCTTAGAACTTATAAAAAAGGGACCAGCCCCTCGTCGAACCCTCTCCATCAAAGGCCACTGCGACCACCTTGCCTGAAGCAACATTGGGGACAAAGGATGGGAGCACCTATGTTTCGAAGGTGACGAGGTTTTCATATGCACAAGTTTTCTCTTTACAGAACAGGTATGGATAAGAAGGAACTTATCTGTTTGGCTTGCCGGGGACCTCTATGTAGGCTTGTCTCCATTTCTTCTCTTCGGGACCAAGTCCACGGCAAGAACCCTGCAACTTAGTGCAGATGAAAACAGTGCTACATGCGACCTCATCTACATGACCATGCTATGCTCATGATATGCTTATGCATGCACGCAATCTTGTCGGGGGCCCCCCAACGCTTCATTTATTCATCTGTTGCTCAGGGTCTGCGCCTGGCTTTGTACAAAGGGTTACATGCAACATCGGCAAGGCTTGTACAAAAGGGTGGCTGCCGGGCAGGGCCCGATAGCCGCGCCTTACTGGTAGAACTTACGGAGATGCTCAATGTTCCATGAGTTTTGCAATTGAATGCCATCTTCGGTCTCCAGACGGACTGCGCCGGGTTTGGTGACTCATACTACCCGGTAAGGGCCTTCCCACTTTGGCATCAACTTGTTTGCACCCTTCGCGGACTGAACACGCCTAAGGAGAAGGTCGCCTTCCTCAAGGCTCCGGGCATGTACCCTGCGGCTGTGATAGCGACGCAGGGCTTGCTGGTAGCGTGCAGCACGCGTAGCAGCCCGGAGACGGTTCTCCTCAAGTAGCACAGCGTCATCACGCCGGTGCTGTTCCTGCGCTACTTCATCGTAGGCAAGCGCTCGAGGTGATCCGTATATGAGTTCCGTGGGGATCATTGCTTCTACCCCAGATACTAGGGAGAAGGGAGTCTGCCCGGTAGCTCGATTTGGTGTCGTACAGAGGGACCAAAGAACCACCGGCAGCTCGTCGATCCATCGCCCGCCGCACTTCTGCAGCCTATCAAATGTTCTTGTCTTGAGTCCTCGCAGCACTTCAGCGTTTGCCCTCTCAGCTTGTCCGTTGCTTCTGGGATGGGCAACAGAGGCAAATGAGACTTTGCTTCCGAGGGCATGAACGTATTGCATGAAGGCGCGGCTTGTGAATTGGGTGCCATTATCAGTGATGATTCTGGCGGGTACTCCGAAACGACACACCAATCCTTTCAAGAACTTGATAGCTGACTGTGCGGTCACCTTCCTCACGGGCTCCACCTCTGGCCACTTTGTGAACTTGTCGATAGCGACGAATAAGAACTCAAAGCCCCCGGTAGCATGGGGGAAGGGGCCCAAGATGTCGAGCCCCCAGACCGAGAAGGGCCATGACAAAGGGATCGTCTGGAGAGCTTGAGCAAGCTGATGGATATTCTTGGAGTGGAACTGGCAGGCTTCACATTTGGTGACTAGCTCAATTGCATCTTGGAGGGCCGTGGGCCAGTAAAAACATTGCCGGAAGGCTTTTCCAACCAGGACCCTTGATCCAATGTGGGAGCCACATATACCCTTGTGTATTTGTGCCAACAGTTCCTTTCCTTCTTCCCGGCAAATGCACTTCAATTTCACTCCGTTGGGCCTTCTTCTGTATAGCGTGTCGTCAACGAACTGATACATACTGGCCCTCTGGGCTACTCTTTCAGCTTCTTCTTGCTCTTCGGGAAGTTCTCCTGTTTGGAGGAAATGGACTATGTGCCAATCCCATGTTGGAGCCTGAGGCTCGGCAACAAGGACTAGCGGCACCTCCTCGTTCACGGGAGCGCATGCCTCGACCACAGGAACAGGTGGTTCAGCGGGAGGGTGCTGCTCACCAGGCGAAATGGAGTTGTTCCCGCCTACCTCTCTGCCGGGGACCTCAGAGGGCTCTGCTGGGAGAGGCCTCCTAGAGTCCAGTTTCCTCCTCTTCCTGGCCATTGTTGCCAGGGATACGGAGGGTTGAGTCAGATGGAGAACAAAAGTCCCTGGTTCCAGAGGGAGTTTTTGCGCAGCGCACTTTGACAAATGATCAGCAATGCTGTTTTCCGCACGCGGTATGTGCTCTGTTTGCAATCCATCAACTTCCTCACTTCCTCAACGCATGCCTCCATCAATGGGCTTTGATAATCCTTGTTCACTTGCCTCACCACAAGTTGCGAATCTCCACGAATGATCAACTTCTTGATTCCTAGTTATGTTGCGATCTTCAGCCCGGCAAGGAGTCCTTCATATTCTGTTGTATTATTGGTAGCCTTCTCCCGGGGGAAATGCATTTGAACCACGTACTTGAGGTGCTCCCCAGAGGGAGCAACGAGAAGCACGCCAGCTCCTGCACCTTGTAGGGAGAAGGCACCATCAAAGTACATGATCCATTCTTGGGGCGCTTCCTTGCTGGGGATAACTGTCTCCAACATGTCTTCGTCAGGGGTAGGCGTCCATTCCGCAATAAACTCCGCCAGTGCTCTGCTCTGAATGGTTGACGTGCTCTCGAACTTCAAACCAAAGCTAGATAACTCCAAGGCCCATTCAACTATCCTGCCAGTGGCCTCAGGGTTCCTTAGTATGCGTTGCAAGGGGAAGCGGGTGACAACCATGATCTCGTGGGCTTGGAAGTAGTGGTGCAGTTTCCTTGAGGCCATGATGAGGCCAAAAATCAACTTTTGCATGCCAGAGTACCTCGACCTAGCCCCCTTCAACAGGGAGCTGATGAAGTACACTGGCCGCTGCACCACTTTCTTCCTTGCCACGATCTTGGAGATGTCTCCATTACACCGCTCCTCCTTGTTCTGATCTACCTCTGACCTCACCGAGGTGAGTTCACTTCCTTCTCCAGAGGAGACGGCAGTTGCAGCTGCTTCTTCATCTACTTCCCGCTGCGCCACCAGCACTGCGCTAACCACTTGATTGGTTGCCGCTAAGTATAGCAGCAACGGTTCTTGTGGTTTTGGAGCGACTAAGGTGGGGACAAAGGAAAGATAGGTCTTCAAATCCTGCAGCGCAGCGTCTGCCTCCAGGGTCCACTCCACAGGCCTAGCCTTCTTCAAGATTTTGAAAAATGGCAGGGCACGTTCGGCGGACTTGGAAATGAACCTGCTTAGCGCGGCAACACATCCAGTCAAACGTCTCACGTCTTTAACTATCTTGGTGCTTGAATCTGCTCAATTGCCTTGATCTTGTCGGGGTTGGAATCTATCCCTCGCTGGGACACAAAGAAGCCAAGCAGCTTGCCGGAAGGAACACCAAACACACACTTCTCTGGGTTCAGCTTCAAGTTGATCTTGCATAGATTTGCAAAGGTCTCTTCCAAGTCCTGAATGAGAGTTGATTTGTCCTTGGTTTTGACCACTATATCGTCATGTAGGCTTCAATATTCCTATGCAGCTGAGACTCGAAGCCAATCTGTACTGCCCTTGCGAAAGTGGATCCAGCGCTTTTTAACCCAAAGGGCATACGTACAAAACAGTACGTGCCACAGGGGGTTATAAATGCGGTCTTCTCTTCATCTTCCTTGGACATGAAAATCTGGTGGTACCCGGAGTAGGCATCCAAGAAGGAAAGCAGGTCACATCCAGAGGTGGATCCACGATCTGATCGATGCGCGGCAAGGGGAATGGGTCCTTCGGGCATGCTTTATTCAGATCTGTGAAATCTATGCAAAGCCTCCATTTCCCATTCGCCTTGCGCACCACCACTGGATTCGCCAACCAAGTTGGATGCAACACTCCTCTGACCAAACCAGCAGCTTCGAGTTTCTTGACCTCCTCGGCAATAAACCGCTGCCGCTCCAAAGCTTGCTTTCAGACCTTCTGTTTGATGGGTCGGGCATGTGGGCAGACAACAAGGTGGTGCTTTATTACCTCCTTGCGAACACCGGGGATGTCAGATGGTTGCCAAGCAAACACATCGACATTCGCCCGCAGGAAGGCAACGAGCGCACTTTCCTATTTGTCATCAAGGGTGGAGCTGATAGTAAATGTACCATCAGCGCCAACCAACCCTGCCGGGACCTTCTTCACAGCAGGCGCAACAACCTTTGATCTCTTGCTATTGGAACTCTCCGGCAAATCATCAACAGGCGCAGCGCAATCCGAAGAGGCGTGCTTCCCGAATTCTTTGTTGGCGTCCTTGCTAGCTTTATTCCCTTTCTTGCTTTCCTTGGAGGGAGCGGTAGCTTCCATGGCCTCTGCAGCGACTGCTTCCCGGTACATCTTGTCAACGCATATGATTGCGTCCTTCTTGTCTGCTGGAATGGAAATGACGCCCATCGGCCCTGGCATCTTCAAAGTGTTGTAGGCATAGTGGGATGCTGCCATGAATTTTGCCAGGGCAGGGCAACCAAGGATTCGATTGTATGGCAGGGGGAGGTCGACCACATCAAACACGGTCTTCTCGGTCCGGTAGTTCAGCTCCCCCCCGAACGTTACCGACAGTGTGATCTTCCCCTTAGGATGACTCCTGTCAGGGTTGATGCCTTGGAAAGTACCGGTAACCTTGAGATCTTCATCTGCTATCTGGAGCTTGCTGATGACCTTGGGAGATATCAGATTCAACCCGGCCCCGCCGTCAACCAACATCTTTGTGACTTTGAGGTTGCGAATCGTTGGTGAAACCAACAATGGCAAACATCCTAACGCAGTGGTGGGGTCAGGGTGATCCTCTTCATCAAAGATGATGGGCGTGCGGGACCACTTGAGCGGCTTCCGAGAATCTGCCGCTGGCTCCATGGCATTGACCTCACATGCCCATTGTTTGAGCTGGTGGTGAGAGGAGTGCAAGGACGCACCTCCGTCAATGCACAGGGCGTCAGTGGCCTTCTGGAACTCCTGCTCGCTCGTTTCCTCTTCATCTCCTTCATCACTCCCATCATCGCATTCCTTCTTCTCACAGCCTCTGGCCGGTTTGCCTTGATACTGAGGGGCCTTGCCGGGCGACCTCCTCTGCCACCTCAGCCCTTCCCACCAGCACCATCTTGGTCTCTCTCTTTGTCACGCTTCTCGTACTCAGCTTTCTGCTTCTTGACGAGCTGCTCAACTTGATGACACTCTTGAAGATCATGTTCCTTAGTCCGATGGATCTTGCAGTACGGCCCGTCAGCCTTCTCGGCAGCCGCGGCTTCCCGGCAGTCAGCGCACGTGGCAACTTCCTTGCCGGGAGCCTCGGTCTTGGCCTTCTTGTCGGTACTAGGAGTGCTCGCTCCTTCAACAGCCATCACTGCTTTATCCTTGCACTTCTTGTTGCGTTTCTTGTTCTTCTTCTTCTGATTGGTGGCGTCGTCGTCGTCCTCTGAGTCAACGTCGACGCCATCTTCTTCACCGGGGAGTCGCCTCCCCTCCTCTGTTCGGGCACACTTGTCCGCCAGAGTGTATAGCTCATTCACAGTCTTGGGCAACCGAACGTTCATTTTGGAACGTATCCTGCGGTTGCGCACGTTGGACTGGAACGCAGCTATCACAGCTGCTGGATGGATGTCTAGAATGTTCCTGTGCACCCGGCTGAACCTCTGTGTATACTTCCACAAACTCTCTCCTTCCTTCTATGGGAGGGGCTACAAGTCACTGGGTCGCCCTGGTTCTTGATGGCCGCCCGTGAAGGCGCCAATAAACTCATGGCACAGATCAGCCTAGGTCGAGATGAAGTTCTCTGGCAAGTGCATCAGCAATGACCTCACATTTGGCTTGAGTGCCAAAGGGAAGTAGTTGGCGAACACCCTCTCGTCCCTTCCTCCGGCAGCTTGAACAGCGATGGTGTAGATGCTCAAGAACTCTGTCGGGTTCAATCTTCCATCGTACTTTTCTGGTATCTCTGGCTTGAACGTACGGGAAGATGGCCAACGGACTTGCTACAGCTCACGAGTGAAGGCGGGGCACCCAACCTTGAAAGGCAGGTACCCACCCCCACCGGGCATGGGTTCATCGATGTCGGGGCCATTGCGCCTATCAGACTGGCGGCGGGTGTCATGGCGTCGCTCGATGGTGACGCGCGCGTCTTCCCTCCACCTGTCTTCCAGGACCCGTCGCTGGTCTTGACGTGCCTGAGGATTAGACGAAGCCATTGATACGTCATCGGGTCCTTGGTCGCATGGCCCTGGCTGCGGCCCCTACGCTGGCTGTCATGGAGGGGACTGCACCATCGGAACAGCTCCCTCGGTGCGGCCAGCGGCTTGGGCCGTTGCCGCCGTTGGTGGAGGCCATGGCAGGCCTGCCTGCTGTGATCCTCCCACCTCAGCGAAACCAATGAAGCTCTGGATAGTGGCCCACCACTCATCCATTTGATTGGCCGCTGGCGAAAATCTCAACAAGAGCTAGGCCCGCGCCATGGCCTCCGAAGCGGTGCTTGGCATGGACGACAATGCGGATCGCGACGTCGCCCGACTTCTGATGGTGCCTGTAGTGGTGGCGCCATGTTCTTGCCGCCGTGAGCCAATCGCCAGGGCGGCGTGATGACGAGGCGGATGCGCTTGGGGGTTGACGACCCCATTTGGCGCATTGTCTCGGCTAGCTTGCCCTGGGGGTGGCGTGGGCCCTGTAGCCGCACCCGCGACGGGGTAGCTAGGTGATTATGATCCGCATCAGGGTGAGTGCCACCACTGCGACTATGTCCCTCGGCGAGGTGGGGAGGCAGAGACGGAGTGTTCTCCCCACACGCACCTTGCGAAGCATGGCCGTCGGGTTGTTGTTGGTGTCGCCCTCCTCCGATGCCTCCTGCTCCTGCTTCGGCCGCAGGGGGAACGGTGATGGCGCCGCCCGCGTCAGTCACATTCCCCGCGGCGTCGGTGTTCCCATGTTCCCCCGCAGCCCCCACGGCATTAGTGGCCGCATGCGAGGGGGCCTTCGAGGTGGACGGGTGAGCTGAAGCACCGGATTTCTTTTTGGGCGCCATGGACGATGAAGCCGTTGATGAAGAAAACGATGATGAAGATGGCGCGCTGCTTACACTCTCGGGTTCGCGCAAGCGTCTCCCCCTACCTGGCATGCCAAAGATGTCGTGGTATCACACGACCACCTATGGGGCCATCGGCCCCTTGTGGTTCGGCAAGGGGGAAGAGCGTGTTGCACAAAGAGCGGAAAGCATAGAGCAGCACGGCAACAACGACACGGGCAATTTTACCCAGGTTCGGGCCGCCGCAAGGCGTAAAACCCTACTCCTGCTTTGGTGGATTGATGAAAGGACCGTGGTGGAGACACAGCGCTCTAGCCCGGCAAGGTCGCCTTGGGGCGAGAGCAGCTACGCGCGTACGAGCGTACAAGGGTTCGAATCCTTTCTAAGGTTACCACGGCCCTCCTTTTATAGGTCAAGGGGTCACCACAATAGAAAAACAGTCATTTTGCACTGATTAGATAGCCACAGTGCTATCATACCTAACTCTGCAGACAGGATAGGGTGCATTAAATGCGCCGCTTAGTGTCACATCGTGGTGTGGCCCGGCAAGCCTTGCCGCGCCATGCAACCACCTTCTCGCCTGTCTACGTGACACGTCTCCTGGACGGGTGTCATTTAGGGATGATCTTCCTCAGAAATGGCCTGCCACATACCAAATAACAGCCACATAATCACTTGGGGGCTTGACACCGCACCGATAGGTGACTTGCGTTGCTGTGAGGTGGAGCGGTGGAGCCTTGGCGGGGTGATCCGCCTTCTGCGTCCCCGGCAAGCCTGCCGGGGGAGTCTTGAGGCTTGTCTTTGGAGTAACCTAAACCCCACCAGGATCGCCTGCCTGGCAAGGGAGGTTTTTCCTTAGTGATATCTTGCTTGTTTGGTTGGTCTTGGTCTTCTTGATCCGCCCTTGATTTCTCAAAGAGCCATCTCTTCTGCTTGGCCTTATCTTGAATGCTGTAATCTTGCTCTTGAGCCTGTGTACAGTTCGGGCAACACACCTGGGGGTTTTTTGCACCGACATTTATGATTGTGTTTTTTATGTTTTAATTAGTGTTTGTGCCAAGTAAAGCCTTTGGGATCATGTTGGGTGATAGTTGATTTGATCTTGTTGAAAAATAGAAACTTTTGCATCCAGTAGGAGAATTTTGAAAAGTTACAGAAGGGACGAAAAATTCTGATTTTTCACACAAGATTGATATACAAATTTCCTACGTTTTCTATTTTGTCAGAATTTTTGGAGTTACAGAAATATGAGTAGAATTCGCGTCTTTACAGACTGTTCTGTTTCTGACAGATTTTGTTTTCATTGCATTGTGTGCTTATTTTGATGAATCTATGGATTGTATCGGGGGGTATAAGCCATGGTAAACTTAGAATACAGTAGGTATAATGCAATAATAAAATATGAATGGGTTTACATGATCACCTATCGGGCCATGAGCCCCTTGTGGTTCGGCAAGGGGGAGATCACGTAGCACAAAGAGCAGAGGCCATGGAACAGCACGACAGAGGTGACGCTGGTGGTTTTTACCCAGGTTCGGGCCGCTATGAAGCGTAAAACTCTACTCCTACTTTGGTGGATTGAATGAATGAACACGATGAACGTGCAGTGCTCAAGCCCGGTAAGGTGGCCTCGAGAGAGCAGCTACGCGCGTACAAGTGTGCGAGGGTCCGAATCCTTTGTTAGGCTGCCATGGCCCTCCTTTTATAGGCTAAGGGGTAACCACAGTGGCAAAATAGTCATTATCTAGTGATTAGATAGCCAACAGTGCTATCATACCTAACTCTGGCAGTTAGGACAAAGTGCATTAAATGCACTGCTAGGTGTCATGCTGAGGATGCAGCCCGACAAGCCTGTCGCGCCGCTTAGTCATCTTTTGCTTGTCTGCTTGACACGCCTCTAGACGGGTGTTACATAGAGGTAATTTTCCTTCCAAATGGCTGCCACGTGCCAAATGACAGCCACTTAATCATCTGGGGGCTCGACACCACACTGATAGATGACTTGCGTTGCGATGCGGTGGTGTGGTGGAGTCTTGGCGGGGAGGTTTGCCTTCAGCGGTCCCGGCAAGCCTGGCGGGGAAACATTGGATTCATCCTCGGGGCAGCCTCGACCTCTGTTGCTCAAACACAAGAGGAAACACGAAGTGGCGCTGCTCATTCGCGTCTTTTCCCCTCTTCATCATCTTCTTCCTCAAGCCAAGCAACCGCTCCCAAGCCAACACCCGCCTCCATTGATCTTTCAACTCTTCCGTTCCTCAACTGATCCCAAAGGATGGGGAAGAAAGCCGCCGTCGCGAGGGGGAAGCGGGCGACCGCCACAAAGGAGACCGCAGCGGAGGGGAAGAAGAAGAAGGCGGCGGAGCTAGACAGGAAGCGGCAGGAAGACGTGGTCTTCTTCCCGTCGAGCTTGGACAGGAATGCCTTGGTCGCTAAGTACGTGTATATGTGGGGGAGGGAGGTCCCGAAGGGGCATGGAGCGCCCGTGGTCCTGCCGAAGGGGGACGAGGCTCCGACGGATTCGTACTACTTCTTCTGCATGTACTTCCTCTGCGGCCTCACCCCCCTTCTTTGCTTTCTTCGAGGCGATGATGGTGGTGTACGAATTCCACCTTCTGGATTTCACGCCCAATGCAATGGCGTGCATGGCAATCTTTGCTCATCTGTGCGAGAATTTCAATGGAGTCGCCCCCAATGTAGATTTGTTTAGACACTTCTTTGTCCCGCGGGTTGAAAACAAGACTCATCGCTCGGGGAATATAAGCTAGATTCCCCGGGACAAGAAAGAGAATTGGGATTATCTTCCTGGCCATCAGCGCGGTAGATGGGAGGAGTGGAGGGCTGATTGGTGTTGGATTCAGGACGAGAATGCCCCAGAGTACTGCGAGGCGCGGACGGAGTGCATCGTACGCGGCAGCGAATGGGGAAAACCAGGCTTAACCGACGATAGGCTCCGCCCGGCGCTGAACAGGATTGTCCGTCTCAAAGCTGCCGGGCTAACCATCGAACAGGTGGGGGCCGATTTCCTTATGCGCCGCATCGCGCCATTGCAGAAGAGGGACATATTTGCCTGGCAGTACGGGGATGCCGCAGATAGAATGCGCCTGTACCCAGGCCTTGACAAAACCTGTCGGTGTATGGCCATGGCTGGCTATGCGAGCAGCTGTTCGGCAGCCTTGGGCCATTCTGCCTACTGGCAAAGGTAGTACCACTGCACATCAACTCTGCCAGGGACCAAATCCTGAAGTGGATGCCCGACTGCAATGCTTATGGAGTCGAGGCCGATTGGCAAATGCCCGAGTTGGATGCAGAAGTCAAGTGGTTCTCCAAACTGGAAGAAAGGGCTACCAAGATGGAGAGCAAGATGTTCAAACGCACCTCCACGGCAGAGGCGGCATTCATCAGGAGGCAGATTGAAGAAGACAAAGCGCTCCAGGCTGCCGGGAAGGCAAGGCCTAGAAGAGGGGAAGAGGAGGAGGAAGAACTGGAGGCCGAGGGCGTAGGCTCTTCAGATGAGAGGAATGACGAGTACGCCGCGGAGGAGGCTGCCGGGATCGTGCCTGCCGGGGCTGAATTTCTTCATGCCATGGTCGCAGAGGCCCAAGGAGGAGACGGGCCTAAGGAAGTGGAGCAGCCTGAGGAGGAGTGGCTCATAATGGGTCCCCAAGCCCCGGAGCCAGATCTGGAACAGCATCCCCGCAAGCGGCCCAGCCGGGGAACAGCGGCCCCTGCTCCCACGCCAACCATCAAGAAGGTGAAGCAGATTGCCTCCAAGAACGACAAGCCAGATGTGGCATGTTGCCATTCTTCCCGCCTTTCCGAGGCCAGGACTCCGCCCGCCAAGCAACGATCGATCGCGGGGGTGGATCCCAGCCCCCAGTCTAGTCCAGCATCCTCGTGCAGCTCGACTCCGTCAGAGCCCCTAGCCCCACCGAAGAGCTCCATGCTGCCGGGGAGTTCTATTTCCTCCGTCCCTGAAGAGGAGCAGGGAGACCCCACCACCCATGGGATACGCTCTGGGCTCCATGCTCATCGATCCAGAGTAAGGAGATTACTAACTTTTCTTACTTGAGAAAATATGTACTCGACGCTTGCTTATCTCAATCTTGCTTGCTGACTTGTCAGAGACGAAGAACCCCTCATCCACCGAGCCAAGCAAACCAAACAGGTGGCTTTCAGATTCAGGGCTCCGCAAACCCGAGAAAGGTTCAAACTCTGGGGCGTGTGCGAAGAACTCAACCTATCCGGCCAACCAACCCATCGCCCCATGGCCAAGCTCGATGAACAAGGAAGAAGATGGACACAACAAGTTACCCAGGTTCGGGCCACCCTGCGGTGTAAGACCCTACTCCTGCTTTGTGGTGGATTTGCCTCACGAGGGGCTGAGAACGAACAAGTACAAGGGATGAGCAGCCTCGTGAGGTCTGCTCTGGTGAGGGAATGAGTCGAGAGGTTCGGATCCCCTTCTATGGTGGTGGCTAACCTATATTTATAGTGGCCTTGGTCCTCTTCCCCAAAACATAGGCGGGAAGGGATTCCACAACGGCCAATTTGAAAGGGGATAAGTAGTACATTTTATCCAGACGAAAGGTGGTCTTCGCCTGCAGAGCTTCTGGTCGTGACGCTGTGGTGGGCTCGGCGATGACATCCGTCCTGCCGAGCTGGTGAACTTGGTCTTGTTGCACTGGAATGGAAACCTTTGCCTAAGTCCCCGGGAACCCACGCCTGCGCTTGCGTCCTTAGCACCAAAGAGGAAATTGTCTTATCTGTGCCCACTGGCGCCCGCCTAGCCTTGGTCGTCACGGCTTGCGTCACCGCAACCTCATGAGGTGGGGCACCTGCATAGGAATCTCTGCTCCTCAGGAGGCAGCCTGGGGAGGCCGCTCCCTCAGGAGGTCTTGGCGTCGTCCACCTCGCGAGGCTTGGCCCCTCGCGAGGGTCTTGTCTTGCTAGTCTTTGTAGATGGGTCATCCCAAGCCGTCGACGGAGCCACGCTATGGCCCGCAGGCAGGCAAGTCTGTGTACCCCGGTTCCAAGAACACCGACAGTAGCCCCCGGGCCCAAGGCGCGCTCAGACTTGGATTCGAAGCGAAGCCAACGGGTAAGGGCGAAGCGCCGCGGGCCCCAATCACCCGCGGGCCAGGATGACGCGTGGCACTTGATGGGACGTGGGCGTCTTCGCTTCCCCATGTCGCCTCGGCAACTGCCCGGGCTGACAAAAGACTGGCGCCCGCTACCGGGCCATCATTGCCTTCTCTTCGCCTTGCTCCAGATCCCCATTCTCCCAGCCGAGTGCATCTCCAGATCCAGCCTCGTTCCTCCTTCCCCCTGCGCCTCTTCTTCCCAGATCTCGCAAATGGCATCCGGGAAGGTGAAGCCTACCGCGCCGGCCGCGGACTCCTCTTCCTTGCCTGCGCTGGCCCTCGGCACATCCTCCGTTGCCAAGGAGAAGCACCTTGCCACCGCGCTCCCGCTGACGGCGAGTGACGACAACGAGTGGGACGAGACCATCCTTCTGGCCGGCTCCGCCGAGCAAAGGACCTTGGCGCGGATGTTCTATCCCTTCTTCCTCCACAGCATCTTCACGGGGCTCATCCCGCCTTTCTCCGGGTTCTTCACCGCCGTCCTCGATCACTACCAGGTCCAGGCCCTGCATCTTCAGCCCAACTCCATCCTCCTCCTGTCCATTTTCGCCTTTTACTGCAAGGCATTCATGGGCGTGAGGCCCTCCGTCGCGCTCCTTCGCCACTTCTTCTACCTGCGGATGCACGATCCAAACCAGCGCTATGGTTGCATATCCTTCGCCGCAGTCCACAAGGGCAACACGCTCATGAGGGCTGGGAAGAAGGTGGAGAACTTCTGGCGCCGGTGGGTCTTCATGGACACCAAGGGCCTGAACGTGCGGCTGGAATTACTAACCGAACTGCCGGAGAAGCTTGATAGGTGGGGTCACGAGAAGCTCTCCGACCCCCGGGCGGTGCCGGTCCTGAGGAAGATGATCGCAGACATGGATGCTGGGGCGCTGACGGGGGGCATGCTTGTCAAGGAGTTCCTGACGCAACGCCTGGCCCCACTCCAAGTGCATACGCACCCCATGTGGGAGTTCAAGGGGGAGAGGACGACATCCGACTGCGCTCGGGGAGCTTGACGGGCGAGGAGCTGGACAAGGCCATGAACACCCTGCTCGAGGGGGAGCCGGGCAATCTCCCGGTGGCCTACATCCCGTTGTACCAGCATGCCGACAGGAAGGCGCTGGTCGCCACCATGCCTATCTTTAATGAGCTGGGGCTCGTGCCGCCCGAGCTCCCCAACTCCCCGGTGCTGGTGTCTTCTGGCGACAATGCCGGCGAAGAGGTCAAAGAAGACTCGGAGGCGACCGTGGACGATGTGGCGGAGACCTCTCTGTTGTCTCAGAGCGAGCTTCTCCGCGGCCTCACAGACGATGACGACGCCGTGGAACCCCCGGCCGTCAAATCTCCGCGCTCCACCGGGGTCGTCACGAGGTTCGGGGCCACTCCCCCGGCCCTGCGGAGGCTAGGCCGGGCGACCCCGAAGAAGAGCGGGGCGGCGCCCCTCCTCGAGGCGACGCCTCGGCCTCGTCCATTGTCATCGCACCGAAGCCAGCCGATGCGCGACCCGCCACCCCCCAAGACGCGGCAAGGGCCGCACCCAGGAAGATCGGAGGCGCCGTAGCCCCAGCTAGGAAGAGGGCGTACATTGCCCCTGATAAGTAAGTATCTTACCTTGTTTTTGTTTATCGCCCTTTATGCCGTGCCCACAGTACTCCCCTCCTGGTGACCAAAATGGGCATCGTGGTGAAGAAGAGGAAGGAGGAAGCTGGGACCCCTGAGGAGCCACCGCTCGCCAAAGCTGCGGAGGCTCTGGTGCAGACGGGAGAGGTCGCCTCGCACCCGATGGAGCGGGCCCCCCAAGACGTGGTGGTGGAACCTCAGGAGGGGTCTGCCTCCGCGGGCCAGCGGGCTTCGGAGCCGCCCATCCCCGTCGCGCCCGCGGGGGGTTCGGAGGCTCCAATGCCTCAAGTTGCCCTTGCTGCTGCCCCCCTGGCTGTGAGGCCAGCCCACGCGCTGATGCCGCCTCCTCCCCAGGCTCTTGCATTAGGGGACTGCGGCCCCCTCGTCAGGCCCGAAGCTCTGGAGGAAGCCTGTGCCATGCTAGATCAGCTCCGGACCGACCACCAAAATGCTGACAGGTGCCTGGTGAGGGAACGCATGGGGCTAATCTTGTGGTGGCTCCAGGCGGACGCGTCCGCTAGGGCGGCCTGGGGCCGGGCCGAGGCAGCCGCCGCGGAGAGCAAGAGAGAGGCCAACGAAGCCACGGGAGCCCGCGACGCATTGCTGGCCGACGCAGCGTCTACCAAGGAGCGCTGCGACAAGGCGGAGGCTGAGCTGAAAGTTCTCCGTGAGGAGCGGGATGCCCACACCCAACGTCTCTAGCAGCAAGAGGAGGAGCTCAAGGCTCGCGAAGCGACGCTTGCCGATCGCGACGCCAAGTTGGCCCAGGTGACCGCCGACCAAGCCGCGGAGTAGGACCACCTGGGCAAGCTAAAGGAGGAGGTGGACACGGCCCAGGCGTCCCATGCCCGGGTCGTCTCCGAGGCGACGACCCAGCTGGAGACCCGAAAGAAGACCCTTGCTGCCGCCGAGAAAACGGCAGCCGTGGAACACGAAGCCTTCCTCTCCCTCGAGCTCAGGTCTCACGAGGCATTGCGCTCCATCTACGGGGGAGGATATGAAGGGCCGATGGCGACTCTGGAGGGCGGCCTTTCTGGGCTTCTCCCCGAGCTTGCTAAGGCACTTGAGGGCGTCGCGGCTGGAGTGGACTCCTGGGTGGAGGGGGAGTGCCGCGCACTTTTTACCGCGGCCGCGATGCGCGTCTTCAGCCACCTCCACCTTTGGGACCCAGGTTTCAACCTTGACGCACTGATCAAGCTGATGGCCCTTGAGTCCCGCGCCGCTGCTGCTGAGGCCGTGAAGAAGCAGGTGGAGGCCCTGCTGGAGAAGTTTCGCTACGTCCCCGACCCCACAGCCGCGACGGCAGAGGCCGGCGGCGAAGATGGTGGCAGCGTCATCAACGATGGGCTTCCCAAGGCAAGCGGCGGTGGCAACCAGGGCGACGGTGGCGCTTCTTCCAAGTTTAACCCTGCAGCATTCATCGTGCCTCGCGGAGGCATGAGAATTTCTGTTTGAACTTGTGGAACATTATGTTTTGTAATAACTTGCCGGGACTCCGCGATTTCTTTTCTGTACTCGGTTTCCTTCCTATTTGTCTTAGTGTTCTGCGTCGGCAGGGCCTGACCCCGCGCATACCCCAACCGCCGTTGGGGCGTCTGGATCACCAGGAAGAGGCCAAGGGGTGAGGGGCTACGTGATCAGTGAGGCCCCTGAGTCGCGGTGCTCAGGGGTCCCCCTTGACGTACGAACAGCCCTCATGAAGGAAACGTGAGCCACATCTGAGTCAATCCGGAGTCCTCCATACGTTTCCTTGCCAGCTTTTGCCTGGGAGGGATGCGAGAAGACCAGGTGTGAAAGACCTGGTGAGGTTGCATGCACCAGGCATGGCCTGAGCGCAGCCCCCGTGCCCAGCCCCCTCGCGCGTACCTCCCATAGGAGAAGCTGCGCGGTGGGACTGTACAGCAAGCCCATAAGCCGTCCTGAGGTTACTGCAGCCGCTGGGGTGCCCTCAGTTGTTTATTCACCAGCGCGGAGCATGGTGCTTCCACTTGGCGTGGGCATAGCCGCTCCTCGACCGTGTCGTCCGCCAGCGCAGAGCATGGGGCTTCCACTAGTGCGTGGGTGGGAGTTCCCTCGGGGGGAGGCTCCGGGGCGTGTACAACCCCGTTCGTACATGTGGCTAGCACGGCAGAACCGTAGGAGGTGTAAATGGGCACTCGTGAGCCAGCGTGGGACTCATGAGGCCCTACCTCAAGGCGGGTTGCGCCTGAATTTTCAGCACAGGGCGCTCGTAAGGAACCTGTGAGATGTGTGAGGTGGCCTGCGCCGAGTGAATCTCCGGAGGATATCGCATGAGAAGGCCAAACACCAATGACCCTAAGAGGTGACATGAACAGGGCCGGCCCGCTAGACAGAGCTCAGCCGTTGGGTTTATCAACGCTGCAGGGACGGACCCGAGCACAGACGCCGTGCCCAGTCTTCTCATAAGACAATCCTAAGGAAAGACATCCGGCGCGCGGCTCCCGCGGTGGTGAGGCACCGGGTTACGCGCCCTGACTCATCCACTCTCGATTAGCTCATGCGAGAACAAGGCACCAAAGACCACGGGAGGTGACGTGCACGCGAGCTGGCCCGCGAGACAGAGCTTGGCCACTTGGGTTTAGCGACGCTGCAGGGACGGACCCGAGCACAGACGCCGTGCCAGTCCTTAATCATGAGGCGGCCGAGGGCGGGTTTGTGAGGGTGCACAACATTCGTGCTGGCGAAGCACCGGACATGCAGGTTGTAATATTTAAGGAATTCATAAAAGGCAAAGCCAGTTCTGGTACATGCGCAAAATGATACAGGCTGTAGGGGCGGGCCCTGACAGCTTGAGGATGATGCAGCCCGAGGGGCGCCCTTAACTGAACGAACCAAAAAGTCACCTGGCACCATCGTTGTAGAAGCGTTGAGGTAGCTGAAGACGCGTGCTGCAGAGATCGCTCCTCACGATCTGGCCGGCTCCTGAGGCCCAGAAGGCTCTGGGGGTCTAGGGAGCTCGCGAGGGTCCGACACCTCCTCTGCCAAGACCGGCCGGCGTCTTGCCTCGTGAGCCGCCAGGACGCCCTGCATGAGACACTAGTACGAGGCAGCCGCGTTCAGCAGGCCGAACGGCATGCGGACATAACTGCAGGGGTAGCCCCCACTCTGGCCGACACGGGACGGCCAGAACAGCTCGTGAGAAGTGGCCCTGTTAAGGCTTGGGATGTTAACACAGACGCGCAGCTCGCCACCCATGTCAGGGGCGGCAGCTGCACTGGATGGTGAGGGGCGACGCTCACCACGCATGGCTCACGCCTCCTGATGCTCCTCGATCACCTTGGTGATGAACTCCTGAGCGCCCGGCACCTCGCGCCCTGATGACGGAGGCGCGCGTCGAAGCACGCTCCCATGTGGTGCCCGAATGCCTCCCTCGTGACGCTGGTCAGGTCAGAGGCCCTCCATACAAGAGCCCTCGAGCCCATCCTGAGAGGGGCGCCGGGTGCGCCTTCCTATGCAAGAGGGAAGGGTGCCCCAGCAGTGGGCGCGGGGCCTGAGGCACGATCGTCGGGCGCCCCAGCCTCCTGGTGGCCCTTGGGGAGGAGCTTCTTCTTCTTCGGGGTGGCCTCAGGAGGACGGATGGCACCTTCGTCGTCAGAGTTCTCGACCGCCGCAGCTTGGTAGGCACGCTCGAGGGAGCACACCGCGGCCTTTTCGTCGCAGGCGATCGTGATGATGCCGCCACTCCCTGGCATCTTGAGGACATTGTAGCCGTGGTGCGTCGCCGCCATGAACTTGGCGAGGGCCGGATACCCGAGGATGGCGTTGTACGGGAGGCGGATGTGGGTGACGTCGAAGTCGATGAGCTCGGTGTGGTAGTTGTAGCACTTGCCAAAGGTGACGGGGAGGCGGATCTGCCCTATGGGGTCGGTGGAGCCGTCAGTCACTCCTGAGAAGGGCTTGGTAGGCTGAAGCTGGTCGTAGGGCACCTGGAGCGTCTCGAATGTCTTGACAGAGAGAACGTTGAGCCGGGCGCCACCATCGATGAGCGTTTTGGTGACGAGGACGTTGCTGATGGTCGGTGCGCAGAGCATCGGGAGCACGCCAGCGGCGGCTGAACACTTGAGCTGGTCCGGAGAGTCGAAGGTGATGACGTACTTGGACCACCTGAGGGGATGCGACGCCTCAAGCTTGGGAAGGGCCGCTTTCACCTCGTGAGCGAACTGCTTGAAGATGCGATGAGAGGCGGGGGCCTGAGCACCACCCAGGATGCAGGCAATCTCGCACGGCTCCTAGAAGCCCCCAGCCCCATCATCTTGGCGGTTGTCGTCGTTTCTCCTTGGAGGCGGCGGCAGCTGAGGAAGGCTAGCATTTCCCTGAGGACGGTCCTCACGAGGCTGATCATGCCAGGGGCCTTCGCGAGGCTGGCCCTGCCAGGGGCCCTCACAAGGCCGATCACGCCAGTCCTCGCGGAGGTCGCGGTAGTCCCAGCGGCCACCACCACGGCCTCCTCCGCGGCCGTAGCTGCGGTCGCTGCGCTCGGGACGGTGGCCGAGGCGCCCGTCGTGGATTACCCTGAGCTCCTGGCAGTCATTGGTGTTGTGGTTGTGGACGTTGTGGAAGACGCAGAATGGGCGGTTGCCCCTGGAGGATTCGCCGTGGTTGCAGCCGCGCTTCATCTCGGGCTCCGCGGCTAGCACGGCGGGGCCCTTGCGCTTCACTTCCTTAGCCTTGGCCTTCTTGTCTTCAGGATCAACCTCCGGGAGCTCCAGAAGGGAGAGGCGACCTTCCTCTGCCCTCGCGCACCTAGTTGCCATGTTGAACATCTCCAGGGCCGAGCACAGATCCTCGTGCATGGAGAGCTCCTCCTTCATCTTGACATCCCGGACGCCCTCAGAGAACGCCGAAATGATGGCCTCGTCTGACACCTTCGGGATCATGAGGCGAACGTTTGTGAAGCGTTGTATGTACTTGTGCAAGGTCTCGCCCGGCTGCTGCTTTATGCACCGCAGGTCGCCTACTACAGGAGCGCGGTCATGAGTGCCCTGGAAGTTGGCGATGAAGTGCTAGCGGAGCTGGTCCCAGGAGGAGATCGACCCCACCGGGAGGTTCAGGAGCCAAGAATGAGCGCCGTCCTTGAGGGCCATGGGGAACCAGTTCGCCTTGACCTTGTCATTGCCGTTTGCCGCCTCGATGCTTAGCTCGTAGAGCTGGAGAAACTCCGCGGGATCAGGAGTGTCGTTGTAGCGCGGAGGCAGATCCGGTTTGAACTTGTCGGGCCATACGACGCAGCACAGTTCCGGGGTGAAAGCTCGGCAGCCTGCCGCACTCACAAGGGCCGGCCGCATGGGGGGAGCCTGATCTTGGCACCCGCGCGCCACCGCCTCTGGTGGCACATGGTCTTGACGCTCGCGCTTCTCCTTGGGGTCGCAACACCACCTCGCAGCTTTCCTCATCGCGCGCCGACGCTCTGCGCGGCGGGTCGCGCTGGGGTGCCTCACGCCTGGGCTTGGGGTCCGCGCCATGCAGAGGAGGTGGAGGAGGTGCGCCGTGAGCCACGTCGCCCGCTAGGGACGGCGGAGGAAGAGGCAAACGGGATGGTGCAGGAGCTTCACCGGCGGCGTTGACGAGCTCGGCGATGCGGCCGAGCCAGTCGTCATAGAGGTCATTGGCCGGACGATAGCGCAGAAGCTCACGCGCCATGAGCAGCGCAACCTGCGCATTTGCCGGCCCGCGACGAACATGAGAAGACGACGCCGTGGCCGGAGTGAGTGATGGGGCCGCGGTGTGGCCGTCGCACCGCACGGACGGTGGCAGCGACGAGTCCTGCTATTCGCGAGCAGCAGGGTCGGTGGCAGCGTTAACCACTGGGGAGGCAGAGGAGCGAGGGGCGCCGTTACCCACGGGTGCTGTCTGGGCAACACGAGTGGCCCGGCGCTCGGCATGGACACGGCGAGTGTCGGCCATAGGAACGATGGAACGGCGGCGGAGCGAATGGTGGAAGAGGGGCTTCGACATGCCCCTACCTGGCGCGCCAAATGTCGGATTAAGGGCTCCGCAGACCCGAGAAAGGTTCGAACTCTGGGGCGTGTGCGAAGAACTCAACCTATCCGGCCAACCAACCCGTCGCCCCACGGCCAAGCTCGATGAACAAGGAAGAAGATGGACACAGCAATTTACTCAGGTTCGGGCCACCCTGCGGTGTAAGACCCTAATCCTGCTTTGTGGTGGATTTGCCTCACGAGGGGCTGAGGACGAACAAGTACAAGGGATGAGCAGCCTCGCGAGGTCTGCTCTGGTGAGAGAATGAGTCGAGAGGTTCGGATCCCCTTCTATGGTGGTGGCTAACCTATATTTATAGTGGCCTCGGTCCTCTTCCCCAAAACGTAGGCGGGAAGGGATTCCACAACAGCCAATTTGAAAGGAGACAAGTAGTACATCTTATCCTGATGAAAGGTGGTCTTCGCCTGCAAAGCTTCTGGTCGTGACGCTGCGGTGGGCTCGGCGATGACATCCGTCCTGCAGAGCTGGTGACCTTGGTCTTGTTGCACTGGAATGGAAACCTTTGCCTGAGTCCTAGGGAACCCACGCCTGTGCTTGCCTCCTTAGCACGAAAGAAGAAACTGTCTTCTCTACGCCCGCTTGGCCTTGGTCGTCACGGCTTGCGTCACCGCAACCTCATGAGGTGGGGCACCTGCATAGGAATCTCCGCTCCTCAGGAGGCAGCCTGGGAAGGCCGCTCCCTTAGGAGGTCTTGGCGTCGTCCGCCTCGCGAGGCTTGGCCCCTTGTGAGGGTCTTGTCTTGCTAGTCTTTGTAGATGGGCCATCCCAGGCCGTCGACGGAGCCACGCCGTGGCCTGCAGGCAGGCAAGTCTGGGTACCCCGGTTCCCAGAACACCGACAGTCGCGTTGCTAGAGCCTTTAGCGGGCACGGGCCTGGCGGGAGACAACACTGAGGATCCTGTGCCTAGCCCCTGGCCTAGCCCCCGGCGCGATAGCATGGAGCAAGTTTCGCCTGCCAGGAGGGACGCGGCAGAACATGCTTCATCCTCTGCCAAGGAAGGAGAGGAGATCCACCAGGGTGGGGCCCATCATGAGGGTTCCACCCCACCCCAAGTCCAAGCGAGAAGTCATCAACAAGGGCCTATACCGAGGGGTTGACCCACACCAAGGAGATGGCCACTGGGGGAGTGGATATGGGCAGTATCCTGGCAACTAACGTTACCGGGGAAACTGATACCCTCCCGCAGCAAACAACACCAGGGAACCTGCTTGTCCTTGTGCCTTTTTGTTTGAACTGCTTTGCTTCCAAGTTTTGCGACTCAGCGGATCGTAGCATCTCCTTATCATTGTTTTGCTGCCTATGCCTGCAACCCTGATGGCCGAGGAACCCGAATTGCTGGAAGAGGTGGCCAGCATCGGAAAAGATGCTGCCGAGGAGGCCACTAGGATTGCCGCCGCGGAAAGCCAAGGTCATACAAGAATTCCCTGGAGGAACGGAGAAAGCTCCCGGCAGCACGCCTAGCCAGGACACAGTCATGGAGGAGAATATCCCTCTGCAAACTATGGGACCCCTTCCTTTGTTTGGCACGTCGGCTGGAGTCCCACAGCCATCCTTAAGCAGGCTGGCACTGGTCCTTGCCAATCCTGGGCTTGGAGCCCCTGGTTCATCCGTGGCAGCGGGCGAGAACTTCGATGAAGAAATCCAGCGCCTCTTGGCACCTGATACGTCTCCAACGTATCTATAATTTTTTATTGTTCCATGCTATTATATTATCTATTTTGTATGTTTTATATGCATTAATATGCTATTTTATATTATTTTTGGGACTAACCTATTAACCTAGAACCCAGTGCCAGTTTCTATTTTTTCCTTGTTTTTGAGCCTCGCAGAAAAGGAATACCAGACGGAATAAAACTTCACGATGATTTTTCTTGGACCAGAAGACACCCAGGGGACTTGGAGTCCAAGTCAGAAGATCCGCGTGGCAGCGACAAGGGTGGAGGGCGCGCCCTAGGGGGGGCGCACCCCCCTGCCTTGTGGGCCCCTCGGGACTCCTCTGACCTAGCCCTTCCTCCTATATATTCACATATATTCCAGAACCACCAGAGGCATCCACGAAAACACTTTTCCACCACCGCAACCTTCTGTTCCCGTGAGATCCCATCTTGGGGCCTTTTCCGGCATCCCGCCGGAGGGGGAATCGATTATGGAGGGCTTCTACATCAACTCCATTGCCCTTCTGATGATGCGTGAGTAGTTTACCTCAGACCTACGGGTCCATAGCTAGTAGCTAGATGGCTTCTTCTCTCTCTTTGATTCTCAATACAATGTTCTCCTTGATGTTTTTGGAGATCTATCCGATGTAATCTTCTTTTGCGGTGTGTTTGTCGAGATCCGATGAATTGTGGATTTATGATCAACTTATCTATGAATATTATTTGAATCTTCTCTGAATTCTTTTATGCATGATTTAATATCTTTGTATTTCTCTTCGAATTATCGGTTTGGTTTGGCCAACTAGATTGGTTTTTCTTGCAATGGGAGAGGTGCTTAGCTTTGGGTTCAATCTTGCGTGATTTCACCCAGTGACAAAGTAGGGGTAGTGAGACACGTATTGCATTGTTGCCATCGAGCATAAAAAGATGGGGTTTTCATCATATTGCTTGAGTTAATTCCTCTACATCATGTCATCTTACTTAAGGCGTTACTCCGTTCTTTGTGAACTTAATACTCTAGATGCATGCTGGATAGCGGTCGATGTGTGGAGTAATAGTAGTAGATGCAGGCAGGAGTCGGTCTAGTTGACACGGACATGATGCCTATATGCATAATCATTGCCTTGGATATCATCATAACTTTGCGCTTTTCTATCAATTGCTCGACAGTAATTTGTTCACCCACCGTATTATTTTCCTTCATGAGAGAAGCCTCTAGTGAAACCTATGGTCCCCGGGTCTATTTTCCATCATATTACTTTCCGATCTACTATTTTGCAATCTTTTATTTTCAGATCTATATACCAAAAAACCCAAAAATATTTTATCTTTTGTTTATCTATCTCTATCAGATCTCACTTTTGCAATTGACCGTGAAGGGATTGACAACCCCTTTATCGTGTTGGGTGCAAGTGTTTGTTTGTTTGTGCAGGTGTTGTTGATTTGTGCGTTCTTCTCCTACTGGATTGATACCTTGGTTCTTAACTGAGGGAAATACTTACCTCTGCTGTGCTGCATCACCCTTTCCTCTTCAAGGGAAAAACCAACGCAAGCTCAAGAAGTAGCAGGAAGAATTTCTGGCGCCGTTGCCGGGGAGATCTACGCCAAGTCAAGACATACCAAGTACCCATCATAAACTCTCATATCTTACATTACATTATTCGCCATTTGCCTCTCGTTTTCCTCTCCCGCACTTCTAAAATGATTTTCGAAAAGATTTGCCTTTTTATTCGCCCTTCTTCCGTTCGTCTTTTTCGTTTGCCTTTTGTTTGCTCGTGTGTTACATTGCTTGCTTTGTCACGATGGCTCAAGAGAATACCAAATTGTGTGACTTTTCCAATACTAATAAGAATGACTTTATTAGTACTCCGATTGCTCCCGCCACTAGTGCGGAATCTTATGAAATTAATGCTGCTTTGCTAAATCTTGTTATGAAAGATCAATTTTCCGGCCTTCCTAGTGAAGATGCTACATCCCATCTAAATAATTTCGTTGAGTTGTGTGATATGCAAAAGAAGAAAGATCTGGATAATGATATTGTTAAATTGAAGCTATTTCCGTTTTCACTACGAGATCGTGCTAAAACTTAGTTTTCATCTTTGCCTAAAAATAGTATTGATTCATGGAACAAGTGTAAAGATGCTTTTATTTCCAAGTATTTTCCTCCCGCTAAGATCATCTCCCTTAGGAACGATATTATGAATTTTAAGCAACTTGATCATGAACATGTTGCACAATCTTGGGAGAGGATGAAATTGATGATACGGAATTGCCCTACTCATGGTTTAAATTTGTGGATGATCATACAAAAAATTTATGCCGGATTGAATTTTTCTTCTAGAAATCTTTTAGATTTGTCCGCGGGAGGTACTTTTATGGAAATTACTTTAGGAGAAGCTACTAAACTCCTAGATAATATTATGGTTAATTATTCACAATGGCATACCGAAAGATCTTCTACTAGTAAAAAACTGCATGCGATTGAAGAGATTAATGTTTTGAGTGGAAAGATGGATGAACTTATGAAATTGTTTGCTAGTAGGAGTGCTCATATTGATCCTAATGATATGCCTTTGTCTACTTTGATTGAGAACAATAATGAATCTATGGATGTGAATTTTGTTGGTAGGAACAATTTTGGTAATAACGCGTATAGAGGTAATTTTAATCCTAGGCAATTTCCTAGTAATTCCTCTAATAATTATGGTAATTCCTACAACAATTCTCATGGAAATTATAATAAGTTGTCCTCTGATTTTGAGAATAGTATTAAAGAATTTATGAGTTCGCAAAAGAATTTCAATGCTTTGATTGAAGAAAAATTGCTTAAGGTTGATGATTTGGCTAGGAACGTGGATAGAATTTCTCTTGAGATTGATTCTTTGAAAATTAGATATATTCCACCCAAGCATGATATCAATGAGTCCTTAAAAGCTATGAGAATTTCTATTGATGAGTGTAAGGAAAGAACCGCTAAGATTCGTGCTAAGCGAGATTGGTTTGTGAAAGCGTGTTCTTCTAGTTCTTGTGAAAATAATGATGAAGATCTTAAAGTGATTGATGTGAATCCTATTGGATCTTTGTTTTCTAAAATAAATCTTGATAAAGATGGGACTGGAGATGAGTCAACTTTAGTTAGAAGGCGTCCCAATGATTCGGAGTTTATAGATCTTGATGCAAAAATTGATAAAAGTGGGATTCGAGAGGTCAAAACTTTAAGTAGCAATGAACCCACTCTTTTGGATTTCAAGGAATTTAATTATGATGATTGTTCTTTAATATATTGTATTTCCTTGTTGCAATCCATGTTGAATTTTCCTCATGCTTATAATCAAAATAAAGCTTTTACTAAACATATTGTTGATGCTTTGATGAAATCTTTTGAAGAAAAGCTTGAATTGGGAGTTTCTATCCCTAGAAAACTTTATGATGAGTGGGAACCTACTATTAATATTAAAATAAAGGATTATGAGTGCCATGCTTTGTGTGATTTGGGTGCTAGCGTTTCCACAATTCCAAAAACTTTATGTGATGTGTTCGGTTTCCGCGAATTGGATGATTGTTCTTTAAATTTGCATCTTGCGGACTCCACTATTAAGAAACCTATGGGAAGGATTAATGATATTGTTATTGTTGCAAATAGGAATTATGTGCCCGTAGATTTCATTGTTCTTGATATAGATTGCAATCCTACATGTCCTATTATTCTTGGTAGACCTTTCCTTAGAACGATTGGTGCAATTATTGATATGAAAGAAGGAAACATTAGATTTCAATTTCTATTAAGGAAGGGCATGGAACACTTTCCTAGAAAGAAAATTAAGTTGCCATATGAATCTATTATGAGAGCTACTTATGGATTGCATACCAAAGATGACAATACCTAGATCTAGGTGTTTTTTATGCCTAGCTAAGGGCGTTAAACAATAGCGCTTGTTGGGAGGCAACCCAATTTTATTTTTGTTTTTACTTTTTTGGTTCTGTTTTTCAATAAATTTTTCATCTAGCCTCTGGTTAGATGTGTTTTGGTGTTTTAATTAGTGTTTGTGCCAAGTAAGACCTTTGGGATGGCTTACGGTGATAGTTGATTTGATCTTGCTGAAAAACAGAAACTTTTGCGTCCAGTCAAAAAATTTTAGTAATTCATTGAAGCATTGAAAAACCCTGAATTTGTTACACTAGATTCATATACAAATTTCCTATGTTTTCCTAATTTTTAAGATTTTTTGGAGTTACATAAGTATTAGAACAATTCGGATCTTCGCAGACTGTTCTGTTTTTGACAGATTCTGTTTTCTTTGTGTTGTTTGCTTATTTTGATGAATCTATGGGTAGTATCGGGGGGTATGAACCATGGAGAAGTTGGAATACAGTAGATATTACACCAATATAAATAAATAATGAGTTCACAACAGTACCAAAAGTGATGATTTTATTTTCTTGTACTAACGGATCTCACGAGTTTTCTATTGAGTTTTGTGTTGTGAAGTTTTCAAGTTTTGGGTAAAGATTTGATGGACTATGGAATAAGGAGTGGCTAGAGCCTAAGCTTGGGATGCCCAAGGCACCCCAAGGTAATATTCAAGGACAACCAAGAGCCTAAGCTTGGGGATGCCCCGGAAGGCATCCACTCTTTCGTCTTCGTCTATCGGTAAATTTACTTGAGGCTGTATTTTTATTCACCACATGATATGTGTTTTGCTTGGAGCATCTTGTATGATATGAGTCTTTCCTTTTTAGTTTGCCACAATAATCCTTTCTGTACACACCTTTTGAGAGGGACACGCATGAATCGCGATTTATTAGAATACTATATGTGCTTCACTTATATCTTTTTAGCTAGGCAATTTTGCTCTAGTGCTTCACTTATATCTTTTTAGAGCACGGCGGTGGTTTTATTTTATACAAATTATTGAACTCTCATGCTTCACTTATATTATTTTGAGAGTCTTTCTAAACAGCATGGTAATTTGCTTTGGTTATAAATTTAGTCCTAATATGATAGGCATCCAAGAGGGATATAATAAAAGCTTCCATATAAAGTGCATTGAATACTATGTGAAGTTTGATTCCTTATGATTGTTTTGAGATATAAAGATGGTGATATTAGAGTCATGCTAGTGAGTGATTGTGGATTGTAGAAATACTTGTGTTAAAGTTTGTGATTCCTGTAGCATGCACATATGGTGAACCGTTATGTGATGAAGTCGGAGCATGATTTATTTATTGATTGTCTTCCTTATGAGTGGTGGTCGGGGACGAGCGATGGTCTTTTCCTACCAATCTATCCCCCTAGGAGCATGCGCGTAGTACTTCGTTTCGATGACTAATAGATTTTTTGCAATAAGTATGTGAGTTCTTTATGACTAATGTTGAGTCCATGGATTATACGCACTCTCACCCTTCCACCTTTGCTAGCCTCTCTAGTACCGCGCAACTTTCGCCGGTGCCATACACCTACCTTTTATCTTCCTCAAAACAGCCACCATACCTACCTATTATGGCATTTCCATAGCCATTCCGAGATATATTGCCATGCAACTTTCCACCGTTCCGTTTTATTATGACATGTTCCATCATTGTCATATTGCTTTGCATGATCATGTAGTTGACATAGTATTTGTGGCAAATCCACAGTTCATAATTTTTGTACATGTCACTCTTGAGTCCTTGCACATCCTGGTACACCGCCGGAGGCATTCATATAGAGTCATATTTTGTTCTAAGTATCGAGTTGTAGTTCTTGAGTTGTAAGTAAATAAAAGTGGGATGATCTTCATTATTAGAGCATTGTCCCATGTGAGGAAATAAAATAAAAGAGGCCAACGAAGCCCACAAATAAAATAAAAGAGGCCAAAGAAGCCCACCAAAAAAATGAGAGAAAAGAGAGAAGGGGCAATGTTACTATCCTTTTTCCACACTTGTGCTTCAAAGTAGCACCATGATCTTCATGATAGAGAGTCTCCTATGTTGTCACTTTCATATACTAGTGGGAATTTTTCATTATAGAACTTGGCTTGTATATTCCAATGATGGGCTTCCTCAAATTGCCCTAGGTCTTCGTGAGCAAGGAAGTTGGATGCAAACCCACTTAGTTTCTTTTTGAGCTTTCATAAACTTATAGTTCTAGTGCATCCGTTGCATAGCAATCCCTACTCACTCACATTGATATCTATTGATGGGCATCTCCATAGCCCATTGATACGCCTAGTTGATGTGAGACTATCTCCTTCTTTTTTGTCTTCTCCACAACCACCATATTCTATTCCACCTATAGTGTTATGTCCATGGCTCACGCTCATGTATTGCGTGAAAGTTGAAAAGGTTTGAGAACATCAAAAGTATGAAACAATTGCTTGGCTTGTCATCGGGGTTGTGCATGATTTGAATACTTTGTGTGATGAAGATGGAGCATAGCCAGACTATATGATTTTGTAGGGATAACTTTCTTTGGCCATGTTATTTTGAGAAGGCATGATTGCTTTATTAGTATGCTTGAAGTATTATTGTTTTTTATGTCAATATTAAATTTTTGTTTTGAATCTTATGGATCTGAACATTCATGCCACAATAAAGAAAATTACATGGATAAGTATGTTAGGTAGCATTCCACATCAAAAATTCTGTTTTTATCATTTACCTACTTGAGGACGAGCAGGAATTAAGCTTGGGGATGCTTGATACGTCTCCAACGTATCTATAATTTTTTATTGTTCCATGCTATTATATTATCTGTTTTGGATGCTTTATATGCATTAATATGCTATTTTATATTATTTTTGGGACTAACCTATTAACCTAGAACCCAATGCCAGTTTCTGTTTTTTCCTTGTTTTTGAGCCTCGCAGAAAAGGAATACCAAACGGAGTCCAAACGGAATAAAACTTCACGATGATTTTTCTTGGACCAGAAGACACCCAGGGAACTTGGAGTCCAAGTCAGAAGAGCCGCGAGGCGGCGACAAGGGTGAAGGGCGAGCCCTAGGGGGGCGCGCCCCCTGCCTTGTGGGCCCCTCGGGACTCCTCTGACCTAGCCCTTCCTCCTATATATTCACATATATTCCAGAACCACCAGAGGCATCCACGAAAACACTTTTCCACCGCCGCAACCTTCTGTTCCTGTGAGATCCCATCTTGGGGCCTTTTTCGGCATCCCGCCGGAGGGGGAATCGATCACGGAGGGCTTCTACATCAACTCCATTGCCCTTCCGATGATGCGTGAGTAGTTTACCTCAGACCTACGGGTCCATAGCTAGTAGCTAGATGTCTTCTTCTCTCTCTTTGATTCTCAATACAACGTTCTCCTTGATGTTCTTGGAGATCTATCCGATGTAATCTTCTTTTGCGGTGTGTTTATCGAAATTCGATGAATTATGGATTTATGATCAGCTTATCTATGAATATTATTTGAATCTTCTCTGAATTCTTTTATGCATGATTTAATATCTTTGTATTTCTCTTTGAATTATCGGTTTGGTTTGGCCAACTAGATTGGTTTTTCTTGCAATGGGAGAGGTGCTTAGCTTTGGGTTCAATCTTGCGTGACTTCACCCAGTGACAAAGTAGGGGTAGCGAGACACGTATTGCATTGTTGCCATCGAGGATAAAAAGATGGGGTTTTCATCATATTGCTTGAGTTAATTCCTCTACATCATGTCATCTTACTTAAGGCGTTACTCCGTTCTTTATGAACTTAATACTCTAGATGCATGCTGGATAGCGGTCGATGTGTGGAGTAATAGTAGTAGATGCAGGCAGGAGTCGGTCTACTTGACACGGATGTGATGCCTATATGCATAATCATTGCCTTGGATATCATCATAACTTTGCGCTTTTCTATCAATTGCTCGACAGTAATTTGTTCACCCACCGTATTATTTGCCTTCATGAGAGAAGCCTCTAGTGAAACCTATGGTCCCCGGGTCTATTTTCCATCATATTACTTTCTGATCTACTATTCTGCTATCTTTTATTTTTAGTTCTATATACCAAAAATCCCAAAAATATTTTATCTTTTGTTTATTTATCTCTATCAGATCTCACCTTTGCAATTGACCGTGAAGGGATTGACAACCCCTTTATCGCGTTGGGTGCAAGTGTTTGATTGTTTGTGCAGGTGTTGGTGATTTGTGTGTTCTTCTCCTACTGGATTGATACCTTGGTTCTTAACTGAGGGAAATACTTACCTCTACTGTGCTGCATCACCCTTTCCTCTTCAAGGGAAAAACCAACGCAAGCTCAAGAAGTAGCAGCACCATTGTCCCAGCGAGCTGAAGAGACTGATGATTCTGCCGACGCCGCCATGGTCCTGTCCTTCCTGGAGTCCGTGGCAACGGGTATCAAGCATCCACTGCATCCACTGCCAAGGCTGATCTTGATCAGCAGGTGGCCAAGCTGACCGAGGACCTTGCCGGGAGCGCCAAGGAAATTGTGGCTCTCAAAGAGGAAGCGCAGAAAATAGAAACCCTTCTAAAGGAGGTGCAACTGGAGCTTTCTTCCAAGAGCCAAGATCTTGACACTGCCAACGGCGTCATTACTGATATGAAGGCACGGCTTGGCACTCTAGAAAGTGGGATTGAGTCTGCCGATGCTCGTGAGAAGCTACTGATGAAGGACCTGGAAAGTGCAAGAACCCTCTGGCAGGATGCGGAGGATAAGCTGAAGAACCAGGTTGAGCAACATGACCTCTGGATCAAGAGCTTGGTTGACATTGCCGAGCGCCTCATTGCTCAGATCGCAACAATGAGCATGAAGATCTGGGTTTTCATCGTTGGCCAGCATGAGGTTCCCAGCGTCAAGTTGATGATCTTCTTCGAGGGGTTGATTGAGGGATTGAAGACATATTAGGACGAAAGGGCCGCTTGCTTTGCAAACGAGTCCCGGAAGCTTGCCCGCAATGCTCTCTTCATGGTTTTGAGCAACCTTGCTTATCGTCACCCAGACCTTGATCTTGCTGATGGCTTCAGGAGGCTGCCGTCGGGTGCCGATGTTTCTGCCGCTGAGGAGAAGGCTGGTCCCTTTTCTGACAAGGTCCTCTCCGTCCCCAGGGTTCCCGGAGGCCAACAAGCTCAGCTTTAATCTATTTTCATGGTCATGGTGCCCCTGCAACAAAAACAATCATGTGTCCTGTGCTTAGGCCCCGTATTATCTCTGATTTCGCACTCGCTAAACTGTTGTTTAAATATGTCCACGCACGCTACCCCTCTTTTGTTTACCCATTAATGTTCATATGGTTAGTTTATTTTGCGTACTTCGGTTGCCCGCCAGTAGCATGCTGCCGCGATTGCTGCGAGGAACAAGTCCTTAGCATTCAGCTGGCAAGGATATGCTCCGACTTGTTTTTCCTCATCTGTGTTCGACGCAGCCGCCTACCTTTTTGAACAGGCTCGAAACAAAGCAGGGGCGCAGTCAAATACAGCGAGGTACCATCATACGAAAAGGCTTGCCATACGAAACTCCTGGGGGCCCAAGGGATAACGATTAAAAACTGTGAATAAAAAACTGATGAGCATGTGGACTTAGCTTTTGTTCATGCTTCTCTCCTTCATTGGTCGCACATTTTGTGATGCACAACACTTTCTTCTCCACTTGCGATTATTCCTCCCGTTCGGGTATCCACCCTTGTTCTAAAAAAACAATGAACGAGAAGGCGCACAAGGGATAGACTTGGCATTTTATTAGATATGCGCCCGCCCCCAGCAAGAGCCAGTGGGGCTTATTCAAATGCTTGCAGCTGACGAGGTATGGTAGAAAAGAAGGGTCGGCTCCTCTCTCCCCTTCCTCACATTTGCCAATGATCTCATGGCAGCGGGTACGAAAGGCCCTTCGCTGGAGCGCGCTTGCCGGGGCGTCGACCAGTGGATTCACACCAATGTTCCACACAGGATTTACCCCTGGCGGGATAAATGCTACATCGAGTTCTCCGTGGGCTCATCGACACTGTTGATGCCACCGCTGCACGGCTTGACCATTGGTGAGTGGGAAGGGAAGAAGGGGCCGTCCACGTATCATTCCTCTCTTTTGCCCAAACGATACCTTTCGGCATCGGATATGCCCATCATGAGCTCGCAAGGAGGGCGACATCGCCGCTCGCCTTGCTTCTGTTTCTGGATGCAGATAGTGGGTGGGTATGCCACTCGAGCTGCCTGCGATCGTCGCATCTCCCTCGCCTTCCACTCCCATCACCGTCGCGATCGTGGCTGCGATGGGGGACGGAATCAGGATAGGGCCAAGCAAGGAAGCAATGCCGTCCTTCTTCTCCGTAGCCGCAGACGAAGAGGGGATTCACGGAGATGATGATGTAGCCTGACGTGTTGCCCACAACATCGGGTTCGCGCACGCGCTGCCCCCTACCTGGCGCACCAAAGATGTTGAGGTGGAACACGATCACCTATGGGGCCATGAGCCCCTTGTGGTTCGGCAAGGGGGAGATCACGTAGCACAAAGAGCAGAGGCCATGGAACAGCACGACAGAGGTGACGCTGGTGGTTTTCACCCAGGTTCGGGCCGCTGTGAAGCATAAAACCCTACTCCTGCTTTTGTGGATTGAATGGATGAACACGATGAACATGCAGTGCTCGAGCCCGGTAAGGTGGCCTCGAGAGAGCAGCTACGCGCGTACAAGTGTGCGGGGGTCCGAATCCTTTGTTAGGTTGCCATGGCCCTCCTTTTATAGGCCCACCACAGTGGCAAAACAATCATTATCTAGTGATTAGATAGCCAACAGTGCTATCATACCTAACTCTGGCAGTTAGGACAAAGTGCATTAAATGCACTGAGGATGCAGCCCGGCAAGCCTGTCGCGCTACTTAGTCATCTTTTGCTTGTTTGCTTGACACGCCTGTGGATGGGTGTCACATAGAGGTAATTTTCCTTCCAAATGGCTGCCACGTGCCAAATGACAGCCACTTAATCATCTGGGGGCTTGACACCGCACTGATAGATGACTTGTGTTGCGATGCGGTGGAGTCTTGGCGGGGAGGTTTGCCTTCAGCGGTCCCAGCAAGCCTGCCGGGGAAACATTGGATTCGTCCTCGGGGCGGCCTCGACCTGACCAGGCTCGCCTGCCCGGTAAGGGAGGCTTTCCCTTAGTCATATCTTACTGCTTTGGCTTGTCTTGGTCTTCTTGGTCCGCCCTTTGATCCCTCAAAGAGATTTTTATCTGGCTTGGTTTTGACTTGGGTACTTGGTGAAGTTTGCTTCCTTGCCATCGTGTTGTGGCTGCCGGAGTCGGAGGCTCACTGTCTGTGCACCATTCAAGGGAAACATAAACCCTTGTTTGTGTACCCCGACACTAACCTATTGACATAGTGCCCGTGCCAGTTGTTGTTTTTTGCTTGTTATTTACTTCGTAGAATATCAGTACCAAACGGAGTCCAAACGCAGCGAAACTTTTTGGAGATTTTTTCTGGACCAGAAGACACCCAGTGGGCCAAAGAAGTACCAGAGGGGAGGCCCGTGGTGGGCACAACCCACCAGGGCGCACCCAGGATCCCAGGCGCGCTCAGGGGGGTTGTGCCCCCCACGGAGCCCCCCTGCACTGCCTCTTCGCCCTATAAATTCCCAAATATTCCAGAAACCCTAGGAGAGTCGACGAAACACAATTCCAGCTGCCGCAAGTTCTAGAACCACGAGATCCAATCTAGACACCATCACGGAGGGGTTCATCATCCTCATTGGTGCCTCTCCGATGATGCGTGAGTAGTTCACCATAGACCTACGGGTCCGTAGGCAGTAGCTAGATGGCTTCTTCTCTCTTTTTGATTCTCAATACAATGGTCTCTTGGAGATCTATTTGATGTAACTCTTTTTTGCGGTGTGTGTGTTGGGATCCGATGAACTTTGAGTTTATGATCAGATCTATATCCATGAATATTATTTGAGTCATCTTTCATCTCTTATATGCATGATTATTTATAGCCTCGTATTTCTTCTTCGAATCTTTGGTTTAGTTAGGCCAACTAGATCGATTTTTCTTGCCATGGGAAGAGGTGCTTTGTGATGGGTTCGATCTTGCAGTGTTCTTTCCCAGTGACAGAAGGTGCAGCAGGACGCGCATGTATCGTTGCTATTAAGGATAACAAGATGGGGGCTATTCCTACATTAATAGATCTCGTCTACATCATGTCATCGTTCTTATTGCATTACTCCATTTCTCCATGAACTATACACTAGATGCATGCTGGATAGCGGTCGATGTGTGGAGTAATAGTAGTAGATACAGGCAGGAGTCGGTCTACTAATCTTGGACGTGATGCCTATATATTTATCATTGCCTTGGATATCGTCATAATTATTCGATCTTCTATCAATTGCCCAACAGTAATTTGTTTACCCACCGTATGCTATTTTCTCGAGAGAAGCCACTGGTAAAATCTACGGCCCCCGGTCTATTCTTTATCATATTTGCTTTGAGATCTATTTTTATTCATTTTTATTTTCAGATCTATTATTCCAAAAACCCAAAAATACCTTGCTGCACTTTTTTATTACTTATTTTATTTCGCATTTTATACAGAGCTATTTATCCAATCTATCACAAATATTCTCCCGTCAACTTGCCAATTTCTGGCGCCGTTACCTGGGAGGGATTGACAAGCCCTCTTACGCATTGGGTTGCAAGTATTTGTTCTTTGTGTGCAGGTACCGTTTACATAGTGTTGTTTGGTTCTCCTACTAGATTGATACCTTGGTTTCAAAACTGAGGGAAATACCTACCGTAGCTATGCTGCATCATCCCTTCCTCTTTGGGGAAATACCAACGCCGTTTCAAGCAACATCAGTGCTCCCTCCCCTTGGCCCATGAGCCCCCCCCAACACTTGTCGGGGCCCCCTGAATCCCCTTTCGGTTCTCCTGGTCATAACCCGGTACCCCGGAACACTTCTGGACTGCGATTCCCTTCGTCCTATATCTCGATCTTCACCTCCGGACCATTCCGGAGTTCCTCATCATGTCCGAGATCTCATCCCAGACTCCAAACAACCTTCGGTTACCACCAAAACAACTCAACTATACTTATATCTTCACCAAACGTTAAGTGTGTAGACCCCGCGGGTTCAAGAACTATGCAGACATGACCGAGACACCTCTACGATCAATAACAAATAGCGGGACCTAGATGCCCATATTGGTTCCTACATATTCTACGAAGATCTTTACCGGTCGAACCTTGATGTCAAGGATTCAGCTAATCCCGTATGCAGTTCCCTTTGTCTATCGGTATGTTACTTGCCCAAGATTCGATCGTCGGTATCACCATACCTAGTTCAATCTTGTTACCGGCAAGTCTCTTTACTCCTTCCGTAATACAAGATCCCACGACAAACTCCTTAGTCACATTGCTTGCAAGCTTCTTGTGATGTTATATTACTGAGAGGGCCCAGAGATATCTCTCCATCATACGGAGTGACAAATCCCAGTCTTAATCCATGCCAACTCAACAGACACCCTCGGAGATAGCTGTAGAGCACCTTTATAGTCGCCCAGTTACGTTGCGACGTTTGGTACACACAAGGTATTCCTCCGGTGTCAGTGAGTTGCATGATCTCATGGTCATAGAAACATATACTTAACATGCAGAAAATGATAGCAATAAACTTGATACGATCATATGCTACGTTCATAGTTTGGGTCTTGTCCATCACACCATTCTCCTAATGATGTGATCCCGTTATCAAATGACAACTCATGTCTATGACTAGGAAACCATAGCCATCTTTGATCAATGAGCTAGTCTGGTAGAGGCTTACTAGGGACATGTTGTTGTCTATGTATCCACACATGTATTTGAGTTTCCGGTCAATACAATTATAGCATGGATAATAAATGATTATCATGAACAAGGAAATATAATAATAACCACTTTATTATTGCCTCTAGAGCATATTTCCAACAGTCTCCCACTTGCACTAGAGTCAATAATCTAGTATTACATGGTAATGAATGTAACACCCATAGAGTTCTGGTGTTATCATGTTTTGCCCGTGGAAGAGGTTTAGTCAACGGATCTGCAACATTCAGATCCGTATGTACTTTGCAAATGTTTATGTCCTCCTCCTTGACTGCATCGCAGATGGAGTTGAAGCGTCGCTTTATGTGTCTGGTCCTCATGTGAAAACTTGGTTCCTTGGCTAGAGCAATGGCACCAGTGTTGTCACAGAACAGAGTCATTGGGTTCAGTACATTGGGCACAACTTCAACATCTGTCATGAACTGCTTCATCCAGACACCTTCCTTCGCTGCCTCCGAGGCAGCTATGTACTCCGCTTCGCATGTAGAATCAGCTACCATGCTTTGCTTGGAACTACACCAGCTTACCGCTCCCGCATTCAGAACATATACGCATCTGGTTTGAGACTTAGAGTCATCCGGATCAGTGTCAAAGCTTGCATTGATGTAACCCTTTACAACGAGCTCTTGATCACCTCCATAAACGAGTAACATTTCCTTAGTCCTTTTCAGGTACTTCAGGATATTCTTGACCGCTGTCCAGTGCTCCATTCCTGGATTACTTTGAAACCTTCCGGCCATACTTATGGCAAGGCTGACATCTGGTCTTGTGCACAGCATCGCATACATAATAGAGCCTATATCAGAAGCATAGGGGATGACACTCATCTTTTCTCTATCCTCTGTAGTTGCTGGGCATTGAGTCTTACTCAACTTCACACCTTGTAAAACAGGCAAGAACCCCTTCTTGGAATGATCCATTTTGAACTTCTACAAAATCTTATCAAGGTATGTGCTTTGTGAGAGTCCTATTAAGCGTCTCGATCTATCTCTATAGATCTTGATGCCCAATATTAAAGCAGCTTCTCCTAGGTCCTTCATTGAAAAACTCTTGTTCAAATATTCCTTCATGTTTTCCAAAAACTCTATATTATTTCCAATCAGCAATATGTCATCCACATATAATATTAGAAACGCTATAGAGATCCCACTCACTTTCCTGTAAATACAAGATTCTACAAAAACTTGTATAAAGCCAAACGCTTTGATCACCTCATCAAAGCGAAGATTCCAACTCCGAGATGCTTGCACCAGTCCATAAATGGATCGCTGGAGTTTGCACACTTTGTCAGCATTCTATGGATCAACAAAACCTTCTGGTTGCATCATATACGACTCTTCCTTAAGGAAACCGTTAAGGAACGCTATTTTGACATCCATCTGCCATATTTCATAATCGAAAAATGCATCTATTGCCAAGATGATTTTGACGGACTTAAGCATTGCCACGGGTGAGAAAGTCTCATCGTAGTCAACTCCTTGAACTTGTGAAAACCCCTTTGCCACAAGTCAAGCTTTATAGACGGTTAGATTACCGTCCGCATCCGTCTTCTTCTTGAAGATCCATTTATTCCAAATGGCCTTTCGCCCTTCAGGTAATACTTCCAAAGTCCATACTTTATTTTCATACATGGATCCCATCTCGGATTTCATGGCCTCTAACCATTTGTTGGAATCTGGGCCCACCATCGCTTCCCCATAGCTCGTAGGTTCACCGTTGTCCAACAACATGACCTCTAAGACAGGGTTACCATACTACTCAGGAGTTGTACGTACCCTTGTCGACCTACGAGGTTCGATAGTAACTTGATCTGAAGCTTCATGATCATCATCATTAGCTTCCTCTTCAAATAACGTAGGTGCCACAGAAACATCTTTCTGTGTTGTGCTACTGTCTGGTTGAAGTAAAGGTTCAACAACCTCATCAAGTTCTATCTTCCTCCCACTCAATTCTTTCGAGAGAAACTCTTTCTCAAGAAAGGACCCGTTCTTAGCGACAAACACTTTGCCTTCGGATCTGAGATAGAAGGTATACCCAACTGTCTCTTTTGGGTATCCTATGAAGACGCATTTGTCCGCTTTGGGTTCAAGCTTTTCCGGCTGAAGCCTTTTGACATAAGCATCGCAGCCCCAAACCTTAAGAAACGACAACTTAGGTTTCTTGCCAAACCACAGTTCATACGGTGTCATCTCCATGGACTTTGATGGTGCCCTATTTAAAGTGAATGCAGTTGTCTCTAATGCATAACCCCAAAACTATACTCGCAGATCGGCAAGAGACATCATAGAACGCACCATATCCAATAAGGTACGATTATGACGTTCGGACACACCATTACGCCGTGGTGTTCCAGGTGGCGTCAAGTGTGAAACAACATTGTCTTAAGTGATTGCCAAACTCATAACTCAGATATTCTCCCCCTCAATCGGATCATAGGAATTTAATCTTCTTGTTACGATGATTCTCAACTTCACTTTGAAATTGCTTGAACTTTTCAAATGTTTCAGACTTATGCTTCATTAAGTAAATATACTCATATCTACTCAAGTCATCGGTGAAGGTGAGAAAGTAACGATATCCACCGCGTGTGTCAACACTCATCGGACCACACACATCAGTAAGCATGATTTCCAACAAGTCACTTGCCCGTTCCATTGTTCCGAAAAACGGGGTTTTGGTCATCTTGCCCATGAGGCATGGTTCGCATGTGTCAAGTGATTCAAAATAAAGCGACTCCAAAAGTCTATCAGCATGGAGTTTCTTCTTGCGCTTTACACCAATATGACCTAAGCGGTAGTGCCACACGAAAGTGGTGCTATCATTATCAACTCTACATCTTTTGGCATCAATGTTATGAACATGTGTATCATCACTATCGAGATTCAATAAGAATAAACCCCTCACAATGGGTGCATGACCATAAAAGATATTACCCATATAAATAGAACAACCATTATTCTCTAATTTAAATGAGTAACCGTCTCACATTAAAAAAGATCCAGATATAATGTTCATGCTCAACGCTGGCACTAAATAACAATTATTCAGGTTCATCACTAATCCCGATGGTAATCGAAGAGCGAGCGTGCCGACGGCGATCACATCAACCTTGGAACCATTTCCCATGTGCATTGTCACTTCGTCCTTCGCCAGCCTCCGTCTATTCCATAGTTCCTGCTTTGAATTGCAAATGTGAGCAACCGAACCGGTATCAAATACCCAGGCACTACAACGAGAGTTGGTAAGGTACACATCAATAACATGTATATCATATATACCTTAGTTGACGTTGGCCCCCTTCTTGTCGGCCAGATACTTGGGGCAGTTCCGCTTCCAGTGGCCAGTTCCCTTGAAATAGAAGCACTCAGTCTCCCGCTTGGGTCCAGCCTTGGGTTTCTTCACGGGAGGAGCAACTGCTTTGCCACCTTTCTTGAAGTTTCCCTTCTTTCCCTTGCCTTTCTTGAAACTAGTGGTTTTATTCACCATCAACACTTGATGCTCCTTCTGGATGTCTGACTCAGTGACCAGCATCGCGAACAGCTCGGAGACTGACTTGTTCATCTCTTGCATGTTATAGTTCAACACAAAGCTCTTGTAGCTAGGTGGTAGCGATTGAAGAACTCTATCAGTGACAGCCTCTGGTGGGAGCTCAACTCCCAACTCAGCCAGACGGTTGTAGTACCCAGACATTCTGAGTATGTGCTCACTGACAGACCCGTTCTCCTCCATCTTGCAGGCATAGAACTTATCGAAGGTCTCATACCTCTCGATCCGGGCATTCTTCTCAAAGATAAACTTCAACTCCTGGAACATCTCATATGCTCCATGATGTTCAAAACGCCTTTGAAGTCCCAGCTCTAAGCCATACAGCATGGCGCATTGAACTATTGAGTAGTCATCAACATGTGACTGCCAGGCGTTCACAATGTCCACAGTCGCTGGAGGGGGTGGCGCACCAAGCGGTGCATCAAGGACATAAGACTTTTGGGCAGCCGTGAGGATAATCCCCAGATTACGGGCCCAGTCCACAAAGTTACTTCCATCATCTTTCAGCTTAGCTTTCTCTAGGAACGCATTGAAATTCAGGGGAGCTACAGCGCGAGCCATTGATCTACAACATAATTTGTAAAGATAGTTTAGACTATGTTCATGATAATGAGTTCAATTAATCATATTACTTAAGAACTCCCACTCAAATCGACATCCCTTCGGTCGTCCGAGTGTAACATGATCCAAATTCACCAACCCAAGTCCGATCATCACGTGAGATGAGGTGGTTTCAATGGTGAACATCTCCATGTTGATCATATCTACTATATGACTCACGTTCGACCTTTTGGTCTCTTGTGTTCCGAGGCCATGTCTGTACATGCTAGGCTCGTCAAGTTTAACCCAAGTGTTCTGCATGTGCAACACTGGCTTGCACCCGTTTTATGTGAACGTAGAGTCTATCACACCCGATCATCACGTGGTGCTTTGAAACGACGAACTTTCGCAACGGTGCACACGTGGGGAGAACACAATTTTATCTTGAAATTTTAGTGAGAGATCACCTTATAATGCTACCATCATCCTAAGCAAAATAAGATGCATAAAAGAATTAACATCACATGCAAATCATAAGTGACATGATATGCCCATCAACTTGTGCTTTTGATCTCCATCTCCAAAGCACCGGCATGATCTCCATCGTCACCGGCATGACACCATGATTTCCATCATCATGTCGCCATCTGGGTTGTCATGCCAACCATGCTTCTACAACAATTGCTACCTCTTAGCGATAAAGTAAAGCATTACATAGCGCTTAATGATTGGCACGCATGCCATACAATAATTAAAGACAACCCTATGGCTCCTGCCGGTTGCCATATTCATCGACATGCAAGTCATGATAAACTATTAAAAAACATAATCATCTCATACATCAAATATATCTCATCATATCTTTGGCCATATAATATCACAACATACCCTGCAAAAACAAGTTAGACATCCTCTAATTGTTGTTGCATGTTTTACGTGGCTGCTATGGGTATCTAGCAAGAACGATTCTTACCTACGCAAAGCCACAATGGTGATATGCAAGTTGCTATTTAACCTTCTACACGGACCATCTTTGTCGAATCCGATTCAACTAAGGTGGGAGAGACAGACACCCGCCAGCCATCTTTATGCAACAAGTTGCATGTCAGTCGATGGGAGCGGTCTCATGTACGTGGACATGTAAAGTTGGTCCAGGTCGCTTCATCCCACAATACCGCTGAATCAAGAAAAGACCAACGAAGGAAGCAATCTGAATATCAACGCCCCCAAACTCCTTTGTGTTCTACTCGTGATGTCATCTACGCATAGACCTAGCTCATGATGCCACTGTTGGGGAATGTTGCATGGGAAACAAAAATATTCCTACGCTCACCAAGATCAATCTAGGAGATGACCATCTACGAGATGAGAGATTGGATCTACATACCTTGTAGATCGCTAAGCGGAAGCGTTAAGAAACGCGTTTGATGTAGTCGAACGTCTTCGCGATCCAATCACGATCCGTCCCGTGAACTCCCGGTCCAAGTGCCGAACGGACGGCACTTCCGCGTTTAACACACGTATGGCTTGATGACGCCTTCACCTTCTTGATCCAGCAAGCGATGGTGAAGTAGTAGCTCGAGTCCTCTGGCAGCACGATGGCGTGATGGCGGTGGTGGTGGAGAAATCTCAGCAGGGCTTCGCCAAGCCTCACGGAGAAGAAGAAGGACTACGAGGGAGAGGGAGGGCAGCATCGTGGCATAGATGGGGTGCGGCTTCCCTCCCTCTACCCCTCTATATATAGGGGGAAGGGAGGAGGAGGGGGCACCCTAGGGTTTCCCCTAGGGGGAGCGGCGACCACCACAGATGGGGGCGCCCCTAGGGAAACCCTAGGGTGACTTGGCCCCCAAGCCAGGTGGAGGCAGCCCTAGGGGGGCGCCCCACCTCCTCTAGTGATCGTGGGATGGGGTGAGGGGGGCGCACAACCCCTTAGTGGGCAGTTGTGCTCCCTCCCCTTGGCCCATGAGGCCCCCCAACACTTGTCCCCCCCCCCCCCGAAACCCCTTTCGGTTCTCCTGGTCATAACCCGGTACCCCCGGAACACTTCTGGACTGCGATTCCGTTCGTCCTATATATCGATCTTCACCTCCGGACCATTCCGGAGTTCCTCGTCAAGTCCGGGATCTCATCCGGGACTCCGAACAACCATCGGTTACCACCACAACAACTCAACTATACTTATATCGTCACCAAACGTTAAGTGTGTAGACCCTGCGGGTATGAGAACAATGCAGACATGACCAAGACACCTCTATGGTCAATAACCAATAGCGGGACCTGGATGCCATATTGGTTCCTACATATTCTACGAAGTTCTTTATCGGTCGAACCTCGATGTCAAGGATTCAGCTAATACCATATGTAGTTCCCTTTGTCTATCAGTATGTTACTTGCCCGAGATTCGATCGTCGGTATCACCATACCTAGTTCAATCTCGTTACCGGCAAGTCTCTTTACTCGTTCCGTAATACAAGATCCCACGACAAAATCCTTAGTCACATTGCTTGTAAGCTTCTTGTGATGTTGTATTACCGAGAGGGCCCAGAGATATCTCTCCGTCATATGGAGTGACAAATCCCAGTCTTAATCCATGCCAACTCAACAGACACACCCTCGGAGATACCTGTAGAGCACATTTATAGTCACCCAGTTATGTTGCGACGTTTGGTACACACAAGGTATTCCTCCGGTGTCAGTGAGTTGCATGATCTCATGGTCATAGGAACATATACTTAACATGCAGAAAATGATAGCAATAAACTTGATACGATCATATGCTACGTTCATAGTTTGGGTCTTGTCCATCACATCATTCTCCTAATGATGTGATCCCGTTATCAAATGACAACTCATGTCTATGACTAGGAAACCATAGCCATCTTTGATCAACGAGCTAGTCTGGTAGAGGCTTACTAGGGACATGTTGTTGTCTATGTATCCACACATGTATTTGAGTTTCCTGTCAATACAATTATAGCATGGATAATAAACGATTATCATGAACAAGGAAATATAATAATAACCACTTTATTATTGCCTCTAGGGAATATTTCCAACATGAAGTATTATTTTTTTATGTCAATATTAAACTTTTGTTTTGAATATTACGGATCTGAATATTCATGCCACGTAAAGAAAGATTACATGATAAACATGTTAGGTAGCATTCCACATCAAAAAATCTGTTTTTATCATTTACCTACTCGAGGACGAGCAAGAGTTAAGCTTGGGGAAGCTTGATACGTCTCCAATGTCTCTATAATTTTTGATTGTTCTATGCTATTATATTATCCATGTTGGATGTTTTATATGCATTAGTATGCTATTTTATATCATTTTTTGGGACTAACTTATTAACCTAGTGCCAGTTGTTGTTTTTCCCTTTTTTTCCTTTACAGAAAATCAATACCAAACGGAGTCCAAACAGAACGAAAATTTTTGAGGATTTTTCATGGACCACAAGACACGTTGGAAGCTTCGGGAGGAGGCCAGAAGGGCCACAGATTGGCGACAAGCTCAGGGGGCATGCCCCAGGGGGGCGCCCCCAGGCTTGTGGGCCCCCTGTGGCTCCTCTAACCCTAATTCTTCTTCTATAAATACCCAAATATTCCTCGAAGACCAGAGCGCACACCAAAAATACTTTTCTGCCACCGCAAGCTTCTGTTCTCGTGAGATCCCATCTTGGGGCCTTTTTCGGCACTCCGCCGGAGGGGGATTCGATCATGGAGGGCTTCTACATCAACCTTGCTGCCCTTCCGATGATGTGTGAGTAGTTTACCAAGGACCTATGGGTCCATAGCTAGTAGCTAGATGGCTTCTTCTCTCTCTTTGATCTTCAATGCAATGTTCTCATCGATGTTCTTCGAGATCTATTCAATGTAATCTTCTTTTGCAGTGCGTTTGTTGAGATCCGATGAATTGTGGGTTTATGTTCAGATTATCTATGAATTGCGGGTTATCCTATTTTATGCATGATTTATATAGTTTTGTATTTCTCTCTGATCTATTGATTTGGTTTGGCCAACTAGATTGATTTTTCTTGCAATGGGAGAGGTGCTTTGTAATGGGTTCAATCTTGCGGTGCTCAATCCCAGTGGCAGAAGGGGACATGACACGTATTGTATTGTTGCAATTAAGGATAAAAGGATGGGGTTTATTCATATTGTTTGGATCTATCCCTCTACATCATGTCATCTTGCTTGAGGCGTTACTCCGTTCTTGTTAACTTAATACACTATATGCATGCTGGATAGCGGTCGATGTGTGGAGTAATAGTAGTAGATGCGGGCAGGAGTCGGTTTACTTGTCTCGGACATGATGCCTATATACATGATCATTGCCTTGGATTTCTACATAATTATTTGCTTTTCTATCAATTGCTCAACAGTAATTTGTTTACCCATCGTATGCTTTCTTTCAAGAGAGAAGCCTCTAGTGAAAACTATGGCCCCGAGTCTATCTTTTATCATGTTGTTGTCATATCTATAAAACCAAAAACACAAAAATACCTTGCTGCAATTTATTTAATTTTATCTTATTTTGGTCTTTTACTTAACTTTTATATCTATCACTATCAGATCTCATCCTTGCAAGTAACCGTGAAGGGATTGACAACCCCTTTATCGCGTTGGGTGCAAGTATTTGTTTGTTTGTGTAGGTGCTATCATTGGAGACTTATGTGTTCCTCCTACTTGATTGATACCTTGGTTCTTAATTGAGGGAAATACTTATCTCTACTTTGCTGCATCATCCTTTTCTCTTCAAGGGAAAAACCAACACAAGCTCAAGAAGTAGTAGGTTCACACTTGAGGTGTTGCACAACAGAGTCGTTATCGGGAGTGGTGAAGGAGTCATCACCCTCCATAATCCATGAATGATTAGCTACACTACAGAGATATCATCAGGAGTGCATTACGAGGTATCACCCTCGACACTCGGTAGTAGCTCTGCAGAGTCGTACAACTAAGGGGGTCTTTGCACATCGATCACGTTGATTGAGCCATCGGTAACAAGTGGGGGCGACGGGGACAAGGTGAGGGGTCACTGATGGATCACTACTCAACATATACTAAGCATATAGGATAACAGGTAAAGTAACAATAGCGGGTTATAGAAGGAGGCTATGCATCAGAATAGGAACTATTGAACAACAGTAGCGAAATCTAATGCAAGCATGAGAGAGAATGAATGGGTGATATAGGAATGGTCAAGGGGGTTTTGCTTGCCTGGAAACTCTGCTGCAAGTGGCTAGACATCAGGGGTGTAGTCGTACACGGGAGCAGCGTCAGTCTTGGGGTCTACCAGAGAGAAGAGGGGGAAGAAACAATAAATATAAAGCAAAAAATGCATCACAATGCATGGCATGGCATTATGATGTGCTATAGGGGTGAGCTAACGCAGTGCTATACGTTACAGACGGAGCGGGAAAATATCTGGGGATGTTTTCCCGGCTTTCCATGGTTATCGGACAGATGAAACAGAGGGGAAGGATCCATGTTCATCATTTTAGAGGCATGTCACAGATGAGTGGATGGCATATTCGGATTCGTCACATTTTTCTGAGCAACTTTCATATATATATATATATATATGTATATAATTTTCATCCGAGTTATATATGAATTTTCAAAGTTTAAATGATTTTTTGAAATTCTGCAACTAAATTAATTCTAAAATAAGAGAAAGTATTTTATTGTGTCAGCAGATGACGCATCAGTCAACACAGCCGGTCCAGGTCAAACCTGACCACTAGGACCCACATGTCATACACACAGGGTTAAATAGAGATTAAAATTAACTAAAAGAGATTAATTAGCAGGTGGACCACATCTATGAGTGACTATTTAAAGATAACTAATTAGTATAAATAGCACTAGCTAATTTGGGGGTGGCCCACAAGTCAGTGACTGTGCTGCCCAATCAGCATAGTTGACCGGGGTCAACGTGGTTAGCTGGGCCCTGGGACCCACTATCAGTGACCCAAGGGTGGGCCCCAGGCGAGACACGTCAGCGGCGGTCGGCGTCTCGCCATCAGTGACCAAATACATGGTGGTGCACATGGGAAAGCAGCGGAAAGCGGCTACAGGGGGCCATTTCGAGCGTGACTGGTCATGTTCGAACGTGCGTTCGACGCTGCGTCGAATGGCACCGGTGGCGTCACCGGAGGAGGTCTACAGTGACGGCGACGACCAGCGCGGCGGACGGCGGTGTTCGGGTGAGGTCGGGATCGGCGCTGTAGGGCACGGCAAGTGGCGGGACCGGGCGCGTTGGGCTCCTACTAGCTCCAGGAGCTCATGGCAGTGCTCGGACGCGGGCTGTGGCGACGGAGGCCACAACGGCAAGTTCTACCGCGGCGGCGGGTATGGCCATGACGGTGAGGGGGCTATGGGCGTGGAAAAGAGGGGAGGGGAGAAGGGTTTTGGGCAGGAGCTCACTGCGGAGGCACACAAAGGCCCGGTGAGTGAACGGGAGCACAGATGGAGCCGGAATCGACGGGGATCGCCAGCGACCGAAGACGAGGAAGACGATGCGATCCAGCGAGGTGGTGGCTCCCGGGTCGCGTTCGTTGCCGTAGTGGATGCACCGGACAACGGCGGTCCTCGTGGACACAGTGAGGCGACGGGAGGAGTTCGGTGGCCACGCTAGGACGGAGCCATGGCGTCGACGACTCTCGGGTGTGGTGGAGAACGATAGAGAGAGAGAGCGCGTGGGAGGAGAGAGTGAGTGGGAGTGGGGCAGGGGACCAGGGAGGGGTCCGAGGAGCCAGGGGTGGCGTCCTTATCCCCACACCCACCCCTCCCCCCTCCCCCGCACGCGGAGCCGGCGAGGCGGTTCGACTGGGACGCGCGGGCGTGCGAGCCCTCATTCGTTCCCTGTAGCGAGGTTGGGGGCGACCGAGGGAGAGGTGGGCTGGCCCGATATGGGACGTGCACTGCGGCCCAGTGGCACAGGGGGCTTTCCCCCTTTTCTTTGTTTTTTATTTTTAGCTTTCTTTTCTGTTTTCTTTTTTATATTTTTGTTTTGTAATTATTTTAAATAGCAAAAGATTTTTATAAAATAAGGGGCTTAGCCCACAATTCTCATTACAATTTTTAGGCACTGCCACAAATTTTGGGAGCATTTAAATTAGTTTGGATTTTTTATAATTTAGAAAAAGCATTTTAAATTACTGCTTGGCCATGTTTTAATTGTTTTAGGGCATTTAATCACTTTATAAAATGTTGGTTTCTCCATGACAATTACTAAGTGATTATTTGCAATATTATGAACATTTTTTCCTAGTGTTTGGTGAAATAATTTTTGGACTTTATATTTTAACTTTGAAATTGAATTCAGAGGTAGAATTTGAAATGAGATATGAACTCATATTGATCAAGCACTGTTAACAACAGTGACTCGGCATAATCAGGAGAGGGTTACTATAGCTTAATACATGGGGGTGTTACAACATGCTTGGTCCCTCGTATCCCACATGCATGCCCCTCGGTTGTGGTCGAGAGGTTTCCACCTGCTCCATCGAATCCAACCTCTTTAAATCAGCTTCGACCTCCCATTAATTGACCACCCATAGTGATCATCATCTTTATAGGCTCTTGGATTTGCAACATCATGGGGAACATGGTTCTCTCCAACCGAGTCTTGAGACGATATACTTTCAGACCTGTCAGAAAAATAACACGAAACAAGAACAGAGGAGATTTCTGCAATACGGTGGTCAAAACATCCGGGAGTATATATAAAGATTTTTTATCTTGCAAAACAAGTATTCTAGAAGAAAACAGAGCCGGGAAGGCACACGAGGGGCCCACAAGCCACCAGGGCGTGCCTAGGGGGTGGGCGCGCCCAGGTGCCTTGTGTGTACCTCATGGGTCCCCTCGGTTGTTTCTTATTTTGGTTATTTTTTTCTAATATTCAAAACTGACAGAAAATATTTTTATGGAATTTTTAGAGTCAGTTTACTTACCGTATCACATACCTATTCCTTTTCAGGGTTCCGGAGTATTCTGGAAGGTCTCTCTTATGTATTCCTCTGGTGTCATAGTTTGGACAATGTTAGTTTCAACATTGATAGGTGTACCTGAGATATAATGCTTAATTCTTTGCCCATTGGCCACTCTCGGATTAGTGCCTTCGGAGTTGTTGATCTTGATAGCTCAGGAACAATAAACTTCTTCAATGATATATGGTCCTTCCCATTTAGAGAGAAGTTTTCCTGCAAAGAATATGAAACGAGAGTTGTATAATAGAACATACTCACCCACTTTGAATTCCTTTTTTTGTATTCTCTTATCATGCCATCTTTTAACCTTTTCTTTAAACAACTTACTTTCATATGCTTGGGTTCTCCACTCATCTAACGAGCTAATGTCAAATAACCTCTTCTCACCAGTAAGTTTGAAATCACAGTTAAGTTCTTTAATTGCTCAATATGCTTTATGTTCTAGCTCAAGAGGTAAATGACATGCTTTTCCATAGACCATTTTATATGGAGACATACCCATAGGATTTTTATAAGCAGTTCTATAAGCCCATAATGCATCATCAAGTTTCTTAGACCAATTCTTTCTAGATCTATTAACGGTCTTTTGCAAAATTAACTTAATTTCTCTATTGCTCAATTCAACCCGTCCACTAGATTGAGGATTATATGGTGATGCAATTCTATGGTTAACATCATATTTAGCAAGAATTTTTCAGAAAGCACCATGAATAAAATGTGAACCACCACCAGTCATTAAGTATCTAGGAACTCCAAACCTCGGGAAAATAACTTCTTTAAGCATTTTAATAGAAGTGTTATGATCAACACTAATAGTTGGAATAGCTTCTAACCACTTAGTAACGTAATCAACAGCAACTAAAATATGAGTATACCAATTAGAGAAAGGAAAATGTCCCATATAATCAAATCCCCAAACATCAAATGATTCAATAACAAGTGAATAATTCATTGGCATTTCCTGACGTCTACCAATGTTACCAATTCTTTGACATTCATCACAAGATAAGAGAAACTTACGTGCATCCTTGAAGAGAGTAGGCCAATAAAAACCAGATTGTAATACCTTATGTAAGGTTCTATCTCCAGCATGGTGTCCTCCGTATGCCTCGGAATGACACTTCCGTAGGACTTGTTATTGTTCATGCTCAGGTAAGATGTGGGTCATCCCAAAAGTAATGTCTTAAATCAAAGAAAAACTTTTTCTTTTGTTGGTATGTGAAACTAGGTGGTATATATTTAGCAACGATGTAATTAGCATAGTCTGCATACCAAGGAGTATTATGAGAAGCATTTATAACAGCTAATAGTTCATTAGGAAAACTATCATCAATAGGTAGGGAGTCATCAAGAACATTTTCCAATCTAGACAAATTATCAGCTACGGGATTTTCAGCTCCCTTTCTATCAGTAATATGCAAATCAAATTCTTGTAGCAACAAAACCCACCTAATCAACCTAGGTTTAACATCTTTCTTCTCCATAAGATATTTAATAGCAACATGATTAGTGTGCACGGTTACTTTAGAATCAACAATATAAGATCTAAATTTATCACATGCAAACACAACTGCTAAAAATTCTTTCTCAGTAGTAGCATAATTTCTTTGAGCACTGTCTAGAGTTTTACTAGCATAATGGATAACATTAAGTTTCTTATCAACTCTTTGTCCTAAAACAGCACCAACAACATAGTTACTAGCATCACACATAGTTTCAAAAGGCATGTTCCAATCAGGTGGTTGAACAATAGGTGCAGAGGTTAAGGCTTTCTTAAGTATTTCAAAGGCTTCTATGCAATCATCATAAAAAATGAATGGAACATCCTTTCGCAAAAGATCAGTAAGAGGCCTAGAAATTTTAGAGAAGTCTTTAATGAATCTTCAATAGAAATCAGCATGACCAATGAAACTTCTTATATCTCTAGGGCCTGTTCTGAGACTCTCCAACTCTCAGCTTCATAAACTTCCGAATAGAAACACAGCCGAACGCATTTGCTCCAGGAAGCTGAATTCACAAAGCTGTGTTGGGCCGTAGTGTATTTTTGAGAAGCAAGGAAATCCCAGCTTCGCCATTTAACATAATCTGGAGTTCCACGTAATTACAAGGTTTTGCCACCGCCCAGGAAAATGATTCGCGCTGAGGGAGGCATCTCATACTACGCTCGCGCACAGAACCCCTCCGTATCGAATCGTTTTCCTCTCCTCCCTCGCTCGTACGCGTAGAGCTCTCCATGTCGAACCCTCACCGCCCCCGCCAGTCGCGCCACCACGCCGCTCGCCCCCCTCGCTGGCCGGTTCCTCTCCTCCGCCTACAGATACGACCATCCCAGCCTATTTCCTGCCGGATCCCTTGCTCAACGGCACTAGTCTCATCCCCATCTAGGAGCTTCGACCTCATGGCAATGGCGAGCTCACCCAGACGCCGTTGACGCCGGAGCCAGGAGCAGCAGCCTACAGTCGAGCCAGGAGCAGCCCAGGCATCCCCACGTTGAGCAGCCCAACCTTTTTTTGTTTTTTTTGGCTTCCAGCCAGCCCAAAGGGGCGCCCAGCAGGCTTGTTGCCTCCTAGCTGGGCTGCACCGCTGCCAGAAGCCACCTGAGGTGCCGAACGTTTTCCCATCGCTACGTGAAGTGAGAAGCTATGTAGTGAAGTTGGATATGAGAAGTTTTCAGAAGCTATAGGACATCAGAACAGGCCCTTAATATCTTTAGGGCATGGCATTTTCTCAATTGCATCAACTTTAGCTTTATCTACTTCAATACCTCATTCAGAAATTTTATGCCCAGGGACAATACCTTCATTTACCATAAAGTGACCACTTCTCCCAATTCAAGACGAGATTAGTTTCTTCACATCTCCATCTACTATCAGCTATGGGATAAATTATACATGCTTCCAGAAGCTTTATTATTTTAGTTCTTACCACATTATTCATCTTAGGATTTAACCATCGTTGATGATCAATGACTGGCTTATCATCTGGCTCCATATTAATCTTATGCTGACATAGAGTGGGACTAATGCCCTTAAGATCATCAAGAGTATATCCAATAGCGGCATGGTGCTTACTCAGAGTTTTAAGTAATCTCTTTTCTTCATGCTCTGAAAGGTTAGCACTCATAATAAAATGATATATTTTCTTTTCATCAAGATAAGCATATTCCAACGTATCAGGTAATTGCTTTAATTCAAACACAGGATCACCTTTAGGTGGAGGAGGATCTCCAAGAGTTTCAATAGGTAAATTATGTTTAAGGATAGGTGCTTGATCAAAGAATATCTTATCTATTTCATTTCTTTCATTCATATGCATATCATTTTCATAGTCTAGCAAATATTGTTCTAACAGATCAGTAGGAGGTACGACAATAGAAGCAAGACCAATAATTTCATCCTTACTAGGAAATTCTTTATCACGAGGTCATCTACGGAACTTAGAAAAATTAAACTCATGAGACACATCACCAAAGTTAACACTAACAGTTTCTTTATTGCAGTCTATCTTGGCATTAATTGTATTCAGAAAAAGTCTACCAAATATAATGGAAAAAATCATCTTGTGGAGAACCAAGAACTAGAAAATTAGTAGGGTATTTGATCTTTCCACACAAGACTTCAACATCTCTAACAATCCCAAGCGGTGGAATAGTATCACTATTCACAAGTTTAATAGTAACATCAATGTCCTCTATATCAGAAGGTGCAATTTCATTCATAATCTCTTGATATAAGGTAAACAGAATGGCACACACACTAGCACCCAAATCACATAAACCATGGCAACAATGATCTCCTATTTTAACAGAGACAACATACATGCCAACAACAGGCTTATTCATATCCTTAGGATCAGGCTTAGTAATTCTAGAAGCTTCATTACATAAGTAAATAACATGCCCATCAATATTATCGACCAAGAGATCTTTAACCATAGCAACATTAGGTTCAACTTTAAATTGTTGATAAGGTCTAGGTGTTCTAATATTACTTTTATTAACCAAGTTGAGACTTTAGTATGTTCCTTTATCCTAACAGGGAAAGGAGGTTTCTCAATATAAGCAGTAGGCACAACTGGATCAACGTTGTAAATGATAGTTTCATCTGTAACTATAATGGGTTCCTCATTTTTTCCTTTAATAGGGGGGCGATATTTAAAACACTTCTCCTTAGGGAGATCAACATGAGTAGCAAATGATTCACAAAATGAGGCTACTATCTCAGAGTCAAGTCCATATTTAGTACTAAACTTATGAAAAGCATCGGTGTCCATAAAAGATTCAACACAATCAAACTCAAGTTTTATACCTGACTATTTACCTTTGTCGAGTTCCCAATCTTCAGAGTTGCGTTTAATTCTTTCTAGAAGATCCCATCTGAACTCAATAGTTTTCTTCATAAAGGAACCAATAGAAGAAGAATCAAGCATGGTTTGATCATTATGAGAAAGATGGGCATAAACATTTTGTAAAATAATTTCCCTGGAGAGCTAATGATTGGGGCATGTGTACATCATGTAATTAAGCCTCCCCCAAGCTAGAGCGATACTTTCTCCTTCACGAGGCAAAAAATTATATATATAATCCCGATCACGATGAACCAGATGCATAGGATAAAACTTTTGATGAAATTCCAATTACAATTGGTTCCAATCCCATGTTCCAATATCATCACATAGCCTATACTATGTCAATGCCTTTCCCTCCAAAGCTACAGGGAAAACCTTCTTCTTCACTCCATCATCGGATAAACCTGCAAGCTTAAATAATCCACAAACTTCATCCACATAGATTAAGTGCATATCGGGATGTATCGTTCCATCTCCTGCATAAGGATTAGCTAGCAGTTTCTCTATCATACCCAAAGGAGTCTCATAATAAACATTTTCAGTAGATGCACTAGGTTGAGGGGCAACTCTTTGTGCCTTCGATCGAGCAAGCACTAAAATTATCAGTAACAGATAGTTTGATAGCAAGGTAATTGTAACAAGCAAATAGTAACAATTGTAACACGGGAATTTCATCTAGTCACTTTCATCATGTTTGTTTGATTCGCGTTCGTTACTTTGATAATTTGATATGTGGGTGGACCAGTGCTTGGGTGCCATTCTTACTTGAACAAGCCCCCCACTTATGATTAACCCCTCTCGCAAGCATCCACAACTACGAAAGAAGAATTAAGATAAATCTAACCATAGCATGAAACATATGGATCCAAATCAACCCCTTACGGAGTAGTGCATAAACTAGGGTTTAAGCTTCTATCACTCTAGCAACCCATCATCTAATTACTACTCCACAATGCATTCCCTTAGGCCCAAATATGGTGAAGTGTCATGTAGTCAACGTTCACATAACACCACTAAGGGAATCAACAACATACATATAATCAAAATATCGAACGAATACCAAATTCACATGATTACTTATGACAAGACTTCTCCCATGTCCTCAAGAACAAAAGTAACTACTCACAAGTCATATTCATGCTCAAGATCAGAGGGATATTGAATAGCATCAAGGATCTGAACATATAATCTTCCACCAAATAAACCAACTAGCATCAACTACAAGATGTAATCAACACTACTAGCAACCCACAGGTACCAATCTGAGGTTTTGAGACAAAGATTGAATACAAGATATGAACTAGGGTTTGAGATGAGATGGTGCTGGTGAAGATGTTGATGAAGATTGGTCCTCCCATGATGAGAGAGTTGTTGGTGATGACGATGGCTTCTATTTCCCCCTCCCAGAGGGAAGTCTAGGGAAAATGGCTTCATATAGCAGAAGATGGGCCTTAGAGGCTGGCTAGGGCCCCCACAAGCCACTAGGGCGCGCCCAGGGTGTTGGGTGTAACACCCCTATGTAATAACCACTGTGATCATCTACTAATAATGCCAAGTCACTTTCATTTGCAGAGCTTGATCATATTGGTTAAACAAATCAATTCAAATTTCTCTCTGAAAATCAATTCAAATTCAAGTGCAAAATAAAGTTGCTCAAAACTTGATGGAAAAATGTTCACCTTATAGCAAATAATCCAAAACAAATGTTGTTAAGGAACACAACATCATCATCAACCACAGAATGGGCCTAAGCATTTAAAACAGTGCCAAAACAGCACTTTAAATGCCTTTTCATTTTTGAAAAATCCAAATAAAATCATATTTTGCCCAAACCAGTTTTTGGTGGTAGGTAATATTGCACTGTAATATTTGAGCCAAGTCTCACATTTTACAAAAGTGTAGACGTGGCCTAACATTTAACAAAACAGAGATGAAACAAAGAAACAGAAAAAGAAATAAGAAAAGGCCTAAACTACTGCTGGGGACTGGGCCTAAGTGCACAGTGCACCGACCCAGCCCACCAGGCCCATCTCCCTCTCTCTCCATCGCGCTGACGCCGCCGCCTTGGACGAGCGCGCGCGCCGGCAGCGCATCGACAACGCGACGTCTCCCAATGCCGCGGCTTGTCGAGGGGATAAGGACCCGGCCCCGTTCCTCCCCCCTGGTCCTTCTCCATCATTTCTCCCCCTCTCCCCTCGCTCGCTCCTCCCCTCTCTCCCACCAGATCCGTCGAGGCCGAGCGCCCTCGCCGCCGTTCTCTGTCGCCACCGCGGCCACCATCATCGCCTCGAACCGCCGTGATGCCGTAGAGGTCCGCCATCGTCCTCCTCATCGTTTGGTGGCCTCAGCTGGAGCTCGGAGGCGCTGCAGCACTGGGCCTCCTCGTTTCCTTCTCCGGTCACCGCCGCTCTTCACCGGCTCCGGCGACGCCTCTGCAACTCCTAATCCTCCAAGGGCCAACTTGCGTGCCGCTCGGTGAGCTCAGTCATCTCCTCCCTCTTCTCCCTTGCCCTGCCGCGCCCGTAGCTCGCCGCTCCGCTTATGGCCGAACACAGCACCACCGTCGAGCTCATTGACATGGCCCCGCTCACCGTTGAGCTCGTTCGAGCTCGAGGTCGTGCTCAGCACGCGCGTAGGGCCCCGCCGCGCTAGCTAGCTCGCTTCGCTGCGCTGTATACCGCCGAATTCGTCGACGCCCGAACTCCGGCAACCGCTCCGCCGCTCGCCGCCGTCGTCTCCGGCCATCTCCGGCCCGGAGACCACCCGCGTTGGACGCGGCTCTGCTCACTCATTCGAACGCAAGCAAATCCACGCGCAACGGTGCCCTGTGGCGAATTTCCGACGCACTCCGGCGATCGGCTGCCGCGTATTTGATCGCCGGCGTCGCTCCGGCCGCTGCGCTGACCTGGCGCCAGTGGGCCCCGCCTCTGTGCCACTGACTGCGGGCCCCGCGGGACCCCGTTGACCCAGTCAACGCTGACGTGGCCACCCCCTGTGTGAATGACATGTAGGTCCCGCATAAATAAATGAATTAAAATAAATAAGTAAACTGTTAATTAGTTAATTAGAATACTAATCTCTCACTAACAGGTTGGGCCCACCCCACTAATTAACTCTGTTAGATTAGTTTAACCCTCTATTAAACCCAGAGAGGCTGACAGGTGGGTCCCACCTGTCAGTTTGACCTGGTCAGCTGGTCAGCCGACTGCTGACGCCAGCATGACATCATCCTGATGTCATATACCTTTTCTGGAATTTTTGTTAATTTAAATAATTTCAGAAAAAGCTATAATCTTCGAAAATTCGTAGAAAATAAACCGTAGCTCGGATCGAAAAACTTTCTACATGAAAGTTGATCAGAACGACGAGACGAATCTGATTGTGTCGTCTGTTTCCATGTCGGAACCTCCTACATAGGAGAACCCGTAACTTTTTGTCCGTTTCCGGTAGATGAATAGTGCATATACATCGGTTAATAAAACCAACTTAAATCCTAAAACAACTAATATAACTTAGACATACTTTAGGCAACCCTGTACTGCATCCTAGGCATAGCATGCTCTGTGTTGCATTATTGCTGTGTATTTATTTGTTTCCTCCCCCCTCTTCTCTCTCGATTAGACCCCGACACCGACGTAGTCCCCGAGGCCGACGCAGCTCCGGAGGTCGACTACGCCCCTGACGACCAGACACTTGCCGCAGAGCTTCCAAGCAAGCACCCCCCCTTTTGAGCATATCGATATCGCCTATTCTCTTCTCTCTTATGCTTCCATTAGAAGTTACTGCTGCTGCTGTTATCCTATTTCTGTTGCATAGCCTGTTTATTGTAACCTGTTGTTGATACCTTCCTGTTATCCTAAACTGTTTAGTATAGGCTGGGTAGAGACCTATCAGAAACCCCACTTTGTTCCGACTGCCCCGCTGGATTTTCAGAAGACCCGATCAACGGGATCGAAGACCAGGCCCTGGCACCGCACATCACTTCCCCCTTAGTTGCTCGACACTACTGGGTTACTATCGAGTGCCGAGGGTGATATCTCGTCAGCACTTCTGATGATAACCTTGTAGGTTAGTTAATCGGTCGTGGTCAGCGAGGGTGATGCCTCCTACACCACCCCCGATAACGACGTCGTCGTGCAACTTCTCGAGTGTGGACCTCGAGGGTGATTCCTCCTTCGTTCACCTTGACGATAACATCAGGTGGAATTCCATCGAGGGTGATTCCTCAGGGTTCCCTTGGTATTAGACACACGGTTACTATGGTTACTATGACTGTACACTGAACCATGTTACTAAAGACGGGTCGGCCCTGAGGGGTACCCGCGCGAGCTTAATTGCGAGAGCTATGGAGACGGGTTAACCCGGAAGGTGCCCGAGAGATGAACACGAGACGTGGTCGGGCATTCTTAGCCCTTGCCGCAAGTCCTTGAGACGGGGCGACGGGGTCACATCTTTCGTGAGTCTCTGCTCGTTACCGCACTGCCAACACACTAACAGTTTGGATATTTGATCCGAGGGGCCTCTGGCCTGATAGCACTAACCATCACGTGGGCATAGTATGGGCGTTCTGTGTTGTATACTTCAGACGGAGCTTAATTGATATCAGCAAGGAGCGGCACACACTGGGTTGGACTGGGAACGCAACCGCACTTGTATTAAGGGGTTGCTAGGTCTGCTCACCAGCGGTGCACGTAACGCGCAGGAGTCCCCGGGGCGAAGGCCCAAGACCCCTGGGCGCATAGGTTAGTCCGGCGTGCTGACCTCTCTGTTAAGTATTCGGTCGGGTTGCGGCGTATCGTTTGGCCGAGGCCGAGCATGACCCAGAAAAGTGTGTCCGGCCGGAGTTAAGCGAGCGTGGTGGGTAAGTTGGTGCACCCCTGCAGGGAAGAAACAATCTATCGATAGCCTGTCCTACGGTAACGGACACTCGGAGTTGTATCCCGATCGATACAACTAGAACCTGACACTTGAGATGATAACTGGATAGTATGGCTCTGGGATTGCTTTCTCGCAGGGAGTCGAGGAAGAATCTCTGGGCGAGGTTGTTAACACTACTCCTACTTTACATTATGCTAATCTGCACTCTTCTAATGCTGCAAGACCGATGAAGATGCTTGAAGATGCTAGTCTTTGATAGGACTAGGCTCTCCCATCTATTCTAGCATTTCTACAGCCCAGTCCACATATACAGCCTCCTTTGAAAATGTTGCATATGTAGTGTAGATCCTTGCTTGCTGAGTACTTCGGATGAGTACTCACGTTTGCTTGACTTTCTTTTTCCCCATATCCATATGTCGCCACCAGATGACGGAGCCCCTGAGATAGCTGCCCCTGTCGACGACTACGGCTACTACTACTACCCTCCCGGCGAGTACTACTATGAGGAGCCGACTGACGACTAGGAGTAGGTTCGGAGGGTCCTAGGCAGGAGGCCTACGCCTTTCGATCGTAGTGTTTTATTTTGCCCCGCCTTTCTAAAGGCCTATCTGTTTCTCTGTAATATCTGTACCCAGATATCTGATGCTTTCGCTGACACTTGTATGCCATCGAGCTATGTATTCGAGCCCTCGAGGCCCTGGCTTCTAATATAAAGCTTGTATGACTTTATTTATGTTTTAGAGTTGTGTTGTGATATCTTCAAGTGAGTCCTTAGGCTTGATCGTGTGCATTTGCGTGTATGGTTAGTGCACGATTAAGCCGGGGTCGTCACAGTGGGCGTGCCCTGGTGCCTTGTGGGCACCTGGGTGGCCTCTTCTGGTGTTTCTTTTATGTAGTATTTTTTATCTATTCCAAAATAATTCTTCGTGAAATTTCAGCTCATTTGGAGTTGTGTAGAATAGGTATCTCCGACATAGCTTTTTCAAGTCCAGAATTCCAGCTACCAGCAATCTCCCTCTTCATGCAAATCTTACAAATTAGGAGAGAAAATGCATTATAATTTCTCCACAAAGTATTATATTGATAAAAAACAATGTAAATAACAGTAGGAAAACATGATGCAAAATGGACGTATCACCTACTTTTCCTTGATGATAGCGGCGGACGCGGACGTGCTGGATGTCGCATCGCCGATCTCCATGAAGTGGGTTTCTTTCTCTGTCGACAGGAGGCAGTCACAAAAACATTGACAACAGATGGCATGGTCACTGGTGTTAAATGTAGTATAAAACAAAAAAAAATCGCGTCTGCGATCACCCAAGATCAATATGAAGATGCATAACGGGTTCAGATCATGATCGTTACCGTCACCGAGTTGCAGCGGAAGAAGATCATGTCGGTATAGATCATACTTGGAATCCTTTAAACCGTCGATGAATGATCTCTCGTAGCGCCCACGAACAGTCCCTCGAACTGAAGACCGAAAGCACGACCTCTCTACTTGGTTGCAGGCGTGCAGCCTTACGATCCAGCAGCACTTCGTCGTCCAGAGCTAATCATCGCCGGAGATTTAGAGGGAGGAGATTAGAACCACATACGGCTTCTAATTATGAGGACAAGAGGATTAGCCTAGCTCTAATTAGTCAACTAGGACCAACTAGAACTAGAACTAGAAGAACTAAAGGAGGCTCTAACACTTGTATGAACAATAGAGCAAAACACCCTAGAATATATAGGTTGGAGGAGGATAGGGCAGCCACCAAGGGGGGGAAGTCCCCCCTTGGTGCGCCGGCCTAGGGAGGAGTTGGACTCCCTCCCCTAGTAGGATCCCCCCACCCCAAAAAAAAGGAAAGGGGGGGGCGACAACTCCACTTGGGCCTTTGTGGCCCAAGTTGCCTTCCACCTCTTGGCCTTTTTAGGTTAGTTGATATTTAAATTAAATATAAAATGTTCTAAATACCTCTAGACCATTATATATATTTTAACATCTCTGGAAACATTTTCTGCCTATATATAATTTATCGGTAATATCCGGTATTACCCGATACTCTCCGAAACCCTTCCGGTGACCCTGAAACGCTTCCGGGTCCAATCGGAACTATTCTGAATATTCATGAAATAATTCCAAAAATATATTCTCATGACTCCCGCACTACTAATGCTCAGCAGATCGTGATTTCCTTAAGCTTGTGACCCCGTAGGTTCGGTAACTCATAGACATGAACGAAACCATTCGTTCAATGACTGGCAGCGGGACCGTGGACGTCCGTATCGGTCCCCATGAGTACGCGAATGATATTCGAGTGAACCTTTGGTTATCATGTGATGTTACGTTTGCTTTCCAATACTTCACAAAACCCGAGATGCATTGGTATCCTCCCGAGTCATTACTATGCTTGCTCTACCGAAATCCTCATTATCGGTTTTGTTCTTCTTTCTTGTTATTGTGTTTTGGCGTCCTCGGGACAAAGTCACGTGTGTCTAGCCAGACGATGATCGATGCCGTCACACCGAGAGGTCCCTAAGAATATCTCTCCATCATCGGAGGAGCAAATCCCACTCTTGAGCTATCTGGCCACTTGTCAAACTTTCCGATGAACCCGTAAGTTATCGTTATGATCACCGTGTTATAGGTGACGATTGATCAACCCCGAAGCCCACCGTACGGTAAGAAGTGACCACGATACTCTCATGATCTAAGGGGCAATATCACATGTCAACACTCCATGTTATTATAATTGAATGCAGAAGATATTAACTCAATTCATAACAAACAAGATTTGGTCGGTCCAATATGATTGTTCTTCTAACGTCATAATCTCAATGTTGTTTTAGGATCATTGTTACAGTTAACGAGATCCTAAGATCCGAAAAACATGATCACCAACAACACTTGAGCTAGTCTTAGAGGCGAGACTAGGAACCTTTTATTTACCGTTTATTATTCCACACGTGCATATGAGTTTTCCACTGAATTGCATATTCCAGGGTCATAGCAATTATAGCATAGAATATAAACTCTTAATTATGAATATGGGAATATAATAATACAAATATTATTTCCTCTAGGGCATATTTACAACAGCAGGAACGAGAGGAGCGATGCAACACATCGTTGTCCATGACAGCCACGGCGCCTGTGCCGCCTGGAGCAACTCGACACTCCTTGACGAGCTGGCTTGGAGCAGCGAGTTGCTGAACGATGCGCCGACTGGGAGCTTCTGCCTCCGTGAGCTAGAGCCGGGCGGGAAGCGCGAGCGGACGAGGAAGGGAGTTTTTGGTGGGCCAGGGCGATTAGGATTGAGCGTGGCAGCGGTCCGGACGCCTACAAAGCCCCTCAGTTTTCCTCGGTTTACCGGAGAAACTGCACCCGGAACACTTGGCGGACCGTTACAGGCCGCTGCCACGCCCACTCCTAAGGGAAACTCCAACGCACGACCCCAAATGAACGTCCGTTTGGTCTGGATTTGGTCCGTTTGGGGAGGCAAAATGGACGCCCATGTCCGCTTTGGGCCGACCGAGGGCTGGGGCACCCAAACCGCGGCCGCATCCCCCACTTGTCCGTGTTAGACTTCAAAAAACATGAAAAAAGGCATGCAAAACCAAAAAAAGGCATTGAAAATTTAAAAAAAAGCTATGTAGAATAGCTTAAAACATAAATAACTTAATTAAAAAGCCAACCATCGTCACGGCCCATGCACAATACTTAAGATTGTGACACCCTGGATTTTGCCCATTTCTTTTTTCTTTTTATTTTGGTCTGGATTTGCTTTTCTGTGGCTTAGTAGTCCTGAAACCTGGAGAGATCACCCTTGATTCCTCTCCCAAGTGGCTTTCCAACCTCAAAATCATCCCAAGACCTTGTCATTTCCATCTTGGACTAATCCCAATATTCTTTTCTTGGGAATATTCCTTTTTCTATTAAAGGAATAACCCTGTCAGCTCTGAGTTGTGAAGCAACTCATATTTCTATCATTCCCAAAATTCCCAAATAATTCTCATAAATCCTTTGGGACATATCTTATCCAGATATGTCAAAATATTCCTTGCCATGTTCAAAAATAATCCACCAAAATTCCTTTTCTGATTCTGCCCTAGTTGTCAGTTTGTGAAGCAAGTACCCTTTATATTGGCCTACTTGCCCTCAAACTTTTTGGGCATCCTTTACTATCCATATCATTACCACATGCCAAAATTCAACTTTATTTGGATATTAAATCTCTCTTGGCTAATTTCCAAAATTTCTGGGCAACTAGAATCTTTGTGAAGCAAGTGCTAGCTAAGAGTATCCAAATGAGTTGAAATTTTGCAAGCACCTCTAATTGCCCAAATAATGACTCTTACACAAGTTTCAACCCTATCCAATCATCTTAGTGAGCAGAGCATCGATTCTTAGATTCTGGCCATATTTTTCAGTTGTGAAGCAACTATATTTTATATTGCTTCATTTAAGCTGAAAATTTACCAAGACATTCTTAAATCCATTTCAACTCCTTCCACCAAGTTTTGGCCCAATTCAGTAATCCAATTGCCCTGTGTAAATTTTGCAAGTTTCTGGACAGAGAGGATGCTTGTGAAGCAAGTACCATTTTGGCATGTCCATTTGGTATTAAATTTTTACAGCATCTTCATTTGTCCAAATAAACCTGCCTTGCCAAATTTCAGCTCAATCCAATGAAGTATGTGAGTGCTACTTCATACTTTGCAAATCTGGTCAGTGAGGCCCTTTGAACAGCAAGTGCTATTTATCTTCATCCAAATGAGCTGCAAATTTGCAGACATGATCACCTTAGCATTTGATCATCCCATGCCAAATATCAGAGTCTAGATCCTGCTCGATCTCCCCCAGCCCACTCCAAACACCTTGCTGTTCTGGATAGAACTGCTAGCTGCGGTCACCTCAAGTCTCTCTGTGCCTGTCTCTTTCCTCCTTGACCTCTTCCTACGAGTGACTGATCGAGTTGACATGTTGGAGTTGACTTGGACGCGTGGCAAGGCCAAGTTCACGCGGTGACCGTCACCCAGGCGCGCCGTGGACGCGAGCTGCGTGACTTCTTGCTCGGGCCCCTCCTCTGATCGTCGTATCCGCGCGTATGATCTTGTCCAACAGAGCCCCTCGTCGTCCTCTTCCTCCCTGGACCAGTCTCCCCCCTCTCCCGTCTCTTCCTGCGCAGTGCACAGCCGCGCCGCTCCCTGTCCGCTTCTGCCGTCGATGAGTCCCGTCGCCCCGAGCTCTCCCGAACCTCCCCGGCCGCTCCTGAACCCTCTCCGCCCTCTGTGAAGCTCACGGATGCTTCTCCTCCCCTCCAGGCGAGCTCCCGAAGCATCGGGACGCCGGTGCACGTGGCACCGTGGCCGTGCCCGGACCTCCTCGTCGCTCGGCTATATAAGGACCTCCGAGCCCCTCCCGAGCTCACCAGCCACCTCCCCGTCTTCCTCTGGTCCCGCCCAGCCACTTCCCCGAGCGGGAGAAGCTCTCTCCAGCCACCACCATCGCCATGGCTGCCGCGGCCCTTCTCCTAAATTGGAGCTCAGCCGAGCTCCTCTCCTCCTTCCAACCTCTCCACCAGCTCTTCCTCGTCCCGTTTAACTGCCCCACCCACTCGCCCTCGCCGGAGTTGCCCGTTTCGCCGGAGAGCATCACCACCGCCCGCCTCTCTGTCCTCCTCCTGGCGCCGCCCCTCCCCGCCTCCCTACTCCTCCCCGGCGCCGGACGACCCTCTGAACGGAGGCGCTACAGCCCTGCGGTCCCGCCGGTGGCCTCAGCCCGGCCGGAGCTGGCTTGAGCTGGCCGGCCCCCTAGCGCCCATCTCCCCTGCTCCCTTCCTCTGTCCCACGCGAGGCGGGGAAGAAGACGAACTGGAGCGAGAGGGGAGAGAGAGGTAAGCGGGGCCCGCCTGTAAGCGTCACGGCAAGGTCAACGCCCGGGCCCGGTGCAGTAAGTGGAAGCGTAACTCGAAAGTGCGCTTTCATCTTTTGAAAACGTACTTTGTTCTTTCTTCTGTGAAATTACGCTTTCCTTACTGGAAAGCGTATTCCTGTTGTACTGCGGCTGAGAATACGTTTTCTCGTGCAGAAGGCGTAATTCAGAGAAAGACGCTTTCTATTTTCAGCCGCCAGGGACCTGTTTGTAGGGCTTTCTTGCAGATTGGTCCCTGGATTTCAACTGGTTGTAACTTTTCACCCGAGACTCCGATCGAGGTGAATCCAATGCCCACGTCTTCGTCTCGTCGAGACCGTCGTGTTGGTGTCATTTTCACTATGTGGTCCTACTGTAAAAATGACCATTTTGCCCTTGCCGTAAACAGCCCCTCCGAGAGAGAACTGTTTCCGGCAACCGTCTTCGCGGCCTCTCCGCACTCCTTTCCGATGATTCCTTCATCTCCAGGCAAGCCACAACCCTCATCTGCATAATTGCAATGCAATATCATAGTTTAATTAATTACTTTAATAGCAAGAATGTTATCTGCAGCATGGATTGGATTATGACATGCATGAGTAGATGTTGAATACCGGATTGTTAATGACTAGTAGTTTACCCACTCGTTGAGGTTATGATGTTGAGATTACCGTCTATGATTATTTTGGATTTCATCTGGCATTTGTGGATATGAACTAATAGCAGTAGCCTAAGCATGCCGGTTATTGGATTACTATGATACCGGAGTGTCAGCTATGACAGAAAGATTGTTCGAGGATAAGATGCCTAATTTGACCAACTAAGTTAACTTGATGAAACAACCTGGTAATAAGTGAACTTAGTTGGTTGATCGAGAGTCACCTGTCCGGGCTTATTCGTGCAGCCACATTTGCCGGTATGGGACGGCCTTGACTTGGTCTGACCGCGTGCTCTTCCACCGGTACCTCCAAAGAGGGAGGGTTATGCACGCGCGCTACCCTGGCCCGGTAGGCGGCGATAACCCTGTGAGCCCAGTTGAGTTATTGGATCCAGGTCCCCGTTTGGGACAGTTTGTTTGGCCAGGACGCTGGCAGGTGTCTTGAGGACACGGGGCCACCCAGGGCTTGACTCCAAGAAGGAGTATGATTGCCGGTCGTACGATGGAAGAGTCACGGGTCAGTCGGGTTTCATCGGAACGTCGTTGGTCCACCCGAATGGGAGCACGAGGCCATGAGTTCCGTAGTGTGGGTAAAGTGTACAACCTCTGCAGAGTGTTAAATCTATTCGAATAGCCATGTCCACGGTATTGGACAGCCCGTCCAGACCTCTATAGGAGATCAACCGTTATAATGACAGTAATGATGGGAGAACTCATCTGAGTATGGTAATAGTCGGATATCATGCCATGGGCAAGTATTGGTAACGATCTCGAGGACGATCGTTGGATGTTCTTGGAGTGATCATGAGTTGGTCACCAGAATACAGGGAGTATAGCCTGTATTGTTATTCTCAACTATCCTATCGGTAACATTAAATCTTAACTTAATCTTGATTGTTGTGATGTTGTCTTGCCTTAATGCTGATGTTTGTTGTGAGCTTGCGAGTACATTCAAAGTACTCAACTGGCGTGTCATGCCAGTTTGCAGGTCATGCCATGACTGCTTGTTTGTCGAAGATGTTGATTGCGCGAGCTAGGATACGCGTTCTAGCCAGAGTCCCTGCGGAGTGGAGTCCATCACCGCTGACGCTGTTCCGCTGCCGAGAGTTACTCCGCCTCCTCAGGTCGATCCGCTGTTAGCATAGAGCTATTTTGAGCAGGCGTAGTGTCGCCGTGTTGATGTAGTCTTTGTAACCATATTTATAGCAATAAAGAGCTGATTTGTTCTATGCCAACAGTGCCGTATTCCAGTGGACTTGTCCCTGGGACTGGAATACGGGGCGTTCCGGTTTCCTCTGAGCCGGGGTGCCACAAAGATGAAATTAAATAAACATTAAAAAAGATAAATGCGGCCGCCCCGCGCGTCGCAGAAGCCATCGTCGTCGATGCCGCTGTCTTCAAGCGCCACCATCCTCGTCGTCGCTCGTCAGGTTGATGTAGGGTGGGGCCGTCCAGAGGTGGGGCGGTAGCCGCAAGAATGGGCCGGGCGCGTGATGTGTAGGCTGCGGCGGTGGGGGCGGTGATGGTGGTGGTGGTGACCACGGCGCCCATGCACACTCCTCTGTGGCCTCCTCCTTCACCTCATGCTTCACGTCACTCCTGCACGTAGACGTCTCCGGAGGCCGACAGCTCGAGCATCTCCTGTAGGCCCTCCCACTCCGCCTGTACTCCCGCTGAGAGTCCTCCATGACGGCTTGCACGAGCCGCTCCTCCTCCTCGGCCATCATGGCGGGAGGCTGCGGGGGACGGTGATACGTCTCCAACGTATCTATAATTTTTGATTGTTCCATGCTATTATATTATCTGTTTTGGATGTTTTATATGCATTAATATGCTATTTTATATTATTTTTGGGACTAACTTATTAACCTAGAGCCTAGTGCCAGTTTATGTTTTTTCCTTGTTTTTGAGCTTCGCAGAAAAGGAATACCAAACGGAGTCCAAACGGAATAAAACCTTCGCGGTGATTTTTCTTGGACCAGAAGACACCCAGGAGACTTGGAGTGCAAGTCAGAAGAGCCACGAGGCGGCCACAAGGGGGGAGGGCGCGCCCCCTGCCTTGTGGGCCCCTCGGTGACCCCCTGACCTAGATCTTCCTCCTATATATTCACATACATTCCCAAACCACCAGAAGCATCCACGAAAATACTTTTCCACTGCCGCAACCTTCTGTTCCCGTGAGATCCCATCTTGGGGCCTTTTTGGGTATCCTGCCGGAGGGGGATTCGATCACGGAGGGCTTTTACATCAACTCTATTGCCCTTTCGATGAAGCGTGAGTAGTTTACCTCAGACCTACGGGTCCATAGCTAGTAGCTAGATGGCTTCTTCTCTCTCTTTGATTCTCAATACAACGTTCTCCTTGATGTTCTTGGAGATCTATCCGATGTAATCTTCTTTTGCGGTGTGTTTGTCGAGATCCGATGAATTGTGGATTTATGATCAGCTTATCTATGAATATTATTTGAATCTTCTCTGAATTCTTTTATGCATGATTTGATATCCTTGTAATTCTCTTCGAACTATCGGTTTGGTTTGGCTAGATTGGTTTTTCTTGCAATGGGAGAAGTGCTTGGCTTTGGGTTCAATCTTGCGGTGTCCTCTCCCAGTGACAGTAGGGGCAGCGAGGCACATATTGTATTGTTGCCATCGAGGATAAAAAGATGGGGTTTACATCATATTGCTTGAGTTTATTCCTCTACATCATGTCATCTTACTTAAAGCGTTACTCTGTTCTTCATGAACTTAATACGCTAGATGCAGGCAGGAGTCGGTCGATGTGTGGAGTAATAGTAGTAGATGCAGGCAGGAGTCGGTCTACTTGACACGGACGTGATGCCTATATTTCATAATCATTGCCTTGGATATCGTCATAACTTTGCGCTTTTCTATCAATTGCTCGACAATAATTTGTTCACCCACCGTATTATTTGCTATCGTGAGAGAAGCCTCTAGTGAAACCTATGCCCCCCGGGTCTATTTTTCATCATATTACTTTTCGATCTACTATTTTGCAATCTTTTATTTTATGATCTATAAACCAAAAACCCTAAAAATATTTACTTTATCGTTTGTTTAGTTTTATCTATCTCTATCAGATCTCACTTTTGCAAGTGACCGTGAAGGGATTGACAACCCCTTTATGGCGTTGGGTGCAAGTGTTTGATTGTTTGTGCAGGTATTGGTGATTTGTGCGTTGTCTCCTACTGGATTGATACCTTGGTTCTCTAACTGAGGGAAATACTTATCTCTACTTTGCTGCATCACCCTTTCCTCTTCAAGGAAAAACCAACGCAAGCTCAAGAAGTAGAAGACGGCGGCGCCAGGGAGGGCGAGGGCGTCAACGTCAGACCGCGCACCCGCATGCGGCCGCACGCTCTTGGCGGGCTCGGTGCGCGCACACGAGGCGCACTGTGGGACACACGGGGCGGGCTACGACCACGACCGGCAAAAAAGGTTTGTTGACGCATGTCGTGCTCGTCCTGGAACCATGTGTGCCAGAGGGGCGAGTCCACATCGTACCTACGGTCGCTGAGGAGCTGGCGCAGAATCCGGGCGCGACGACGGGCGATCTCCTGGAGGCGGGCACGACCGCTCGCCGGGACGGGGGGAATGGGCACCCGATCCGGGCTCAGCTGCCACCCATTGGGGAGGTGGGCATGTGACCACGACAGCGGGGTGCCAATCTCCCAGTAACGGCGGTAGATGTCGTCCTTGATGTACGACGTGAAACGGGGTGTGACCGCATTAGGGGAGATGGAGAAAGATGCCGGCGAGGTGGAGTGGTTGGCCACACTTCCAGACGAGGCGGACGACGACCCCGTCTCGTGGTTGTGCTTGGTCTTCTTGACGGGGTGCCACTTCCAGAACCCCATGGCCGGCAGGGAGCGAGGTGGGCGGCGGTCCTAGGCTAGGGTTTGGTGTCTCCAATGGAGGGAGCAATGGTGGGGACGTGGAAGTGGATGGCGATGGGGAAGTGGAGGTAGCAGTGGAATTCCACGGCTTCGCCATAAAAAAGGACGTGGCCGGGGGCCATATGGATGGCTGACATACGGGCCCAACCATCTGTGTGCACTGACTAGAGTAGGTGGGAGGTAGTTGGACGGCCGACACGCGGGCCCAAGACAGACGCCCAGACGCCGCGTGCCCGTCCGTTCATTGTTCGTGTGGTCGCAAAGCTGGATCAAGTATGCGTTTGGAATGGGTCGAGTCGGACAAAAAATGAACACAATTTGAAGATGGGTCGCACGTTTGGCCGGCTCGTCTGTTCGTTTGAGTCCGACGGACAGACCGGGACGATCTGTGTTGGAGCGTTCGAGTTGCCCTAATCGCCCTGACTCACAAAAACTCGGAGTTCTCTGCCTAGCAGGAATTCTGCCTTTGAGAGCAAGTACAATAGTGGGCTATAAGCCCGCTTACATGACATTTTTGTCTATATGGAGGAGAGAGACAAGGAAAAAGTGAAGGAGTGAACTCTCATGCAATAGCCCGCCTCTACGCGTGCTCCTAGGTAAAGGCATTTAATGAGAAGAAAGAGACAAAAAAAAAGTGAACAAAAGTTATAAACTTATAGCCAACCTTATAGCCACCTCTATTGTATGGGTAATTAATAGTGATAGCTTTCGATGACATGGCATGTCCATATAACCAGCAACTCGCTATATTATTAACCATGTTCTGAGCGGTACCAAGGAGCATGCATCTACCCCTACAGTACTCCCGCTGCCCGCTGCAAGGCCCATCCCAATCAGTGATCCAAATCTCCCAGCATTGACACGGCACCGACACTCAGATCACAAATGTCTCGCCATAGAGCCTAGTCTAGCGTGTCTCGAGGATTAACAGATTACTGGTACAGTGATGACAACAAAAACATCACCATAAAACAATCTCTAATTAAAGCAAGTTACTGTAATAACCGTGTCTGAAGCAGCGGCTGCTATTTTACGGCGCCCTGAAAAGTCGTGCTCGGTACTACCAGTGGCGCACAGGCAGACACACACCGATCGACCACAGCACTCCCAAACAAAACACCACTACTAGTTCCCAAGCCCCAGCTAGCTAAATGAGCAGCTGCTTTTGCTCTGCTCTTCCGTCCACTTCCCCCCTTTCTCCCCCCTCCACCGGGCTCGCTGCCGGTGGCCGCCGCTTCCGCCGCCCCGCTTTATCCCCTGCTGATTTACACATCAGCTGCTCAGCCCGAGCTGCGTAGGAAGACTGTGGAGGTCCCAGCGCCTCACCTCACCCGTGCAGCCGAACAAAGAACCACTGCCCCCGGAGGAGATGAAGTCTCGGAGCTCTGCGAGGGGCGAGCCGAGGAGGTTCGGGAATGTGGCTCTCCTGGCCCTCATGCTCTGCTCCCTCGTCGCGCTCTCGCTCATCAGGGCCAGGTTCTCCCCAATCGGTAACGCCATCGCCTGCTCCTTTTTGCTCTTTCTTCTTTTGTTGCTGGCTATGCAGAGGCATGGCCAGTGGTGGGAGCAAATCTGAGGGCGTCAGAGCTGCTGTTTGACCGCTCTCATGGTGCGGCTGCGTTTCTGCAGGGAATACAGCCGTTGCGGAGACCATCAAAGTGGAGGATCCGAAGCCCGTGGTGGTGAGCAAGGCGGCTGTCGCAGCGGAGGCCGGCGATGGCTCCGACGAGGCCGCCGCAGTAGCTGGTAAACTAACTTATCCGCCTTCGTATCGTCTAGAAAGATTAGTGAGTGGATTGGAAGCCGCTCGCTTTATGCAGCGGGTGGTTGGGTGTCTAGATCTGCTTGGCATTTCTTTACCGGCCGGTTTCTTTTGGTAATATCATATCCATTTTTGCTGAGATTCAGCCTCAAATCAGACAACAATGGAACCATCCACGGATTTACACTAGCCTGAAATCAGCTGCTAGTGATGGCTCCTCACCTAAGCTATCCCTGATATACACTGAAGATTTTTGTTCTAAATAATTCGGTGAAGAGGGTGGTAGCTTCAGATCTCACTAGGAACTGGATTTTCTTCTTGCAGTGGAGGAAGACAGGGAGGAGGAAGCTCAGCCCAAGGATGAGGAAATTCAGCCCAAGACGGAGCACGCCGTGGACGCCACAGTGCGGCCCGCCAAAGCCGCAGTGGTCCTTGACGCCAGCCAGCCGGTGTGCTACGAGACGAACCGGCGCTCCGACACCTGCGAGGCGGCCGGCGACGTGCGCCTGGTGGGGAGAAGCCAGACCATCTACGTCGACACGCTGGAGCGTGAGTGGAAGACCAGGCCCTACTGCCGGAAGCACGACACCTACGCGCTGTCCCACGTCAAGGAGTGGTCCCTGAAGCCGTTCCCCTCCGGCGACGGCGCGGCGCCCAAGTGCACGTCCAACAGCTCGGCCACCGCCTTCGTGATCTCGACGGGCGGGTTCACCGGCAACCCCTTCCACGACTTCACGGACGTGCTCATCCCGGCCTTCATCACTGCCCACCGCTTCGCCGGCGAGGTCCAGTTCCTGGTGAGCAGCTACAAGTCGTGGTGGATGAGCAGGTACATCCAGATCTTCCAGCAGATGAGCCGGTACGAGGTGGTCGACATCGACGCGGACGACGAGGTCCGGTGCTACCCGAGCGCTGTGGTCGGGCCGACGTTCCACAAGGAGCTGGGCGTGGATCCCTCCAAGGCGCCGTCGGGCGTCTCGGTGGCGGACTTCCGCAAGATGCTGCGCAGCGCGTTCGGGCTGGAGCGCGCCACGGCGACGCCGAGCGGCGACCGGTGGGACATCCGCCGGCGGCCCCGGCTGTTGATCATCTCCCGGCGCACCTCACGCGGGCGGGCCTTCATGAACGAGCGCGCCATGGCGGACATGGCGGGGAGCCTCGGGTTCGACGTCCGCATCGGGGACCCGGACACGACCTCCGACACGTCCAAGTTCGCGCGGCTGGTGAACTCGTGCGACGTGATGGTGGGCGTGCACGGCGCCGGGCTGACCAACATGGTGTTCCTCCCGGCCGGCGCCGTGCTGGTGCAGGTGGTGCCGTACGGGCGGCTGGAGTGGCTGGCCCGCAACACGTTCGCGGAGCCGTCGGCGGGGATGGAGGTGCACTACCTGGAGTACGTGGTGCAGCTGGATGAGACGACGCTGAGCGAGCAGTACCCCAGCGACCACCTGGTGCTCAAGGACCCCATGGCCATCCACAAGCAGGGGTGGGACGCGCTCAAGACCACCTACCTCGACAAGCAGAACGTCCGGCCGCACCTCGGCCGCCTCAAGAAGACCTTCCTCCAGGCGCTCAAGATGCTGCCGCACGGCCGGGACGATTAGACCAGCTTTAGCTCACCGTCGTCGCCATCATCGTGGGAGCTTGAGAGCTGCTGGTAGCCTAGTATCATCATCACTAATAGTGTACAAAATGGATGCAGAGAACAAGTGTCTATAACCTTTTCTCTGTTTTCGCCTAATCCGTGGGCCGCGGTGCACTGTAGTACTCTCTTTTTTCAGTACGAGGTAAAACTTGCAGCCGTGTTAACAGGATGCACACACCCAGCACAAACCAGACCCACTGTATCCTCTCTGTTACTAGAAGCAATGCCCATGTATTTTTATTTTGAATTTAGCAATTTTGTAGTACACGTACATTGCTCAGAGGTGTACTAGATCGATTTTCCCGGGAAAGAGGAAAGAGAGAAGTACATATTACAACGCTGAATTGCCCCTAATGTTCAAGAAACAACCTTGAACTTAAAAACTGTCTACTTTAGAACCTCAGACTTCTATAACCAGACAACTCAAATTTCTAAAACCGGAGAAAAATCAATCTTGTCTCCAGTCAAACAACCGATTTCATCCTTGTTTTGAGTCGTTTTGATTGGTCTCAAAACCAAATCGGCATCACAGTTGAAAGTGCATGTGACACTTAATTATATTTAGGTGTGATGATAGTATGGTTAGAAACTAATATCGATTGCTAAAGTTTATCTTAGGATATTGATTATATGAAAATCTTGTTGGAGATGATTGACCCCTCCCTCCGTTTCAAAAAGATTAAAGGTGTGGTTTTCCGACGGTTAGAAGGCTTTCGTTTTGGTTTGATTTGAGTCGTAGAAAATACCGTACTATTAAGAGGACTCATCGTAGATGAGTTTCGTGTGGGAATGATTCAAAACTTATACACCAGCTTTCCTACACCTACCACTAAATTACCTAGAGTAGTATTCTTGTACGAAGGTATCCTTGAGCTACTGACAACCCGAGTGATTCCGTTGAGGGTGACTCGAGGAGAATACTGTGAGGCTTCGGTGGCGTTTCACAAGCTTTGGCCCCGGCACCACTCCAACGGAGATTAGCTCTTCCCCAAGAAAGAGTGAACTTCATGATAGAATTCACGTCTCCGACTCACTTGTGATTAATGCGTTCCCGGACTTTACTTTCTTTTGTATGCGTGTGGGCTTGCGAATTATATTGTTGCCTAGCTTACTTTGCTTTGAGCTTGCTTGCCATATAGGATCGTTCATCTAGTTGCATTTCTAGAGAACCTTATTTATCCACAATTCCCTAAAATTTCTAATTAAGCTTAAAATTTGTAGTCTCCTATTCACGCATGTCGGTGTCAAAACCGGCTGACCTCGGGTAGGGGTCTCGAGCTATGGGTCTCAGATCGATGGGTAACAGGAGACGAGGGACACGATGTTTACCCAGGTTCAGGCCCTCTCGAAGAGGTAATACCCTACGTCCTGCTTTGATTGTGTTGATGATGATGTATCGAGTACAGGCTTGATCTACCTCGAGATCGCATGTTATGTTCTAATGATCTAGAATATGAGATGTCGTAATGATCTATTAACTAGCCTGGCCTCGGTTTATATAATGCATCGGAGGCCTAGGATTTAGAGGAGTCCTCGTCTTGTGCACCAAGTCTTGTGGAGTCTTCCTTGTATGCATCATGGGTTGCCTGAAGTGGCCCATGAGTGAACCGCCATGGGGGTCCTCGGCCCGATCCACCTGGTCGGAAGACGACGTGATGAAAGCTGGTGCATCTGAATTGTTCTTCATCTTCGGCCCGAGTGGGGGCGCTCCTCGGTTCTTCCGAATTGCTCTTCATCTTCGGCCGTCGGTCTTGAAAGTTGGTTCAACAAATCTTCCCATCTTCAATCTTAAGGATCGCCGAGGTGTATCTAAAGAGTTTGCCCATCGGGCATCCGAGGAGTTTGTACGTCGGGCGTCCGAGGAAGCCCTTTAAATTCTTGGCCTTTATCAATGCCTTGTTATTTTTACACCGCACCTCGGGTTCAAAGTTTTTCCCCGTGCAGCGGTGTCCTCTTACAACCGAGCTCTAACGCCGGACTGCATCCTAGGTGTCTTTTTGCAGCCGAGCTCTAATGCCGATCAGCATCCGAGGTGTCATGGATTACCTCGGTCTAAAAAAAGCTGAATGAATTCAGCCGAGCTTAATGCCGGAAACACCCTCTAGGGAGCCAGCCACTTGCGTCCGAGCTTTATGCCGGATTACTTTAGGGTGTGCACCACCTCGGGCTTTGGCTGATTTTTAGCGGATATTTTTTCGATAGGTGCAGTTTATTCTCTGTCGAGATATATAGCCAGTAGCCCTCAAGGTGTGTCGGCCAAAAATCTGAGATGTACCTTAAGGAAAACATAAAACCGCAGATCCCAGTAGCCCCTGAGACTCAGGTCGATTCATGAAATTGGCCTGAGGATCAACTCCTAGCTCGGCCGCATACTTAGGAATGGAAACGTGGTGTGCATAGTCCTCGAGACTCAGGTTGGGTGCGGCCGACCAACCCGAGGATCGTAATCTCCTCTGGAACTGTTTTGCACTTTGTAAATTGTCTGCATTGAATCGTCAATGCAGTAGCCCCCGAGCAACTGGTCGGGTGGCAACACCAGATTAGGGGATCAGCGTAACCCGTTAATGGCTTTTACGTTAGAAGCGCGAAGCCCAGTAGGCCCCGAGCCTTAATTTGGGCAAGGGTGGCCGAATTAAGGATCGATATCCGGAGTAAGTTGACTTTAATCACAATTTATGTGTAATGATTCTATGTATCCAAGTACTTTACATCATTAACGCTCGGATCCGCATTGTACAAAGCTTTGTTGGCCGACCATCGACTTCAACCTCCTCGGCGAGTAGCCGTGGAGTGTTTGTCCTACTTTAAAGCCTTTATGAGGGCAAAGATTTACGACAAACAAGGCAATCCGGCCATACGGTTTTATAAACAAAGGTACACGGAGAGATATGTTATATTACTATTTAACATAAGAAACATCTTCTGGGAAAAATAGTTTCTTTATAAGTTCCTTTTTCCAGGCTATCATGTTGATCATGATCATGAAACCTCACCTCCGATCAATGTGGGAGGAAGATATTGAGGATTTAGTTTGGGGAAAGTTCCCAAATTCTGTGGTCTTAATGCACCTAAATTTTCACTTTCGTCGTTGCTGACCAATTATATTCTTAAGACAGCTAGCTTTCAGCTTCACCTGTTTGAGGTACGAACCCGGATGACCCGGTAGTAACAATCATAGAGGTGCTCCATTTACCCCCTAACGAACAATCGAGAACGTAGGGGGTAAGCACAGGAGCCAGGCAACCCAGCTTGGCCAAAATCTTAAGTCAAATTGATGCATATTTATGGCTTTATAACGATGATTACGGAAGGCAGTGCTCGTATATTGAATACCTGCGCTGAGGATATGTTGTCATAGTCAGCTTTTAAGTTGTATTTGCAGCTTTATGCTACATGTTATTTTGAGTCCGTTACGACTATTTATAATCTGAAAGTGGTCCATTGTAGGCTTCCACCCCTTTGTAGATGCTACACGGGGTGTTTTCTCAATAACAAGACAACCCTTAGCCGACGTCTAGGTGCCCGGAGGCGGTTGTGTTAGTGGAAACAAGGCAATCAGATATGCACGCTTTATAACTTTCACTTAGTCATAGGAGCTTAAAGTTGGGAGGCCAGTTACTAGTCTCCGGCGTCAGCCGAGGTCAAGGCATTAACACTTCGGCCAATTTTATGAAAGGCCCATCATTTAACATGGGGTAACCTCTATCGATCTATAGTTTGACACAGTCATCGGACCGCTGGCCAGTTTACGCTCATTGTGACAGTCAGTTTTCGGCTTTCTCCACTGAGGTACTTAACCAGTTAAACCGGAAGTTCAATCGCACTGGTTCTTCCTTTACCCTTAGCCGAACAATCGGGAACGTAAGGAGTAAGAACACGAGCCGGACAACCCAACTATTGACCAAAGACATAATTCAAAACTGATGCATATAAAGCAACATCTGAGAATGTTTTGCCGAGGACTCCATGGAGTACCTTAGCTTTCGATGGGTTCGGCTCTGTCACAGCCCCCCGTTGATATTGCCGATGCTTTAAAGGCGTCCGACATTGCACTGTGAGAGTTATGCTGGAGACACACAAATAGGTTAAAAGTGCCATAAGCTCAGAAAACCAAAAAACTCACATTAAATCAAGATTGTGCCAACCCGAAATTGGTCTTTAAAATTAATTTGTGCTTCCGTCGTGCTTTAATCATGACACATCCAATCTCTAGACTTCAAGTGGGTCAGCCTTCGGCTTCAACCTCTCTTCCCAAAGGCGAAGTGCTTCTCAGGCCAGTTTAACGAACCAGACTCGAGCGGCTTGAGAGTGAAGTCAGGCCATCCGGCTATTGACCACACACTCGAGTCGAAAAAGGAGTAGTAGAAAAAGACTTTACAACGTCTTAGAAGAAAATATTTATTATAAAACAGCTCATACAAATTTAAGAGCCCCCAGTTAACTTGGGTAAAGAAAATTGTTTTTAACAAATACTGTTTTTAATAAACATTGTTTTTGAAAAACTAGTTTTTTGTTTAACACAAATATAATGTTTGGTCGAACCGAACAAAAATTGAAAAATTAAATTTTTTTGAGCATGAAAGCGACTTAGCTGGTTAACATGCTCGGCATTGATGACGTGGTCCGGGCTTGTGGCGGGACGAGGACGCCCAACGAACTTTAACAGATCCGGTATGGTGCATAGTCCTTGACTTGACCGAGGTCCCAGCCCCCAAGCCCGAGGTGACCGAGCGAGGAGCTCGGCTTGACGAAGTGGCGAGGTGAAGCCCCCAATCCAGCTGTTGTGACAGAGCTGGTCGATTGGTGATGATGAAGCCATGGAGAAGCCCCAGGAGTATGTCGATCAAGCGATGGCGAAGCCCCTAGTTTAGCCGAGGTGACGGGGCAGGTTGGTTACGTGATGTCGGAGCCCCCACGTCAGCCGACATGTCGATGCAGGTCGGCGAGGTGGATGTCGGCTCGATGAGGTGATGGCGGGGCGATGCCAACGCATGTTGAATTTTGTGACACGGTTGATGCCGGCTTGATGAAGTGACTGCGCGACGATACCGTTGTGCCCGCCCCTTGCAATCCATGGGGTGACGATGATGTCTTGGCAATTATTTGGCTTTCGCGATGCCGCACTCTTGGCCGGCTTGCCAAGGTGATGATCCAAGGTGGTCATCGTTAGCTCGATGGAGCGACGACACAGTTGATGCTGGCGCAGGTCGGCAGCTGTGGAACAACGTTGTCGGGCTGGTTTGACACCGGCGTGATGATGAAGATTGCCATAGAAAAGGCTCAAAATCTGTGGGCACGTGTTTGAGTAAAACACAAAATATCCTAAAAAAATCCTCTAAAAAGGATGTCCAATATCCCGTTCATGAAGAAAGACGAACTCGGGTCGGATTCGTTTTCACGCAGAAAATAGATCCGAAAATTGATGCACTCATCGGGCGTTTCCCGGAGTTTGGATGGTCAGATCGACCTATAATTTTGAGGGAGTGATCAATATGGGAATTCCACAACCGATGAACGGTGGTATTTTCCAACGGATGTCCAAGCTAGATGCTGGACCCCTCGTCCTAAACTCATCCAGATTCCTATCCAGATTCGACATGGCTCAGGTATATCGAGATTCCCGAGATTCCTCCATCAGAACGCGGTGAAATTTTACAGGGTTGTTCTACACTCAATTCCGCACAATATCACCAAAGCAATCATTAAAGCGATGCTCAAGGAGGTGGGGATAGCGAAAACAACTTTGCTGTCCAGAAAAAACTGTTGCCAATCTGCAGACGAGCCATCGATCCTTTGGGATCACACAACGGGCTCTCAATGAAAGCGCTAATGTCGGTTTCAAAACCGGCTGACCTCGGGTAGGGGGTCCCGAGCTGTGGATCTTGGTTCAATGGGTAACAGGAGACGAGGGACACGATGTTTACCCAGGTTCGGGCCCTCTCGAAGAGGTAATACCTTACGTCCTACTTTGATTTTATTGATGATGATGTATCGAGTACATGCTTGATCTACCTCGAGATCGTATGTTATGTTCTAATGATCTAGAATATGAGATGTCATAATGATATATTGACTATCCTGGCCTCAGTTTATATAATGCACTGGAGGCCTAGGATTTAGAGGAATCCTCGTCTTGTGCACCATGTCTTGTGGAGTCTTCCTTGTATGCGTCATGGGCTGCCCGAAGTGGCCCATGATTGAACCGCAATGGGGGTCCTCGGCCTGGTCCACCTGGTCGGAAGATGACATGATGATTACCCCCTAGTCCAGGACACCATCAATGCCCCTCTAGTTGACCATATCGATCCTTTCAATTGGTATCAAAGCCTCGTTCTCTAATATACGGTTTAACCACCATAGAGGATATGGAATATCAAGAGAATGTGGGAGATGCACCACAAGTTGTGGTGGTTGGTCTTGGACTACCCGCCGCCGTGGCCGAGGTACAACAACCTCCGCCCATCATTCCTGCAGCCCCCATGAACTCAGACACCACCTTGACCGCGATGGATATGCTTTCAATATTTGCGGACTTCAAAACCGCAATGTTGAAAGAGGTTCGCTCCTCGGTCAAGGAGGAAGTTGATGTGCGCATAAAGCCCTCAACATCCGCATCAAATTCATTAAATCCAAATGAAGTTCAAGACGCGGATGACACGAGGGAAACTCTTGCATCACCGGGTCGCACACCCGTACCCAAGTATAATGTCGTAGAGCCTTTTTAGTCACCTCAACCCTTGCAATACCCTCAGATTAATTATGTTGGGCATCGACCCGCTTTGAAGGCTAACACGTTTGCTAAGGGGAAACTAGATATGGAGTCTCACATTTGCAGTGCTTCTACGTAACTATGTAGGATTGTCGTCAACGTTTTCAACCCCAATGATCCCATGAATCTCACTCCAAGGGAAGCGGTTGATGATCAACTCAATGCGATCGCCCACAATATATTGTGCACCACGGTGACCGATGATTATAGTGACTACATTACTCTTCTCAAGACCGCCAAAAAATTTGGGATTGTCTCGAGAAGGCTCTTGAAGGTGAGGAGCCATTCGAGGACCCCGTTTGTGTTTCCTCAATCAAGAGGTCAATTTGTTTGTGAGTAATTATGGTGAAACCGCAGATGAGGTGTATCATAGGTTGAAGTCCCATGTGCCAAATTTGAGAACCTTTGGATGCTCTTGGGAAAACAACGATTTCATCAAGGACAAGTTCATTAATGCCATGGTTCTCATGGAACACATTGTGGTGATGATGATCCATCAATGCCAAGACTACCACAAGCTGATCGCATGTCAAGTTGTATCAATAGAAGAACACAAACCTTGCATTGGAAGCCAAGAAAATGGTTGTGCAACCATCAATAGAAGAAGATGTTGAAGAAAGTGGTGAGGAAGATGTTGACATCTCGTGGTCAGCAAATGACTTTGCGTAAGAATTGGCTCTTTTGGTCAAGAAATATTCGGGCACCATGGCAAACATGGGGAAGAATCTCAATTGAAGATCTTTTGGAGCTAGAAATAACTACAATTGTGATATCCCAAGTCACTTTGTGCATGATTGCTCGTATGAGAGACGAGAAGACAAGTCTGAGAAGCTTGTGCTCAAGAAGAATAACTTCTACAAGTTCACCAAGAGGAAAGATGACAAGGCTCTTGTTCATGAGGAGTATATGTCTGGAGATGAAGACGACGGTGATGATGATTATGTGGGTACGACCGTCATTGTCGTGCATGACAATACCTTCTTCTCCACCACCGGCCTCTTTGACTCCCCCAACGAGGACGATTCCTTCACTCATCCTTGCCTCATGGCTAAAGAGGTAAAAACAATGTCTAAATATGCTAAACCCACTTTCCACACTCCCAATGTCTCATGTGAGGTGTTGGAGGATGAGTGTGAGGATAGTGTGGATAATGATGAGAAATCCTTGATGGCTTTCATGAAAACTTTTTGTGGTAAGGCTCGTGCTCGTTTTGGCGATCTTCTTAAGTCACTCGCCGAACAAAATGATGTTATTGAGAACGTTGAAAACGTCCTTATAGAGGAAAAGAGAGAGTAGAACTCCTCGAGCACGAACTACATGAAGAGAGTGCCATGAGAGCATTTCTTGAGGAAGTTGTCAAGGCAACAGACCTGACAATGACTACAAGGGGTATGAACAAGGGGCGGAGCCTAGCTACGGCGCAAGTGTATCACTCGGATTTAGCTAGTTCGGGCCCCTCTCGGAGAGGTAACAACCCTACGTCTCGTGCCTAGAGGCTTGTGTTTTATCTTGGGGTGTATGATTACAATGGATGCTGAACCCTTGCCATGGATCCGAGGGGAGGCTTATATAGAGTGCGCCTCGGCCCATCAATGCCACATCGCAAGGGAGTTGAATGAGCATAACTACAACAATTACTAGTAACGGTAGCTATAACTACACTTGAAGTCCGACATCAAGCTACTCGACCGTTGCAGCTCCCACGTCGCTCCTATACCCTCTCTATCCGAGTGCAGTTGGCTGGGCCAAGTGGAGGGAAGACGTCCGAGTACTATCGGCGTATCAATTGGATTTCTAGTGGTGTGCATCCGAATGTGCTTGTGGTCCAGGGACCTTCTAATGACGGTGTGGGACCCTAGGTGGTCCTTATATGTCAGGTCCTTGACACTACCAGTAGTAGGTGACCCCATCATTAGCCCTTGAATTGGTTGAGGTTTCGTAGGAGGAGTGAGTTGAGCATTTGGTTTGGTTCGAGTACTTCGGGCGCACTCAGAGTCCGTTTCCAAGGGATTATGCACCGTGCCTCAAGCGAAACCGCAATGGATTTTGGACTAAAGGTTTTCCGAGTGATCGGATAGTGTTGATCGTTGGGCAAAACTTTGTGGCATTCGTATGTCTCTCGGAAGAGATAGACTTGAGGTCCGGATGAGGACATGCCATAAAACTCAAGTGACGACGCCGACGCCTGGTCTGAATCTCCAGAGAGATGCCACTCTTTATCCCATAGGAACGCTTGCGCAGGCCATCTCCGAGTCCAAATTTATGAGGCCCATGCCTTGAAGCCTAGTGAAAGGGCCAAGTTAACCCGCAGAGGGGCATCGAGCTCATCCCATTGCGATCATGAAGATGACTTCAGTCGGGTGTTTTACGTGTCCGAGTGCACGGTGACCCTCGGAGGGTGGTCGGTCGGACCGACGAATATCCTTTAGGAAAGGAGCAGAAGGCAATCAATCGAATTGATTCGTTGTTGAAAATTCAGGAATTGAAATTGTGCGTGCGCGCACGGAAGCGGTTACATTGCAGATAGTGGGGAAAGTGGGGAACGATGCCTCGATCTCCGCCTCGGAATAAAGCCACGTGCCCTATTTTATCTGCGTGCATGACCACCGCGGACGCCGTCCGATCCAGGGATCTGCAGCTGTGAATCCGTGAAGCGAGTCTTTACTCGTGGTATAAAAGGTTGGCGGGCTAGGGTAATTCCGAGATCCCCTTTCTCCCTCACCCACTCTGCTCCCCGCCACCCTCTCTCTGTCAACCAACGCGCCAGGGCACTCGAGCTTATGGGGAAGGATTCCACTGCCAAGCTTGAGAAGGCAAAGAAGGCAGGGAAGGCCGCGTCTTCGAGCTCCGGCCCGCCGGCGGGCCGAGCCGTGGGTGATTGGATTCCCTCGCATGTCGCGACAAGGCGATTGGAGGAGCTTGCCGAGGAGGGGCTCATTCCGGCAGACGGATGGAGGCGGCCATAAGCGGGCGAGGTCGAGCCGGCTCCGCAGGGGGACAGGCACGTCCTCCTCATCACCCACGTCGAGCGAGGTTTTTTGATGCCTCCCCACCCCTTCTTCCTAGCATTCTTGGATTATTTTGAGGCGCAGCTTCATCATCTCCCCCAATGCAATAGTCTATCTATCAGCCTTCATTTCTTTATGCAAAAACTTCATCGGCTGCCATCCACACTGGGGTCTGTTCAAGCACATTTTCACTTGCCGGTCGATGTGATGGGGATGAAGCATGAAAATTAATTTTTTTTCCTATGAACCTAATCTAGGAGATGCATAGAAATGAGAGGGGAGTGTGTCTACATACCCTTGTAGGCCAAAAGCGTTAGCGTCGTAACGCGGTTGATGTAGTCGTACTCTTCATGATTCAATCGTGATCCAATCCGATCTAGTGCCGAACGGACGACACCTTCGAGATTAGCACATGTTTAGCTCGATGGCATCCTCTCCTTCTTGATCCAGCAAGAAAGAGAGAGGAGGTAGATGAGATCGGAACCAGCATGGCGGTATGGTGGTGGTGGCAGCAGCAGAACTCCGGCAGGGCTTCGCCAAGCTCGTACCGGAGGAAAGGTGGAGTAATTGGGAGCGACGGAGGGAAAGGATGAAGGGGTTGGTCCCACTATGTGCCTCCCCCTCTATATATAGTCTAGGGGACAGGGGAGGGCATCCAAAACCCTCCTAGGTTCAGCCACATGGGAGAAATCCCTTCTAACTTGGAGATAACATCTTATCTCTAGATTTAACCCTTTAAATTTACAGATAAGACCTTATCTCTAGATTTAAACAACATGCGCCTTGGGGAATGGTGCGGCCAGCGCATGTGGGCTGTAGCTCCACCCCTCTGTCCATGTGGGCCCTTCCCAGGTCGTTGGGCCCCATGATGGAACCCTTAGAACCTTCTAGAACCTTCCCAACACTCTACCAAAAAGTCCTGACCTTTTCCGGAACCCTGAATATGACTTCCCATATATAAATATTTACCTCCGAAAAATTCCGGAGCTCCTCGTGATGTCCTGGATCCCATCCAAGACTCCGAACTACTTTTAGACTTTTCACTTTTAATACGGCTTCGGGAATCATGTAGACATGACCGAGTAACCTGTCCGGACAATAACCAACAGCGGGACCTGGATGTCCATACTGATTCCTACATATTTCATGAATATCTCTATCGATTGAACCACAATGTTGAGGATTCAGATAATCCCGTATGCAATTCCCTTTGTCCAGCGATATGTCACCTGCCGGAGATCCGATCGTCGGTATCTCCATACCTAGTTCAATCTCGTTACCGGAAAGTCTCTTTAGTCATTCCATAATACAAGATCCCGTAACTAAACCCATTAGTCAGATGAAGCTTCTTATGATGTTGTATTACCAAGAGGGCCCAGAGATATCTCTCTGTCACACGGAGTGACAAATCCTAGTCTCGATCCATGCTACCCAACAGACACCTTCGGAGATACCTGTAGAGCACCTTTATGATCACCCAATTATGAAGTGACGTTTGATGGCACACAAGGTATTCCTCCAATATCCGGGAGTGACATGATCTCATGGTCTAAGTAACTGATACTTGACGTGAATAAAGCCGTAGCAAATAACTAAACGATCTAATGCTAAGCTTATGGTTGGGTCTGTGCATCACATCATTCTCCTAATGATGTGATCCTGTTATCAAATGACAACTCATGTCTATGGTTAGGAAACCTTAACCATCTCTGATCACCGAGCTACTCTTGTAGAGGCTTACTAGGGACACAGTGTAGTTTATGTATTCACACATATATTTAAGTTTCCGATCAATACAATTCTAGCATGAATAATAATCATTTATCATGAATGGGAAATATGATAATAACCATTTTATCATTGCCTCTAGGGCATATTTCCAATAGTCTCCCACTTGCACTAGAGTCAGTAATCTAGTTTACATAGTTATGAATCTAACACCCATGGAGTCTTGGTGCTGATCATGTTTTGCTCATGGAAGAGGTTTAGTCAACGGGCCTGCCACATTCAGATCCGTATGTACTTTGCAAAGTTCTATGTCTCCATCCTTAATGTAATTACGAATGGAGTTGAAGCGACATTTGATGTGCTTGGTCTTCTTGTGAAACCTGGGCTCCTTGGCAATGGCAATTGCACCAATGTTGTCACAGAAGATAGTCATTGGATCCGATGCACTAGGTACAACTCCCAGATCGGATATGAACTCCTTCATCGAGACACCTTCTTGTGTTGCTTCCGAAGTAGCTATATATATTCACTTCACATGTCGATCCCGCTACGACGCTTTGCTTGGAACGTCACCAACTGACTGCTCCACCATTCAAAATAAATATGTATCTGGTTTGAGACTTTCAGTCATCTGGATTAGTGTCAAAGCTAGCATCGATGTAACCCTTTACGGTGAGCTCTTCATCACCTCCATAAATGAGAAACATGTCCTCAGTACTCTTCAGATACTTAAGGAAATTTTTGACCATTGTCCAGTGATCTACTCCTGGATCACTCTGATACCTCCCTGCCAGACTTATGGCAAGGCACACATTAGGTCTGGTACACAGCATGACATACATTATAGAGCCTATGGCTGAAGCATAGGGGACGACTTTCATCATTTCTCTTTCTTATGCCGTGGTCGGGCTTTGAGTCTTACTCAACTTCATACCTTGCAACACAGGCAAGAACCCCTCCTTTGACTGGTCCATTTTGAACTTCTTCAAAATCTTGTCAAGGTATGTGTTATGTGAAAGTCCTATTAAGCGTCTCGATCTATCTCTATAGATCTTGATGCCTAATATGGAAGCAGCTTCACCCACGTCTTTCATTGAAAAAATCTTGTTCAAATAACCCTTTATGCTTTTCAGAAATTCTATATCATTTCCAATTAATAATATGTCATCCACATATAATATTAGGAATGCTACAGAGCTCCCACTCACTTTCTTGTAAATACAAGCTTCTCCATAAGTTTCTATAAAACCAATAGCTTTGATCACCTCATGAAAGTGTATATTCCAACTCCACCAGTCCATAGATAGATCGCTGGAGCTTGCATACCTTGTTAGCATCCTTGGGATCGACAAAACCTTCTGGTTGCATCATATACAACTCTTCCTTAAGGAAACCGTTAAGGAACGCTATTTTGACGTCCATCTGCCAGATTTCATAATCATAATATGCGGCAATTGCTAACATAATTCTAACAGTCTTAAGCATCGCTACGGGTGAGAAAGTCTCATCATAGTCAACTCCTTGAATTTCTCGAAAACCCTTTGCAACAAGTCGAGCTTTATAGATAGTGACATTACCATCAGCGTATGTCTTATTCTTGAAGATCCACTTGTTCTCAATGGCCTGCTGGCCATCGAGTAAGTCTACAAAGTCCATACTTGGTTCTCATACATGGATCCTATCTCGGATTTCATGGCCTCAAGCCATTTGTCGGAATACGGGATCATCATTAGTTCTTCATAGTTCGTAGGTCCACCGTTGTCTAACAACATGACTTCCAAGACAGGATTATCGTACCACTCTGATGCAGGACTTGCCCTGCTCGACCTACGAAGTTCAGTAGTAACTTGATCCAGAGTTTCATGATCATCATCATTAGCTTCCTCTCCGGTTGGTGTAGGCATCACGGGAACTGCTTTCTGTGATGTGCTACCTTCAATTCGAGAGAAGGTACGATTATCTCATCAAGTTCTACTTTCCTCCCACTCACTTCTTTGGAGTGAAACTCCTTCTCTAGAAAAGACCCATTCTTGGCAACAAAGATCATGCCCTCAGATCTGTGATAGAAGGTATACCCAATGGTCTCTTTAGGGTATCCTATGAAGACGCACTTTTCCGCTTTGGGTTCAAGCTTATCAGGCTGAAGCCTCTTGACATAAGTGTCGCATCCCCAAACTTTAAGAAACGACAACTTAGGTTTCCTGCCAAACCATAATTCATACGGTGTCATCTCAACAGATTTAGATGGTGCCCTATTTAAAATGAATGCGGTTGTCTCTAATGCATAACCCCAAAACGATATTGGCAAATCGGTAAGAGACATCATAGAACAAACCATATCCAATAAAGTACGATTACGACGTTCGGACACACCGTTACGCTGTGGTGTTCCAGGTGGTGTGAGTTGTGAAACAATTCCACATTATCTTAAATGTGCGCCAAACTCGTAACTCAAATATTCACCTCCACGATCAAATCATAGAAAATTTATTTTCTTGTTATAATGATTCTCTACTTCACTCTGAAACTCCTTGAACTTTTCAAATGTTTCAGACTTGTGTTTCATTAAGTAAATATACCCATATCTACTCAAATCATCAGTGAAGTTAAGAAAATAACAATATCCACCACGTGCTTCAACACTCATTGGACTGCATATATCGGTATGTATTATTTCCAACAAGTCATCTTGCCCATGAGGCATGGTTCACATGTTTCAAATGATTCATAATCAAGTGATTCCAAAAGTCCATCAGCATGGAGTTTCTTCATGCGCTTTACACCAATATGACCTAAGCGGCAATGCCACAAGTATGTGTTACTATCATCATTCACTTTGTATCTTTTGGCATCAATATTATGAATATGTGTATCACTACGATCGAGATTCAATAAAAATAAACCATTCACAGGGGGTGCATGACCATAAAAGATATTATTCATATAAATAGAACAACCATTATTCTCTGACTTAAATGAATAACCGTCTCACAATAAGCAAGATCCAGATATAATGTTTATGCTTAACGCAGACACCAAATAACAATTATTTAGGTTTAAAACTAATCCTGAAGGTATACGTAGAGGGAGTGTGCCGACGGTGATCACATCAACCTTGGAGCCATTTCCAACGCGCACCATCACCTCGTCCTTAGCTAGTCTCTGTTTATTTCGCAGCTCCTGTTTCGAGTTACAAATATTAGCAATCGAACCAGTATCAAATACCCAAGCGCTACTACGAGTACTAGTAGGGTACACATCAATAACATGTATATCAAATATACCTTTGTTGGCGTTATCAGCCTTCTTATCTGCCAAGTACTTGGGGCAGTTCCGCTTCCAATGATCCTTCCCCTTGCAATAGAAGCACTCAGTCTCGGGTTTGGGTCCAGCCTTGCGTTTTTTCACGGGAGCAGCAACTGGCTTGCCATTCTTCTTGATTTTCCCTTTCTTTCCCTTGTGTCGGGGGAATTACCCACGGTTAAACCCGGCTCAGGACATTAAGTCATCTCTGTACTTAAGTAGCCCAGTTAAGTCATATCTGGACTTAACCCGACATCTTACTTAACCCGGCAGATGTAACTCGACAGGTGTAACCCGACGTGTGTAACCCGGCAGACTGTGTAACCCGGATCCTAACCCGGCAGCTTGTGTAACCGGATTCTAACCCAGCATGATGAGTCCTAGAGATAAGAATCCCGACGTAAGAAGCCTAGGGTTAAGAAGCCCACGGTGAGAAGCCCGTCGTAAGAAGCCAGAATAGGTTAAGTCCTAATCCTACTAGGACCCTACATGTAAGCCGCCTCGTCAACTTATATAAGGAGGGGCGGGGCACCCCAAAATAGACAGGGTCAAAATAGACATGTCTTACACAGACAAGTCTGGCGACAGATGTTTTAAGGGCTCTCGAGATAGAGGCAGCAAAATAGCGCCCTTGTAATCGAGACCATGATGATCAATATTATAAGCAGGATGTAGGCTTTTATCTCCACCGTGAGGGGCCGAACTTGGGTAAAACTCGCGTCTCTCGATTCCGATCAACCCCGTTCAAGCTACCACCTAGTTGCGATGGCCTCACGACTAAGTCCTCACATTAGGACATCTGCCGTGACAAAATCACGACAGTTGGCGCCCATCATGAGGCCACACACGGTGGTGTTATGTTCTTGAAGAGAATTCTTCAGGGATCAAGAAGCTCGTGGTACAAGATTGTGATTGAGGGAGAGCTAGAGTTGCAGTCCGCTCCGTCGTCGCCATCCAGAAAAATCACCGAGGCCAAGATCAAACTTTCCACTGCAATTTTTCTTATCGGTGTACGCAGCGTATACACCGAGGCTGACTCGAAGCAATCCTTCATTACGGTCAAGTCGCCAGAGTCCTCGTTTTCCTCCGATCAATCAACCAAGACACACACGCACGAAGGGATCGGGCCAGCTGCAGTATCCTCACGTGAAGCCTACAAATCAATTAACAGACACCTTTGTTTGTACGAGCAGACAGTAGCAATCGTACTATATCAATTAGTACTCTGCCATGTGAAGGCCAAGCTGATCTACAAATTCCAAATATTTTTAGTTGCCAAAGCTGCTACATAAGGAAACTACCCGATCGGGTCTACCTGAGGAAACTACCAGATCAGGATAGCCACGACCCAAAAACGGAGCCGGCCACAACCCGGACTCCTTCACCGTCCGCGCCTACGACCTCGCCTCAAGGCATCCGCCTCCGCCGCTGTTCCGGCCACGGTCGTGACCTCAAGCCACCGGCCTCCTCAGCGCCTCCGAGTCGCCTCTGCCGAGTCGCGGCCGCCTCAACGTCTCCGAGTCGCCTCCGCAGAGCCACCATGGTCCGCCCCATCCGCCGTCGCCTCACCGGCCTCGCTTTGAGCCGCCGGCCGCCATTGTTGCCTTTGAGCCGCCTCCGCCGCCGCGTTGAGCCGGCCCCGGCGCCAGTTCGCTGTCACCCCCGCTCGAGCCGCCCCGTCGAATCGCGGACAGCCGCCATCTCTACGGCCTCTCCTCGGCGCACCTCCTCAAGTGGCAATCGTCCTCGTCACCGAGCCGTCACAGAGACGCCTTCGTTGTTCCGCTGGCTGCCTCTGCCGCTATGGCCGCAAGCTTGCGTTGAGCCGCCGGCCGCCTCACCTCGCGTCGAGTGCCTGCTACCTCCACCGCCTTCACCACGGCTGCACCTTGAGTCACCTCCACGTCGCCCCGGTTTGCCTCTGCTTCCATCATGCCTCCACCACAGCCGCGCCTGCAAGCCGCCTCCTCCGAGCCGCCACCGTCGCGACCAGCCTCGCTCAACCTCTGCCTCAAACTGCCACTCTACGCCGCTCCGAGCCGCCGCGTTTCACTTGCTCACCTCGGCCGTCTTGAGCCGGCCCTCGCAGCCTCAGCTGCCCGCCGTTGAGCCGCCCGTTGGCCTCTTGCGCCGCGGCACCCCCGCCCCCCACGGCCGCACTCCGGCCTCCCGATCCGCCCACGAGCCGGTTTCACCCCGCCAAAGCCTCCGCCTCAAACCATCCCCGCGAGTTGCCGCCGGCCCCGAGCCGCCGCCTCCGAGGCCCGCTTCGCATCTGTTGCTCACTTCCGCTGGCGTGGTTCAAGCCACCGCCCATGGCTCAGGCCTCGAGTTGCCCGACATCACCACTTCCGCCGCTGTGCGCGTCAAGCCGCCCCGACCTGCCTCTGACCTCGAGTCGCCTTCTCTGTCGAGGATGCGTCACGTCGCCGTCGCCATTCACCTCCTCCGCCGGTCTTCCCCAAGCCGGCTCCGACCGCTTCTACCACGGTCGCCTTCAAGAACTTGAACCCGCGCGTTGCTTCACCCCGCGCACTCGCCTACAAGCCGCCACCGCGCCCGCCGGCTTGCAGCTTGGGCTGCCCGCACGCTCCCTCCGCGACCAGCGCGTAGCCTGGCACCACGCCCGGCTACTGTCAAGCCGCATCTGCCGCGCGTGACCGCCCCGCGCCGCCTCGCGCTGCCACGGACGTGTCCCGCCTCGCTTCCTCACTGCGCCAGCTCACCGCGCCTGGTCGTGTCCCTCCTCTGCCCGACGCCCCTCTGCCGCGGCCGCCTCCTACGCTAGCCTCCTGAACCGCCCCGCGCGGCTCCGGCCGGTGCCCCTCTGCCACAGCTCGCCTCGCGGGCCTTCGCCTGCCGCAGCTCCTGCTCCTGCTCCGCCGGCTCGCCGCGTCGGTTTCGCCGGCCGCCTGCCGCGCCGTCTGTTGCCTTCACGGGTCCGGGTGCCCGATAGAGGAGAAAGAATAGACACTTGCTACCCGTGTGGAGATGGACTAAGAGTCAAAAGCTGCCCCTCCCCCCCCAAAAAAAAGGGTGTGGTCAGCTCAAACTTTATCAGAGTACACACGGCAATTATTATGAGTATCTCCAATTCGCTCGCGGTTGACTTCATCTCCACCACAGTCATCGTCAACCCCGCGGCTGATAATTTCCGACAAAACGTATTAGGTGAAATACATCCATTCAATTTTTATTGATACATTTTTATTCTTTCGAGGACAATTACTCTCGCCTATGGTATCTTTTATGCAGAACAAATTCTTCACTACAAAGGAGACCATCAAACTGCGGGTACAGAGCCCCCGTTTGCATCATATGTTGACCAGCGTCGAAACTACCGATGGGCAGGTGTGCAAGCCGCAGGATCTGCGGTCCAGTTTACAATGACATGAGGAGGCCATACTGGCATACGCGCGCCTCTCAACAAACTGGCATCCAACCTATCAACTTGACGGTCCACTCTATATTAACACACCGAAGGCTGGCCTACATCACAGGCAAACACACCGCTCATCGTCCAGTGGTCCGGGCCACAACGATACATTGGAGGCCGTAGCAGCATCTGCACCTGATGTTGCCTGGCGGACACACACACGGTCTGTCACCCTCGCCGTTTGATCAGTGCCAGATATAATATGGGGAGCCAGAAGAACCAACCATGGAAGAGCCACGAGAACCGACCAAGAAAGTGCTGGCATGTAAAGAAAATAACCCTGAAGGAGCCAGAGGAATCAACCCTGGAAGAGCCAGGGGACCCGGTGATTTAAACATCAACAGCAGAGTATTTATGCCCGAAAAAACCAGCAAAGAAAAAAAATGGCCCTGGAAGAGCCAGATGAGCTGAACCAAGAGAGAATAGCAAGCACTGGGAGGGCAAAAGACAAGCATAGTAAAAGTCATCAACTTGCCACATTGCTTCCAGCTTCAAATATATTCCAACTATCAGCTGACAATTATACGCCGGTTATGCCACGGCTAAGTATGAAGAATTTCAAGTTGACTCCTCAAGTTGATTTAAGACTCGGGAGCTACACAGACAAAGACTCGACAAATTTGGCCGTTTTCACAAATTCAAGAACCCCGGGTCAGTGCAAGGGATGACAATTCGGACCTGGGTATCCTGCCAGATCGGCGAAAAGTTAAAGGTTGCAAAAGAGAACTTGCTGCCATGATGCGCAGTTCAAACATGGGCATCCTGCCAGATTGGCAAAAAAAATTAAAGGTTGCCAAAGAGGATTAGCTGCCAAGTTGCACGGTTCAAACATGGGTATCCTGCCTTATTGGCTTATCATATTATGATCAACGTAATAAAGCCGACATCCCCGAAACTCGGGGCCTCTGTCGTTTCATCTCATATATTGTGCATGAGTCTTTTATTAATTGATCATAAGGTCACTTGGGGGCTTCCAACTCATCGAGTTTAGCTATCTCACCCTCTTGACCGGCAAATAAATGCCACAATGTGGGTTAAACCTGCCTGTCTGCTTGATGCTACTCCAAAAAGGTGACCCGCCATACTCTTGACAATCAATCTTTATGACCCTGAACTAGCCAGGGTTAAAACGGCGGCTTAAGTCACGTGAGAGCTGGCGTACAGAAAGCGAGGATAAACCTACCTGTTTGCTTGATGCTACTCCAAAAAGGTGACCCGCCGTACTCTTGACAGTCAATCTTTATGACCCTGAACTAGTCAAGGTTAAAACGGCGGCTTATGTCACGTGAGAGCCGGCTTACAGGAAGAACCAAGGCTATCATGCCAGCTTCATTGAAGCAACACTCAAGCCTCGAAAGCCGGTCTTTTTATACTCTATTATCATACACATACATCATCATACATTGCATCATACATCATACATTGCATCATATATGCATGGATATATTGGTTTATGTTGCAGGAGCCGGTTTTCAAACCGGGTTACATTATTCAAATTTTTAATAGCCAACATAGCTGGATTTTCATTATGGTTATCATAACCGGTATTGAATGATTGAGGTTCTCAAAAGCCGCTTCAGAGAAATGGCTATTATTCCCTCATCCAAAAACACCAGTTTACAACAAGGAGCATGGTTCAATATTGATATGCAAAGCATTCAGTAACATCATTCAGACAGTGGATATGATTTTATTCTACAATGGAAGGAATAGTCTCGAGTCGCTGCAGGCACACGGCCCAGCACTTGGGGGCTACATTATTCAAAGCACGATTATATCAAGTATGCAAGTCCCATGTCACTGCAAGCATGCACCACGACACTTGGGGGCTAATGCAAGTTGTTTTTCAAATCATCACATTGTCAACACACCCGGTTATCCCAGGGAGATGAGCCGACTTTCCATCATTTTCTAAGTCCCAGCTCAGTACTATCTTACTGAGCCTGCCCTTGAGGACTACATCATTCAGTTCTTTACCAAAGTCATAAGGTCCAAATTGGAAGACCCTGCTCATCACATACTGATGACCCGGCCCTTGGGGGCTACACATTGCTCCCCAAGTCTGTATAATGAGATCTGCAAAAGTCCCTGCTCATTATTGCATAATGACCCGGCCCTTGGGGGCTACACTGGCTGAAGTTTTATGAGCATAATATAATTACAAGTCCCAGGTTGCTGCAGGCAAGACAACCCGGTACTTGGGAGCTACATATGTGGAATACAAAACATTCAACTTATGACTGGTGACTCAGACGAACAACCCGGATTTCTAGAGAGTTGAGACGTTTATATCGAAGCAAGTCTTAAGCTATCACTACATTCCCCTCTTAAGACTTGGGGACTACAGGTATACCTTCAAATTCTCAGTTATGAGTGAACCAGGTCTCATATTTTTTGATGGAGAAATTTGCAAAGATTATTTCCTCTAAACTATTCACACAAGTCTGAAGCATTGAAAGTTGGTACAACATCAGACAAAATTTTCTTTTTTATCAAAGCCAAGGCGTTTTTGAAGACAATTCGAGATATCATATGGGTTATTTTTTCTGCATGGAATTACTATTGACATATTGATATAACAGAGACCCAGATTTTCAAGAGCTGGTTCACTATCTATTCTTATTTCAAGAAGCTTAGCATGAATGCATGTCAAAGCCTGTATTCATTCTGGGGGCTAATGTTGGTGGAATTACCCGCGGTTAAACCCGGCTCATGACATTAAGTCATCTCTGGACTTAAGCAGCCCTGTTAAGTCATCTCTGGACTTAACCCGGCAGATGTAACCCGGCGTGTGTAACCCGGCAGCTGTAACCCGGTGTTTGTAACCTGACAGATTGTGTAACCCGGATCCTAACCCGGCAGATTGTGTAACCCGGATTCTAACCCGGCATGATGAGTCCTGGAGATAAGAAGCCTGACGTAAAAAGCCCAGGGTTAAGAAGCCCATGGTGAGAAGCCCGTCGTAAGAAGCCAGAATAGGTTAAGTCCTAATCGTACTAGGACTCTACATGTAAGCCGCCCCTTCAACTTATATAAGGAGGGGCGGGGCACCCCAGAATAGACAGGGTCAAAATAGACAGGTCTTAGACAGATAAGTCTGGAGATAGATGTTTCAGTAGGTCTCAACAGACATATGTTTTAAGGGCTCTCGAGATAGAGGCAACAAAATAGCACCCTTGTAATCGAGACCATGATGATCAATATTATAAGCAGGATGTAGGCTTTTACCTCCACCATGAGGGGCTGAACCTGGGTAAAACTCGCGTCTCTCAATTCCGATCAACCCCGTTCAAGCTACCACCTAGTTGTGATGGCCTCACGACTAAGTCCTCACACTAGGACATCTGCCGTGACAAAACGACAACACCTTTCCCTTGAAATTGGTGGTCTTATTGACCATCAACACATGATGATCTTTCTTGATTTCTACCTCCACGGCCTTAAGCATCACGAAGAGCTCATGGATCGCCTTCTCCATCCCTTGCATGTTATAGTTCATCACGAAGCTCTTGTAGCTTGGTGGTAGTGACTGAAGAACTCTATCAATCCCTACTTCATCTAGAAGATTAACTCCCAACTGGTTCAAGCGATTGTAGTACCCACACATCTTGAGTACGTGCTCACTAACGGAGTTGTTCTCCTCCATCTTACAGCTAAAGAACTTGTCGGAGGTGTCATACCTCTCAACCCGGGCATGAACCTGAAATACTAATTTTAGCTCCCCGAACATCTCATCTGCTTCGTGGTGCTCAAAACATCTTTGGAGCCCTGGTTCTAAGCCGTAAAGAATGGAGCACTGAACTATCGTGTAGTCATCATTTCTTGTCTGCCAGACGTTCATAGCGTCCAGATTTGTGGGAGCGGGAGGATCACCTAGTGGTGCATCAAGGACATAAACCTTCTATGCAGCAGTGAGGATAATCCTCAGATTACAGACCCAGTTCGCATAGTTGCTTCCATCATCTTTCAGTTTTTTTTCTCTATGAATGCATTAAAATTCAGGGGAGCTACAACGCGAGCCATTGATCTACAACATTAATTTGCAAATATAATTAGACTATGTTCACGATAATTGGTCCAGTTAATCAAATTACTTAGTGAACTTCCACTTAAATCAACATCCCTCAAGTTGTCTAAGTGCTACATGATCCAAATCAACCAACCCATGTCTGATCATCACGTGAGATGGGGTGGTCATCAATGGTGAAGATCTCCATGTTGATCATATCTACTATCTGACTCATGTTTGACCTTTCGCTCCTCTGTGTTCCAAGGCCATGTCTATACATGCTAGGCTTGTCAAGTTTAACCCAAGTATTCCGCATTTGTAAAACTGGCTTACACCCGTTGTATGTGAACGAAGAGTCTATCACACCCGATCATCATGAGGTGCTTCGAAACGATGAACTTTTGCAATGGTGCATACTTAGGGAGAAGACTTTTATCTTGAAATTAAGTGAACGGATCATCTTATAATGCTATCGTAGTCCTAAGCAAAATAAGATGCATAAAAAGATAAACATCACATGCAATCAATATGTGACATGATATGGCCATCATCATTCTTTTTGCTTTTGATCTCCATCTCCAAAGCACCGGCATGATCTCCATCGTCACCGGCATGACACCATGATCTCCATCATTGTGCCGTCATGTGGTTGTCTCCACCAACTATTGCTTCTACGACTATTACTAATGCATAGCGATAAAGTAAAGCAATTACATGGCGGTTAATAGTTAACACGCATGACGGTGTCTTGCACTAGGGGGTACTCACCATGTCATCTCCCGACCAGGTGGATCAGGCCGAGGACCCACATGGCAGTTCACTAACGGGCCACTTCGGGTAGCCCATGACATATATGAGGAAGGTTCCACAAGACATGGTGATCAAGACAAGGACTCCTCTCCACCGATGTATCCGACTAGGACTCTTGTTGTCCAAGGCCTTCGGTACATTATATAAGCTGAGGCTAGGCTAGTCAATAGAGGATTTACTATGATACATACACCCATTCATCATACCCCTAGGGTTTAGACCACAACTTACGATCTCGAGGTAGATCATCTTTGTACTTTGATACCTTCATAATATAAACAAGAGCAGGACGTAGGGTTTTACCTCCATAGGGAGGGCCCAAACCTGTGTAAATCCCGTGTATGTTCTTCTCCCGTTAGCCATCGATCCGACCTAACAGCTCGGCCCCTCATACCCGAAATCTACCGGTTTTGACACCGACAACGCAAGTCATACAATAAATTAAAGACAACCCTATGGATCCTTCCGGTTGCAGTACTCATCGACATGCAAGTTGTGAACCTGTTACAAAACATGATCATCTCATACATAAAAAAATATCACATCACGTTTTGGCCATACCACATCACAACATGCCCTGCAAAAATAAGTTAGACTTTCTCTACTTTGTTGTTGCAAATTTTTACGTGGCTCCTACGGCAAACTATGAGAACCGTTCTTATCTACGCAAAACCACAACGGTGATATACACATTGCCTTTTAACCTTCTACAAGGACCGCCGTTGTCAAATCAGATTGAACTAAGGTGGGAGAGACAAACACCCGCAAAGCCACTTTTATGCAATACAAGTTGCATGTTAGTCAGTGGAACCGGTCTCTTTTGCGAGGACAAGTAAGTTGGTCTGAGCCGCTTCATCCCACAAGACCGCCGAATCCAAATAAGAGAAAGGAAATAAGCAATCAGAATATCAACACCCACAACTTCTTTGTGTTCTACTCGTGCATATACATCTATGCATAGACCTACACTACTACAGGATGCTGCTAAGGCGACACTACAATCACAGACCCTTCGATGAAACTGTGTGCGATGCATTAATCGCAAATGGTGATATAATAAAACCATAAAAAATGATACAAAACATTTGTGATGGTGGAGACATCAAACACGGTTTATATTATAGTTGCGTGTGCGATGCGTGGCATACAGTTCACTCGAATGAACTGTTTGCGATGAGCATAATAGCAGAAACGGTCAGACAGATGAAGGTGTGTGCGATATACATCATACAGTTCACTCGGATGAATTGTTTATGATTAGGCAACACAATAGAAATGGTCAGCCAGATCAAGGTGTGTTCGATATATAGCATACAGTTCACTCGGATGAACTGTTTTCGATTAGGCAATACAACAGAAACGATTGAACTTAACAAGCCGTGTGTGTTGTGGGCCAACAGTTCAGTAATCAAAAATGTGTGGGAAGACCGATAACAACACAGACGATTCCTGTTCACAAGCCGTGTGTGTTGTGGGTAAATGCTTGCTGGTGTACAATTGTGAGCGATTGGTGAAACCATCACCGACGGGTTCCATTGTTTAGTCCGTGTGCGATGTGATTTGTTCTGTCCGCACAACATCTACGCTCTGTCTACAGAACATCAACATATATACTTATGAGAACATGATTGCATGACCAAATTAAGCATACTATTACATAAGTGACTACACACATAACATTTCCACACACCAAAGTAAACAATTACATCCATACTAAACTAGGAGAAATGAGCATCTAATCATCTACTTCTTGTTGTGACGATGCTTGCCATTGCTCTGCTTTCGGCTGGATCCCTGGCCATTTTGGGGAAGGAGGCACTTTCTCATGTCAATGATCTGCCCGTACATCTTGTAGATCATGTACGCCTCCTTGGTCACGCACACGACGTGAGCTTTGTCGAGTTTCTCCATCCAAGCGGAGTGCTAGACACGCTTGTCCTTGTTGCACGAATCCTTCATGTCTCTGTAGTATGGGTCGATGATGGCCTCGGCGAGGTGAACCAGTGAGTCCTTCTCATGCTACTTGCTTCCCCAGATCTTGTATTGGCTCTGGATGTCGACAAGATTCTGGCAGGCGATGCCCGAGTTCTTGAGCACCTTTACATTGTTGGTGATGTCCACCATAGCGAACATGTAGTGGGGACTAACCTGAAAAAACGCTCGCAAGGCCTTGTGGCCAGGAAGTAGTGGTAGACGAGGACATGATTGTGCATGCAGATCTGGGTGACGGTGACCTTGGGACGAGACCCGGCATGAGCGCGTGTGTACTCGAGGTCGAACCCGACCACCTTGTACTTCTCCTCGGCAAGCAATGGCTCCATGGTGTGGATGGAGTGCTCCACCCAGACCGGGTTGTTGGTGTACACCACCGAGAGCTCTATGAACCTTCCGTGGGTGTCCACTATGGCATGCATGGTGAACTGCTTGTCGACGTTCTGGGAACGGGGGTACCCAGACTTGCCTGCCTGTGGCCCAGCGCGCGACTTCAACGGCATGGCGCGGCCCAGCTCCAGGACTCCATAGCCGATACCCTCGCTAGGGCCCCGCGCCTCTCGAGGCGAACGACATCAAGGCCTCCCGAAGAACGGCCTCCCCAGGCTGCCTCCCCAGAGTCGGATATCTCTATGCAGGCACCCCACCTTACGAGGCTCACGGTGACGTGAGCCATGACGACCGAGGCCAGGAGGGCGCCAGCTGGCGCAGTCCAGGACAGTTTCCTCTTTGGTGCTAAGGAGGCAAGGACGAGCGCGGGTTCCCGAGGCATTTCCCAAAGGTTTCCATTCCTGTGCAACAAGACCAAGACCACGGGCTCGGCAGAATGGAGGTCATCACCGAGCCCACACCTGCGTCACGACCAGAAGCTTTGTAGGCGAAGACCACCTTTAGTCAGGATAGGGTGTACTCCAGTCCCCTTTCAAATTTGGCCATTGTGGTATCCCTTCCCGCCTAAGCTATGAGGGAAGAGGACTGAGGCCTCTATAAGTATAGGTTAGTCTCCACTGTAGAGAGGGACAGAAGAGAACCATCCACCCTTGAGCTCTCCCGAGATAGCTCACATTTGTACTAGTTCATCCTCAACCTCCTCGCGAGGCAATCCACCACAAAGTAGGAGTAGGGTTTTACACCGCAAGGTGGCCCGAACCTGGGTAAACCACCGTGTCCATTTCTTCTTCCTGCTCAGCGTGTGCGCAACGAGATCAGGCCCTGAGGGTGGCGAGCGAAGTGTCGTTGTGAAGCGAGATCCTTCATACGCGCCCTAGAGTTCGAACCTAATTTGGGTCCGCGAAACCTAGACTCCGACATTTGGGGCGCCAGGTAGGGGCGTGTTGGAGCATCCGTTTCTTCATCGACCGTGCACCGCCTCACTCCGCCGCATCCATGGCTGAAGCTCGCCGCGTCCGCGCTGAGCGCCGGGCCGCCCGCGTCACCCAGACGGCACCGGTTGGCCGTGGTGCCCCTCATCATTCCGCTTCTCCAGTGGTCAATGCCGCCACTGACCCTGCCGCTCACGAGCAGCAGGCTTCTTTGCTGCCTCCCTCCGTGCAGCGAGATGGCCGCACCGCCATGCCTTCCCTCACCCCGGCCACGGCTTCATCCTCTCACATTCGTCGCGGGCCCGCGAACGCGCAGGCTGTGTTGCTCATGGCACGCGAGCTGCTGCGCTACCGTCTCGCCAACGAGGGCTACGACGTCTGGTTGGGCAAGATCACCGAGCTCGTCAACGCTGCCGGCGAGGCCCCGACGCCTTCCCACTCGCTCCGTCCCCTGCCGTCTCGCACGGGCGATGTGGCTCACGGCGCACCCCCGCCTCCTCCTCAACGTAGCGCCGATGCCGAGCCGAGGTGAGAGGTGCACCCGCGCAACCCGCCGCACGAGGCACCGGCTCCGACCCGGGACGAGGCGAGCTGCTGGTTGTGCAGCGGCCGCAATACGACATGCGTGTGCTGCTGGCACCGCCGTGCCGGCGCCAGGACCAAGCCGCTCTGGAGGCCACCGCTTGTGAGCACCAAGGTCAGGCTGCTCTAGAGGTTGTCGTGCATGGGCGTCCGGACCGTGCCCCCCTCATGCGGGCTGCCCCCGTGAGCGTGGCTGGCTGCCGCACTTTCACCTGAGAGCTTCGTCGCGTCGTTTGGCCAGTCAAGTTCAAGCCGGACCTGCCCCCACGCTACGACGGCACTCATGAGCCAACAGAGTTCCTCCAGCTCTACACCCTGAGCATCGAAGCGGTGAAAGGTGATGACAAGGTCATGGCGAACTGGTTCCCCATGGCCCTCAAGGATGGTGCGCGCTCCTGGCTCATGCACCTTCCCGAGGGATCCATGTCCTCGTGGAACGGGCTCCGCGAGCGGTTTGTCGCCAACTTCCAAGGGACCCGAGACCGCGCCCTCACCATCAACGACCTATGGCGTGTGAAGCAGCAGCCGGGCGAGACCCTCCGGAAATACATGCAGCGGTTCATTCAAGTTCGCCATAAGGTCGCAAAGGCGTCGGACAAGGCCATCATCTCAGCGTTTACCGAGGGTGCCACGGACATCAGGATGAGCGAGGAGCTCGCCACGAATGATGACTTGTGCTCGATGCTGGAGCTGTTTAACCTGTCGACAAGTGCGCCAAGGCTGAGGAGGGCCGGCTTTCCCTCCTCAAGCACTCTGACGTCGATCCTGAAGATAAGAAGGCAAAGGCTAAGGAAGTGAAGCGTAATGGCCCCACCATGCTGGCGGTGGAGCCCGAGCTGAAGCGCGGCCACGACCGCGACGGCCCCCCAAGGATGCTCGCCCGTTCCGCATCTTCCACGACGTGCACACCCACAACACCGAAGACTGTCAGGAGCTCAGGGAGCTCCGGGATGAGTGCCTGGGCAGACGCCCCGAGCGCAACGACCGTGGCTTCGGCCGTGGGGGTGGCCGCGGCGGAGGTCGCTGGGACATCCGCAACCCTCATCAGGGCTGGCGTGACCAGCCTCGCGACGCCGCCTAGCGTGACCAGCCTCGCGACGATGCCTGGTGGGATCATCCTCGCGAGGCCTGCCCTTAGGGCAATAATGGCCTCCCTTCACTGCCACCGCCACCAAGGAGGAACGACGACAACCAGCAAGACGAAGGGGCTGGGGGCTACCAGGAGCCTGGCGCGGTCGCCTGTATCCTCGGTGGAGCTCAAGCGCCCGCCTCGAACCGCATCTTCAAGCAGTTCTCTCGCGAGGTGAATGCGGCCCTCCCAAGGCTTGAAGCCGCACGTCCCCTCAAGTGGTCGCAGTACGCCATCACGTTCGACTCCAAGGATCACCTCAAGTGCTCAGCTACTGCTGGTGCGCTTCCCATGCTATGCACCCCCACCATCAGCATCGTCTCGGTCACCAAGACCCTCCTCGATGGTGGCGCCGGCCTCAGCGTCCTCTCCGTGGAGGCATTCAAGACACTTCAAGTGCCCTATGACCAACTCATGCCCACCAAGCCGTTCTCTGGGGTGACCGATGGCTCCAGCACTCCCCCGGGGAAGGTGCGCCTCCCCGACACCTTCGGCACGTGCGACAACTACCACACAGAGCTCATCGACTTCGACGTGGCCCAAATCGGCCTCCCGTAGAACGCCATCCTAGGGTACCCTGCCCTCGCCAAGTTCATGGCGGCTACCCACCATGGCTACAATGTCCTCAAGATGCCAGGGTGCAGCGGCGTCATCACTGTCGCCTGCGACGAGAAGGACGCGGTCTGCTTCCTTGAGCATGCCTACCGTTCTGCGGCGGCTGAGAACTCTAATGGCGAGGGTGACGTCACGCCCCCCAAGGCTGCCCCCGTGAAGAAGAAGCAGCTCCTCCCCAAGGGCCGTCCGGAGGCCAAGAAACCCGCCGGCGGCGCCTCAGGCTCCGCGGCTGCTGTCGGGGCACCCCTTCCTCCCGCATAGGAAGGTGCGCCCAGCGCCTCCCTCAGGATGGGCTCGGGGGCTTATGCCTGGAGGGCCTCTGACCTGACCGACGCGATGAGGGAGGTGTTCGGGCACCACTTGGAGGCGTACTTTGGCGCGCGCCCCCACGAACAAGAAGCGAGGCGCGAGGCGCCAGGAGCATGAGAGTTCATTATCAAGGCGATCGAAGATCTTCGAGAGGCGCAAGCCATGCGTGGCAAGCACCGCCCCCCACGTCCCACTAGTGCAGCCGCCGCCCCCGACGTGGGCGAAGGGCTGCGTGTCTGCGTCAACATCCCGGGCCTCAACAGGGCCGCTTCTCAAGACCTCTTCTGACCGTCGCGGACTGGCCGGAGTGTTGGCTACCCTTGCAACCATGTTCGCATGCCTTTTGGCCTGGTGAATGTGGGTGCTACGTACCAGCGCCTCGCGCGAGCCGCGCACGCATCTCACGAGGCCCGGCGCCTGGCGGTTTTGTCTCAGGAGGCCCCGGACCCTCGTGAGCCCCTCGGGACTCGCGAGTCTCTCGAACTTCTGGAGCCGTCCGGCTCATAAGGAGCAAGCTTCCCCGACGTGCTTCATTGGCTACCCCGACACTTCTGCAGCGTCATTGCCAGGTGACCTTTTGGTTTGTTCAATTGAGGGCGCCTCGTGGGCTGCACTATCCTCGCGCTGTTTGGGGACAATCCCCGCAGCCGCATCATTTTGCTCATGTATCAAAACTGGCCTTGCCTCGGTGAATTTATCTTGCTATTTTAACCTGCGTGTCTGGTGCTTCATCACCATGAATGTCGCAGCACCCTCGCGAGCCGCCCTCGACCGCCTCATGATTAAGGGGTGGCACGGCATCCGTGCTCGGGTTCATCCTTGCAGCTTTGTTAAATCCAAGCGACTGAGCTCTATCTCGTGGAAGATTGATATACAAATTTCCTCTGTTGTCCTAATTTTTCAGAATTTTTGGAGTTACAGAAGTATGAGAACAATTCGTATCTTTGCAGACTGTTCTGTTTTTGACAGATTCTGTTTTCTTTGCATTGTGTGCTTATTCTGATGAATCTATGGTTTGTATTGGAGGTTATAAGCCATGGTAAAGTTAGAATACAGCAGATATAATGCAAGACCAAAATTTGAATGGGTTTTCTACAATACTTAAAGTAAAGATTGGTTTTCTTATACTAACGGATCTCACGAAGGTTTTGTTGAGTTTTGTGTGATTGAAGTTTTCAAGTTTTGGGTGAGATTACGATGGATGAAGGAATAAGGAGTAAGAAGAGCCTAAGCTTGGGGATGCCCCATGGCACCCCAAGCCATTATCCAAAGAGAAGCAAGCAACTAAGCTTGGGGATGCCCGAGTGGCATCCCCTCTTTCTTCTAACGACCATCGGTATTTTACTTGGAGCTATATTTTTATTCGTCACATATCATGAGTTTTGCTTGGAGCATCTTGTATGATATGAGTCTTTGCTTGTTTTGCTTTTTATTTTATGTCTTGAATCCTTGCTGGACACACCTAATTGAGGGAGCCAAAATTATGCTATGACTTGTTAGAATTGCTCTCTATGCTTCACTTAAATCTTTATGAGTTATGGAATTGCTCTAGTGCTTCACTTTTATCATTTTTAGCACGGTGTGCTTTAGTATTTTTCAAGAAATGCTCTCATGCTTCACTCAGATTTATTTGAGAGTTAGTAATTTTTTTTAGAAATTCTCTCTTGCTTCACTTAAATTATTTTGAGAAAAGAAAATTTTATGCTCATGTTCTTCACTTAGATTTGTTTGAGCTATCAAAAGCAACAAATGAAATTAGTCCCAAAGTGATAGATATTCAAGAAGGATATAATAAAAACTTTCATGAAGATCATTGGATAAAGTAAACTTGATTCTTTGTAATAGTTTTGCGATATGTTGATATAATATGTGAGTCATGTTGATGAGTAATTATGCTTTAGTAAGAATATTGGTGTTAAGGTTTGTGATTCCCTATGCAAGCACGAAAGTCAATAGTTATGCAATGAAATTACATCCTACTTGTGGTGCATTATTCGGTGTTAGTTATGCTTAATGCTCGCTTATGAAATTTTTCGTTTCTTGGTTGGATGCTTCTCAATCTTTTGCTAGCCTTCATTTGCACTAAGTATGATCACTACTTATGCATCCAAAATCCTTAAACCAGTTTTGCCATATGGGTCCACTATACCTACCTATATGCGGTATTTCCATGCCGTTCTAAGCAAATTTGTATCTGCCATCTCTAATTTCAAAATAAATTTCTCTTTTGTGTGCTCGTACCGCTCATGAAACGGTAGGGGGTGGCTGATATATTTCCATGCTAGATGTGTTATTCTCAAGATGAGTTTTTATTAACTTGTCATTGCACGAGAGTACGGCAAAGGTATTAGGGATGCCCAGTCCCAAAATGAAAAATGAATTTACTTTATGTTGTCAAATAATAAATTCCTTGGAAAGTGTTGGTATGGACGGCACCCGTGGATTCGGTTAGCCGTGGAATGTGAAAGTATGGTGGAAAAAGGAATAAACTTTATTTTCTGTTTGGGAACCGCCTATGATATATCTAGCATGGAAAGTATTGGGAACTACTCAATCATTTTCGTTGATAGGAAAAGCATGCCACCCAAAATGTTTTATCTCTACTTTTTTCACTTTGAGCTCTGGCACCTCTACAAATCCCTACTTCCCTCTGCGAAGGGCCTTTCTTTTACTTTATGCAATTTTTATTTTGAGTCTCCATTTTCTCTTATAAAGCACCAACTAAGGGGTACTATGATCGTACTTGAGCATTGGGTGTAGCTAATACGCGAGTGTGTTTCATGAATGGATCAATGATTGAGCATAATGGGCTAGGGATAACTTGCTTTAGTGTTGATATTTTGAAAGACATGGTTGCTTGTTGATATGCTTGAGTATTGAAATCTTCATCTCAAAACTAGACTATTGCTTTGAATCATATAAAAGTCCAAATGTCCATGCTACAAAGAAAAGAATATGTGATGAACATGTTAGGCAGCATTCCACATCAAAAATTCTGTTTTTATCATTTACCTACTCGAGGACGAGCAGGAATTAAGCTTGGGGATGCTGATACGTCTCCAACGTATCTATAATTTTTGATTGTTTCATGCTGTTATATTATCATTCTTGGATGTTGTACAATCATTTTATAGCAACTTTATTTCATTTTTGGGACTAACCTATTGACATAGTGCCCAGTGCCAGTTGTTGTTTTTTGCTTGTTTTTTACTTCACAGGAAATCAATACCAAACGGAGTCCAAACGCAGCGAAACTTTTTGGTGATTTTTTCTGGACCAGAAGACACAAGTTGGGCCAAGAAAGTACCTGAGGGGGGCTCCAAGGGGAGCACAATCCACCAGGGCATGCCTGGGGGCCCAGGAGCGCCCAGGTGGGTTGTGCCCACCTCGGCCACCTCCCGCACCGCCTCTTTGCTCTATAATTACCCCAATATTCCAGAAACCCTAGGGGAGTCGACGAAAATCAATTCCAGCCGTCGCAAGTTCCAGAAACCACAGATCCAATCTAGACACCATCACGGAGGGGTTCATCATCCTCATTGGTGCCTCTCCGATGATGCGTGAGTAGTTCATTGTAGACCTGCGGGTCCGTAGTTAGTAGCTAGATGGCTTCCTCTCTCTCTCTCTCTCTCTTGATTCTCAATACAATGGTCTCTTGGAGATCTATTTGATGTAACTCTTTTTGCGGTGTGTTTGTTGGGATCCGATGAACTTTGAGTTTATGATCAGACCTATGTTTTTATCCATGAAAGTTATTTGAGTCTTTTGATCTCTTATATGCATGATTACTTATAGCCTCGTATTTCTTCTTCGAATCTTTGGTTTAGTTAGGCCAACTAGATCGATTTTTCTTGCCATGGGAAGAGGTGCTTTGTGATGGGTTCGATCTTACGGTGCTTGATCCCAGTGACAGAAGGGGAACCGACACGTATGTATCGTTGCTATTAAGGATAACAAGATGGGGTCTATTTCTACATAAATAAATCTTGTCTACATCATGTCATCGTTCTTATTGCATTACTCCATTTCTCCATGAACTTAATACACTAGATGCATGCTGGATAGCGGTCGATGTGTGGAGTAATAGTAGTAGATGCAGGCAGGAGTTGGTCTACTAATCTTGGACGTGATGCCTATATAATGATCATTGCCTGGATATCGTCATAATTATTTGAAGTTCTATCAATTGCCCAACAGTAATTTGTTTACCCACCGTATGTTGTTTTTCTCGAGAGAAGCCACTAGTGAAATCTATGGCCCCCGGGTCTATTTTCTCATCATATATTTTCAGATCTATTTTGTTATTTGCCTTTTTATTTATTTGCCACTTTTATTTTCAGATCTATATTTCTAAAAACCTAAAAATATTTTGCTTCACTTTATTTTATTCACGATCTATTTATCCAATCTATTACAACTTTCTCACATCCGTTTGCCCTGGCGCCATTACCCGAAAGGGATTGACAACCGCTTTAACACGTCGGGTTGCAAGTATTTATTCTTTGTGTGCAGGTGCTGTTTATGTAGTGTTGCTTGGTTCTCCTACTGGTTCGATAACCTTGGTCTCATCACTGAGAGAAATACCTACCATTGCTGTGCTGCATCATCCCTTCCTCTTTGGGGAAATACCGACGTAGTTCAAGCAAACATCACCCTCGCATGAGCTCATTGGAGGTAGGCGAGTAGGGGCGCGCGCCCGGAATCTGGGTGACTTGTCACCATAGGAGCCGTGCGTCGAATGTCCTTCCTTAGGTTGTTGCAAGAGAAGACTCGGCACATCGTCTGTGCTCGAGTCCATCCCTGCAGCGTTGATAAACCCAAGTGACCGAGCTCTGTCTGGCGGGCCGGCCCCGTACACGTCACCTCCTGTGGGTCCTTGGTGTCTGGCCTTCTCATGCGAGGGCCTCTCGACATTCGTTCGGCGCAGGTTGCCTCCCTAACTCAGGCTTCATAAGCGCACCCCGCACCAAAAACCAGGCGCAACCCGCCTTGAGGTAGGACCTCCTGAGCCCCGCGCTGGCTCACGAGTGTCCAGATACACCTCTTCAATGTTCTGCCGTGTCGGTCACGCGTACGAACGGAATTGGAATGTACACGCCCGGAGACTAGCACAGAGCTCCCTACCCACGCCCAGTGGAAGCCCCATGCTCCGCGCTAGAGGATTCGGTTGCAATACAACCAGGCCCACGCCCAGTGGAAGCCCCATGCTCCACGCTGGCGGATTCGGTTGCAATACAACCATGCCCACGCCCAGTGGAAGCCCCATGCTCCGCGCTGGTAGATTCGGTTGCAAAACAACGACCACGACCATGCCAAGTGGAAGCCGCAAGCTCTGCACTGGTGGATAAACAACTGAGGGTGCCCTATGGGATGCATCAACCTCAGGATGGCCTCTTGGCTCTTCAGCGACGCCCTTCACGGCCTGCCCCTGGCTCGCTCGCGAGCGGGGGCTGGACAGGGCGCCTGTGCTCGGGCTAGCCCTAGCAGCACTGCCCCCGTGCACGTCACCCCACCAAGGTCCCTAAGGCCCTTGGTATCTATCTCCTCGCGTGCCCCCTAGGCGCGGGCCGGCAGAAGAAAGGTATGAAGGGCCCCGGATTAGCCTCGCCGTCGCCACGCTTCCTTCATGCGGGCCACTCGCACGTCTAGGGGGACCCCTGAGCATCGCGACTCAGGGGCCTCACTAGGCACGTAGCCCCTCACCCTTGGTTTTGTCCAGGCATCACGACCTGACGTTCCAATGGCGGCCGAGGTATGCGCCGGACTGGGCCCTGCCGACGCAGAGCATAAAGGCAAGCAAGAAGGAAACCAAGCACGAAAAGGAAATTATGGAGTTCAAGCAGTTACTATAGGCACCAAATGGATCGCAAATTCAAACAAAGTCTTACGCCTCCATGAGGCATGATAAGTGTTGCAGGATAAACTCTAGGGAGAAAGGTCGTCGCCATTGCTGCCGTCATTACCGTCGCCGCCACCCGCTTCATCCACAGCAGGCCCGTCTTCAACATCGCTGTCGCCACCATTGCCGCCGTCGCTGCCATTCGCTTCAGCCACTACAGGGCTGATGTCAAGGGTGCAGGTGAACTTTTTTAGCAGTGCGGTCACATGGCCTTCCACGGCCGCCGCTGTGGTGACACGGGACTCGAGAGGGACCGGGCCAGTCACCACGTCGAAGTTGAAGTTGGGATCATGGAGGTAAAGGTGGCTGAAGACGCGTGTTGCTGCCACAGAGAAGAGGTCGCGGCACTCCTCGTCCAGGATGAGGTCCACCTTGGCGGCGGCACCTTCGAGCTCCTTCGCAAGCTTGGAGAAGAGTCTTGCGTAGCCACCCTCAGGGGTCATGAGCGGCTCTTTAAATCCCCCTCTACAGATGGAATGCAGTGCCTGGCGATCCCTAAGTTCGAAGGAGGAGAAGGCGGCGCGGTCTGCCACCGTTTTCCCCTCGATGTTGGCAAGGATCTTCTCTTTGGTGTCCAGCCGGGCTGTTGCCTCAGAGACGTGCTTGGCGTGGGATTCCTGGGCTTCAGTCACCTCTTCCTTCAGCTTGGCCACGTGCTCGCGCTCCGTGGCCTGCTCGACAGCCACCTTCGACAGTGCGGAGTCGCAGTCCGCGAGTTGCACCTCACGGGCCTTGAGGTCATCATCCCGTTGCTGGAGCTGCCGCACGCGCGTGGCTTGCTCCTCCTGGAGCGCCTTCAGGCTGGCCTCCGCTTCGCCGCAACGCTTGGTGGCCGCCTTAGCCTCGGCGAGCGCCTCGTCGCGAGCCGCCCTCGCCTCGTCGGCCTCCTTCCTGTTTTGGGCGGCGAAGGCCTCGGCCCGATCTTGGGTCGCCTTGCTGGCCGTGGAAAGCTCGCGCCACCCCGCGGCAAGCTTCAGGCGCTCCTGCTTGAGGTGCTCTTAGGTGCCCTAGAGGTCCGTCCTAAGCCGATCAAGCGCGGTGCTGGCATCGGTTAGGGCCCCGCACCTAATCAGGGGGTCATGGATAACGAGCGCGAGGATCGGCTGTGGAGGAACTGCTGGGGCATCTCGGGCTGGCGTCACTGCGATCGGAGGGCTCACGACGATTTTTGCTTGGAGCGCAGGAGGCTCTGGGCCGCTCTTCCTGGCCAACTCTCGTGACACGTCTATGGGAGTGGACGAGTCGATCACCTGGGTCTCGAGAATCGGGGCTGCTTGAGGCCGCATCATGGGCCGTGTGTCCCCGTGATCGGGGGCAGGGGTCAGAGCGACCAGTGGAGCTGAGGCCGTAGCCCCCTTCCCTGAGGCCGGCAGTGCCGCGGTCCCAGCAGGCAGCACTGCGGGCTGGGTCCCTGTGGCCATCGAGATTGGCCCCTCGGCGGGGTCAGGAGAAGCACCGGGCGGGACCAGAGTGTGGCACCCCAGATCAAAGTAAACTGGAACGCCCCGTATTCCAGCCCAGAGACAAGTCTTCTGGAATACGGCACTGTTGGCACAGAACAAATCAGCTCTTTATTACTATGGATAAGGATTACAAGGGTACAAGGATTACATCGGCACGGCGATACTACGCCTGCCCAGGGTAGCTCTATGCTAACAGCGGAACAACCCGAGGAAACGGAGTATCCTCGGCAGCGGAACAACGACAACGGTGATGGACTCCACTCCGCAGGGACTCTGGCCGGAACGCTTATCCTAGCTCGCAAACTCGAAATCCTCGACAAGCAAGCGATCATGGCATGACCTGCAAACTGGCATGACACGCCAGGTGAGTACTTTGAATGTACTCGCAAGCTCACAGCAGCCACAGCAGTCAAGACAAGCATGGCACTTACAGGTTAAGCATGTGTAAACATGATGATGCTACAACAATATAAGCATGGCATGGCATATACTACATGCAACAGGTTGCAACTTACTCTGTCGTGAGGTTACCTCATAACCATCACCTGTAAGAACTTACCATCGAGTGTGCCACATAATAACCTCGGGACCAACCAAACTGGGTATTACAATACCGTAGTGATAACATGATCACAAGGAGCTTGGTCTTTACCGAGATCACCACATAACACCAAACCAAATCCGGTATCCATGATACCACGGTGATCCTCTCGTGATCATGATCAACCAACATCGGTATCCTTGATACCGCGGTGATCCTCTCGCGATCACATAAAGATCAACCAACTTCTTTCTCATCGAACCGGGTTGTTATAAGCAAGATTATTATACTGTTGACCCATAGTGTGTCCTACTACGAACTGTGCCCATATCTGAGGACGCGGCTATCAATAGATTATACACTCTACAGAGGTTAGTACACTGTACCCACACCACGAAACTCATGGCCTCGTGCTCCCATTCGGGTGGACCAACGACGTTTCGACAAAACCCAATCTATTGCATGACACTCTCCTGGCCACTCCGACAAACTCCCTTTTGGGCTATGTCATGGGTGACCCCTGTGTCCTTCCGACACCTGCCACCATCGTGGCCAAACAAAACCGTCCCAAACGGGGACCTGAGCTCAATACCAAAGCTAGGTTCACAAGGTTATAGCCGCCTACCGGGCCAGGGTAGCACGCGCTCATAACCTTCCCTGGTTGGAGGCACCGGCGAGAGGCATGACAATAGACCGAGTTAGGGCTGCCCCATCCCAGCAAGTGTGGTTGCACTGGTGAGCTTGATTCGGTGGCGCACTATGAATCAACCAACAAGTGTTCAAGTTCGATTATCATCCGGTTAAATTTGAATGATGACGTGCTGAGCTATGATAACAGGATGAACCATAACAGCAGATAAAGAAACATGCGGACATGTCATCATCTTCGCATGATCTACTGCCAGTGTTAACCATGAACATAATGCTACCAACGGGTACATGATAACTAGCAAGATGCGTATGGACAGAATATAAGGATGAGCATAGAACATGAGCATATATAGTAGTTTCAGACAGAATAACATGCACACATTAAATAACTATTCCAGTAGGAAACCATAGCTACTGCAAATCCATCATGCAAATGGTTGTCGTGGCTTGCCTGGGTACGAAGAAACCACCGAGGAGAAGTGCAGAGAGTCCGCGGAAACGATTGCCGGAAACAGTTCTCTCTCGGAGGGGCTGTTTACGGGCAAGGGAAAAATGGTCATTTTCCCTATGTCAACACATTATGAAAATGACACCAGCAGATAGAGCTCGACGAGACGAAGAAGTGGGCTTTGGATTCACCTCATTTGGAGCTACGGATGAAAAGATATAGAGGGTGGAAGATCAGGGACCAATCTATAATAATATTACTACATACAAGTCCCTAGGAGGAAAAACAGAAAACGTATTCCCGGAACTACGCTTTCGGGACAGTGAAAACGTATTTCTGGCCGAAGCCGCAGCACATTACGCTTTCACTGAGATGAAAGCGTAAAATGGGAACTACACTTCCACTTATCCCAGTCAGCAGAGGCGGGGCCGGGCGCCAGAGTCGCTGCCAGGTGGGGCCCACTGCTGACATCTCTCCCTCCCACACCTCCTTCTTCTTCCCCGATGCGGCCACGCACAGCCGAGGCAGAGGCGGCACTGCGACGGCGATAGCCGGGGCTACCGGCCGTCTCCGGGAGCGTTCCGGTCACCGGCGTGCTAAGGGCGATGCAGCGCGTCCATCCCTGCAGGGCAGAGCCGTCGGAGAGGACCGAGACAAGCGGGACACCGACGCCGGCGGACGGCAGCTCGGTAGAACTTGGGGCGGCCTGGGACTCCGGCGACGAGCTGAGAGGACGGGGAGGGTCGCCGGACTCCGGGTGGTCTTCTGGTGGTGATGGGAAAGGGAGAAAAGGCTCGGCCGGCTTGAATTTAGTCGGGCACCGGCGACGGCCATAGCGACGGTGGTGGAGCAGGAGCGGCTCTGAGGCTCCGGGAAGAGGACGGGGAGGACCAGGAGAGCGAGGTGGAGAGGTTGGTGAGGTGAAGCGAGGCGGGGTGCGGCTTTTATAGCCGGGCGGCGATGCCAGCACCGGATCCCGCCGCGGGGAAATGCCGGCGTCCGCGTTGCGCTGGCAGTCGCGCTAGTGCCTGAGCCACGTGGGGAGGTGACGGGAGAGGCAGGGGAGTTAAGAGCAAGGCGACGGCTTGCCGGGAAGCTGCCAGCCAGCTCACTCCGTACGGCCACTATGCGCGCACTTGGCCGTATACGGCGGCGAGGCTCGCCGGAGTTTGGAGAGGGTACGTGGATGGTGGCGACGACGTCGGCACGATCGGACAAGGAAAGGCAACGCGAGGTGGCCGGAGCGGTCGTGTCCGACGCGGTCGGCGTGCAGAGCACGACTTTGGCTCGGGCAGACGCGTGGTCACCGCATGCATTGGCGCACGCGACACGCTCTGGCCCGTCCAGTCATGTCTAAACGGTAGTCCTTGCTCCCCAAGGTATCATAGAAATGATAGATCATCAAGAGAAGCCACGAGATAATGTGAGGCTTCTCTGAAACTTGGCTGTAGCAAACTTGACTGCTCAACTATGATCAACAGAGATGTGTTAAGGGCCAAATGTGATGTCTGGGAGGTTTAGATTAAGAGGGACTACAGTCCTGTGAAGTTTGGAAGGATTTGGACAAGTATTTAGCATAGTTGCTTCACAACTGCCCAAATTGGTCCAGAAAATGAATCATGAAGTGGCACTCTAATAGATGCTTGGATTGAGCTGAAATTTGGTGGCTAGGAGTTATTTGGATACATGAACACACTGTAAAAATTTCATACCATTTGGACATGCCAAAATAGTACTTCCTTCACAGTGGTCCCCTCTGGACAGAAACTAAAGGAAATTCTAGAGAAATATTGGATGAATGAAATGAGCCCAAATTGCGTATAGGGAGGTTATATAGGTAGAATCATGTTCTAGAAATTATTCATGAATTATGGAGCAATAAAAATTATAGTTGCTTCACAACCCAAAATAATTACCAGAAACAAAGATTTGATGATGTGATCACATAGATGATTGAATGATGCTAAAATTTAGTGGAGAGCTATGATTTGATCATATTAAGATGCTTGCAAAATTTCAACTCATTTGGATATGCCTAGCTTGCACTTCCTTCACAAGGCCTTTGTTTGAACAGAAACTTCTAAAAAATTGCTCAGGAATATCCACTAGGCAAATGAAGTTGAAATTTAGCATGTGGCAATGATATGGATAGGAAAGAGTGTCCAAAAAGTTTGAGAGCAAGCAAGCAAAGATAAAGGGTACTTGCTTCACAAACTGCCAGCTAGGGCAAAATCATAAAAGAAATATTGGTGAAATATTTTTGAACATGGCAAGGAAGTATTTTGACATATCTGAGGAAGATATGTCCCAAAGGGTTTATGAGAATTATTTGGGAATCTTTGGAATGCTGGAAATGTGGGTTGCTTCACAACCCAGGGCAGACAGGGTTATTCCTTTAATAAGAAAAAGGGATATTCCCGAGAAAAAGAATATTGGGATTGGTCCAGGATGGAAATGGCAAGGTCTTGGGATGGTTTTGAGATTGACAAGCCACTTGGAAGAGGAATCGAGGGTGATTTCTCCAGGTTTCAAGACCACTAAGCCACCGAAGGGCAAATCCAAACCAAAATCAAAAGAAAAAGAAAATGGGCAAAATCCAGGGTGTTACAAACCTACCCCCCTTAAAGAAATCTCGTCCTCGAGCTTTGGTTGCTCAGGGGTCAAGCATAAATATTCCCACTTGAGGAAACCGTTTCCAACTCGAGTTCCCTTTTTGCCTTTGTATTATGTCCCCACTAGATATCATCTGACTCACTGCCTTGCTTCGGGGTGGTTTGTTTCACTAGATTCTCATTCTGACAAATCTTACCCCTTATATTATTCTGACTTTAATCCTTTATGTCTGCCGACTTATCGGGGTGCGATGTGTTATCCTGACTGGTTTACATGCCCTTCTCGCAAGTCCGAAAGTTGTTCCTTATGGACGTGTCAGGTATGATGAAGTCCAATATGGATGATAGTCCATTGAGTTGCGAAATGATTCCCTCGGTGGACACGGAATCTTTCACTCATTGCATTGGGTAGCTTCAAATGGCTATGTGTCCTCCAGGTTCCAAACAGTACTGAGAATCATACCATTCTCCTGGCGGAACCTGGCTTCTCACACAATTTACTAAATCATCTTGGGTATGAAATTCTTACCAAATATTTGTCCGTCACCTGTCGTGATCAGCGTAAAGGTGTATGACCTTATAACGGTATCGTCTGCAGACATGACTGAGGGTGGTTCTGGCAGAAGAGCCTTGTTCACGGTAGGTTCTCTTTTAACCGATTCCCCTAGGTGAGGACACATGCTTCGAGACAGTTGTCAATCTTCTGATCATTTTGTCTGTCGACACCTTTAAGTAAATAGTAGGCCATGAAATGCTTTGCCACGGTTGCTGGAATCCAACTGCCGAATTGATCTTTTGGCTGACCTGACGGACTTGGATGTCTTCTTCTGACAATTCTGAGCATACATAGTTGGCTGAGTGGGGTACCTTGATAGGAGGTTGTTGCAAATGGGATATACCCCGTGGGAGTGCATCCATTGTGGTTGGTACCGATTCAGACTGTCCGGGGTATCGGTACCATGCAACCACTATCATACCTGTATGGCCATTCTTGCTTCTTCATTATGGTTTTCTTTGCCTATATCCTTAGCTAGAAGAACTTGGCCTTAAATGTTCTTGATTCTTCGGGTGACCATGGGTACTGCCAGGTGCAATATTCCGGCAGGCATATTACTTTACAAGTTGTAGCTGTAGGGTAACGATCGTCTAAACCCTTGGATGAAACCGGCAAATAAACCAGTAGCCACCAAAACGGTCTTTACAACTCAGATCTAGGACATTACTGGAGTAGCTCAACCCCGACTCAAGACGGCTGAAAAGCAGCTCAGAGCATGAGACGGTGTCGATAAGAAGAAAGTAGCAACTCCCTAAGACGGCCGAAGAACAGCTCAGAGCATAGGGTCATTGCTACGGAAGGAAATTCAACAGCTGCCTGTGACGACCGAAAAGCAGCTCAGAACACGGGCCAGTTGCTGATAAGAGAAATAAAAGTTGGCATCCACCCCGGACGGCCGGAAACAACTCAGAACACAGGCATGGTGCCGTTATCAAAGAAGGTGCACGCAAGGGTTCAGTAGTGTCCTGTACAGCTCACTACTATGCATACAAGCATAAGCATATTAATTCAAACATGCAATGCTTTAGGGCATATATCAGATGGTCGGCTTGCTCCATAGGTTGTTGGTCATCACACTGAAGTGTATAACTGGCATTCTTCTTCTTCTTGCATAGCTCATGCAATAGTCGGATTCTCACCGGGCTGGCAGCATTGTATGAGTAACTCATATGACTTTGGCAGCTTGTCCACCATATCTATTGAGTATGTGCCGCTGAGCGCTTGGTTCCTGAGGCAGGCTTGTGTCCTGACTGATTTTTGCCTTCTGACCAACGGCTGTGGATCTGACTCTGGGGAATGCATGGTCATATGCTGCCAACTGACTAGGAAATATCTTGTATTGCTACGGATATGATGCCTTGCTGACGAAGATTGCTTAGCTTGTGCTTGAAGCCATCGAGGGTATCTTGCTGAGGAAGACTGAATAGCTTGCGCCTGAAGCTTTTGCTGAGGTAGCTTGCTTGCATCGGAAGATATCCATGTGTCGTATCGAGGAGGACACAGGAATCCTTGCGTCATACGCTTCTCAGGTAACCTTTGACGCGAAATGTACTGTTGATCATGCACACATCTTTGCCTTCTTGCTGATTTGATTATTACTGCTGTGAAGGTTGCACTGTTATATACTTGATGCTGATAGCCAATCCAGCCATGATTTTATTCATATTCAGGCCCGATATTCCCGACATAATGCAGTCTGCTGTAAATTCCATATTGCTGAACTGAGCTTCCAAATGACTATCTCTTCACTGATTCTTTGAGTCCGGTGTCGGTGAGCAACTTCCATAAGGGAAATAGTGTAACACCAAGGGCCCAAAGAAAGAGGCAAAAGAAACAACTAAAATAAAAGCACACAAAGCAACAAGATCACACACAGGCAATATCACATTCTACAGCTATTCACAGCAATAATATGCATTCCTACTTAAGCACACCAATCTCGCAAGAACTCCGGTGTTACGACCTAACATGCGGTGGCGGTGTGCACGAAAGTGAATCCACATGTGGAAGAAAGTTGGTGTAAACAAGGCTACACCAAACATGGGCTTACACTGGTTGCCGCTGGACGGATACGGATGCAAGGACGGACTTGGTGATCGTGGATCGGAACACAAAGGTCACGACCACATCATCATCAAGCTTATGGAAGAAACCGTACTTGTCCAGGGAATGGATGGCAGGGTGAGATAGCGATAAAAAGAAAGGCTTACCGGCATTGCCCTTTTCTGATAACAAAGATCAGTAAGGGTTGCCGAAGCAGCTAGAGGGATGGCAAGATTCGGGATAGAAACATGTCTATCACCAAAACAATAGGGGTGGCTGAAGAGGATATATTGGTGTGGTACCTGTGCATCAATCCTGCAAGGGATCGACACACCAAGCACCTTGGCATCACTCCGTTGGGACAGAGATGACACCACACCAACGAACAAGAATGCAACTGGAGGGTGCAGGTAGTGGGTCGAAACTGATGCCACCTACACTCACCAGATCCACCATTAGTGACAGAATAAATATTCTATATGCATGCTATGCACAAACAAATGCAACAAACAAGTGCAACAAACCAAGTAGACTCTATACTACCAGTTACTAACATTCGCGCGGTCTAGGGCGTCCTACAGCCAGACCTGCTCTGATACCAATGCTTGTGGCACCCCGACTCAGAGGAAACCGGAACGCCCGGTATTCCAGCCCAGAGACAAGTCTTCTGGAATACGGCACTGTTGGCATAGAACAAATCAGCTCTTTATTACTATGGATAAGGATTACAAGGGTACAGGGATTACATCGGCACGGCGATACTACGCCTGCCCAGGGTAGCTCTATGCTAACAGCGGAACAACCCGAGGAAACGGAGTATCCTCGGCAGCGGAACAACGACAGCAGTGATGGACTCCACTCCGCAGGGACTCTGGCTGGAACGCTTATCCTAGCTCGCAAACTCGAAATCCTCGACAAGCAAGCGATCATGGCATGACCTGCAAACTAGCATGACACGCTAGGTGAGTACTTTGAATGTACTCGCAAGCTCACAGCAACCAGAGCAGTCAAGACAAGCATGGCACTTACAGGTTAAGCAGGTGTAAACATGATGATGCTAGAACAATATAAGCCTGGCATGGCATATACTACATGCAACAGGTTGCAACTTACTCTGTCGTGAGGTTACCTCGTAACCATCACCTGTAAGAACTTACCATCGAGTGTGCCACATAATAACCTCGGGACCAACCAAACTTGGTATTACAATACCGTAGTGATAACATGATCACAAGGAGCTTGGTCTTTACCGAGATCACCACATAACACCAAACCAAATCCGATATCCATGATACCACGGTGATCCTCTCGTGATCACGATCAACCAACAACGGTATCCTCGATACCGCGGTGATTCTCTCGCGATCACATAAAGATCAACCAACTTCTTTCTCACCGAACCGGGTTGTTATAAGCAAGATTATTATACTGTTGACCCATAGTGTGTCCTACTACGAACTGTGCCCATATCCGAGGACGCGGCTATCGACAGATTATACACTCTGCAGAGGTTAGTACACTGTACCCACACCACGGAACTCATGGCCTCGTGCTCCTGTTCGGGTGGACCAACGACGTTCCGACAAAACCCCATCTATTGCATGACACTCTCCCGGCCACTCTGACAAACTCCCTTTTGGGCTATGTCATGGGTGACCCCTGTGTCCTTCCGACACCTGCCACCGTCATGGCCAAACAAAACCATCCCAAACAGGGACCTGAGCTCAATACCGAAACTGGGTTCACAAGGTTATAGCCGCCTACCGGGCCAGGGTAGGACGCGCTCATAACCTTCCCTGGTTGGAGGCACCGGCGAGAGGCATGACAATAGACCAAGTTAGGGCTGCCCCATCCCAGCAAGTGTGGTTGCACTGGTGAGCTTGATTTGGTGGCGCACTATGAATCAGCCAACAGGTGTTCAAGTTCGATTATCATCCGGTTAAATTTGAATGATGACGTGCTGAGCTATGATAACAGGATGAACCATAACAGCAGATAAAGAAACATGCGGACATGTCATCATCTTCGCATGATCTACTGCCAGTGTTAACCATGAACATAATGCTACCAACGGGTACATGATAACTAGCAAGATGCGTATGGACAGAATATAAGGATGAGCAAGAACATGAGCATAGAACATGAGCATATATAGTAGTTTCAGACAGAATAACATGCACACATTAATAACTATTCTAGTGGGAAACCATAGCTACTGCAAATCCATCATGCAAATGGCTGTCGTGGCTTGCCTGGGTACGAAGAAACCACCGAGGAGAAGTGCGGAGTGTCCGCGGAAACGATTGCCGGAAATAGTTCTCTCTCGGAGGGGCTGTTTACGGGCAATGGCAAAATGGTCATTTTCACTATGTCAACACATTATGAAAATGACACCAGCAGATAGAGCTCGGCGAGACGAAGAAGTGGGCTTTGGATTCACCTCATTTGGAGCTACGGATGAAAAGATATAGAGGGTGGAAGATCAGGGACCAATCTGTAATAATATTACTACAGACAAGTCCCTGGGAGGAAAAAAAGAAAACGTATTCCCGGAACTACGCTTTCGGGACAGTGAAAACGTATTTCTGGTCGAAGCCGCAGCACATTACGCTTTCATTGAGACGAAAGCGTAAAATGGGAACTACGCTTCCACTTATCCCAGTCAGCAGAGGCGGGGCCGGGCGCCAGAGTCGCTGCCAGGTGGGGCCCGCTGCTGACATCTCTCCCTCCCACACCTCCTTCTTCTTCCCCAATGCGGCCACACACAGCCGAGTCAGAGGTGGCGCTGCGACGGCGATAGCCGGGGCTACCGGCCGTCTCCGGGAGCGTTCCGGCCACCGGCGTGCTCAGGGCGATGCAACACATCCATCCCTGCAGGGCACAGCCGCCGGAGAGGACCGAGACAAGCGGGACACCGACGCCGGAGGACGGTGGCTCAGTGGAACTTGGGGCGGCGGCCTGGGACACTCCGGCGACGAGCTGAGAGGACGGGGAGGGTCGCCGGACTCCGGGTGGTCTTTTGGTGGTGATGGGAAAGGGAGAAAAGGCTCAGCCGGCTCAAATTTAGTCGGGCATCGGCAATGGCCATAGCGGTGGTGGTGGAGCAGGAGCGGGTCTGAGGCTCCGGGAAGAGGACGGGGAGGACCAGGAGAGCGAGGTGGAGAGGTTGGTGAGGTGAAGCGAGGCGGGGTGCGGCTTTTATAGCCGGGCGGTGATGCCAGCACCGGATCCCGCCGCGGGGAAAATGCCGGCGTCCGCGTTGCGCTGGCAGTCGCGCTAGTGCCCGAGCCGCGTGGGGAGGTGACGGGAGAGGCAGGGGAGTTAAGAGCAAGGCGATGGCTTGCCGGGAAGCTGCCAGCCAGCTCGCCCCGTACGGCCACTATGCACGCACTTGGTCGTATACGGCGGCGAGGCTCGTCGGAGTTTGGAGAGGGTTCTGGAGTGGGTACATTGACGGTGGCGACGACGTCGGCACGATGGAACAAGGAAAGGCAGCGCGAGGTGGCCGGAGCGGTCATGTCCGATGCGGTCGGCGTGCAGAGCACGACTTTGGCTCGGGCAGACGCGTGGTCACCACGTGCATTGGCGCACGCGGCGCGCTCTGGCCTGTCCAGTCATGTCTAAACGGTAGTCCTTGCTCCCCAAGGTATCATAGAAATGATAGATCATCAAGAGAAGCCACGAGATAATGTGAGGCTTCTCTGGAACTTGGCTGTAGCAAACTTGACTGCTCAACTGTGATCAACAGAGACGTGTTAAGGGCCAAATGTGATGTCTGGGAGGTTTAGATTAAGAGGGACTACAGTCCTGTGAAGTTTGGAAGGATTTGGACAAGTATTTAGCATAGTTGCTTCACAACTGCCCAAATTGGTCCAGAAAATGAATCATGAAGTGGCACTCTAATAGATGCTTGGATTGATCTGAAATTTGGTGGCTAGGAGTTATTTGGATACATGAACACATTGTAAAAATTTCATACCATTTGGACATGCCAAAATAGTAATTCCTTCACAGTGTTCCCCTCTGGACAGAAACTAAAGGAAATTTTAGAGAAATATTGGATGAATGAAATGAGCCCAAATTGTGTATAGGGAGGTTATATAGGTAGAAGCATGTTCTGGAAATTATTCATGAATTATGGAGCAATAAAAATTATAGTTGCTTCACAACCCAAAATAATTACCAGAAACAAAGATTTGATGCTGTGATCACATAGATGATTGAATGATGCTAAAATTTAGTGGAGAGCTATGATTTGATCATATTAAGATGCTTGCAAAATTTCAACTCATTTGGATATGCCTAGCTTGCACTTCCTTCACAAGGCCTCTGTTTGAACAGAAACTTCTAAAAAATTGCTCAGGAATATCCACTAGGCAAATGAAGTTGAAATTTAGCATGTGGCAATGATATGGATAGTAAAGAGTGTCCAAAAAGTTTGAGAGCAAGCAAGCAAAGATAAAGGGTACTTGCTTCACAAACTGCCAGCTAGGGCAGAATCAGAAAAGAAATATTGGTGAAATATTTTTTGAACATGGCAAGGAAGTATTTTGACATATCTGAGGAAGATATGTCCCAAAGGGTTTATGAGAATTATTTGGGAATCTTTGGAATGCTGGAAATGTGGGTTGCTTCACAACCCAGGGCAGACATGGTTATTCCTTTAATAAGAAAAAGGGATATTCCCGAGAAAAAGAATATTGGGATTGGTCCAGGATGGAAATGGCAAGGTCTTAGGATGGTTTTGAGATTGACAAGCCCCTTGGAAGAGGAATCGAGGGTGATTTCTCCAGGTTTCAAGACCACTAAGCCACCAAAGGGCAAATCCAAACCAAAATCAAAAGAAAAAGAAAATGGGTAAAATCCAGGGTGTTACACAGAGCACTCGAGCGCCTTGGCGAAGTGACGCCCATGCGCCCAAGCACGACGCCAAGGTTGCGACCGAGCGCCGATGATGCCCTCAGGACGAGGGTCACCTTTGATACGACACCCACCTTCTTCCTCTTTGCAACGCCACCACTTCTAGTCGTCACAAAGGGGAAAGATGTGAGGACATACGCGACCAGCGCTCGATAAGGAAGGCAAGGGCACTTACTTGTCTGGGGCGGTCCACTTCCTCTTCCTCTTCTCTTCGGCGGAGGCCGATGCGCCTCCCCTCTCCTTCGGCGTGGCCCTGGTCTCGCTCCGAGGGCTAGCGGAATGGCCCCCAATGGGCTCCGCTGCGACATTGCTGACTGGAGTAGCGAAGGGAGTCCCCTGAGGGGCCTCGGCCGGTGAGGTCATGGCCGCATCAGCAGAGGCCTCCGTAAATGTCGCCTGCATGCCCGCCTCTTCGGCCGCCCCGCCAGGGCATGGAGAGCCCTCCGGAGGGGGCACTGCCGCGCCCTTGCTTGAGGCTGCCCGTTCGGATGCTCGCGTGGTCCGGGGAGTGGCTCCGACCGCCTGGGGAACCTGACGAAGTGCGGGGAGTCCTCGGCTAGGGGCTCATCGGCATCATCTTCATCCTCGAGGTTGCGAAGAAGCTCGCGATGCGACGGAGGGGATGCCCCCCCAGGCCATCATCCTCGGTCTCCTACGAGTCCTCCTCGCCACCGCTATTGCTGGAGGACACCACCATGGGGGAGTTGGGGTGGTTGGATGGCTCAAGCCCCAAGTCATTGAAGGCAGGCATGGCGGCGACCAGATCCTCCATGTCGTCGCGGCGGTACAGCGGGGCGTAGGCCTCGGGGATGTCCTCCGAAATGCAGCCAAGTAGGGCGACCAAGGCCGCGTCCAGCTCCTCGCATGTCAGGCCAGTGGAGCGCAGCCTCATCTCGTCCCCCGTGCCCTGGTACTCCCACAGGGGCTTCGAGTGCGACTGGAGCGGTGCCAAGCGTTGCGTGACTGTGTCAGGAACTCTTTCATAATCATCGCTCCCGTCAGCTGCCCCGCCTTCATGTGCGAGTCTATCTTCTCCAGGACAGGCCTCGATCGAAGGTCGGTAAGCTTGGTGGAGCTCCACTCGGGGACACGCGCCAGAAGCGCCTCCGGGGGCACCAAGAGCGGATCGGAACCCTGGGCGTCCAGGAAGACCCAGCGGTGCCGAAAGCCTTCCACCTTCTTCCCGGCTTTCAGGAGTGAGTTTCCGCTCTGAGCTGCGATGAAGGAAACTGATATGTCTCCAACGTATCTATAATTTTTGATTGTTCCATGCTATTATATTATCTGTTTTGGATGTTTTATATGCATTAATATGCTATTTTATATTATTTTTGGGACTAACCTATGAACCTAGAGCCCAGTGCCAGTTTCTATTTTTTCCTTGTTTTTGAGCCTCACAGAAAAGGAATACCAAACGGAGTCCAAACAGAATAAAACTTCACGATGATTTTTCTTGGACCAGAAGACACCCAGGGGACTTGGAGTCCAAGTCAGAAGAGCCACGAGGCGGCGACAAGGGTGGAGGGTGCGCCCTAGGGGGGGCGCCCCCTACCTTGTGGGCCCCTCGGGACTCCCCTGACCTAGCTCTTCCTCCTATATATTCACAAATATTCCAGAACCACCAGAGGCATCCACGAAAACACTTTTCCACCGCCGCAACCTTCTGTTCCCGTGAGATCCCATCTTGGGGCCTTTTCCGGCATCCCGCCGGAGGGGGAATCAATCACGGAGGGCTTCTACATCAACTCCATTGCCCTTCCGATGATGCGTGAGTAGTTTACCTCAGACCTATGGGTCCATAGCTAGTAGCTAGATGGCTTCTTCTCTCTCTTTGATTCTCAATACAACGTTCTCCTTGATGTTCTTGGAGATCTATCCGATGTAATCTTCTTTTGCGGTGTGTTTGTCGAGATCCAATGAATTGTGGATTTATGATCAGCTTATCTATGAATATTATTTGAAACTTCTCTGAATTATTTTATGCATGATTTAATATCTTTGTATTTCTCTTCGAATTATCGGTTTGGTTTGGCCAACTAGATTGGTTTTTCTTGCAATGGGAGAGGTGCTTAGCTTTGGGTTCAATCTTGCGTGATTTCACCCAGTGACAAAGTAGGGGTAGCGAGACACGTATTGCATTGTTGCCATCGAGGATAAAAAGATGGGGTTTTCATCATATTGCTTGAGTTAATTCCTCTACATCATGTCATCTTACTTAAGGCGTTACTCCGTTCTTTATGAACTTAATACTCTAGATGCATGCTGGATAGCGGTCGATGTGTGGAGTAATAGTAGTAGATGCAGGTAGGAGTCGGTCTACTTGACACGGATGTGATGCCTATATGCATAATCATTGCCTTGGATATCGTCATAACTTTGCGCTTTTCTATGAATTGCTCGACAATAATTTGTTCACCCACCGTATTATTTGCTTTCATGAGAGAAGCCTCTAGTGAAACCTATGGTCCCCGGGTCTATTTTCCATCATATTACTTTCCGATCTACTATTCTGCAATCTTTTATTTTTAGTTCTATATACCAAAAATCACAAAAAAATTTATCTTTTGTTTATTTATCTCTATCAGATCTCACCTTTGCAATTGACCGTGAAGGGATTGACAACCCCTTTATCGCGTTGGGTGCAAGTGTTTGATTGTTTGTGCAGGTGTTGGTGATTTGTGCGTTCTTCTCCTACTGGATTGATACCTTGGTTCTTAACTGAGGGAAATACTTACCTCTACTATGCTGCATCACCCTTTCCTCTTCAAGGGAAAAACCAACGCAAGCTCAAGAAGTAGCAGGAAGAATTTCTGGCGTCGTTGCCGGGGAGATCTACGCCAAGTCAAGATATACCAAGTACCCATCATAAACTCTCATCTCTTGCATTACATTATTCGCCATTTGCCTCTCGTTTTCCTCTCCCCCACTTCTAAAACGATTTTCAAAAATATTTGCCTTTTTATTTGCCTTCTTTCTGTTTGCCTCTATGTCTTACTCGGCTTGTTTGCTTGTCCGCTTGATATAATTGTGTGTTTATTGAAATTCAGAAACAAAAGTTTATGGATCCTCATCCACATGCTAATCTTTTTAAGATATCCAATTATGATGAACCAATTGCTAGTGAGTTTTGTGCACTAGATTATCTTTATGAAGTTTTGCTTGAAATTCGTGAATCTGAAAATTGTGATGAAGAAATTTATGAAGTGATTCATGATAGCGCCTTGAATAAAAAGCATGATTGCAATGGTTTTTCTATAAATTCTATTGATGTCAATTGTGCTAATAATATGCAAAACCCTAAGCTTGGGGATGCTAGTTTTGCTATGTCCACTACTTATTGCAATGATCATGATTGGGGTGATTTTTCTTATGATCTTGAAAATGTATTTAAGCCTCATGATGAATATGTTTGCAATAATATTGAAAGTGGGTTTGGAAGAGTGTCAACTCTAGGTAATATTGATCCCACTACTTTGGAGTATGATCAATCTTATGAATTTTTTAATAAAAGTGGGCTTGGAGAGGTCATGACTTTATTTGATGATAATCCCACTATTTTGGAAGAGTGTCAACTTTGTATGCATGTGGATCATGAAGAGAATATTTTATGTGATAGTTATATTGTTGAATTTGATTATGATCCTGCATGTAATTATTATGAGAGAGGAAAATATGGTCGTAGAAATTTTCATGTTACTAAATTACCACTCGTTATGTTGAGATTGCTATTGTTTCTTTCTTCTTCCTTGCATATGCTAGTCTTTGCTTGTCTTGATAATTTGTTTGCTTATAAAATGCCTATGCATAGGAAGTATGTTAGACTTAAATATGTTTGTCACATGTTTTATGATGCTCCCTTCGTGTTTCAATTATTATCTTTTATGTGAGCATCATTGAATTATTAATGCCTAGCTAAAAGGCTTTAAAGAAAAGCGCTTGTTGGGAGTCAACCCAATATTTTTATTTTCTATTTTTGAATAAATTTTTCATCTAGCCTCTGGATAGATGTGTTTTGGTGTTTTAATTAGTGTTTGTGCCAAGTAAGACCTTTGGGATGGCTTACGGTGATAGTTGATTTGATCTTGCTGAAAAACAGAAACTTTTGTGTCCATTCACAGAATTTTAGTAATTCACTGGAGCGTTGAAAACCCTGATTTTTTCACACGAGATTGATATACAAAGTGGCTATGTTGTCCTAATTTTTCAGAATTTTGGAGTTACATAAGTATTATAACAATTCAGATCTTCGTAGACTGTTCTGTTTTTTGACAGATTCTGTTTTCTTTGTGTTGTTTGCTTATTTTGATGAATCTATGGGTAATATCGGGGGGTATGAGCCATGGAGAAGTTGGAATACAGTAGATATTACACCAATATAAATAAAGAATGAGTTCACAACATTACCAAAAGTGGTGATTTTATTTTCTTGTACTAACGGATCTCACGAGTTTTCTGTTGAGTTTTGTGTTGTGAAGTTTTCAAGTTTTGGGTAAAGATTTGATGGACTATGGAATAAGGAGTGGCAAGAGCCTAAGATTGGGGATGTCCAGGCACCCCAAGGTAATATTCAAGGACAACCAAGAGCCTAAGCTTGGGGATGCCCCGAAAGGCAGCCCCTCTTTCGTCTTCGTCTACTGGTAAATTTACTTGAGGCTATATTTTTATTCACCACATGATATGTGTTTTGCTTGGAGCGTCTTGTATGATATGAGTCTTTGATTTTTAGTTTTCCACAATCATCCTTTCTATACACACCTTTTGATAGGGACACGCATGAATCGTTATTTATTAGAATACTCTATGTGCTTCACTTATATCTTTTGAGCTAGGCAATCTTGCTCTAGTGCTTCACTTATATCTTTTTAGAGCACGGCGGTGGTTTTATTTTATATAAATTGTTGAACTCTCATGCTTCACTTATATTATTTTGAGAGTCTTTCTAAACAGCATGGTAATTTGCTTTGGTTATAAATTTAGTCCTAATATGATAGGCATCCAAGAGGTATATAATAAAAACTTCCATATAAAGTGCATTGAATACTATGTGAAGTTTGATTCCTTATGATTGTTTTGAGATATAAAGATGGTGGTATTAGAGTCATGCTAGTGATTAATTGTGGATTGTAGAAATACTTGTGTTAAAGTTTGTGATTCCCGTAGCTTGCATGTATGATGAACCGTTATGTAACGAAGTTGGAGCATGAGGTATTTATTGATTGTCTTCCTTATGAGTGGCGGTCGGGGACGAGCGATGGTCTTTTCCTACCAATCTATCCCCCTAGGAGCATGCGCGTAGTACTTCATTTCGATGACTAATAGATTTTTGCAATAAGTATGTGAGTTCTTTATGACTAATGTTGAGTCCATGGATTATACACACTCTCACCCTTCCACCTTTGCTAGCCTCTCTAGTACCGCGCAACTTTCGCCAGTGCCATACACCTACCTTTTACCTTCCTCAAAACAGCCACCATACCTACCTATTATGGCATTTCCATAGCCATTCCGAGATATATTGCCATGCAACTTTCCACCATTCCGTTTTATTATGACACGCTCCATCATTGTCATATTGCTTTGCATGATCATGTAGTTGACATAGTATTTGTGGCAAAGCCACCGTTCATAATTTTTATACATGTCACTCATGAGTCCTTTCACATCCCGGTATACCGCCGGAGGCATTCATATAGAGTCATATTTTGTTCTAAGTATCGGGTTGTAATTCTTGAGTTGTAAGTAAATAAAAGTGTGATGATCTTTATTATTAGAGCATTGTCCCATGTGAGGAAAAAATAAAAGAGGTCAAAGAAGCCCAACAAAAATAAGAGAGAAAAGAGAGAAGGGGCAATGTTACTATCCTTTTTCCACACTTGTGCTTCAAAGTAGCACCATGATCTTCATGATAGAGAGTCTCCTATGTTGTCACTTTCATATACTAGTGGGAATTTTTCATTATAGAACTTGGCTTGTATATTCCAATGATGGGCTTCCTCAAATTGCCCTAGGTCTTCGTGAGCAAGCAAGTTGGATGCACACCCACTTAGTTTCTTTTTGAGCTTTCATAAACTTATAGCTCTAGTGCATCTGTTGCATGGCAATCCCTACTCATTCACATTGATATCTATTGATGGGCATCTCCATAGCCCGTTGATACGCCCACCATATTCTATTCCACCTATAGTGCTATGTCCATGGCTCACGCTCATGTATTGCGTGAAAGTTGAAAAGGTTTGAGAACATCAAAAGTATGAAACAATTGCTTGGCTTGTCATCGGGGTTGTGCATGATTTGAGTACTTTGTGTGATGAAGATGGAGCATAGCTAGACTATATGATTTTGTAGGGATAGCTTTCTTTGGCCATGTTTTTTTGAGAAGACATGATTGCTTTATTAGTATGCTTGAAGTATTATTGTTTTTATATCAATATTAAACTTTTGTTTTAAATCTTATGGATCTGAACATTCATGCCACAATAAAGAAAATTACATGGATAAGTATGTTAGGTAGCATTCCACATCAAAAATTCTGTTTTTATTATTTACCTACTCGAGGACGAGCAGGAATTAAGCTTGGGGATGCTTGATACGTCTCCAATGTATCTATAATTTTTTATTGTTCCATGCTATTATATTATCTGTTTCAGATGTTTTATATGCATTAATATGCTATTTTATATTATTTTTGGGACTAACCTATTAACCTAGAGCCCAGTGCCAGTTTCTGTTTTTTCCTTGTTTTTGAGCCTCGCAGAAAATGAATACCAAACGGAGTCCAAACGGAATAGAACTTCATGTGATTTTTCTTGGACCAGAAGACACCCAGGGCGACGAGGCGGTGACAAGGGTGGAGGGCACGCCCTAGGGGGGGGGGGGCGCCCCTACCTTGTGGGCCCCTCGGGACTCCCCTGACCTCGCTCTTCCTCCTATATATTCACAAATATTCCAGAACCACCAGAGGCATCCACGAAAACACTTTTCCACCTCCGCAACCTTCTATTCCCGTGAGATCCCATCTTGGGGCCTCTTCCGCCATCCCGCCGGAGGGGGAATCGATAACGGAGGGCTTCTACATCAACTCCATTTCCCTTTCGATGATGCGTGAGTAGTTTACCTCAGACCTACGGGTCCATAGCTAGTAGCTAGATGGCTTCTTCTCTCTCTTTGATTCTCAATACAACATTCTTGTTGATGTTCTTGGAGATCTATCCGATGTAATCTTCTTTTGCGGTGTGTTTGTCGAGATCCGATGAATTGTGGATTTATGATCAACTTATCTATGAATATTATTTGAATCTTCTCTGAATTATTTTATGCATGATTTAATATCTTTGTATTTCTCTTCGAATTATCGGTTTGGTTTGGCCAACTAGATTGGTTTTTCTTCCAATGGGAGAGGTGCTTAGCTTTGGGTTCAATCTTGCGTGATTTCACCCAGTGACAAAGTAGAGGTAGTGAGACACATATTGCATTGTTGCCATCGAGGATAAAAAATGGGGTTTTCATCATATTGCTTGAGTTAATTCCTCTACATTACGTCATCTTACTTAAGGCGTTACTCCGTTCTTTATGAACTTAATACTCTAGATGCATGCTGGATAGCGGTCGATGTGTGGATTATTAGTAGTAGATGCAGGCAGGAGTCGGTCTACTTGACACGGACGTGATGCCTATATGCATAATCATTGCCTTGGGTATCATCATAACTTTGCGCTTTTCTATCGATTGCTCGACAGTAATTTGTTCACCCACCGTATTATTTGCCTTCATGAGAGAAGCCTCTAGTGAAACATATGGTCCCCGGGTCTATTTTACATCATATTACTTTCCGATCTACTATTCTGCAATCTTTTATTTTCAGATCTATATACCAACAACCCCAAAAATATTTTATCTTTTGTTTATTTATCTCTATCAGATCTCACCTTTGCAATTGACCGTGAAGGGATTGACAACCCCTTTATTGTTTTGGGTGCAAGTGTTTGATTGTTTGTGCAGGTGTTGGTGATTTGTGCGTTCTTCTCCTACTGGATTGATACCTTGGTTCTTAACTGAGGGAAATACTTACCTCTACTATGCTGCATCACCCTTTCCTCTTCAAGAGAAAAACCAACGCAAGCTCAAGAAGTAGCAGAAACGCACGCGGATCGTTGGTCTCGGAAATCGCAAGCTGAAGAAGTTGCGGAAGAGAGCCACCGAGGGCCTCACGCCCATGAAGGCCTCGCAGTAGAAGGCAAAGATGGACAGGAGGAGAATGGAGTTGGGATGGAGATGGAGGGCATGGATCTTGTAATGCCCAAGGATGGCATAGAGGAACCCCGAGAAGGGCGGGACGAGCCCAGCGAAGACACTATGGAAGAAGTAGGGGTAGGCCGACTTCGCCAAGGTGCTTCGCTCCACGGAGCCGGGCCAGATCAGAGTGTCGCCCCACTCATTTGTGTCTCCCGCCGTCAATGGTAGCACCGGGCCGAGGTCCTCCTGCTTGGCAATAGTGGAGGCCGTGAGCGCCGGCGGAAGAGAAGAAGGGGCCGTGGCCGGGGCCACGGGTTTGGATTTCCTGGTGGGCGCCATCCGAGAAATCCTTGGCGATGAGGGGAATAGAAGGAAGGACGGCGCCTCGTCTGGATCTAGAGGAACCTCTCATGAAGGAAAGGGGATCTTAGCGGGAGGAAGAAGGCGCAAACTAGGAGAGCAATGATGGCTCTGCGACATGCGCCAGGTTTTTGTCAGCCTGCGCAGTTGTCATGGCCACATGGGGAAGTTGAGGCATCTGCGTCCCTTTGTGCGCCATGCGTCACGCCTGGCCCGCAGGCGGATAGGGCCCGCGTCGCTTTACCCTCGCCTCTTGTCTTCGCCTCGAAGCCAGGTCGAGCGCGCTGTGGGCCCATGGGCTACTGTCGGTGTTCTGGGAACGGGGGTACCCAGACCTGCCTGCCTGCGGCCCAGCGTGCGACTTCATCAATGGCACGGCGCGGCCCAGCTCCAGGACTCCATAGCCGAGACCCTCGCAAGGGCCCCGCGTCTCGCGAGGCGAACAACATCAAGGGCTCCCGAAGAACGGCCTCCCCAGGCTGCCTCCCGAGAGGCAGATATCTCTATGCTGTCACCCCACCTCACAAGGCTCGCGGTGAGGGTGAGCCATGACAACCGAGGCCAGGAGGGCGCCAGCGGGCGCAGTCCAGGACAGTTTCTTCTTTGGTGCTAAGGAGGCAAGGATGAGCGCGGGTTCCCAAGGCATTTCCCAAAGGTTTCCATTCTTGTGCAACAAGACCAAGACCACGGGCTCGGCAGAACGGAGGTCATCACCGGGCCCACACCTACGTCACGACCAGAAGCTTTGCAGGCGAAGACCACCTTTAGTCAGGATAGGGTGTACTCCTGTCCCCTTTCGTATTTGGCCATTGTGGTATCCCTTCCTGCCTAAGCTATGAGGGAAGAGGACCAACGCCTCTATGAGTATAGGTTAGTCTCCATAGTAGAGAGGGACAGAAGAGATCCGTCCGTCCTTGAGCTCTCCTGAGACAGCTCACATTTGTACTAGTTCATGCTCAACCTCCTCGCGAGGCAATCCACTACAAAGCAAGAGTTGGGTTTTACACCGCAAGGTGGCCCGAACCTGGGTAAACCATCGTGTCCATTTCTTCTTCCCATTCGGCGCGTGCGCAACAAGATCAGGCCGTGAGGGTGGCGAGCGGAGTGTTGTCATGAAGCGAGATCCTTCATACGCGCCCCAGAGTTCGAACCTAGTTTGGGTCCGCGAAATCTAGACTCCGACACTGCTGCTCGTTGTTGGCAGCCACTTGGAGCACCATTAGAGCCTCGCAGGATACCCTCTAAGAATTTGTCGTGGTGGGTGTGCTTCTTGCAATACTGGGGCACGATCGAAAGATTGAAGAGACACACAGATTAAATGGCCGCTATAATAAATGGGGGCCGGACGGCCTATAATTGTCACGTCTTGTCAGCGCATTCATAGCGGAGGATTCCAGTGCACGCTTGAGCACCTCACACGTGTTTCGTTTGACCACGCGTGGGCTCGAAGAGGCGTCAAATGTATCGTTTGTGAGCCTGTTCCCACGCAACTGCGCCGCGCGCAACCTCGCAAGCTTCCCGCTCGGCTAGTTTGGCCATGGGTTGTCTATAAGAGGGGAAAATCATGGGCATTTATTGGCAAAAAGCGTTGCAAAAACGAAGTGTGTGGAATGACTTAGATCATAAGTTTACCCATGGGTGATGAGGTCAAAGTTACATAGAAGGGTAATGATGGACACTCGATTGCGATAATTAATTCTGTTCTCTACAGGGCACACGGTTGAAGAAACCAACTATGTGTAATAATGTCGAATATTGGAGTCGAGTACGCTATACAGATTGTTTGCGATGAGATCAATAGGGGAAACACATTCGAGAATGCTAAATAAAATCTAAGTCCATTGCATATTAAGGTCAAAATAGTACTACCAATATACGAGTCTCATACGATGCCATTTCAATGATTGTACCACAAAAGCCCGAAATATTACAAGGTTCAAATTCTAGAGTTATATGGCTCAAATTCGAAGATTACAAGGTTCAAAATGATATTAGAAATGAAATTCAGCTCATGCAGCTGCAAACACCCGCGCTGATCAGCTGAACATGGATATAAGAGAGGTTCAAACTTCATCATTTCTGCAAAGGGATCAGCCACTGAAAAGTCATGTATGGGGTTGACATAATGACTTCCGATTACTCTGTTAACTGAAGTTCCAAAATGAAATTCAGCTTCTTCAGAGACTTTTCCATTCTGCCGCAGCCGCCGGCGCTGATCAACAAACCATTCATTTTTGCGAAAGAAATGTAGGGCAAACCTCATTACCTTCAACACCCTTGCTCTGACAACAAAGAACCTAGCGAATATAATCTCCGGTAAGGTCCCTCGGTAGGAGTTCAAAGTAATTTATGAGAGATGCACATCTAGGCATTCGATGTGATTGTTATATATATTGTATCACATTATCCACCACTGAGCCTAATCTTATCTGCAAAAGAAGAGAACATATTAGTGCCTACATGCAGTTTTGAACACTACTACATGCCTATTTGGTTTGCAGGATTTCTAAAATACACTAACGTGCCATCTTCGATCCTACATGATTAAGATGGGAATTTGATTACGATCTAGAAAAATGTAGCCTTCTTCACAAGAGGTTGGAGTGGATGAAAATTTTCCTAAGAAAACTAGTATAGATGAATCCAATATGGGGGGGGGGGGGGAATATGTATGTACTAAAATCCTCCAAAATTCCTTCAGAAATCATAGTACATTGTCATTGTAAACTTGGGAATAGGTACCAAAAATTGAACTCCCGTATTGTTAACATTTAACAGGAAAGGAACATCACCTTGATATATAGCTTCTCCAGGCACGAAAATCATCTCAGGAAACTGAGAACTTGGTCCAGGTTGGGGCCGATAGATTCTAGTGCCAAGACCTTCACTACGCGCAGATTCAGTGTCAAGCTTGTCGGAATCATTTTCTGGATGACAGATGAACATACATCTTCAAGATTAGAAATAATTTTAATTTCAAGGAGAGGAAGAAGGTGACTGTTGTACCTGAAATGACATTGATCGGCGCAGAAATAACTTTGAATCATTGGTGTGGATCCAATAACAAGTTCAGAGTATTGGACAGACGAGTAGCCCACCACTGTCAATTTCGGCGCAGAAATGACATTGATTCTTGTTGGACCTTGTTGATTAACTATAGGTAATCTCTCAAGTGAAGGCGTGTCCTCATTGACCATACCATGATGCACCTTTTGTGACCCCTTGTTGCAGCACCAGTGGCACACATAAATAGTCCGGGTAGTTAGGGAGGTGATGTGGAAGCTACTCAACCCATTGATCGCCTAAAGAAGAAGGTGCTCGAGTGCAGTACTGTCGCGGAGCAGGCACTCCATGTCTTACTTTGGGATGCAGACAGTGGCGAACTCGAGGTGCTTCAGTCATGGTAGAAAAAGAGCGGACACGTCATTAGGGGGGGGGGACGACAGTTCATGAACCTGGCAAGGCGCAGCGTGGGCGCGAGGCAGAGTGTGGACGTTGGCAGCAAGCGCATATGCCCATCATTAAAACTGAGTTCCTCGAGCTGATCTAGGGCAGGGGATCGGAACCACTCGTTAAGCTTGGCTCGGTCCTTGCCGTTGGAATGGAACTTGCCCGTGATAAGGCCTCTCATTGGACCATAGTGACTGCCGAGGATTTGGGACAATGCGTCCAAGCTTTTGCGATAGCCATGGCAGAGCTTGTGGGCGTCGACAAGGTCGAGAGGGGTGGAGTGCCATAGGGGGTGCCACCACCGGGAAAAGACGGTTGTTTGCGGCCCATATTTGATTGTGAGGAGGGAGATGATGAATATCAACATATCATCGAGGAGGCTGCTGATGAAGTCTAGGCCTGCTGGAGTCGCTTGCGGTTCTTGCTCGACCCGCCTCCGCTTGTTGGCAGCCTCGTCCTGCACCTCCGGAGTCTCCTTGTCGGTGGCGCTTTTTGATAGAAGTGGAAGTACGGGGAATATTTAGTTAAAACAGGGCAAAAGAAAAGTGTTTTGGTAACTAGAAGTTAGTAGGTAGGAAGAGAGTAAGAAAATGGAATAACAATTGATTGCTTAAATACTACACAATTCCTTTGATATTGCCGGGTAAGTCAACATGCAGATACTTGAAAAGAACACTTACTTCGAAGAAAGTCTGGACGGATAATATCGTCGGGGAAGTTAGCATATATCTCGTGACCAGGCTCTTTTGTGTGAAGTGCAATTTTAGTGCCAGCTTTCACTACATAAAACTTAGAAATTTCTGTCCAAAGGCCCGTGCCAAAATAGGAGTGACCATGTTTATCAAGGCTTATAGAAGCAACGATTGTAAATCCATGGTTTGTGTTCAGTATGACATCCCTGCAGTCTTCAGTTATGTAAAGGGCAAGATTGTGTACTACAGATGCTGTTGCATAGCAAGGGATGTACTGCAGAAAATGGTAAGATTCTTAAAGAATATGGTAACATGCAAATATGAGAGTAATTGAAAGATCAGTACATCAGTTCAAATGAAAGGACAAAAATTTATAATTAAATAGATAGTGTAACCATGATGTCATGGAAATATGAGAGTCATCGAAAGAACAATACATCATTAATTTTCCTAATATAGAAAGAAGAAAAAAAAATCCTATTTGATGTATATGTCGGCGTTCTTGGAACCTGGGTACCCAGACTTGCCTGCCTGCGGCCCATGGCGTGGCTCCACTGACGGCCTGGTACGGCCTAGTTTCGACACCGACAAGACAAGACCCTCATGAGGGGCCGAGCCTTGCGAGGCGGATGACGCCAAGACCTCCTGAGGGAGCGGCCACCCCTGGGCTGCTCCGAAGGAGTGGAGTTTCCTATGCAGGTGTCCAACCTCATGAGGTTGCGGTGACACAAGCCATGACGACCAAGGCCAGGCAGGCGCCAGCGGGCGTAGAGGAGCAGGTTTCCTCTTTGGTGCTAAGGAGGCAAGCGCAGGCGCGGGGTCCCGAGGAATCAGCAAAAGGTTTCCATTCCCGTGCAACGAGACCAAGACCGCCAGGACGGCAGGACGGATGTCATCGCTGAGCCCACCGCAGCGTCACGACCAGAGCTTTGCAGGAGAAGACCACCTTTCGTCATGATAAGATGAACTACTTGTCCCCATTCAAATTGGCCATTGTGGAATCCCTTCCCGCCTACATTTTCGGGGAAGAGGACCAAGGCCACTATAAAGATAGGTTAGCCACCACCATAGAGGGGATGGATTCCCCGAGCAACTCACTCTCACCAGAGCAGGCCTCGCGAGCTTGTTCATCCTCTGTACTAGTTCATCCTCAGCCCCTCGTGAGGCTAATCCACCACAAAGTAGGAGTAGGGTCTTACACCGCAAGGTGGCCCGAACCTGGGTAAACTACCGTGTTCATCTTCTTTCTTGTTCATCGAGCTAGGCTATAGGCCGACAGGCCGATTGGCTGGAGAGGTTGAGTTCTTCGCACACGCCCCAGAGTTCGAACCTTTCTTGGGTCTGCGGAGCCCTGAATCCAACATTTGGCGCGCCAGGTAGGGGCGTGTCGAAGCTCTACCCCTCTCATCAACCGAGCGCCGCCTGCACTACGCGCCTCCCATGGCAGGTGCCGCCCCACTCACCGAGCCGCTGGGCACACTTGGAGCCGCGGCGGGCCATCGGGCCTTCTCCCCCGCCCTACAGTAGGTGCGGTGGCCGCCGAAGTTCAGGCCGACGCTGCCCCCGCGGGGGACCCCATGGAGTTCCTTCGCCTGTACGAGCTGAGCATCGAGGCGGCAGGTAGCGACGAGAAGGTCATGGTGAACTGGCTCCCCATGGCTCTCATGGGCGTGCCGCGTTCCTGGATGCTTAGCCTGCCGGAGTTGTCGGTGGCCTCCTGGAAGGAGCTGCGCGGTCAGTTCATCGGGCGCTTCACGGCGCCGGTGCCCCATGCCATTGCGGCCATCCTTGGTGGGTCGCAGGCACCGGCCTCGGGTTGCCACGTCAAGCAGTTCTACCGGCAGATGGGGGCCACCCAGCCGCGGCAGGGGGCTCTTTCGGGCTGGCTGGCACCTGAAACCGGCATCACCGTCGACTCCAGGGATCACCCCAAGACTACGGTCAGTGCAGGCGTGCTTCCCTTGCTCTGCTCGCCGACCATCAGCAACGTCCTCATCACCAAGACGCTCATCGACGATGGCGCGAGCCTCAACGTTCAATCCGTCGAGACGTTCGAGACGCTCCAAGTGCCATACGACCAGCTCCTCCCCACCAAGCCTTTCTCAGGGGTGACCGATGGCTCCACTGTCCCCATAGGGCAGATCCGCCTCCCTGTCACCTTCGGCCAGCGCGACAACTACCACACCGAGCTCATCGACTTCGACGTCACCCATATTCACCTTCCGTACAACGCCATCCTCGGGTATCCGGCCCTCGCCAAGTTCACGGCGGCGATGCACCACGGCTACAACGTCCTCAAGATGCCAGGGAGTGGCGGCATTATCATAGTCGCCTGCAATGAAAAGGTTCCGGTGTGCTCCCTTGAGTGCGCCTACCAGGCTGCGGCAGTTGAGAATTCAGACGACGAGGGTGCCGCTCGACCTCCTGAGGCCATCCCCAAGAAGAAGAAGCAGCTCCTCCCCAAGGGCCGTCAGGAGGCTAGCGCGCCCGACGACCGTGCCTTAGGCCCCGCGCCCACTGCTGGGGCGCCTTTCCCTCTCGCATAGGAAGGCGTGCCCGGCGCCCCTCTCAGGACGGTCTCGGGGGCTCTTCTCTGGAGGGCCTCTGACCTGACCAGCATCACGAGGGAGGCGTTCGGGCACCACGTGGAGGCGTGCTTCAACGCGCGCCTCCATGAGCAAGGCGCAAGGCGCCAGGCGCCAGACGCTCAGGAGTTCATCACCAAGGAAATCGAGGAGCTCCAGGAGGCGCAAGCCATGCGTGGCGAGCGTCGCCCCGCATCGTCCAGTGCAGCTGCCGCCCCTGACATGGGTAGCGAGCTGTGCGTCTGCGTCAACATCCCAGGTCTCAACAGGGTTGCCTCTCAGGAGCTCTTCTGGCCATCCCGTATTGGGCGGAGTGGGTGCTGCCCCTGCAGCTACGTCCGCATGCCGTTCGGCCTGCTGAACATGGCTGCCTCACACCAGCGATACCTGCAGGGCGTCCTGGCAGCTCACGAGGCCCGGGGCCAGGCGGTCCTGGCGGAGGAGGTGTCGGACCCTCGCGAGCCTCCTGGGCCTCCAGAGCCCCCCGAGCCTCAGGAGCCAGCCGGCTCGTGAGGAGCGACCTCCATAGCACGCATCTTCAGCTACTCCAACACCTCTACGACAACGGTGCCAGGTGACTTTTTAGTTTGTTCAATTGAGGGCACCCCTCGGGCTGCATTATCCTCAAGCTGCCAGGGCCCGTGCCTACAACATGTATCATTTTGTACATGTATCAAAACTGGCTTCGCCCTTCCATGAATTGCTTAATATTATCACCTGCATGTCCGGTGCTTCTCCACCATGAATGTTGTGTGCCCTCACGAGCCCGCCCGCGACCGCCTCATGATTAAGGACTGGCACGGCGTCTGTGCTCGGGTTCGTCCCTGCAACGTCGCTAAACCCAAGTGGATGAGCTCTGTCTCGCGGGCTAGCTCCCGTGCACGTCACCTCCCATGGTCCTTGGTGCCTTGTTCACGCATGAGCTAATCGAGAGCGAATGAGTTAGGGCGCGCGACCCGGTGCCTCGCCTCCACGGGAGCCGCGCACCGGTTGTTTTTATTTAGGATTGTTGCAGGAGAAGACTGGGCACGACGTCTGTGCTCGGGTCCGTCCCTGCAGCGTCGATAAACCCAACGGCTGAGCTCTATCTGGCGGGCCGGTCCCGTTCACGTCACCTCCTGGGGTCGTTGGTGCTTGGCCTTCTCATGCGATGTCCTCCGGAGATTCACTCAGCGCAGGCCACCCCAACATCTCTCGTGATTTTAACAGGCACCCCGTAACAAAATTCAGGCGCAACCCACCTTGAGGTAGGGCCTCGTGAGTCCCGCGCTGGCTCACGGGTGCCCATATACACCTCCTCCAGTCCGGCCGTGCAAGCCACATGTCCGGACAGGGCTGTACACGCCCTGGAGTCTTCCCTCAGAGGGAACTCCCACCCATGCACCAGTGGAAGCCCCATGCTCCGCGCTGGCGGACGACACGGTCGAGGAGCGACTATGCCCATGTACTAGTGGAAGCCCCATGCTCTGCGCTGGCGGACGACACGGTCAAGGAGCGGCTATGCCCACGCTAAAGTGGAAGCACCATGCTCCGCGCTGGTGAATAAACAACTGAGGGTGGCCCCCGTGGCCGCATCAACCTCAGGATAGCCTTTCGGCTCTTCGCCCGGCAACACCTCATGGCTTTCCCCTAGAGAGGCCCACGCGAGGGGGCTGGGCACGGGGGCTATGCCCAGGCCATGCCTGGTGCATGCCACCTTACTTGTTTTCTTGCATCCCTCCTAGGCAAAACCGGGTGAGCGAAGGTATGGAGGACTCTGAATTACCTTGTGCGGCTGCTTGTTTCTCCTTCATGAGGGTCGTTCGTACATCAAGGGGGACCCCTGAGCATCGCACCTCAGGGGCCTCACTAGTCACGTAGCCCCTCGCCCCTTGGTCTCGTCCTGGTGATCCGGACGCCCCCAACGGCGGTCGAGGTACGCGCGGGGCTGGGCCCTGCCGACGCAGAACATCGAGGCTGTTCGTACGTCAAGGGGGGCCCCTGAGCATCGCGCCTCAGGGGCCTCACTACTCACGTAGCCCCTCGCCCCTTGGTCTCGTCCTGGTGATCCGGACGCCCCAATGGTGGACGAGGTACGCGCAGGGCTGGGCCTTGCCGACGCAGAACGCTGAGGCAAACACAAAGGAAACCAAGCACGAAAGAGAAATCACGGAGTTCTAACAAGTTATTACAAAACACAATGTTCTACGAGTTCAAACAGAAGTTCTCACGCCTCCGCGAGGCACCATGAATGTTGCAGGGTCAACTAGGAAGAAGCACCGCCATCGCCTTGGTGGCCGCCATCGCTTGCCTTGGGAAGCCCGTCGTCGATGACGCTCCCACCACCTTCGCCGCCGGCTTCTGTCACCGCATCTGCGGGGTCGGGGATGCAGAGGAACTTCCCCCACAAGGCCTCCACCTGCTCCTTCACGGCCTTGGCAGCAGAGGTGCGGGATTCAAGGGCCACTGGCTCGATCAACGCACTGAGGTCGAAGCTTGGGTCCTGGAGGTGGAGGTGGCTGAGGACGCGCGTTGTGGCCGAGGTGAAGAGCACGCGGCACTCTCCCTCCACCGCGGAATCCATCCCAGCGGCGACGCCCTCAAGCGCCTCCGCAAGCTTGGGGAGAAGCCTAGCCAGGCCATCCTCCAGAGTTGCCAGCGGCTCCTCGTACCCCCCTCCATAAAGGGAGCGCAGCGCCTTGCGAGACCTGAGTTCGGAGGAGACCAAGGCTTCGCGTCCCGCGGCCGCCATTTTCTCGACGGTGGCGAGGGTCTTCTCCCTGGCCTCCAGCTGGGCTGTCGCCTTAGAGATGAGCTGGGCATGGGACGCCCGCGCCTCGTCCACCTCCTCCCTCAGCTTTCCCAGGTGGTCCCGCTCCGCGGCTTGGTCCTTGGCTGCCTGGTCAGTTTGGCGTCGCGGTCGGCGAGCATCGCCTCGCGGGCCTTGAGCTCCTCCTCCTGCTGATGGAGCTGTTGGGTGTGGGCGACCTGCGCATCACGGAGAGCTTTCAGCTCAGTCTCTGCCTTGCTGCAGTGCCCCTCGGTGGATGATGCGTCGGCCAGCGCCGCGTCGTGAGCCCTCGCGGCCTCCTCGGCCTCCTTCCTGCTCTCCGCGGTGGCGGCCTCGGTCCGACTCCAGGCCGCCCTGGTGGACGCATTGGTCTGGAGCCATCCTGAGATCAGCCCCATGCGCTCCCTCGCCCCGCGCTTGTCGGCGCCCTGAAGATCAGTCCGGAGCTGGTCCAGCGCGTTGAAGGCCTCCTCCAGAGCCCCGGGCCCGACAAGGGGGCTGCGGTCCGCCAGCACAAGGGCCTGGGGAGGAGACGGTGTCAGTGTGGGAACTGGCGTCGCCACAGCTGCATGGCCAGCTTGAGGCTTTGGAGCCCCCGAACCCCCCGCGGGCACAACTGGGACGGGCGGCTCCGGAGCCTGCTAGCCTGCGGAAGTAGGCTCCTCCTGAGGCACCACCACCGTACCATTGGGGGCCCGCTCTATCGCAGGGGCGTGCGAGGCGACCTCCTGAGCTTGCGCTAGGGCCACCGCGGCCCTGGCGAGCGGTGGTGCCTTGGGGGCCCCGACGTCCTCCTTCTTCTTCTTCACCACGGCACCCACCCTGGTCATCGGGGGGGGGGAGTGCTGTGAGTACGGTATCAAAAGGCGGCAAACAAAAACAAGGCAGGACGCTTACTCGTCAGAGGCAATGTACGCTCTCTTCCTGGCCAGGGTCAGGGCATCTTCGACCTTCTTAGGCGCGGCCTTGGCCGCGTCCTGAGGGTTGATGGGGCGCATGACGGCCGGCTTCGATGTGGCGCCGGTAAACGGAAATGCCAGGGCGCCTCCCCGAGGAGGGGGCACTGCCCTGCTCTTCTTCGGGATCACTCGTCCCGGCCTCCGCAGGGCCGGAGGAGTGACCTCGGACCTCGTGACGACCCCGGTGGAGTGTGGGGATTCCACGACCGGGGGCTCGGCGGCGTCATCATCAACGGGGAGGCCGCGGAGAAGCTCGCTCTGGGATGGAGGGGAGGTCTCCGCCGTGTCGTCCACGGTCGCCTCTGAGTCCTCCTCCCCCTCTTCCTCGGCGTCGTCGCCAGAAGACACCAGCACCGGGGGGTTGGGGAGCTCGGGGAAGATGGGCATGGTGGCGACCAGCGCTGCCCCGTCGGCACGGCGGTACAGCGGGATGTGGGCCGCCGGGAGGCTGCCCGTATCCCTCTCAAGCAAGGTATGCATGGCCTTGTCTAGCTCCTCGCCCGTTAAGCTCCCTGGGCGTAGCCACATGTCGTCCTCTGCACCCTTGAACTCCCACATGGGGCGCGAGTGCGCCTGAAGCAAGGCGCTTTGTCAGGAACTCCTTGACAAGCATGGCCCCGTCAGCACCCCGGCCTCCATGTCCGCCATCATCTTCTTCAAGACCGGCGCCGCTCGGGGGTCGGTGAGCTTCTCGTGACCCCACTGATCAAGCTTCCCCGGCAGCTCGGTTGGCAGCTCCAGCCACGCGTGGAGGCCCCTGGCATCCATGAAGACCCACTTGCGCCGGAAGTTTTCCACCTTCTTCCCGGCCCTCATGAGCATGTTGCCACTATGGGCCGCGGCAAAGGAGACGCAACTTGAACGCTGGGTTGGGTCGTGCATCCGAAGGTAGAAGAAATGATGGAGGAGTGCAACGAAAGGCATCACGCCCACGAACGCCTCGCAGTAAAAGGCGAAGATTGACAGGAGAAGGATGGAATTGGGCTGAAGATGCAGAGCCTGAACCTGGTAATGGTCGAGGATGGCGGTGAAGAACTCGGAGAAAGGCGGGATGAGCCCCGCGAAGACACTGTGAAGGAAGAAGGGATAGAACATCCCCGCCAGGGTCCTCTGGTCAGCGGAGCCTGCCAGGAGCATCGTCTCCTTTGACACATTGTCATTGCTTGCCGTCAACGGAAGCGCGACGGTGAGGTGCCTCTCCTCGGTAATGGAGGACGCGCCGAGGGCCGGTACGAGAGAAGAAGAGGAGCTCACGGCCTGCGCGACCGGCTTCGCCTTCCCAGATGCCATCTGCGAAGAACTTGGAGAAGAGACGCGGAAGGGAGGAGGAATTCAACTAGATCTGGAGGTGCTCTCTGCAGAGAGAAAGGGGATCTGGAGTAATGCGAAGAGAAGGCAATGATGGTGCGGTGCGGGCGCCAGTCTTTTGTTAGCCTGGACAGTTGTCGAGGCAGCATGGGGAAGTGGAGACGCCCACGTCCCATCAAAGCGCCACATGTCAGCCTGGTCCGCAGGCGATTGGGGCCCGCAGCGCTTCACCCTTGCCCTTTGGCTTCGCCTCAAAGCCAAGTCCGAGCGCGCCTTGGGCCCGGGGGCTACTGTCGGCGTTCTGGGAACCAGGGTACCCAGACTTGCCTGCCTGCGGCCCATGGCGTGGCTCCACCGACGGCCTGGTACGGCCCAGTTTCGACACCGACAAGACAAGACCCTCGTGAGGGGCCAAGCCTCATGAGGCGGACGACGCCAAGACCTCCTGAGGGAGCGGCTACCCCTGGGCTGCTCCTGAGGAGCGGTTTCCTATGTAGGTGCCCAACCTCATGAGTTTACGGTGACGCAAGCCATGACGGCCAAAGCCAGGCAGGCGCCAGCGGGTGCAGAGGAGCAGGTTTCCTCTTTGGTGCTAAGGAGGCAAGCACAAGCGCGGGGTCTCGAGGAATCAGCCAAAGGTTTCCATTCCCATGCAACGAGACCAAGACCGCCAGGACGGCAGGATGGATGTCATCGCCGAGCCCACCGCAGCGTCACGACTAGAGCTTTGCAGGAGAAGACCACCTTTCGTCAGGATAAGATGTACTACTTGTCCCCTTTCAAATTGGCCATTGTGGAATCCCTTCCCGCCTACATTTTCGGGGAAGAGGACCGATGCCACTATAAAGATAGGTTAGCCACCACCATAGAGGGGATGGATTCCCCGAGCAACTCACTCTCACCAGAGCAGGCCTTGCGAGCTTGTTCATCCTCTGTACTAGTTAATCCTCAGCCCCTCGTGAGGCTAATCCACCACAAAGTAGGAGTAGGGTCTTACACCGCAAGGTGGCCCGAACCTGGGTAAACTTCCGTGTTCATCTTATTCCTTGTTCACCGAGCTAGGCTGTAGGACGACGGGCCGGTTGGCTGGAGAGGTTGAGTTCTTCGCATACGCCCCAAAGTTCAAACCTTTCTTGGGTCTGCGGAGCCCTGAATCCGACAGTATATGCTGCATGTGGTACCTTTTGTCGAAATGTAACAATATATAGTATATATTCAGGAAAGTAGGCCATGCCAACTGAGGTAGGGTGAGATTGAACATACTGTGGGCCTCCTGAAGTCATCTGGTACGGTGAGATGGAACTCCACGGATGTCTGGCCAAGGCCGCAAATTCCTGATGTGTCTGAGCACTGTACACTATGAATGAAAGAAAACCCTCAAATCAACTCAAAGAAAAATGAATTCAAGGCAATTTCGGCAGGGTGATTAAAGGGGCAGATGAACTGGGATAAGAGATGAGAGAATATCACAGTAAATTAGTTACCTTGTTCTCCATGAGAAAAACCCTCATACCACGGATTCCCCAATCTGGAAGAGCTGGGTCGACGGCGAGTAGCATCAAGAAAGTCGATGGCGATAGGCGGCGGCAAACGGAAGTGGCGAAATGCGGTGGGGTTTGCCGGCAGCCGGCGGCAGCGATAGGCGTCGAGCTAAGTGGTTGCCGCGGCGATAGGCGGTGACATGCAGAGTCACAGAGGAGCTTGTGCAGGTGTGAATGGGGACCGGAGTGGGTGGCGGGCGGGGTGAGGGTTTTGTCACGTGGGGATGGTGAGGGTTTTCTTTTTTCTTTTTTGAATTGGGTGGTGAGGGTTTTCTCTCCCACAAAGCGTTTCGGAGGCAACGGTTTTCTAGAGCCAACCATGTGAGATTAACATAACTGGGAAAATTAAATTCATTGCACATGGTTCCAATCTAGGAAAATAACCAAGTTTCAGGGTGGTTCGACATTTCCTTCATCGGTTGAATCTGAAATTTTAACCCACGCTAAACATTCACCCTAATATGCATAGAATTCTATCAGCCAAACTGATTGCATCCATATCCCACATTTAGACATAAGTAAACATAGATATAATTAAGCATACTCAGGCATAGATAATAAGCGTACACAAGCATAGTTCAACCGGCATTAAGCATACTCAAGCACATTTATAATTAAGACACTACATAGCCATACATAGTTCAATCGCACATATCATCTGCCGGCACGATCCTGAAACTTCTCCAGGTACTTAGTGTACGCGGCGTGCACCACCCTGCGAGAATACTTCTGCCTGAAGGAGCCAATGGCTCGTCCTCTTGCATGCACCAGAACACTTTCATACGCGTCATGAAGCTTTTGGTTGCAAAATGGACATCAAAAGCCCCAATTCCAGGTCCTAATACGCTTGTTATGAATTCCTGCATAAAGCTTGTTGAGGATTTGCCTCCTGTACCTCCTCTGGACATCTTCATCCTCGCTGTCAACATCGTCAGATAGCACCTATACATATAGTAAAAAAATGTGGCGTCAAATTTGGAATACAAACTAATCTCTAGCAAACATTTGGCAGTTGCCAAAATTTGGCATCAAACCAATTTTTACATGCCATAAAGTAGGATTAGGAATTTATGGATTTTATGGCTATTTTTGAAGATTATGGTTCGATTTTTAAGCACAATCATCTATGTACAGAACAATCTTGAAAAAAATGGCACAAACATATATGTAGGACATTCAAAATCAATTGTCAAGTTCTCGCTAGGAATTATTAGCACGAACACTAACCCTAGTCGGATAATTAGCAGAAATTATTTGTACAGATGAAACAACTAATCACTTATCTTTTGTACCATTCAAACAATCAATACACTACACGGATCTAACGAAACTTACTAGATTTCATCAATTGAGAGAACATAACCATAGGATTTCTATTCCAAAAAGGGGGAGGTAGGAGCAACCAGAGAAACCCTAGGATATTTTGACACATAAATGGGTATAGATGACTAACCGGTTGTCCCTCGTCACCGGAGTGGTCGTCGGAGTTGTCGCCGGAGTCGGTGTGGCCCTCCGGCTCCGGCTGTGGAAGCAAGACGCCGTCGACGAAGTCAAGGTCCAGCGAGACCTCATCGGCGGTGATGACAACCTGTGTCTCCATCTTCACACCGTTCTTCGGTGCTTCAGCAGCCCCGGCATCGTCACTTCCTCCGATGGGGAGCTTCGAAGTGCTACTTCTTGAGCTTGCGTTAATTTTTCCCTTGAAGAGGAAAGGGTGATGCAGCAAAGTAGAGATAAGTATTTCCCTCAGTTAAGAACCAAGGTATCAATCCAATAGGACGCACAAGCAAGTCTCCAATATATGCACCTGCACAAACTAACAAACACTTGCAGTCAACGCGAAAAAGGGGTTGTCAATCCCTTCAGGGTCTCGAACAAGAGTGAGATCTAATAGATATAGGTATAAAAGATAAAATAAAAGAGCAAACTAAAGTAAATATAAATAAATTGCAGCAAGGTATTTTTGGGTTTTTGGTTTTGTAGATCTGAAAATAAATGATGGAAAATAGACCTGGGGGCCATAGGTTTCACTAGAGGCTTCTCTCTTGAATAAAGCATACGGTGGGTGAACAAATTACTGTTGAGCAATTGATAGAAAAGCGCAAAGTTATGACGATATCTAAGGCAATGATCATGACTGTAGGCATCATGTCCGTGACAAGTAGACCGAAACGATTCTGCATCTACTACTATTACTGCACACATCAACCGCTATCCAGCATGCATCTAGAGTATTAAGTTCATAAGAACGGAGTAACGCCTTAAGCAAGATGACATGATGTAGAGGGATAAACTCAATTAATATGATATAAACCCCATATTTTTACCCTTAATGACAAGAATACAATACGTGCATCGCTACCCCTACTATGTCACTGGGTGAGGACACCGCAAGATTGAACCCATCACAAAGCTCCTCTCCCATGGCAAGATAGATCAATCTAGTTGGCACAACCCCGATGACAAGCCAAGCAATTGTTTCATACCTTTAGCGTTCTCAAACCTTTTCAACTTTCACGCAATACATGGGCGTGAGACATGGATATAGCACTATAGGTGGAATATAATATGGTGGTTGTGGAGAAGACAAAAAGAAGGAGAAAGTCTCACGTTAACTAGGCAAATTAATGGGCTATGAAGATGCCCATCAATTGATATCGATGCAAGTGAGTAGGGATTGCCATACAACGGTTGCACTAGAGCTATAAGTGTATGAAAGCTCAAAAAGAAACTAAGTGGGGGTGCATCCAACTTGCTTGCTCATGAAGACCTAGGGCAATTTGAGGAAGCCCATCATTGGAATATAAAAGCCAAGTTCTATAATGAAAACTTCCCACTAGTATATGAAAGTGACAAAATAGGAGACTCCCTATCATGAAGATCATGGTGCTAATTTGAAGCACAAGTGTGGAAAAAGGATAGTAACATTATCCCTTCTGTCTTTTTCTCTCATTTTTTTCTTTTCTCTTTTTTTTTCTTTTGGGCTCTTCGGACTTCTTTATTTATTTTTCGTCCGGAGCCTCATCCCGACTTGTGGGGGATTCATAGCCTCCATCATCCTTTCCTCACATGGGGCAATGCTCTAATAATGATGATCGTCACACTTTTATTTACTTACAACTCAAAAATTACAACTCGATGCTAGAACAAATATATGACTCTATATGAATGCCTCATGCATATGAAAATAATATGACAATGATGGTGTGTGTCATAATAAAAGGAACGATGGAAGTTGCATGGCAATATATCTCGGAATGGCTATGGAAATACCATAATAGGTAGGTATGGTGGCTGTTTTCAGGAAGGTATATGGTGGGTTTAATGCACCGGCGAAAGTTGCGCGGTACTAGAGAGGCTAGCAATGGTGGAAGGGTGAGAGTGCGTATAATCCACGGACTCAACATTAGTCATAAAGAACTCACATACTTATTGCAAAATTTTATTAGCCATCGAAACAAAGTACTAATACGCACGCACCTAGGGGGATAGATTGGTAGGAAAAGACCATTGCTCGTCCCCGACCGCCACTCATAAGGAAGACAATCAAAAAATAAATCATGCTCCGACTTCATCACATAATGGTTCACCATACGTGCATGCTACGGGAATCACAAACTTTAACACAAGTATTTCTACCAATCCACAATTACTCACTAGCATGACTTTAATATCACCATCTTTATATATCAACAAATGTAAGGAATCAAACTTCTCATATATTCAATGCTCTTTATATAAAAGTTTTTATTATATCCTTCTTGGATGCCTATCATATTAGGACTAAATTCATAACCTAAGAAAATTACCATACTGTTTAAGACTCTCAAAATAATATAAGTGAAGCATGAGAGTTCAACAATTTCTATAAAATGAAACCACCGCCGTGCTCTCAAAAGATATAAGTGAAGCACTAGAGCAAACTGCCTAGCTCAAAAGATATAAGTGAAGCACATAGAGTATTATAATAAATTCATGATTAATGTGTGTCCCTCTCAAAAGGTGTGTACATCAACGATGATTGTGGAAAACTAAAAAGCAAAGACTCATATCATACAAGACGCTCCAAGCAAAACACATATCATGTGGTGAATAAAAATATAGCCTCAAGTAAATTTACCAATGGATTGAAGACGAAAGAGGGGATGCCATCCGGGGCATCCCCAAGCTTAGATGCTTGGTTGTCCTTGAATATTACCATGGGGTGCCCTGGGCATCCCCAAGATTAGGCTCTTTCCACTCCTTATTCCATGGTCCATCAAATCATTACCCAAAACTTGAAAACTTCACAACACAAAACTCAACAGAAAACTCATAAGCTCCGTTAGTATAAGAAAAAAAAATCACCACTTTAGGTACTGTGGTGAACTTATTCTAAATTTATAATGGTGTAATATCTACTGTATTCTAACTTCTCCATGGTTCATACCCCCTGATACTACCCATAGATTCATCAAAATAAGCAAACAACACAAAGAAAACAGAATCTGTCAAAAACAGAATAGTCTGTAGTAATCTGGAAACTTTGTATACTTCTGTAACTCCAAAAATTCTGAAATATTAGGAAGACCTGGGTAATTTGTATATCAATCTTGTGCAAAAATAATCAGATCAAAAGCACGTTTCTGTGAATTCCTAAAATTGTTTTACTGGGTGCAAAAGTTTCTGTATTTCAGCAAGATCAAATCAACTATCACCATAGACCATCCCAAAGGTCTTACTTGGCACAAACACTAGTTAAAACACCAAAACACAATTACTATAGACGTAATAATGTGTATTTTATTCAAAAACAGGAACAAAAAATAAAAAATTGGGTTGCCTCCCAACAAGCGCTATTGTTTAATGCCCCTAGCTAGGCATATTGCAATAGACCTAGGTATTGTCATCTTTGGTATTTAACCCATAAGTAGCCCTCATAATAGATTCATATGGCAACTTAATTTTATTTCTTGGAAAGTGTTCCATGCCCTTCCTTAACGGAGATTGAAATCTAATGTTTCCTTCTTTCCTATCAATAATTGCACCAATCGTTCTAGGGAAATGTCTACCAAGAATAATAGGGCATGTAGGATTGCAATCTATATCAAGCACAATAAAATCTACGGGCACATAATTCCTATTTGCAACAATAATAACATCATTAATCCTTCCCATAGGTTTCTTAATAGTGGAATCCTCTAGATGCAAATTCAAAGAACAATCATCAAGTTCATGGAAACCAAATACATCACACACAGTTTTCGGAATAGTGGAAACACTGGCACCCAAATCACAAAAAGCATAGCACTCATAATCCTTATTTTTTATTTTTTATAGTAGGTTCCCACTCATCATAAAGCTTTCTAGGGATAGAAACTTCCAACTCAAGTTTTCTTCAAACGATTTCATCATAGCATCAATAATATGTTTAGTAAAACCTTTATTTTCATTATAAGCATGAGGTGAATTAAGCATGGATTGCAACAAGGAAATACAATCTATCAAATAGCAATTATCATAATTAAAGTCCTTGAAATACAAAAGAGTGGGTTCATCGCTACCTAAAGTTTTGACCTCTCCAATCCCACTTTTATCAATTTTTTCATTAAGATCTTTAAACTCCAAATTATTGGGACGCCTTCTAGCTAACATTGACTCATCTCCAGTACCATATATATCAAGATTTATATTGGAAAACAAAGATTCAATAGGAGTCACACCAATTACTTTAAGATCTTCATCATTATTATCACAAGAAATCGAAGAACACGCTTTTACAAACCAATCTCGCTTAGCACGCATCCTAGCGGTTCTTGCTTTACTTTCATTCATAGAAATTCTAATAGCTTTTAAAGATTCATTAATATCATGCTTGGGTGTCATACATCTCATCTTCAAAGAATCAATCTCAAGAGAAATCTTATCAACGTTTCTAGCCAAATCATCAATCTTAAGCAATTTTTCTTCTACCATAGAATTGAAAATCTTTTGAGAATTTATAAAATCTTTAATATTATGCTCAAGATCAGAAGGTAACTTATTATAATTTCCATAAGAAGTGTTGTAAGAATTACCATAATTATTAGAGGAATTACTAGGAAACGGCCTAGGATTAAAATTGGCTCTATAAGCGTTATTACCAAAGTTGTTCCTACCAACAAAATTTACATCCATAGATTCATTATTATTCTCAATCAAAGTGGACAAAGGCATATCATTAGTATCAATAGGAGCACTCTTGCTAGCAATCGATTTCATAAGCTGATCCATCTTTCTACTCAAAGTATTAATTTCTTCAATTGCATGCACTTTTTTACTAGTGGAAGATCTTTCGGTATGCCATTGAGAGTAATTTGCCATAATATTATCTAGGAGTTTGGTGGCTTCTCCTAATGTAATTTCCATAAAAGTACCACCCGCGGCGGAATCCAAAATATTTCTAGATGCAAAATTCAATTCCGCATAAAAATTTTGTTTGATCATCCACAAACTTAAACCATGAGTAGGGCAATTTCTTATCATCAATTTCATCCTCTCCCAAGATTGTGCAACATGTTTGTCGGTGCAACAAACCCCAGGCGTGTGTTGCCCGGACTGTACACAGTCCTAAGAGCAAGGTTACAGCGTCCAAGACAAGACCAAGTAGAAGAGATAGCTCTTTGAGAAATCAAAGGGCAGATCAAGAAGACCAAGACAAACCCAATGAGCAAGATATCAGTAAGGAAAAACCTCCCTTGCCGGGCAGGCGAGCTTGGCGGGGTCGAGGTTACCCCCAAGGACAAGTCTCAAGACTCCCCCGGCAGGCTTGCCGGGGACGCCGAGGGCGGCCTACCCCGCCAAGGCTCCACCGCTCCACCTCACAGCGACGCAAGTCACCTATCGGTACGGTGTCGAGCCCCCAAGTGATTATGTGGCTGTTATTTGGTACGTGGCAGGCCATTTCTGAGGAAGAACACCCCCAAATGGCACCCGTCTAGGAGACGTGTCATGCAGACAGGCGAGAAGGTGGTTGAATGGCACGACAAGGCTTGCCGGGCTACACCGTGATGTGACACTAAGCGGTGCATTTAATGCGCCCTGTCCTGTCTGCAGAGTTAGGTATGATAGCACTGTGGCTATCTAATCATTGGATAATGACTGTTTTGCCATTGTGGTGACCCCTTGACCTATAAAAGGAGGGTCGTGGCAACCTTAGAAAGGATTCGAACCCTCGTACGCTCATACGCGTGTAGCCGCTCTCGCCCCGAGGCGACCTTTCCAGGCTAGAGCGCTGCGTCTCCACCACGGTCCTTTCATCAATCCACCAAGGCAGGAGTAGGGTTTTACGCCTCACGGCGGCCCGAACCTAGGTAAAAACTGCTCGTGTCATCGCTGCCATGCTGCTCTATGCTCTCCGCCCTTTGTGCAATGTGCCCTTCCCCCTTGTCGAACCACAAGGGGCCGATGGTCCCATAGGTGGCCGTGTGATACCACGACATTTTTGGCACGCCAGGTAGGGGGGCGTGCGCTTGCACGAACCCGAGGGTGTAAGCAGCGCGTCATCTTCATCATCGTTTTCTTCGTCAACGGCTTCATCATCCATCGCGCCCAAAAAGAAATCCGGTGCTTCAGCTCACCCGTCCACCTCGAAGGCCCCTTCGCATGCAGCCACTGATGCCGTGGGGGATGCGGGGGAACATGGGAACGCTGACGCCGCGGGGGAAGTGGCTGGCGCAGGCGGCGCCATCACTGTTCCCCCTGCGGCCGAAGCAGGAGCAGGAGGCACCGGAGGAGGGCGACACCAACAACACCCTGGCGGCCATGCTCCACAAGGTACGGGTGGGGAGAATATTCCATCTCCGCCTCCCCACCTCACCAAGGGACACAGCCGCAGCGATGGCGCTTGCCCTGACACGGATCGTAACCTCCTAGCTGCCCCTGCCGTGGGTGCGGCTACAGGGCCCGCGCCACCCCCAAGGCAAGCTAGCTGAGACGATGTGCCAAATGGGGTTGTCAATCCCCAAGCACATCCGCCTTATTTTCACGCCACCCTGGTGACTGGCTCACGGCGGCGAGAACATGGCGCCACCACTACAGGCACCATCAGAAGTCGGGTGATGTCGCGATCCGCATCATCGTCCATGCCAAGCACCGCTTCAGACGCCATGGCGCGGGCCCAACTCTTGTTGATATATCCGCCAGCGGCCAATCAAATGGATGAGTAGAGAGCCACTATCTAGAGCCTGATTGGTTTCGCTGAGGTGGGAGGATCACAGCAGGCAGGCCCGCCACGGCCTCCACCAACGGCGGCAAGGGTCCAAGCCGCTGGCCGCACCGAGGGAGCCGTTCCGACGGTGCAGTCCCCTCCATGGCAGCTGGCGCAGGGGCCGCAGCCAGAGCCACGCGACCATGAGCCCGACGACATATCGATGGCTTCGTCTGACCCACGGGCACGTCGAGACCGGCGACGAGTCCTGGAAGACAAGTGGAGGGAAGACGCGCGCACCATCGAACGACGTCGTGAAACCCGCCGCCAGTCTGACAGGCGCAATGGCCCCGACATCGACAAGCCAATGCCCGGTGGAGATGGGTACCTGCCTTTCGAGGTTGGATGCTCCACCTTCACTCGTGAGCTGCTGCAAGTCCGTTGGTCATCTGCCCGTACGTTCAAGCCAGAGATACCGGAAAAGTACGATGGAAGATTGAACCCGGCAGAGTTCTTGAGCATCTACACCATCGCTGTTCAAGCTGCTGGAGGAAGAGATGAGAAGGTGTTCGCCAATTACTTCCCTTTGGCAGTCAAGCCAAACGTGAGGTCGTGGCTAATGCACTTGCCGGAGAACTCCATCTCGACCTGGGTGACCTGTGGCATGAGTTTGTTGCCGCCTTCACGGGCGGCCATCAAGAACCAGGGTGGCCCAGTGATTTGCAGCTCCTCCCACAGAAGGAAGGAGAGAGTTTACGGAAGTACATGCAGAGATTTAGCCGGGTGCACAGGAACATTCCAGACATCCACCCGACAGCTGTGATAGCTGCATTCCAGTCCAATGTACGCAACCGCAGGATACGTTCCAAGATGAACGTCCAATTGCCCAAGACTGTGAATGAGCTATACACTTTGGCGGATAAGTGTGCCCTAACAGAGGAGGGGAGGCGACTCCCCGGCGAAGAGGATGGCATCGACGTTGACTCAGAGGACGACGATGACACCACCAATCAGAAGAAGAAGAACAAGAAACACAACAAGAAGCGCAAGGATAAAGCAGTGCTGGCTGTCGAAGGATCGAGCACTCCTAATACCGGCAAGAAGGCCAAGACCAAGGCTCCCGGCAAGGAAGTTGCCGCGTGTGCTAATTGCCAGGAAGCCCCGACTGCCGAGAAGGCTGGGAAGGCTGACGGGCCGTACTGTAAGATCCATCGGACTAAGGGCCACGATCTTCAAGAGTGTCATTAGGTTGAGCAGCTCGTCAAGAAGCAGAAGGCCGAGTACAAGAAGCGTGACAAAGAAAGAGACCAAGATAGTGCTGGCAGGAAGGGCCGAGGTGGCAGAGGTGGTCGCCCCGGCAAGGCCCCTCAGTATCAAGGGAAACAGGCCAGAGGCCGTGATAAGAAGGAATGCGATGATGTGAGTGATGAAGGAGATGAAGAGGAAACCAGCGAGCAGGAGTTTCAAAAGTCCACTAACGCCCTGTGCATTGACGGAGGTGCGTCCTTGCACTCCTCTCACCGCCAGCTCAAACAGTGGGCACGTGAGGTCAATGCCGTGGAGCCAGCGGCAGATTCTCGGAAGCCGCTCAAGTGGTCCTGCACGGCCATCATCTTTGATGAAGAGGATCACCCTGACTGCACCACTGCGGTAGCGTGTTTGCCATTGTTGGTTTCACCAACGATTCACAACCTCAAGGTCACAAAGATGTTGGTTGACAGCGGGGCCGGGTTGAATCTGATATCTCCCAAGGTCATCAGCAAGCTCCAGATAGCAGATGAAGAGCTCAAGGTTACCGGTACTTTCCAAGGCATCAACCCCGGCAGGTGTCGTCCTAAGGGGAAGATCACATGGCCGGTAACATTCGGGGGGGGGGGGGGGGGAGGGAGTTGAACTACCAGACTGAGAAGATCGTGTTTGATGTGGTCGATCTCCCCCTGCCATACAATGGAATCCTTGGTCGCCCAGCCCTGGCAAAATTCATTGCGGCATCCCACTATGCCTACAACACTCTGAATATGCCAGGGCCGATGGGCATCATTTCCATTCCTTCAGACAAGAAGGACACAATCATATGCATCGATAAGATGTACCGAGAAGCAGTCACTACAGAGGCCGCAGAAGCTACCATTCCCACCAAGGAAAGCAAGAAAGGGAAGAAAGCTAGCAAGGATGCCGGCAAAGAATCCAGGAAGCGCGCCTCTTTGGATTGTGCTGCGCCATTTGATGATTTGCCGGAGAGTTCCAATAGCAAGAGATCAAAGGTTGCTACGCCCGCTGTGAAGAAGGTCCCGGCAGGGTTGGTTGGCGCTGATGGTACATTTATGATCAGCTCCACCCTTGATGACAAATAGGAAAGCGCGCTCGCTGCCTTCCTGCGGGCGAATGTCGATGTGTTTGCTTGGCAACCATCTGACATCCGCAGTGTTCCCAGGGAGGTAATCGAGCACCACCTTGTTGTCTGCCCACATGCCCGGCCTGTCAAATAGAAGGTCCGAAAGCAAGCTTTGGAGCGGCAACAGTTTATTGCTGAGGAGATAAAAAAACTCGAAGCTGCTGGTTTGGTCAGAGGAGTGTTGCATCCAACTTGGTTGGCGAGTCTAGTGGTGGTGCGCAAGGCGAATGGGAAATGGAAGCTTTGCATAGATTTCACAGATCTGAATAAAGCATGCCCAAAGGACCCATTCCCCTTGCCGCGCATCGATCAGATCATGGATTCCACCTCTGGATGTGACCTACTTTCCTTCTTGGATGCCTACTCCGGGTACCACCTGATTTTCATATCCAAGGAAGATGAAGAGAAGACCGCGTTTATAACCCCATGTGTCACGTACTGTTTTGTACGTATGCCCTTTGGGTTAAAAAGAGTTGGATCCACTTTCACAAGGGCAGTACAGATCGGCTTTGAGTCTCAGCTGCACAGGAATATTGAAACCTACATGGACGATATAGTGGTCAAAACCAAGGACAAATGAATTCTCATTCAGGACTTGGAAGAGACCTTTGCAAATCTACGCATGATCAACTTGAAGCTGAACCCAGAGAAGTGTGTGTTTGGTGTTCCTTCTGGCAAGCTGCTTGGCTTCTTTGTGTCCCACTGGGGCATAGAGGCCAACCACGACAAGATCAAGGCTATTGAGCAGATTCAAGCACCCAAGACAGTTAAAGACGTGAGGCGTTTGACTGGATGTGTTGCCGCGCTAAGCAGGTTCATTTCCAAGTCCAGCGAATGCGCCCTGCCATTCTTCAAAATCTTGAAGAAGGCTGGGCCCATGGAGTGGACCCCGGAGGCAGACGCTGTGCTGCAAGATTTGAAGACCTATCTTTCCTCTGTCCCCACCTTAGTCGCTCCAAAACCACAAGAACCGTTGCTGCTATACCTAGCAGCAAGCAATCAAGTGGTTAGTGCAGCACTGGTGGCACAATGGGAAATGGATGAAGGAGCAGCCGCAACTGCCATCCCCCCGGAAAGGAAAGCGAACTCGTCCCGGCAAGGTCACATGCAGATCAAAACAAGGAGGAGCGGGGTAATGGAGATAGCTCCAAGGTCACGGGAAGGAAGAAGGTGGTGCAGCGGCCAGTGTACTTTGTCAGCTCCCTGCTGCAGGGGGCCAGGTCAAGGTACTCCGGCGTGCAAAAGTTGATCTTTGGCCTCATCATGGCCTCAAGGAAACTGCACCACTACTTCCAAGCCCACGAGATCACAGTTGTCACCCGCTTCCCCTTACAACAAATATTGAGGAACCCTGAGGCCACTGGCAGGATAGTGGAATGTGCTTTGGAGTTATCCAGCTTTGGTTTGAAGTTTGAGAGCACGTCAACCATTCAGAGCAGAGCACTAGCAGAGTTTATTGCGGAATGGACGCCTACCCCTGACAAAGAAGTGTTGGAAATAGTTACCACCGGCAAGGAAGCGCCCCAAGAATGGATCATGTACTTTGATGGTGCCTTCTCCCTACAAGGTGTAGGAGCTGGCGTGCTTTTTGGTGCTCCCACTGGGGAGCACCTCAAGTACGTGGTTCAAATGCCTTTTCCCCGGGAGAAGGCTACCAACAATACTGCAGAATATGAAGGACTCCTTGCCGGGCTCAGGATCGCAACAGAACTGGGAATCAAGAAGTTGATCATTCCTGGAGATTCGCAACTTGTGGTGAGGCAAGTAAACAAGGATTATCAAAGCCCATTGATGGAGGCATACGTCTAGGAAGTGAGAAAGTTGGAGGAGCGCTTTGATGGATTACAAACAGAGCACGTACCGCGTGCGAAAAACAACATTGCTGATCATCTATCAAAGTGCGCTGTGCAAAAGCTCCTTGTGGAACCAGGGACTTTTGTTCTCCATCTGACTCAACCCTCCGCATCCCCGGCAACAATGGCCAGAAAGAGGAGGAAACTGGACTCCGGCAGGCCTCTCCCGACAGAGTTCTCTAAAGCCCCCGGCAGAGGGTTTGGCGGGAACAACTCCGTTCCACCTGATGAGCAGCACCCTCCCGCTGGACCACCGGTTCCTGCGGTCGAGGCATGCGCTCCCGTGAACAAGGAGGTGCCGCTGGTGCTTGTTGCCGAGCCTCAGGCTCCAACTTGGGCATGGCACATAGTCCATTTCCTCCAAACAAGAGAACTTCCTGAAGAGCAAGAAGAAGCTGAAAGAGTAGCCCGGAGGGCCAGCATGTATCAGTTTGTTGACGACACGCTATACAGAAGAAGGCCCAACGGTGTGAAATGGAAGTGCGTCTGCCAGGAAGAAGGACAGGAACTGTTGGCAGAGATACACAAGGGTATGTGTGGCTCCCATATTGGATCAAGGGCCCTGGTTGGAAAAGCTTTCCGGCAAGGTTTCTACTAGCCCACGGCCCTCCAAGATGCAATCGAGCTAGTTACCAAGTGTGAAGCCTGCCAGTTCCACTCCAAGAATATCCATCAGCCTGCTCAAGCTCTCCAAACGATCCCTTTGTCATGGCCCTTTTTGGTCTGGGGGCTCGACATCTTGGGCCCCTTCCCCCGTGCTACCGGGGGCTTTGAATTCTTGTACGTCGCAATCGACAACTTTTCAAAGTGGCTGGAAGTGGAGCCCGTGAGGAAGGTGACCGCACATTCAGCTATCAAGTTCTTGAAAGGATTGGTATGCCGCTTCAGAGTACCCGCCAGAATCATCACTGATAATGGCACCCAATTCACAAGCCGTGCCTTCATGCAATACGTTCATGCCCTCGAAAGCAAGGTCTCATTTGCCTCTGTTGCCCATCCCAGAAGCAATGGACAAGCTGAGAGGGCAAATGCTGAAGTGCTACGAGGACTCAAGAAAAGAACATTTGATAGACTGCAGAAGTGTGGCAGGCGATGGATCGATGAGTTGCCGGTGGTTCTTTGGTCCCTCGGTACGACACCAAATCGAGCTACCGGCCAGACTCCCTTCTCCCTAATCTATGGGGTAGAAGCAGTGATCCCCACGGAACTCATATTCGGATCACCTCGAGTGCTTGCCTACGATGAAGTAGCGCAGGACCAGCACCGGCGTGACAACGCTGTGCTACTGGAGGAGAACCGTCTCCGGGCTGCTACGCGTGCTACACGCTATGAGCAAGCCCTGCGTCGCTATCATAGCCGCAGGGTTCATGCCCGGAGCTTTGAGGAAGGCGAACTTGTCCTTAGGCATGTTCAGTCTGCCAAGGGTACAAACAAGTGGATGCCGAAGTGGGAAGGCCCTTACCGGGTAGTATGAGTCACCAGACCTGGCGCAGTCCATCTGGAGACCGGAGATGGCATTCAGTTGCAAAACTCATGGAACATTGAGCATCTTCGTAAGTTCTACCCATGAGGCACGGCTGTCGGGCCCTGCCCGGCAGCCACCCTTTTGTACAAGCCTTACCGATGTTGCATGTAAACCTTTGTACAAAGCCAGGTGCAGACCCTGAGCAACAGATGAATAAACGAAGTGCTGGGGGCCCCCGACAAAATTGCATGCATGCATAAGCATATCGTGATCATAGCATGATCATGTAGATGAGGTCACATGTAGCTCTGTTTTCATCTGCACTAAGTTGCAGGGTTCTTGCCGTGGACTTGGTCCCGAAGAGAAGAAATTGAGACAAGCCTACATAGCGGTTCCCGGCAAGCCAAACAGATAAGTTCCTTCTTATCCATACCTATTATGTAAAGTGAAAACTTGTGCATATGAAAACCTCGTCACCTTCGAAACATAGGTGCTCCCATCCTTTGTCCCGAATGTTGCTTCAGGCAAGGTGGTCGCAGTGGCCTTTGATGGAGAGGGTTCGACGAGGGGATGGTCCCTTTTTTATAGTTCTATGCCCGGCAGGCCTTGCCCCGCGGCAGCAAACTAAAGGCACCGGCAGGATAACTTGCCGGGGGAAACTTGTTTACTTAAACGTATAGAGGCATTTCGCCTCTGCATGGACGTGATACATGCACAAGTACCCGGCAACGCTTGTCTTTTTCATTAATATGCTGATAAGCAAGTACAAATCTTACAGAACACTAACATGGATGAATAAGTTTACATGATTTAGACTAAAGTTTGGTGGATGCCTACACATTTTAGACTGAAAAAAGATAAGTACCCCGTAATCCCTTTCTTCTCCCTCTCCTCCTAGGCACTGCGGTGGGAGGTGAAGAGGGCAAAAGGAGCGCCTGGGCAGAAGCCCAGCCTGACCCCGTCAGGCCCCGTGGCGAGGAGCCTGACAAGATTGGGAGGGCGCGGGCGAAGGTGATAATGAAGAGGGCGGCAGAAGGTTCCCCCTGGCCACCGCCACCAGGGCCAGCATGGCGCGGCAGGGCGAACGAAGCTGCAGCCCACGAGGAAGCCTGCCGGGATCCAGCTGGAAGGCCACTGGAGGAACCGGAGGCACCACCCCCACCTCCACATCCAACTCCCCGGCAAATCGCCTTGCCGGGGAGGAGATGCAGGTGCAAATGGTGGTCCCGCCGACTGATGGTGACGGTGCGGCTGGTGTTCAGCCGGAGTCGGAGCCGTCGTCTTCCCCGCCGGCTCCATCGTCACTGCCGTCACTGTCCTCCTCGTCGCTATCGCTCGAGGAGGAGCTTTTGTCATCGGTCGAGCTCTCCGCACAGCACCCTAAGCGAGCACCCAAGCTCCCGAAGACTTTGACGGAGAGTAGGGTGGCCTCCATTAATTTAAAATGGAGGACATGCCCGGCTGCCAAGCTATGGGCACAAGCAAAAGTCTTCCAACCGCGCCGGAGAAGCATGACATGAGGGGCGGGGAACTCCACGTCTGCCCACATACTACCATTACAGCAGCCCCTCATGTGCAGCCTCAGCCCCGGCGGGTGCTCAACCTCCATCACCCTTGCGAATGGAGTGGGGAGCCTGAGGCGGCCGCGTGGAGGCCCTTGCAGCTTGACGATGAACTCCAGCGGCTGATCTCCGACATGACCTTCGTTCGGACCCTGAACGGCCGGAGGAGGAGCGATCAGTACACCGCCCCGTCCTCCTCGGCCCCGAGCACCACGGAAACCACGCCCCCGTCCTCTCCCGACTCCCCTCATGGTGGGCTCCGCCGCTGCCTCCCCAATGAGAGGAGGGAGGCGCTGTTGAGTAGAAGCCCTCGTCGCCACTACTGGGGTGCCACTGCGCCCTCTTCCCCGCACCATGATGAAGAAACCGCACCATAAGAGAGAGGAAGGAGATAGATGTGAGCCTGCACCCCCGCCCGCGTTCCCTTTTATAAGGAAAACGGGGCAGGGGGCTGGCTCCTCACCCAGGGGGAGCGACCGCCCCGCTCCGCCAAGTTGGCTTCCTCCCATGCCACCAACGGCTCGGGGAATCAAGGCCGACCCCATGCGCCAATCCATGGCGTCTGGGTTTCTGCCATGACACGCATTTTCGCGCTCTCCGCGTCCGTCACCAACCCAGCGCAATGCATGCAGCACACGTGGCGGAAACGGCAGAAGCGGGGAAGACAGTGGAATGGCAGTTACCGCCCCGTGAACAAGGGATGTGGGTAGCCCACGGATCGTGGCTTATTAACCTCCCCACTACGTCTCACACGATGCGCGGGAAAATCGGAAACTGATTCGAGCACAAGTTAATGAAGAAGCAAAGAAGATTTCAAAGAACGAGCTACCTCAACCCTCTTTCCTGTGTACTAGATAGGGCCTACCCTGACGGCGCTCGGCAGCGCGTTCAGGCCAGGCCCGGGGGCTCCTGCCGATGCAACAAACCCCAGGCGTGTGTTGCCCGGACTGTACACATGCCTAAGAGCAAGGTTGCAGCGTCCGAGACAAGACCAAGCAGAAGAGATAGCTCTTTGAGAAATCAAAGGGCAGATCAAGAAGACCAAGACTAACCCAATGAGCAAGATATCACTAAGGAAAAAACCTCCCTTGCCGAGCAGGCGAGCCTGGCGGGGTCGAGGTTACCCCCAAGGACAAGTCTCAAGACTCCCCCGACAGGCTTGCCGGCGACGCCGAGGGCGGCCTACCCCGCCAAGGCTCCACCGCTCCACCTCACAGCGACACAAGTCACCTATCAGTGCGGTGTCGAGCCCCCAAGTGATTATGTGGCTGTTATTTGGTACATGGTAGGCCATTTCTGAGGAAGAACACCCCCAAATGACACCCGTCCAGGAGACGTGTCATGCAGACAGGCGAGAAGGTGGCTGAATGGCACGGCAAGGCTTGCCGGGCTACGCCGCGATGTGACACTAAGCGATGCAATTAACGCACCCTGTCCTGTCTGCAGAGTTAGGTATGATAGCACTGTGGCTATCTAATCACTGGATAATGACTATTTTGCCATTGTGGTGACCCCTTGACCTATAAAAGGAGGGCCGTGGCAACCATAGAAAGGATTCGGACCCTCGTACGCTCATACGCGCGTAGCTTCTCTCACCCCGAGGCGACTTGGCCGGGCAAGAGCGCTGCCTCTCCACCATGGTCCTTTCATCAATCCACCAAGGCAGGAGTAGGGTTTTACGCCTCGCGGCGGCCCGAACCTGCGTAAAAACTGCTCGTGTCATCACTGCCGTGCTGCTCTATGCTCTCCGCTCTTTGTGCAATGTGCCCTTCCCCCTTGCCGAACCACAAGGGGCCAATGGTCCCATAGGTGGCTGTGTTATACCACGACAATGTTCATGATCAAGTTGCTTAAAATTCATTATATCGTTCCTAAGGGAGATGATCTTAGCAGGAGGAAAATGCTTGGAAATAAAGGCATCTTTACAATTATTCCATGAATCAATACTATTTTTAGGCAAAGACGAAAACCAAGTTTTAGCATGATGTCGTAGTGAGAACGGAAATAGCTTCAATTTAACAATATCATTATCCACATCCTTTTTCTTTTGCATATCACATAATTCAACGAAAGTGTTTAGATGGAAAGCGGCATCTTCATTAGGACTACCGGAAAATTGTTCTTTCATAACGAGATTCAACAAGGCGACATTAATTTCATAAGATTCCGCACTAGTGGTGGGAGCAATCAGAGTACTAATAAAATCATTATTATTAGTGTTGGAAAAGTCACACAACTTGGTATTTTCTTGAGACATCGCAACAAAGCAAGCAATCTAGCACACAAGCAAACAGAAAGATGAACGAAAGAAAGGCGAATAAAAAGGCAAATATTTTTTTGTTTTTCTGAAAACGTTTTAGAAGTGGGGGAGAGGAAAATGAGAGGAAAATGGCAAATAATGTAATGCAAGAGATGAGAGTTTATGATGGGTACTTGGTAGGCTTGATGTAGAACCTCCCCGGCAATGGCGCCAGAAATTCTTCCTGCTACTTCTTGAGCTTGCATTGATTTTTCCCTTGAAGAGGACAGGGTGATGCAGCAAAGTAGAGATAAGTATTTCCCTCAGTTAAGAACCAAGGTATCAATCCAGTAGGAGGCACAAGCAAGTCTCCAATATATGCACCTGCACAAACTAACAAACACTTGCACACAACGCGAAAAAAGGGTTGTCAATCCCTTCACGGTCTTGAACAAGAGTGAGATCTAATAGAGATAGGTATAAAATATAAAATAAAAGAGCAAACTAAAGTAAATATAAATAAATTGCAGCAAGGTATTTTTGGGATTTTGGTTTTGTAGATCTGAAAATAAATGATGGAAAATAGACTCGGGGGCCATAGGTTTCACTAGAGGCTTCTCTCTTTAATAAAGCATACGGTGGGTGACCAAATTACTATTGAGCAATTGATAGAAAAGTGCATAGCTATGACGATATCTAATGCAATGATCATGAATATAGGCATCATCTCCATGACAAGTAGACCGAAATGATTCAGCATCTACTACTATTACTCCACACATCGACCACTATCCAGCATGCATCTAGAATATTAAGTTCATAAGAACGGAGTAACGCCTTAAGCAAGATGACATGATGTAGAGGGATAAACTCAAGCAATATGATATAAACCCCGTCTTTTTACCCTTAATGGCAACAATATAATACATGCCTCGCTACGCCTACTATGTCACTGGGTGAGGACACCGCAAGATTGAACCCATCACAAAGCACCTCTCCCATGGCAAGATAGATCAATCTAGTTGGCCAAACCAAATCAATAGATTGGAGAGAAATACAAAGCTATTTAAATCATGCATAAAAGAGTTCAGAGAAGACTCAAATAATATTCATAGATAATCTGATCATAAACCCACAATTCATTGGTCTCAACAAACACACCGCAAAAGAAGTTTACATCAGATAGAACTCCAAGAAGATCTTGGAGAACATGGTATTGAAGATCAAAGAGAGAGAAGAAGCCATCTAGCTACTAGCTATGGACCCGTAGGTCTGTGGTAAACTACTCACACATCATCGGAAGGGCAGCAAGGTTGATGTAGAAGCCCTCCGTGATCGAATCCCCCTTTGGTAGATCACCGGAAAAGGCCCCAAGATGGGATCTCACGAGAACAGGAACTTGCGGCGGCGGAAAAGTATTTTTGTGGACGCTTCTGGTGTTCGGGGAATATTTGAGAATATATAAAGCAGGAATTAGGGTTGGAGGACACCCGAGGGGCCCACAAGCCAGGGAGGCGCCCCCCTAGGGCGCGGCCTCCGGGTTTGTGGCCTCCTCGGGACTGTTCTGGCCCTCTCTCCAAGTCACGTAGGTGTCCTTTGGTCCAAGAAAAATCATCGCGAAAGTTTTATTCCGTTTGGACTCCTTTTGATATTCCTTTCTGAAAAAGCAAAAAACAAGGAAAAAACAGTAACTGGCACTGGGCACTAGGTTAATAGGTTAGTCCCAAAAAATGATATAAAATAGTACCAAAATACATATAAAACATCCAAAATAGATAATATAATAGCATGGAACAATAAAAAATTATAGATACGTTTGAGACGTATCATGGAGGCATCCTCATACACTGATGGCGGTGAGGACTGTGTCGGATTCAGGGCTCCGCAGACCCAAACAAGGTTCGAACTCTGAGGCGTGTGCGAAGAACTCAACCTATCCAACCAGCCAACCCGTCGCCCTACAGCCTAGCTCGATGGATCAAGGAAGGAGATGGACATGGCAGTTTACCCAGGTTCGGGCCACCTTGCGGTGTAAGACCCTACTCTTGCTTTGTGGTGGATTTGCCTTACGAGGGGCTGGGGATGAACTGTTACAAGGGAAGAACAACCTCGCGAGGTCTGCTCTGGGGTGAGGGTGAGTCGTCCTTCGGTTTCGGCTCCTCTCTATGGTGGTGGCTAGCTTATACTTATAGCGGCCTCGGTCATCTTCCTCCAAAACGAAGCCGGGAAGGGATCCCACAGTGGCCAATTTGAAAGGGGACAAGTAGTACATCTTATCCTGATGAAAGGTGGTCTTCGCCTGGAAAGCTTCTGGTCGTGACGCCACGGTGGGCTCGGCGATGACATCCGTCCTGGTGGTCTTGGTCTCGTTGCACTAGAATGGAAACCTTTGCCTGATTCCTTGGGAACCCATGCCAGCGCTTGCCTCCTTAACACCAAAGAGGAAACCTGCTCCTCTGCGCCTGCTGGTGGCCGGCCTGCCTTGGTCGTCACGGCTTGCATCACCGCAACCTCGTGAGGTTGGATACCTACATAGAAATCTCTGCTCCTTAGGAGGCAGCCTAGGAAGGCCACTCCCTCGGGAGGTCTTGGCGCTGTCTGCCTCACGAGGCTTCGCCCCTCGCGAGGGTCTTGTCTTGTTGGTGTTGAAACTGGGCCGTACCAGGCCGTCGATGGAGCTACGCCGTGGGCCGCAGGTAGGCAAGTCTGGGTACCCTGGTTCCCAGAACGCCGACAGTAGCCCCCGGTCCCAAGGCGCACTCGGACTTGGCTTCGAGGCAAAGCCAAAGGGCAAGGGCGAAGCACCGTGGGCCCCAATTGCCTGCGGACCGAGCCGACGCGTGGCGCTTGATGGGACATGGGCGTCTCCACCTCTCCACGTCGCCTCGGCACCCGCGCGACTTGACAAAAGACTGGTGCATGCAGATCAGCCATCATTGGCTTCTCTTCACATTGCTCGAGATCCCCTTTCTTCCTGCCAAGAACACCTCCAGATCTAGCTGAGTTCTTCCTCCGAGATCCCGCAAATAGCATCCAGGAAGGCAAAATCTGCCACGCCAGTCGCGAGCTCCTCCTCCTCTCCTGCGCCGGCCCTCGGCACATCCACCATTACCGAGGGGAGGCAGCGTGCCGCCGCGATCCCGCTGACGGCGGGCGATGACAACGAATGGGGCGAGACCATCCTCCTGGCCGGCTCCGCCGAGCAGGGGACCTTGGCGCGGACGGTTTATCTTTTCTTCCTCCACAGCGTCTTCGCGGGGATCGTCCCGCCTTTCTCCGGGTTCTTCACCGCCGTCCTCGACCACTACCAGGTCCATGCTCTACATCTTCAGCCCAACTCCATCCTCCTCCTGTCCATCTTCGCATTTTACTATGAGGCATTCGTGGGCGTGAGGCCCTTCGTCATGCTTCTCCGCCATTTCTTCTATCTTCAGATGCACGATCCAAGCCAGCGTTCTAGCTGCGTATCCTTCACCGCGGTCCACAAGGGCAACGCGCTTATGAGGGCCAGGAAGAAAGTGGAGAACTTCCGGCGCAAGTGGGTCTTTATGGATGCTAAGGGCCTCGACGCGCGGCTGGAGTTGCCAACCGAGCTCCGGGAGAAGCTTGAGAGGTGGGGTCATGAGAAGCTCTCCGATCCCCGGGCGGCGCCGGTCCTGAGGAAGATGACAGCAGACCTAAAGGCCGGGGTACTGACGGGGGCCATGCTTGTCAAGGAGTTCCTGACGCAGCGCCTGGCCCAGCTCCAAGCGCACACGCGCCCCATGTGGGAGCCCGAGGGCGCAGGAGGCGACATTCGGCTGCGCCCGGGGAGCTTGACAAGCGAGGAGCTGGGCAAGGCCCTAAACACCTTGCTCGAGGGGGACCCAGGCAACCTCCCGGCGGCATCCATCCCGCTGTATCGCCGTGCTGATAGGGCGGCACTGGTCGCCGCCATGCCCATCTTCAACGAGCTGGGGCTCGTGCCGCCCGAGCTCCCCAACCCCCCGGTGCCGGTGTCCTGCGGCAACAGTGTCGGCGAGGAGGGCGAGGCGGACTCGTAGGCAACCGAGGATGACGCGGTGGAGATCTCTCCCCCATCCCAGAGCGAGCTTCTCTGTGTCCTCACCGATGATGATGACCGGGGCCATTCCACCGGGGTCGTCACGAGGTCCGGGGCCACTCCCCCGGCCTTGCGGAGGCCAGGACGGGCGACCCCGAAGAAGAGCGGGGCAGCGCCCCCTCCTCGAGGTGGCACCCTTGTGTTGCCGCCTACCGGCGCCACACCAAAGCCGGCCGTTGTGCGCCCTATCAAGCCCCAGACAAGGCCAAAACCGCGCCCAAGAAGGTTGAACGTGCCCCGGCCTTGGCCAGGAAGAGGGCGTACATCGCCCCTGACAAGTAAGCATCTTGCCTCGTTTTCGTTTGCCACCTCTTGATATCATACTCACAACGCTCCCCTCCTGGTGACCAGGGTGGGCGTCGTGGTGAAGAAGAAGAAGGAGGACGCCAGGGCCCCCGAGGCACCATCGCTTGCCAAGGCCGTGGTGGCCCCGACGCAAGCTGAAGAGGCCGCCTCGCACTTCCTTGCGACAGAGCGGGCCCCCAAAGGCGTGGTGGAAACTCAAGGGGTATCTGCCTCCTTGGGCCATCATGCTCTGAAGCCGCCTATCCCCGCCGCACCCGCAGGGGGTTCGGAGGCTCCAACACCCCAAGTTGCTCCTGCGGCTGCCTTCCTGGCAGTGATGCCAGCCCACGCGCCGGCGCCGCTTGCTCCTGTGCTGGCGGACCACAGCCCCTTTATCAGGCCCGAGGCCCTGGAGGAAGCTTATGCTGCACTTGATCAGCTTCGGGCCGACTTCCAAGATGCCGACAGGTGCCTGGCGAGGGAGCGCATGGGGCTGGTATCGGGGTGGCTTCAAGCCAACACATCCGCTAGGACGGCCTGGGGCCGGGCCGAGGCCGCCACTGTGGAGAGCAAGAGGGAGGCCGCTGAAGCCATGGGAGCTCGCGACACGGCTCTGGCCGACGCCGCATTTGCCAAGGAGCGCCTGAACAAGGCAGAGGCCGAGCTGAAGGCTCTCCAAGCGGGGCAGGCTGCCCGCGCCCAACGGCTCTAGCAGCTAGAAGAGGACCTCAAGGCCCATGAGGCGACGCTCGCCGACCGCGATGCCAAGCTGGTCCAGGCTGCCGCTGACCAAGCCGCGGAGCGGGACCGCCTAGGTAAGCTAAAGGAGGAGGTGGACAAGGCCCAGGCATCCCACACCCGGCTCGTTTTCGATGCGACGGCCAAGCTGGAGGCCAGGGAGAAGACCCTCACCACCGCCGAGGAAGCAGCGGCCGTGGAGCGCGAATCCTTCGTCTCCCTTGAGCTCAGGTCTTGCGCGGTGCTGCACTCCATCTACGGAGGAGGGTATGAGGAGCTGCTGGTGACTCTGGAGGACGGCCCTGCCAGGCTTCTCGTCAAGCTTGTCGAGGTGCTTGAGGGTGTCGCTGCCGGAGTGGAGTCCTCGGTGGAGGAGGAGTGCCGCATGCTCTTCACTTTGGCCACAACGCGCGTCTTCAGTCACCTCCACCTCTGAGACCTAGGTTTGATCTCAGTGCACTGATCGAGCCGGTGGCCCCTGAGTCCCGCGCCGCTGCCGCTGAAGCCATGAAGAAGCAGGTAGGAGACCTGATGGGGAAGTTCCGCTGCGTCCCCGACCTCGCAGCTGCGGCGGCGGAGGCCGGCGAAGATGGTGGCAGCGTCATTGACGACGGGTTTCAGGCGAGCGGCGGCAGCGGCCAAGGCGATGCCGGTGCTTCTTCCTAGTTTGACCCTGCAACATTTATTGTGCCTTGTGGAGGCATAAGAACTTCTGTTTGAGTTTGTGGAACATTACATTTTGTAATAACTTTCTAGAACTCTGCGATTTCTCTTTCGTGCTTGGTTTCCTTCGTGTTTGCCTCAACATTTTGCGTCAGCAGGGCCCAGCCCCACGCGTACCTTGCCTGCCGTTGGGGCGTCCGGATCACCAGGACGAGACCAAGGGGCGAGGGGCTACGTGACTAGTGAGGCCCCTAAGGCGCGATGCTCAGGGGTCCCCCTTGACGTACAAACAACCTCGATGTTCTGCGTTGGCAGGGCCCAGCCCTGCGCATACCTCGACCGCCGTTGGGACGTCCGGATCACCAGGACAAGACCAAGGGGCGAGGGGCTACGTGACTAGTGAGGCCCCTGAGTCACGATGCTCAGGGGTCCCCCTTGACGTACGAACGGCCCTCATGAAGGAAAGACGAGCAGTCATACAAGGTAATCCGGAGTCCTCCATACCTTTGCTCGTCAACTTTTGCCTAGGAGGGACACGAGAAGACCAGGTAAGGTGGCGTGCACCAGACGTGGCCTGGGCATAGCCCCCGTGCCCAGCCCCCTCGCGTGGGCCTCTCTAGGGGAAAGCTGTGAGGTGTTGCCGGGCGAAGAGCCAAAGGCTGTCCTGAGGTTGATGCGGCCACGGGGGCCACCCTCGGTTGTTTATTCAGCAGCACGGAGCATGGTGCTTCCACTCTACTGTGGGCATAGCCGTTCCTCGACCGTGTCATCTGCCAGCACAAAGCATGGGGCTTCCACTGGTGCGTGGGTGGGAGTTCCCTCGGGGGGGGGGGGGGGGGACTCCGGGGCATGTATAGCCCCGTCCGTGCGCGTGGCTAGCACGGCAGGACTGGAGGAGGTGTATATGGGCACCCATGAGCCAGTGCGGGACTCACGAGGCCCTACCCCAAGGTGGGTTGTGCCTGAATTTTTGGTGCGAAGAATTTGTAAGAACCATGCGAGATGTTGGGGTGGCCTGCGCCGAGTGAATCTCCGGAGGACATCGCATGAGAAGGCCAAACACCAATGACCCCAGGAGGTGACGTGAACGGGGCCGGCCCGACAGACAGAGCTCAGTCGTTGGGTTTATCGACACTGCAGGGACGCCATGTCCAGTCTTCTCATGCAACAATCCCAAGGAAAGACAACCGGCGCGCGGCTCCCGCGGTGGCGAGGCAGCGGGTCGCGCGCCCTGACTCTTCCACTCTCGATTAGCTCATGCGAGAACAAGGCACCAAGGACCACGGGAGGTGACGTGCACAGGAGCTAGCCCGCGAGACAGAGCTCAGCCACTTGGGTTTAGTGACACTGCAGGGACGGACTCGAGCACAGACGCCGTGCCAGTCCTTAATCATGAGGCGGTCGCGGGCGGGTTTGTGAGGGCGCACGACATTCATGATGGCGAAGCACCGGACATGCAGATTGCAATATCAAGCAATTCATAAAAGGGCAAAACCAGTTCTGATATATGCGCAAAACGATACATGCTGTAGGGGTGGGCCCTGACAGCTTGAGGATAATGCAGCCCGAGGGGCGTCCTCAACTGAACAAACCAAAAAGTCACCTGGCACCATTGTTGTAGAAGTGTTGGAGTAGTTGAAGACACGTGCTGCGGAGATCGCTCCTCATGAGCCGGCTGGCTCCTAAGGCTCAGGAGGCTCTGGAGGCCCGGGAAGCTTGCGAGGGTCCAGCACCTCCTCTGTCAGGACCGCCTAGCGCCGGGCCTCGTGAGCCGCCAGGACCTCCTGCATCTAGCGCTGGTGTGAGGCAGCCATGTTTAGCAGGCTGAACTGCATGCAGACGTAGCTGCGGGAGCAGCCCCCAATCCGTCCAACGCGGAACGGCCGGAAGAGCTCCTGAGAGGCAACCCTATTGAGACCTGGGATGTTGACGTAGACGCGCAGCTCGCTACCCATGTCAGGGGCGGCAGCTGCACTGGATGATGCGGGGCGACACTCGCCACGCATGGCTTGCGCCTCCTGAAGCTCCTCGATCGCCTTGGTGACGAACTCCTGAACGCCTGGCGCATCACACCTTGCGCCTTGCTCATGGAGGCACACGTTGAAGCATGGCCCACGTGCTGCCCAAATGCCTCCCTCGTGATGAGAGCCCCCGAGCCCGTCCTGAGAGGGGTGCCGGGCACGCCTTCCTATGTGAGAGGGAAGGGTGCCCCAGTGGCAGGCGCGGGGCCTGAGGCACGATCGTCAGGTGCGCCAACCTCCTGACGGCCCTTGGGGAGGAGTTGCTTCTTCTTCTTGGGGATGGCCTCAGGAGGTCGAACGACGCCCTCGTCATCTGAGTTCTCGACTGCCGTAGCCTGGTAGGCGCGGTCAAGGGAGCACACCGCAGCCTTCTCGTCGCAGGCGAGCGTGATGATACTGCCGCTCCCTGGCATCTTGAGGACATTGTAGCCGTAGTGCGTTGTCGCCATGAACTTGGCGAGGGCCGGATACCCGAGGATGGTGTTGTACGGGAGGCAGATATGGGCGAAGTTGAAGTCAATGAGCTTGGCGTGGTAGTTGTCGTGCTGGCCAAAGGTGATAGGGAGGCAGATCTGCCCTATGGGGACGGTGGAGCCATCAGTCACTCCTGAGAAAGGCTTGGTGGGGAGGAGCTGGTCGTACGGCACCTGGAGCGTCTCGAACGTCTTGACGGAGAGAACGTTGAGCCCCGTGCCGCCATCAATGAGTGTCTTGGTGACGAGGACGTTGCTGATGGTTGGCGAGCAGAGCATCGGGAACGCGCCAGCGGCAGCTGAACATTTGAGCTGGTCCATGGAGTCAAAGGTGATGGCGTACTTGGACCATCTGAGTTGGCGTGATGCCTCAAGCTTGTGGAGGGCCGCGTTCACCTCACGAGCGAACTGCTTGAAGATGCGATGAGAGGCGGGAGCCTGAGCACCGCCTAGGATGTAGGCAATGGCACGAGGCTCTTGAAAGCCCCCGGTCCCATCATCTTGGTGGTGGTCATCGTTCCTCCTTGGCGGCGGTGGCAGCGAAGGAAGGTCGGCGTTGCCCTCAGGACTGTCCTCGCGGGGCTGGTCACGCCAGGGGCCGTCGCGAGGCTGGCCCTGCCAGCGGTCCTCACGAGGCTGATCACGCCAGTCCTGGTGGGGGTCGCGGTTGTCCCAGTGGCCTCCACTGCGGCCGTAGCCATGGTCGTTGCGCTCGGGACAGCGGCCGATGCGCCCGTCGCGGATTGCCCTGAGCTCCTCGCAGTCGTTGGTGTTGTGGCTGTGGACATTATGGAAGATGCAGAATGGACGACTGCCCTAGGAGGATTCGGGGTGGTCGCAGCCGCGCTTCATCTCAGGTTCAGCCGCGAGCACCGCTGGCCCTTGCACTTCACGTCCTTAGCCTTGGCCTTCTTATCTTTAGGATCGACCTCCGGAAGCTCCAGGAGGGAGAGGCGACCTTCCTCTGCCCTCGCACACCTGGCGGTCATGTTGAACATCTCCAGAGCCGAGCACAAGTCCTCGTGTATGGCGAGCTCTTCCTTCATCTTGACATCCCTGACGCCCTCAGAGAATGCCGAAATGATGGCCTCATCTGACACCTTCGGGATCTTGAGGCGGACGTTGCTGAAGCACTGTATGTACTTGTGCAAGGTTTTGCCTGGCTGCTGCTTGATGCGCCACAGGTCGCCTGCCACTGGAGCGCGGTCGCGAGTGCCTTGGAAGTTGGCGTTGAAGCGCTCGCGGAGCTCGTCCAAGGAGGAGATCGACCCCACCGGAAGGTTCAGGAGCCAAGAGCGTGCGCCGTCCTGGAGGGCCATAGGGAACCAGTTCGCCATGACCTTCTCATTGCCGTTCGCCGCCTTGATGCTCAGCTCGTAGGGCTGAAGGAACTCGGTGGGGTCAGGGCTGCCATCGTAGTGCGGAGGCAGATCCGTCTTGAACTTGTCAGGCCAGACGACACGGCGCAGCTCTGGGGTGAAAGCACGGCATCCTGCCGCACTCATAGGGGCCAGTCGTAGGGGAGGAGCCTGATCTCGACTCCCGTGCACTGCTGCCTCTCGCGATACACAGTCTTGACATGGCGGTGCTAGGAGCAAATGCGCTTCTCCTTGGGGCCGCTGCACCACTTGGCAGCTTTCTTCATCGCGCGCCGGCGCTCTGTGCGGCGGGTCGCACTGGGGAGCTTCACGCCTCGGCTCGGGGCCCACGCCGTGCAGAAGAGGGCGAGGAGGCGCGCCGTGAGCCACGTCGCTCGCCAGGGACGGCGGATGGCGAAGCGAACGAGACGGTGCAGGGGCTGTCGGCGTTCTGGGAACCAGGGTACCCAGACATGCCTGTCTGCGGCCCATGGCGTGGCTCCATCGACGGCCTGGTACAGCCCATCTACATCACCAACAAGACAAGACCCTCGCGAGGGGCCAAGCCTCGCGAGGTGGACGACGCCAAGACCTCCTGAGGGAGCGGCCACCCCTGGGCTGCTCCTGAGGAGCGGAGCTTCCTATGCAAGTGCCCAACCTCATGAGGTTGCGGTGACGTAAGCCATGACGACCAAGGCCAGGCGGGCGCCAGCGGGTTGGTTTGCTGGAGAGGTTGAGTTCTTGGCACACGCCCCAGAGTTCAAACCTTTCTCGGGTTCACGGAGCCCTGAATCCGACATTTGGAGTGCCAGGTAGGGGCGTGTCGAAGCTCTACCCCTCTCATCAGCCAAGCACCACCTGCACTGCATGCCTCCCATGGCGGGCTCCACCCCACCCACCGAGCCGCTGGGCGCATTCGGAGCCACGGCGGGGCACCAGGCCATCTCCCCCGTCCTGCAGCAGGTGTGGTGGCCGCCGAAGTTCAGGCCGACACTGCCCCGCGGTATGATGGCGCGGGGGACACCATGGAGTTCCTCCGCCTGCACGAGCTACGCATCGAGGCGGCAGGTGGCGACGAGAAGGTCATGGCGAACTGGCTCGCATGGGCGCGCCGCGTTCCTGGATGCTTAGCCTGCCGGAGTTGTCGGTGGCCTCCTAGGAGGAGCTACGCAGTCAGTTCATCACGCGCTTCGCGGCACCAGCGCCCCATGCCGTTGCGGCCATCCTCGGTGGGTCACAGGTGCCAGCCTCGGGTCGCCACGTCAAGAAGTTCTTCCGGCAGAAGGGGGCCGCCCAGCCACGGCAGGGGGCTCTTCCAGGCCGGCTGGCGCCTGAGACCGACATCACCTTCGATTCCAGGGGGCTCTTCCCTTGCTGTGCACGCCCACCATCAGTGGTGTCGCGGTCACCAGGACCCTCATCGATGGCGGCGCTGGCCTCAACATCCTCTCTGTGGAAGCCTTGGGCCTGCTCCAGGTGCCTTACGACCGGCTCGCCCCCACCAGGCCCTTCTCAGGGGTGCTCGACGGCTCCATCATCCCCCTGGGGCAGATTCGCCTCCCCGTGACCTTCGGCACGCACTGCAACTACCGCACCGAGGTCGTCGACTTCAACGTCACCCACATCGGCCTCCCGTACAATGTCATCCTCGGGTACCCAGCCCTTGCCAAGCTCATGGCGGCAACGCACCCCGGCTACAACGTCATCAAGATGCCGGGGAGCAGCGGCATCCTTACTGTGGTGGGAGACACCAAGGATGCCCTCCTGGCCCTCAAGCTTGCTTTCAAAGCTGTGGCGACTGCGTGACCAGAGGCGGAGGGCACTCCGGAGATCCCAGAGGCCGTGCCCGCGAAGAAGAAGCACCTGTTCTCTCAGGACCGGGCTGAGACGAAGCAGGTGCAGGTCGATGATGAGGGCTCAAGCCTCACCTTCACCATAGGCGCCGGCCTCCCACCGGACTAGGAAGAAGCGCTGGTCGGCTTCCTCCATGCGAACAAGGATGTGTTTGCATGGGAGGCAACGGACCTGGTTGGCATCCCGCGGGACGTGATTGAGCACCATTTGATGGTGTGGCCCGGCGCGTGCCTTGTGAAACAAAAGGCGCGGCGACAAGCCCCGGAGAAGCAATCGTTCATCATCCAGGAGATCCACAAGCTACAAGAAGCCGGCGCCATCCGAGAGGTGCGGCACCCGGATTGGCTGGCCAACCCGGTCATCGTACCCAAGAAGGGAGGGAAGGAGCGCATGTGCGTCGACTTCACGAGCCTCAACAAAGCTTGCCCTCAAGACCCTTTCCCTGTTCCGCGCATCGACCAGATCATTGACTCCACCGCCGAGTGCGACCTGCTGTGTTTCCTGGACGCCTTCTCGGGCTACCACCAGATCAAGATGGCGGTGCAAGACGTCAAGAAGACGACCTTCCTTACCCCGTGCGGAGTGTACTACTACACCTGCATGCCGTTCGGGTTGCGCAACACCGGTGCGACTTTCCAGCGATCGATGCACATCGCCCTGGGCAAGCAGCTCGGTAGGAACGCCGAGGCGTACGTCGACAACATAGTGGTCAAGTCGCGGGAAGCAAGAACCCTCGTCAAGGATCTGGAGGAAACATTCGCCAACTTACGCAGAGTGAACCTGCATCTCAATCCGGAGAAGTGCGTGTTCGGCGTCCCGTCCGGCAAGCTGCTGGGTTTCTTGGTGTCGCCGAGAGGGATCGAGGCTAACCCAGAGAAGATCAAGGCGATAGAGAGGATGAGCCCGCCACAGACTCTCAAGGAAATACAGAAGCTCGCGGGCTGCGTGACCTCGCTGGGGCGTTTCATCTCCAAGAGCAGTGAGCGCGCCCTCCCATTTTTCAAGTTGATGAAGAAGAAGGGCCCATTCGAGTGGACTCTGGAGGCCGAGGAAGCCTTCCAAGACCTCAAGAGGTATCTCACCAGCCCTCTGGTGATGGTAGCGCCTCGATCTCTTGAGCCCCTGGTGCTTTACCTGGCCGCCACACCCCACTCCGCGTGCGCAGCACTCGTGGTGGTCCGGGAAGAGCGCGCGGGCTTAGGTGCGCGGTGCAGTACCCCATCTTCAGCCCCACCATTGCCACCTCAGGACGGTGCTCCTGAGGCATCAGACACCCCGGCAGTGGGCGAGGCTCCTGAGGCCCCCACGCCTCAGGCAGGGCCGGACGCCATCAGCGCCCCTTCTCTTGTCGAGCATCTTGTGTATTTCGTCAGCATGGTGTTGTGCGACGCGTGCGCTACCCCATGCCGCAGAAGCTTCTGCTCGCGCTCCTCGTCGCCTCCAGGAAGTTGCGCCACTACTTCCAAGGCCACCCCATCAAGGTCGTCTACGCGTTCCCCCTGGAGAGGGTGCTCGAGAGCCCTAACGCTGCAGGCAGGGTTGCTGAATGGAACATCGAGATGTAGGCGTTCCAGCTGGAGTTCAGCACCACCAGGGTCATCAAGGGCGCGGCCCTCGCAGACTTTGTGGTGGAATGGACTGACGCCCCCGACCGAGGGGTTAGTGAAAACCGCTCCCTCGTGCCCGGAGATGAGATGCCCGATGGCTAGGTCATGTACTTTGACGGCGTGTTCGCACGCCGGGACGCAGGGGCTGGAGCCGTGCTCGTCTCGCCTACTCAGGACAAGCTCTACTACGTCATGCAGCTCTGCTTCCAGCATGGCTAGAAGGTCTCCAACAACATCGTGGAATACGAAGGCCTGATCGTAGGCCTCCAGGCTGCGGCAGGCCTGGGGATCAAGCGCCTCATCATCAAGGGCGACTCTCAGCTCCTCGTCAACTTCTCCAACAAGGAGTACACGCCCAAGGACAAGCACATGGAGGCATACTTGGAAGAGGTACGCAAAATTGAAAAACAGTTCTTGGGTTTGGAATTGCAGCACGTCCCGCGTGGCACGAACAAGGAGGCGGACGGCATCGCCAAGAGGGCGTCGCGGCGTGACCCCCAGAAGCCTGGCGTCTTCGAGGAGAGGCTCTTCAAGCCATCGGCAGCCCCCTCCGCTGCGAGCCCGGTGTTGCTCCGGGAGGAATTGCCCCTGGCCCCCTCCTCGGGCGCCCCAGCCTGCGGTCCAACCTCCGGAGCCCACCTACTTCTGGCCCTCGAACTTCAGGAGGGGTGCTGGACCGAGGAGTTCAAGGCGTACCTGCTCCAGGGCACCTTGCCAGAGAAGGAGGAAGAAGCAGAACGCGTGGCCCGCCAGGCCACCGCCTACTTCTTGAAGGATGGCGAGCTCTACCGAAGGCGCCCAAATGATGTCTCTCTGTGGTGCATCTCCAAGGAGCAGGGGTGCAAACTGCTGGCTGACATCCACAGTGGGGACTATGGGCATCACTCTTCGTCGCGCACCCTCATGGGCAAGGTGTTTCGCAGCGGGTTCTACTGGCCCACGGCGCTCAACGACGCCACTGAGCTGGTGAAATCCTGCGAGGCGTGCCAATTCCATGCCAAACATATCCACTAGCTCGCTCAGGGCCTCCAGACCATCCTGCTCTCATGGCCGTTCACGGTATGGGGGCTGGATATCCTGGGACCATTCCCTCGAGCAGTTGGGGGCTACCGCTACCTCTACGTCGCCATCGACAAGTTCACCAAGTGGGCGGAGGTGGAGCCCATGCGCACCATCCCAGCTGGTTCGGCCATCAAGTTCATCAAGGGTCTCGTGAGCCGCTTCGGGGTCCCCAACCGTATCATCACCGACAATGGTTCTCAGTTCATGAGCAACCTTTTCAAAACATATTGTGCTAACCTTGGAACACAGATATGCTACGCTTCAGTGGCGCACCCACAGAGTAACGGCCAAGCCGAGCACGCCAACACGGAGGTCTTGAGAGGCCTCAAGGCGAGGAGCTTCAAGAAGAAACTCGAGGCCTACGGCAGGGGTTGGCTCGATGAGCTCCAATCCGTGTTGTGGTCCATCCGCACCACCGCGACCAAGCCTACCGGCGAGACCCCGTTCTTGCTCGTCTACGGGGTTGAGGCGGTCCTCCCGCATGAGGTCAGACATCGCTCCCCGCGGGTCTTGGCGTTTGACAAGGCACGCCAGGACGCCTCATGGAGGATGGACCTCGTGCTCGGGGAGGAGGGCCGCCGCCAAGCCTCACTCCGTGCCGCGAGGTACCAGCAAGCGCTACAGCGGTATCACTATCGTAGCGTACGTTCCAGGACCCTCGAGGTGGGTGACCTCATCCTGAGGCGGGTGCTCTCCAGGGAGGGGCTTCACAAGCTCTCGCCCACGTGGGAGGGCCCGTTCAGGATCGCCCGTGTCTCTAGGCCTGGCGTCGCGAGCCTGGAGACGCAGGATGGGGTCCCCATCCAGAATGCCTGGAACATCCAGCACCTACAGATGTTCTATCCATGAACAAGGCCATGCGCCTTTCAAGTCTTCGCCCGTGACACTCTCACGTAATAATGAATGGGGTTGTACACGCCCCGGAGTCTCCTGAGCGTCGCCCTCGGGCCTCACGGGGGCTCCCACCCACGTCCTAGTGGAAGCCCCATGCTCCGCGCTGGCAGGAAGACAGAAGACTAGTATAGGTGCTGGACGCGGCTGTTCATTTGCTTGATTTCTGTAGCTGATTTGCAACTTCTTGAAATGAAATTTGGAGTTCTCGTGTCTTTATTTGAAAGGGTTGGGAATTTTTCTCCTTGCAGCACTCGCTTTTTCAGGCCTCGTCTTAGGGAGAGTGATAGTTGCCCGTCGCTCTTCCTCGCGTGTCCCGCGCGTGGGGTCTGGGCATGGTGCGTACGCTTGGGCCCGCCCGCGAATGCACCTCACCAAAGCCTTGGCCTTTGGCGTCTTAATCCTCGCGTGACACCCTCAAACGAGCTAGCGAGCATGCACGCCCTCCTGAGTCCATCGGGCATCGCGAGACGGTGTACCAGCGACCCACGCTCAGGGGCTCACGCGGGGAATGGCACCTCCAGAGGTCCCCTAACCCCATAGCCGCAGGGTGTCTCCCGAGGCCTGAGGACCTTCGAGTCCAAAAGAAGGAAATCTCCGGAGGACCTCTCCGGAACCAGGGACGTGCGAGAAGTCCAAACCTCCAGGGAAGCTCGTCCTCACGGCACAGGAGTCTACCTCAGGCACACTAAGCTAAGTCATTTCAATCACAATCAGTGGCAACACGGATACCAGGATGCAATATAAAAATGACAACATAATGGCGCAAGCGCCACGGTCCGTTACACACCTCGATAGGGCTTTCCACCTTTTTGATGCAAAAAAAAAGAGAAGCAAAATTAGCCGTGCGACTATAGCAGCTCCCGGGACCTGCCTCCAGCAATGCCCGCGCTCAGTCGGAGTCCTCCTCCTGCTTCACCGGGGCGCGGTGGCGAGGCGGCTCGTCTCCCTCCCTGGTCCGAGCTCGGCGGCGTGGTGGCTCATCGTAGTCGCCGTCGCTCGTGCTCTCCCAGGAGGAGGAGCCGCTGCTGCTGGAGGTGTCACGGCCGTCACCAAGGGCAAGCTCACCACCGACGTCGCCGTCGCTGTCGCTCTCCGGGCAGCACCCCAGGCGCTGACCATCTTCCCCGAAGACCCTAACGTAGAGGGTCGCGGTGCCGTCATACCTGAAGTGGAGGGTACACCTCCCCTTCAGGCCGCGTGCGCGGGCGAACGTCTGCCACCCTTGGTTCAGGAACACGTTGCCGGCGGGGGTGACCTTGACCACCACCCAGGAGGCCTTGCTGCAGTAACAATCGGCCTGCAGCCAGAGGCCGCCAGGTCCCCCGGTCGGCAGCGCACCCACAAAGAAGCCCAAGAGATGGAGCCAGGCGCCGGCGGGCCTCTCCGCCCACAGCACAAACTCTGAGGATGCGTCGGCCGAGTGGAGTCGCAGGCGCAGTGGCCGGACGGCTTCCGCGTGTCTTCCCCCTTCGCCATGGCTGCCCCGGCCGCGGCAGCTTCCGCCGCGGGAAGGAGCACCCCCGCGACTGCTGGAGGCAGCGCCAGCCCTTGAGGGAGTGCGCCCATGCCCTCGGGGAGCCACCGCTAGCGTCGCAGCGTACTCATGGGGGCGGCCGCGGCCTCTCTTGGGCGGTGGCGAGTCCGGTCCCTCTTTGAGAGCCTTTCCCTTCTTCGCGGCCGAGAACCTCCTCACTGGCACCAAGGAAGCTTTGGCAAGATGGCGGGGGAACTAAGAAGAAGAAGGGCAGGCGGCGAGAAGATGAAGACGAGCTGGGGGCTCTGCCCTCTCTCCCATTATAGGTGCGGGAGGCCAACCGCCGGCATCCCATGCTCCGAGCAATGATGGCTGATCTGCATGCGCCAGGCAGTTGTCAAGTTGTGCAGTTGCCGAGGCAGCGTGGGGAAGTGGAGACGACCACGTCCCATCAAAGTGCCATGCGTCAGCCTGGTCCGCAGGCGATTGGGGCCCGTCGCGCTTCGCCCTTGCCTTTTGGCTTCGCCTCGAAGCCAAGTCCGAGCTCGCCTTGGGCCTGAGGGCTACTGTCGGCGTTCTGGGAACCAGGGTACCCAGACTTGCATACCTGTAGCCCACGGCGTGGCTCCATCGACGGCCTGGTATAGCCCATCAACAACACCAACAAGACAAGACCCTCGCGAGGTGGATGTCGCCAAGACCTCTTGAGGGAGCGGCCACCCCTAGGCTGCTCCTGAGGAGCGGAGTTTCCTATGCAAGTGCCCAACCTCATGAGGTTGCGGTGACGCAAGCCATGATGACCATGGCCAGGAGGGCACCAGCGGGCGTAGAGGACCAGGTTTCCTCTTTGGTGCTAAGGAGGCAAGCGCAGGCGCGGGGTCCCGAGGAATCAGCCAAAGGTTTCCATTCCCGTGTAACGAGACCAAGACCGCCAGGACAGCAGGACGGATGTCATCGCCGAGCCCACCGCAGCGTCATGACCAGAAGCTTTGCAGGCGAAGACCACCTTTCGTCAGGATAAGATGTACTACTTGTCCCCTTTCAAATTGGCCGTTGTGGAATCCCTTCCCGCCTACATTTTCGGGGAAGAGGACCGAGGCCGCTATAAATATAGGTTAGCCACCACCATAGAAGGGGTTGACTCATTCCCACTAGAGTGAGCCCCTCGAGCTTGTTCATCCTCTGTACTAGTTCATCCTCAGCCCCTCGTGAGGCCAATCCACCACAAAGTAGGACTAGGGTCTTACACCGCAAGGTGGCCTGAACCTGGGTAAACTGCCATGTTCATCTTCTTCCTTCTTCATCGAGCTAGGCTGTAGGGCGATGGGTTGGTTGGCTGGAGAGGTTGAGTTCTTCGCACACGCCCCAGAGTTTGAACCTTTCTCGGGTCCGCGGAGCCCTTAATCCGACAGGGGCTTCGCCAGCGGCGTTAACGAGTTCGGCGATGCGGGCAAGCCAGTCGTCGTAGAGGTCGTTGGCCGGACGATAGCGCAGAAGCTCGCGCACCATGAGTAACACAGACTGCGCGTTCGCCCGCCCGCGACGGCCATTAAAAGACGACATCGTGGCTGGAGAAGGTGATGGAGTCGCGGTGTGGCCGTCACGGTGCACGGACGGTGGCAGCGATGAGTCCTGCTGTTCGCGGGCAGCAGGGTCGGTGGCGGCGTTAGCCACCGGGGAGGCAGAGCGGCGAGGGGCACCATTGCCTACGGGTGCCGTCTAGGCGACAAGAGCGGCCCGGCGCTCGGCTCGAACACGACGAGCATCGGCCATTGGAATGGCAGACCGACAGCGGAGCGAGTGGTGGGAGAGAAGCTTCAACACGCCCCTACCTGGCGTGCCAAATGTCGGATTCAGGGCTCCGCAGACCCAAAGAAGGTTCAAACTCTGGGGTGTGTGCGAAGAACTCAACCTATCCAACCAGCCAACCCATCGCCCTACAGCCTAGCTCGATGGATCAAGGAAGGAGATGGACACGACAGTTTACCCAGGTTCGGGCCACCTTGCGGTGTAAGACCCTACTCTTGCTTTGTGGTGGATTTGCCTCAAGAGGGGCTTGGATGAACTGGTACAAGGGAAGAACAACCTCGCGAGGTCTGCTCTGGGGTTAGGGTGAGTCATCCTTCGGTTCCATCTCCTCTCTACGGTGGTGGCTAGCTTATACTTATAGCGGCCTCGGTCCTCTTCCTCCAAAACGAAGGCGGGAAGGGATCCCATAGTGGCCAATTTGAAAGGGGACAAGTAGTACATCGTATCCTGATGAAAGGTGGTCTTTGCCTGCAAAGCTTCTAGTCATGATGCCATGGTGGGCTCGGCGATGACATCCGTCCTGCCGTCCTGGCGGTCTTGGTCTCGTTGCACTGGAATGGAAACCTTTGCCTGATTCCTTGGGAACCCACGCCCGCGCTTGCCTCCTTAACACCAAATAGGAAACCTACTCCTCTGCGCCTGCTGGCGCCTGCCTAGCCTTGGTCGTCACGGCTTGCGTCACCGCAACCTCGTGAGGTTGGATACCTGCATAGAAATCTCCGCTCCTCAGGAGGCAGCCTGGGGAGGCCGCTCCCTCAGGAGGTCTTGGCGCTGTTTGCCTCGCGAGGCTTGGCCCCTCGCGAGGGTCTTGTCTTGTTGGTGTTGAAACTGGGCCGTACCAGGCCGTCGATGGAGCCATGCCATGGGCCGCAGGCAGGCAAGTCTGGGTACCCTGGTTCCCAGAACACCGACTGACTGAGAGCGGCGTCGAGGATGCAAGCGGAGAGAGAGGATTGTGTGTGTAGAGAGAATGGGGGGTGCGGCCGCCTATTATGACCAGCGGATCCGACGTGCCGTTAATATGGAGCAGTGGGAGAGAGGCGGGCAGGCGGTCAAAGGGCTAGCTCGCCTTCCGGTGAGCCTGCACAGCGGACTGCTGGCATGCCTACTGTCATTTCACACACCTACTCGCATGATTCCCGATGACACTGTGCAGCGAGCACGCCTCCTGTCAATTCACACACCTGCACGCACGCCTCCTGTTTTGCCTACACGGCGGACTGCTCGCATGCGTCCCGTCAACTCACGCCTACTCGCACGGCACACGGGACGCGTGGCGGCACATATATTGTTTTTCTTTTTTGATGATTAATGCTACCGCTTTATTTCTTAACCGAATAATGGCACGTATCCATTGTTGGTCTAATGCCCATGGTTTGAATAAATAATCCGTTTGCGATATTGGTTTCAAATTATTAACAATCTCCCGTTTGTAAGAAGATAAAGATTACATCAAAACTTGTCTCAAGTTTGACAGAAAAAGTAAAAACTGCAGTCTATTGGTGCCCATATGACAACACGATAAGTTTCATGAATTTTAACTAAGTTTTGGATTTACTAGATTTTAAAAATCAAGATTATCAATGTTTGAAATTTCTTGCAATGGTGACTAAACATGCACCCAGTGACAGACATATGTTTTTCCAATCCATTTTGGTGCACTCTCACGTGTGCATGTAGCTCAAATTTGATTTTTGCACATTATACCCCTAGAAAATAAATGAATGTACTAAAACGTCTGAATGATCTGTGATTTTTTTTTCAAATTTTAACATGACCCACCTTTGGTCACATATGTTCACCGCGGAAAAATTTAACATGTGTCGTAGTTGCGGTGGATGTGCGGTGTGTGTGTGGGGGGGCTGGCAGTACACTACGAGCCGTGAGCGACCGTGTGGGATTTACCGTTTTGTGAGGCAGGTGCCACATCAAAGTCATGAATTCGTTATTTAAAACATTACACAATCCTTTCATACATACATGTTTGGGCCACATGCAGTCGGTGGTTTTCCTAGACACTCACTCGCGTGTGACGCTTTTTGTGGGCCCGCGAGGTCGTCGTCCATCACTTTGACCTACAACCAGAGAGGTTAATTGATCGGCAAGGTTGATTTTTTTTTTGTTTGTGTTACCGTAGGAGTATATAGTACGCATCGAAGAGGTGGGAGGGGACCAGCATATATACTATGTACGCGTCCACTAACACACCTCATTCCGTGTGGGGACTTTCGGGTTTCCGAGGCAGGTGCCACATCAAAGCTGTGAATTGGCTATTCAGACATCACACAACACCTCTTTGGGCCACATGCATGCATGCAGGCAGTGGTTATCCTAGGACACTCATGTGTGACGCTTCCATCTGCGGGCCCGCGAGGTCGTCGTCCATGCATGCATCACTTTGACCTACATCAAGAGAGGTTAATTAACTTTACCATCAAGGAGGATTCTTTTTGGTTTGTATTATGGTAGGAACATATAGTACGCGTCAAAGAGGGGGAAGGGGACCAGCATATACTATGCTTCATGAACCTCGCTCCGTGTGGGGACTTTACGGTTTTCGAGGCATGTGCCACATCAAAGTTGTGCATTTTGGGTATTCAAACATCACAACCAAACACACCTCCATACATATGTTTGGCCCACATGCAAAGCGGTGGCGGCTATCCTCTGGCACCCACTCACGCGGTTATCGGCGAAGTCGATGCTTTCCATCTATGTGCCCGCTTGGTCCATCACTTTGATCGACAACGAGAGAGGTTAATTTGACTTAGGAGGGGATTTTTTGTTTGTATTACGGTATATAGGTCATGCTCTGGGATTACATAATATAGTTTGAGTGCATGCATGTGTACGCATGAATCCATCTAGCTGGGTCGAAGTGGACAGGGGGGGAGCACACGCCGCGTCATGGACCTATCTCACTCTATGTGAGAACTGTACGATTTTCGACGCAGGTGCCACATCAATGTTGTGCATGGTATTCAAACATGCATGCATCACCTCCATACATATATATAAATATGTTTGGGACACACGCATGCAGCGGTTGTCTTCGGACAGTACTCTCCCTCACGTGGTTATCGGCGGCAATCCTATATATATGTGGGCCCGCGTGGACATCCATGATCACTTTGACCGACAACGAGAGAGGTTACCATGGTGGATTCTTCTTCTTTGGTTCGTGTTACCATAGTAGGTCATGGTGAGATTCCAGACCTAAGTTTGAGCACATACGTACATACGCATGAATCCCCGTCACCGACTCGAATGGTGTGTGACATACATATATACAACGCGCCGTCAACCCTCTCTCCTTGTGGGGATTTTTGGTTCCAAAGCACGGTGCCACATCAAAGTTGTGAATTGGGTATCCAAACATCACACAACACTCCATACATATGTTTGGGCCACATGCAGGCAGTGGTTGTCTTCGGGAACTGCTTGGGTGATTATTGGCGAGCTAGCCCATCTGTGGGGTCGCGTGGACATCCATCACTTTGACCAACAACAAGAGAGAGGTTGTATGACCAAGGTGTTGATTCTTCTTGGTCCGTTTTACGGTACATCTTGGTGAGATGCCCTCTCCCGCCGACTCAAAGTGTGTGTGTGTGGGGGGGGGGGGGGGGGGGGGGACTACTTTGCACTTTGCTAAACCTCCGTGGGGTCGGGGATGTCCGGTTAATTTGCATGGCACATGTGCCACATCAAAGTTGTGAATTGGGTATTTAAATATTACACCACCCTTTTCACAGATATAGTACCCGCAGGTGGTTCGTATGTGGTCTCACCCATCTCGCGATAGAAGCACACATTTGTGGGCCCGCACACAGTCCACCTTTCACTGGAAGCGAAAGGGGGCTGGGGTTTGACCATGATGGACTCCTATAGGTTTAGTGTTATGGTAGGGTGATATGTTAGACCTAGCTATTAGGGGGCATGGGTTCATAGCTAGGATTCCCCTCCCGCCGACACAAAGTGGGGGGGGGGGGAGGGGGGGCTAGCAATACCGTGCGCTTTGTGAGGCAAGTGCCACATCAAAGTTGTGCATTGGGTATTTGAACATCAAACCACCCTTTTCATACATATTTTTGGTCCACATGCAAGTGTGTTCGTGTTCTGACCCTTTCTCGCGTTATTTTTGCCAAATTTATTAACACTAGACAAGTCGGATGATGCAACATACACGGTTCACTCAGACTACCCGTGTGCGACGCCCGTGCCCCTATCACTCACATCAGCACAGTACATTGGGCTCCACGAGGCTTCCCTCTCAATCTCAAAAATATCTACCCGGCTGGAGGGTTTTTCTGTTTGATAACACACGGTTATTATGTTTCACCGTGTGTGACATTTGTTGTTCCCGTTCCCGCCTGCATCCCTCAAAAATACCCACCCAGCTGGAGGGTTTTTCTGTTTGATAGCACACGGTTATTATTTTGGGACCATGTGCGATGCATTGTTGCTCAATCCCTTCATCCAAATTTTCAATAGCCCCGGCATTTTACTCCCGCGTAGTAAAAATTTCAGTAGCCGCGTCATTTCCTAAAACACCACAATGCCCCCCTCCACACACACACACCCCAAAAACTCCGCTCGCACGCGCACGCGCTTGCGCGCGCGCACACACACACACACACACCACAACCCCTCCCTCGCTCAAAACCCTAGCGAGGTCACCGCCGCCGCCGCCGCAAGGCCTCCATTGTGAACATCTGCCGGTTTACCCATGCAGCTTACCCATTGATCTCCATACCCTAGCCGCCCTGAGTTTCTTAGATTACGCGTGCCAAACGCTCCCTTTCCCACATATCCCCATCCCCATCCCCCACTCCAGAGTGTTGCAGCCTAAGCCCGGCTACGCTTGTCGTGGAGCTCGAGGAGTGAATGGCCCAAAAGAGGTTTATTGCGGCCTCTTCGCCTGACGTCGCTGAGGTGGCCGCCGAGGAAGGTGACGACCATTACTGGCCGCACGCTCTCAATCAGCAGGCTAGAGTACACTGGTATGTCATGAACGCCGGCTACGACATCGAGGTCATCAACAGCGATGACCTGATGCGGGCTATGTCATAGTTTAAGTGGCCCACCCCCAACCCCTCGGGTTCAACCGCCATCGACCTTATCCATGGCCCAGCCGCTGATCTCCTCTGGCTCACTATCAAGAATTTGCCATACTACATCGCCATCGAGACCCTTTTGTCATTTCTGAAGGACACGTTCTGCAACGCTTGCTTGGGATCCACAGCTGCCAAGTCAGACCTCATCGACGGCGACCATGAGGAGGGCACCCTCTCCGGCTCTTCCAAGGGGAAAGAGTCCATCTGCGACATCAAGGAGGGCACCCTACAGCCGTGCTCTTCCAAGGGCAAGGAGCCCATCTGCAACAACATGGAGTGCACCCAATGTCTGTGCTCTTCCCATGGGAACAAGCCCATTTTGTGACAAGTGAGGAAACCCATGATTTGTTTTGTCGTGCCTCTTCACAGGGGGGAATCCATGATTTATTTTGTCGAGCACCTTTTGTAGTGTAGCGAGAATATGTCCAGTTTTAATTGCTATATTTGGTTGTTTGTAGTATGCCTTGTTTATTTCAGTTGTTCACAATGTGATCTCTATATGTGCAACTATTTACTGTGCAGTACAATTTCATCAATACTAGTTCCAACATTACCAATAGGAATGAATATATTTGCTTGCTGTTAAGCCTGTTATAGCTAGCATATGCCTCTTTTAACGTTTTTTGTTGTTTGGTTGTTAGTAGTAAGCATATGTCCAGTTTCAATTGCTATCTTTGGTTGTTCGTAGTATGTCTTGTTTATTTCAGTTATTCAGAAAGTGATGCTCTATATGTGCAACTATTTACTATGCAATATAATTTCATCAAAACCGGTTTCAACAATACCAATAGAAATGACTATATTTGGGACCTGTTAAGCCTACTGTAGCGAGCATAGGCCTCTTTTAACGTTTTAGGTTGTTCGGTTGTTTGTAGTTAGCATATGTCCAGTTTCAATTGCTATCTTTGGTTGTTCGTAGTTAGCCTTGTTTATTTCAGTTATTCACAAAGTGATGTTCAATACGTGCAAGTATGAAGTGTGCAGTTCAATTTCATCAATACCGGTTTCAACAATACCAATATGAATGACTATATTTGGTTGCTGTTTAGCCTGTCGTAGTGAGCATATGCCTCTTTTAATGGTTTTAGGTTGTTCCATTGTTTGTAGTTAGCATATGTCCAGGTTCAATTGCTATCTTTGGTTGTTCATAGTATGCCTTGTTTATTCCAGTTATTCACAATGTGATGTTCTGTATGTGCAAGTATGAACTGTGCAGTTCAAGTTCATCAGTACCAGTTTCAACAATACCACTATGAATGACTACATTTGGTTGCTATTAAGCATGTTGTTGTTAACACACCTTTCCATTTCTATTTAACAATAACTAGTGTACTTAGACCGACACAATACCAGTGTGAATGACTATATTTGCTTGTTGCTAAATGTTAGGCCTGTTGCAGTTAACAAACCTTTCCACATCTTGTTTTGCTTAACTAGCATACTTAAACCTACACATTGAAGCTATCATTTGGAGATTATGTTGTCTTCCATGGATATATTTGGTTGACGTTTAGCCTGTTGTGCTTAACATGCCTTTCGATGTACTTACACAGGATAATTTTGGGAACGACTGTTGTTTTCCATCGAGGTTAGTTTCATCCCATGGCTTATATATACTCATTGTTCAGGATATCAGTAGCTGGTACCATATAGCACTGGTATATAGCACTGGTACAATGAGCTGCTATACACATGATTTTTAACCCCTTTCTGCGACGACATTTTAAACCGTCGCCAGGCGAGTTTGGGCGATTGGGGGGGTCCTTCCCACGCAACCCAAAACCATCAGGGATAGGCCCTCCGGTCACACACGTTGGGCAAAATAAGCTCGTGTGCAATCGGGCGAGCGATCAAATACAATTAGACATGCCCAATCGTTTCTGGTCGTAAGTACATCCCACACAGCCAGTCCGAGACAAACATTTCTGTTTGTATGTACATCCCACAAAGTCAATCCAAGGAATACATTTCCGTTCGTATGTACATCCCACATAGTGAATCCAAGAAGTACGTTTCCGTTCGTATGTGCATACCACATGATGAATCCTAGACAAACGTTTCTGTTCTCACGTACATCACACACAATTTTCCTCATTAAATCGTCTGTGATAGCGTTGCCATTGAAGACGATATTAACAATTTTATCGTTTGCATTATTGAATGCATCACGTATGGTGCATAGAAGGAACTGTGTGGCATAGGCTGTCCATCACACACACTTTTTATGTGGAAAACATTTGCGTAAGGTGGCCTAACACAAACCGTTTTCCAGAGGAAGTCGTGTGTGATTGTTCATTGATCCAACACGTTTTCTTCCTAGAAACTGTGTGGGTTGTCTGAAGTCATCACCCACGGTGTTGTCTCAATAACCGTTTGCAATAGAAAAAAACCCAATAAGCATGCTAATTGGCCTATTATTAGTAATCCAATTATTAATCAAATTGACATTTCATATTAAGCACACAATATATTTTATTTTCGTATTGCGGAACCAGGATTTCATAATTGAAATACATCAGAGTACACATAGCTTCAGCACTCAGTTACACCATATAGGCATATAGCTAGCTACCCCATTACACAACAGCACCAGCACCAAGTTTGACATGCAACATCAATAACCTTTGGAAATTAGCATCATAGACGGTAGATAGACAGATGAATCTCATCTGGAAAACTGCTGAAGCGAAAGGCGAATATTGAGCCTTCATTGATGTTGAAGGTCCTTGCAACTTTAGGCCAGTGCCTGTGGTTGATTGACCGTCCATCCTTTGTCCTCTTGAGGAGGACTTCAATAATGTATTGTGGGTGTTGTATGAATAGCTTCCTCGCCTCCTGACCATACAGGTGGTTTGAGAGGTAATCATCAGTGAATTGCTTTGGAAAGGCCTGAAAACAAAGATATGCATAAATATCTTGTCTAAATTCGAAAATGGCACAAAGTAATAAAAAAGACAAGGTATGATAGTTAGTACCATCCTGTGGTGCACTGATGTCTTCTTCATTGTGTAGACAAAGATCTTGTTGTTTCTCGTCGCTAGTTTATTTATCCTAACAATCTTTCTGAGTTTCTTGACTTGGCTGATATTCATGGACAACTCATTTCCCCATATGCAAAATGGGTCGAACTGTGGGTCAAAACTCTGACAGTAGGACCTACATGTGCAAGACCAAATTGTTAAAAACCTAAATATTAGAATGGTTCCTGCAATTGCACAATAATGTGCTATTAGACAAATACCATGCAGGTGCAGGCCTCGATTGTAAACCTCAGTGCTTTCCATTGTTTCCCTGCAACACATCTAAGGTAGTTATTGATCAGGTTAAGTGAGGGTTGGCATACTATCAATAAATATGTTGATGAAAAACAAACACATTGCCGATTTAGCAGATTATTTCGAGCCACATGGAAAAGCCATTTATCCAAACCAAGCATGATTAAGAACTAGGAAATATAGCAATTGTATATGTTTCTCATGTATTTAGTACAGCCAAATTCGATTTATTCCTCACATGCAAAACAATACAAAATTGTACCCACAACAATTGAACATCGCATTTCAGAATCGAACCAAATAGTTAACTAAACACCACAACAAATGAACCAAACACTAACTAAGCACCACATTGCACAATATAACATACTCCTAATAGAAGATCAGACAGTTAACCAAACCAAGCATGCTTAACAACTTGGAAATATAACAATTGTATTTGTTTCTCATGTATTTATTACATCCAAATTCGATTTATTTCTCACATGGAAGACAATAAAAAAATGCACCCACAACAATTGAACGTCACATTACAGAATTGAACAAACAGTTAACTAAACACCACAACAAATGAACCAAACATTAACTGAGCACCACTTTGCACAATATATAACATACTAGAAGATCAGACAGTTAACCAAACCAAGCATGCTTGACAACTTGGAAATATAGCAATTGTATTTGTTTCCCATGTATTTTGTACAACCAAATTCGATTTATTTCTCACATGGAAGACAATACAAAATTGCTCCCACAAGAATGGAATATCACATTGCAGAATTGAAACAAACAGTTAACTGAAGATGATAACAAATTAACCAAATAATTAATAAGTGAGCAGCACATTGCACGACATATAGAACATATATACTAGAGGATTAGATTGCATGGTAAAAGTACACGGGACAATTCACTAGAATTTGTCAAGGAAAGGCAGGAGCAGCACATGCAATAGGTAAACCGAACATACTTGACCGGCGTAGCTAGCTAACTGAACATAGGTCCTTATAGTGAGCTAATAAAACAAGCTACTCCTCATCGTCGGAGATATCGATGATGATTGGCTCCTTGGACTTGGAAGAGGGCGAGGGCTCCACATCATGAGTGCCCTCCTCGTAGTGGTGAGTTGCCTGAGCCACTCTGGGCACCAACCTGCTGGCTCTCGAGTTGAGGTAAGCACGGGCATGCTCAGAGAACACCTTGTAGTCTTTGTTGAAGGCATCGATGGTGGCCTCGAGAAAACACCACAAAATGTCATTTAAAGCAGCCAACCGTGTGGCGACATTGGCGCGTGAGCCGTCGACGGTGGCCTCGACGATGACGTGCCCCTCCAAGATCTGGGGGTCGACACGAATGGCAGCCATCACGACCTCATCCGCGCGTGCAGCCGTGATTTGCTTCTCCGCTGCCAAATGCTCCTTGAGCTCCTGGCTATACTGCATGCACCATGGCTTAGGGCGGCACTTATTTGGGGTAGGGGTCGGTGATTTGGGTGGAAGGTATCGCGTCGGTGGTCGGGGCATGTGGGATGTAGAAGGAGGAAGAAGATGGGGGTCGGGTGCGCATTACCTGCCTAGATCGACGAGGCCAAGCAGCGTGAAGGAGGGTCGCCGGCAAGGAGGCAGTGCTGCAAGCAAGCAGTGAAGGTTTGAACTTGGAAAGGAAGGCAGAAACACGGGAAATGTGGCTTTTGGTCAGGGGTAGGGGCGGGGGAGGTAGATATTTCCGAGGAAGCCAAAATTTTTGGCTCGGTGAAGCGAAAAACTGGCGCGCACAGTGTCATCACACACGGTCCCTTATTCAGCATTGTGTACAATATGTGAACATCACAAACAATTCATATAGCTTATCCCGTGTGTGATGAGTTTGAACATGCAAATTTTGGTCCAAATTTCCCTGGTTACAGTGGTCATCCACATCATTGCATAATTTGGGTACACAAAAGAGCCTACAGCACACCCACACTTCTTAATCGAGCAAGTACAGCAATTAAGCAGAGCTAGCTAACCTAAACATTACTCTACCAAATTAAAGACCGATGCTCTAAACAAAGATTACTACTCCGGCTGGTGCTCGTCGATCTCCGCCGCCTCCTCCATGTCCAGATCGCGCCCAATGATCTCCTGGGGAAGGGGCTCCATGGCATCGATCGCACCATACTCGGCAAGCATCTCGCCATCCGCGTTCGCCATCTCTTTGGAAAAGGCCGCCATGACCCGGGCGTGGGCGTCCACGGTCTGGGCTTGGATGGGCTTCATCATGGCAAGGTATGCCTTGAACGAACGGACGACTGCTTGAACGCTCTCGGCGATTGCCAACTCTTCGGTCGTGGGTTGCCGCCCGTTGTCGAGGAAGCTTCGTGCGATTTGTGCGGTGACCGCTAGGAGCTGGGCGTGGGCGGCCTCCATCAGGGCTAAGGCGGCCAGTGCAGAACGGACAACTGTTGTGCCACTCTCGCCAGTTGCTATCCTCGTCGCAGATGTTGCTGCCGCCACCTGAGCAGCAACAACGGCCATTTGGGCTGCCTTGGCCGCCCGATCGCAGATTGCGGCCGTGCTCATGCAGGTTGTTAGCACTCTCATGGCGGCTGCGGCCGCACTCTTAGCAGAGTGGGCCGCCGAAGTTGCCCTCACGACGCGGGTCCATGTCCCCATCTTTGTCTAGCGACGATTGAATAGTGAAATGATATTTGGAGAGCGAGCTAGTGTGCTTGACACGCCAGCTGTGGACTGTAGCCGACGAACCTTCTCGTGTAAGCCATATACTACTCCGACGGTGTTCCAAGATATTTTGTACTTCATCACACACGGTTGGTGATCATAAACTATGTGTGACCTACTTGATTTTTTGTCTTGATTTGAAATACATAATGGAGTCACAGCGGCAAAGGAGGGTGTTTGAATTGCTAGAACTTTTATCTGCAATGAACATGCAACTATGGGAGTGTCGTCAAATTTTTTGAAATTATTCAGGGTTCGTTTGGACATTTCTATACATGCATTAACTAAGTTTTCTAGGCATTTAAGGTGCATAATTCAAAATTAAACTACATGCACATGCTCCGCTGCACCAAAATGGGTTGTAAAATCATATATGTGTCCACGGGTGGATGCTTATGTCCCATGCAAGAAATGGGAATGAATTTCAAATACCTCAATACCGTGGCTCGCCAGCAAATGTTGAGATACTTGGTTTTGAAATTCTCGTAAATTGAAAACTCGTTGAAATTCATGAAACCTGGCATGCTATTATGGAATGGCACCAACATGATGTGGTAAAAAAATTGTCCCATTTGGGGCAGGTTTTGGTATAAGCTTCTCACAAACCAGAGATTCTCTCAAGAAGCCTCATGGTTTCGGTAGGGAACGTGCCACCTTCATGGACAAAACGATATTCGTTGCCCCTTCTTGCTTTCAAATTTTTTCTAGTGTCAACATAGAACAACATGAGTGTTGTTTTAAATTTTTGTAAATTTTCGGGGTTCATTTGAACATTTTTATACATTAACTGAGTTTTCTGGGCATTTTATGTGCATAATTCAAATTTGAACTACATGCACATGCCCTAGTGCAGAAAAATAGGTTGAAAAATCAAATGTGTGTCCTTGGGTGCATGCTCATGACACATGCAATAAATGGGAATGAATTACAAACACCTCGGCACCGTTGCTTGCCGGCAAACGTTTAGATACTTGGTTTTTAAATTCTAGTAAATCCAAAACTCGTCTGAAATTCATGAAACTTGGCATGCTATCATGGAATGTCACCAACATTCTATGGTAAAAACTTTGTCCCATTAGGGGCAGGTTTTGGTATACGCTCCTCACAAACCAGAGCTTCTCACAAGAAGCCTTGTGGTTCCGGTAGGGAACGTGTGTCACCTTTTTGGACGAAACAACATTCGTTGCCTCTTCTCGCCTTGATTTTTTTTCAGATACAACATAGACCAACAGGAGTGTTATGTTAAAATTTGGAATTATTCAGGGTTTGTTTGGAATTTTTTGGTTTTCTAGGCATTTTATGTGCATAATTCAAAGTTGAACTACAGGCACATGCTCCACTGTAGCAACTTGGGTTGAAAAGTCATATGTATGTCCTTGGGTGCATGCTTAGGTCCCATGAAAGAAATGGGAATGAACTTCAAACACCTCGGCATCATGGCTCGGCCGATAACATTGTGATTCTTGGTTTTAAAATTCTAGTAAATCCAAAAATCATTTGAAATTCATGAAACTTGGCATGCTATCATGGAATGGCACCAACATGATGTGGTATTTTTCATGTCCAATTTGATAGAAGGCGCATGAATTAACAGCCAACAAAGGCATTTTGAAAGAAATAGCTGCCACGTTATATCCCAATCGTTTGTATAATATAAATCGTGGGCGTTCTGCTAACCATTCATGTGACGCCACGCGTCAAACTTTTAATGGGTAGGAGGTGGCGTGCGGACAGCTGCTTGAGTAGACGGGTGGCGTGCGAGCGCAGTCTGCTGCACAGGCTGACCGAGAGGCGTGCAAGCAGTCCTCCGATGTGCAGGCTCACTGGGAAGCATGCAAGCTGTACGCTGCACAAGCTCAGTGGGAAGCGAGCCCTTTGACTTCCATGGCCACCCGCCTTGCTCCCAACCTCTCCAATAATAGCGCCCGATCCGCTGTTTAACATGGGCGGCCTCACTCTTTGCCTCCCATTCCCCTCCCGCAGACCTCCACTAACGCCATGGCGCAGAAGGTCGTCTGCCACTAGTCTTCTAGTTTGGTGAAGTCAACTCCGAGCTGGAGGAGATAGAAAATAAGGAGGAATGGCGCCTCATGGACATGGCCCTGAACGAGCTGGCCGCGGCGGATGCTGCCCCTGTGCCCGTCCCAGCTCCCATTCCCATGCCTGCGCCAGCGACCATCCCCGTAGCATTGACGGGGTGGTCGTTGAGCACTATCGCAGCACTGGAAGCCATGGGCGTCAGCGAGGTCCTCGCAGACCCGCGTGAGCTCGTGTACATGCCAGCGCCAGCGCCACCGCCCGTGCCCATGCATGCCCCTGCACCCACCGCGGTGCCGGTCCACGTGTGTTTGCCTGCACCCACTGCACTCGTGCCCGTGCGCGCGCCCTCCTCAGCATCATAGGGCGCCGCCATCGACCACTACATCGCAGCGCTGCGAGTTGCCGTCCTCCCGCGCCATGCCCATCGATCGTGCGACGACAGGGTCTTTGATTTCCAAGTGAAGAACATTCTGAGCTGGCTTGAAGACTTCAACAATGATGTCCCGGAGGACGACAACGAAAACATCGGCACAACACACCGCCTCCGCAATTAGTTTTTTTAGGTTTAATACTGTATCTCGATCGTATGAATATAAAGTCACAGCGTGACTGAATGAAACCTATGGTTTGAACAAACCTGCGTTTTTCTCTATGAATGTACAGACCTATCAAATGATTTGATTTTTAAATTTAAAACACTCATCGCAAATGTTTTAGTTAGAACACCCGTGTGCAAACCAAGAGCTTCCCCAGTAAGCCAAGGGAAAATGTGCCGCGCAGGATTTGTACATCTCTTCATCGCAAACATTTTAGATAGAACACCCGTATGCAAAGCGAGAGCTATGGTCCTTCCCCAGTAAGCCAAGGGAAAATCTGGCGTGTAGGATTTGTGCATCCCTTCAACGCAAACGATTTTTTCTGATGACCCGTGTCCAACCACGTGCAGACAATTTGGTAAGATTTGCATCTGTCATATTGGGTGTATTGCCATTTGTCAAACTAGAAAGATTGGCATTTGTCAATCTAGTAACATTGCCCTTTGTCAACCTTGTAACACAGCCATTTGTCAAAATTTGCAGCTAAAAATCACTAGCACTATCTAATTTTGCAACTAAAATTCAATAAGCATAGATTTCATTCATAGATTAAGCAGTCGTTCTTTATACAAACAGTTCAACTCGACAGCTGAACCGACCAAACTTTTCCCCAATTATTGCCAACCACGTACTGAAATTGCTAGTTCAACTATATATACTAGCTAATTTTAAGTACGTAGTACAGTTCAACCATATCTATAGTCAAATGAACTGAACAAAATAGCCCCTAAATACTACTACTATAGAGGGGCTTTGTACCACTTCCAGCAACCTCTCCTCTGCCGAGCGCACTCAATAAGAGGCAGAGGAGGAGGAGCCTACCGACGAGCCGGACAACTGGAATCCGGTGCCTGCAGCTGTTGCATCTTTGGCGACGTTCACCTCGAACGCCCTCTACCACTCCAACAACCCCTCTCAAAGCGGCGGGACTCCTCGTAGATCTCCTCATTCTGCACCTCTATGGCAGCGTGTGCTGCAGCCACGGTGGCGGTAAGACTCTTTGTGTGCACGACCAGGCGCTCCTCCTCCTCCCGCAGGAACTCGACGTAGCGCGCAAGCTCGCTGACGCACATGCGGGGCTCCAGCTCCACCTCCCGCCTTCGAGTGGCAGTGGCGGAGCGGGTGATGACCCTGGCGATCGACGATGGGGTGGCGGCCATGGCGGCCGATGGTGGGGTGGCAGCCACGACGGCCATCTCCCACCTTTGGGCCGCGGTGGCGGAGTGGGTGATGGCCATGGTGGCCGATAGTGGGGTGGCGGCCACGATGGCCACCTCCCGCCTTCGGGCCGCGGTGGCGAAGCGGGCGATGGCCCTGGCTTTCGATCGTGGTGTGGCGGCCACGACGACAGACGGTGGGGTGGTGTAACACCCTGGATTTTGCCCATATTTTTTTTCCTTTTGATTTTGGTCTGGATTTGCCTTTCCTTGGCTTAGTGTCTTGCAACCTAGAGGGATCACTCTTCATTCCTCTTCCCAAGTGGCTTGCCAGCTTCAAAACCATTCCAAGACCTTGTCATTTTCATCTTGGACCAACCCCAATATTCTTTTTCTTGGGAATATTCCTTTTTTCTATTAAAGGAATAACCCTGTTTGTTCTGGGTTGTGAAGCAACCCACATTTCCATCATTCCAAAGATTCCCAAATAATTCTCATAAATTGTTTGGGTTAGATCTTCCACAAATATGTTAAACCCTTCCTTCCCATGTTCAAAAATATTTCACAAATATTCCTTTTCTGATTCTGCCCTAGCTACCAAGTTGAGAAGCAAGTACCCTTTATATTTGCTTGCTTGGTTTCAAACTTTTTGGGCATTCTTTACTATCCATATCATTACCACATGCCAAAATTCAACTTCATTTGGCTATTAAATCTCCCTTGGCTAATTTCCAAAGTTTCTGGTCAGCTGGAATCTTTGTGAAGCAAGTGCCACCTAGGAGTATCCAAATGAGTTGAAATTTCGCAAGCATCTTCATATGCTCAAATCATGACTCTCCACCAAGTTTCAACCCTATCCAATCCTCTATGTGAGCACAGCCTCAAATCTTGGTTTCTGGTCAGATTTTCACACTGTGAAGCAACTATATTTTATATTGCTCCATAATTGCTGAAAATTTACCAGAGCATTCTCCTACCCATATAACATATCTCCACAAAATTTGGGCTCATTTCATATTCCCAATTATTCCCTAGTATTTTTCTAAGATTCTGGTCAGAGAGGATATCTGTGAACGAAGTACTATTTTGGCATGTCCAAATGGTATGAAAATTTTACAGAATCTTCATATGACCAAATCATCATGTTATACTAAATTTAATCTCAAGTGGCTACTCCATGTGAGTGGCACATCAAGATTGAGTTTCTGGACCAGATTGGTCAGTTGCAAGGCAACCCTATCAAATCTTGGTCCTTTTCTTCTCAAACTTCCCAGGATTGTAGTCCTTCTTATCCCAAACCTCCCAGACATAATATTTGGTTGTTATCACCTTCCTGTCCATCGCAGTGGCGTGGTCAAGTTTGCTACAACAAACTTCAGGTGATCACTCCCATCTAACCATAGTGAGTTTCATCGATCCATCACCTCCCTGAGAGTGTTCCTTGGAAGTACTACACACTGGACATGATGTGGCCGGTCAGGGTGCACCGCGTGTGCCAGTCCACGCGGTGACCACATGTCTGGCATGCCAGCCAGCGCTCTCCGGCGATGAAACCTCTCGGGTTCGTCGCGTTCCTCCTCCTCCTCCTCGCCACCTAGCCATGCCCAGAAGCTTCGCCTCGTCGTCGCCCTCGCTCTGGAACCCTCTCCCCCTTCGGATTCTTCCTCGCCGCACCACGACAAACACCGCCGTACCTTCTCTGTTCATCTACAGCCGCCGCCGTATACGGACAAGCCCGAGTTCTCCCAAAGCTCCTCCGAGCTCCTTCGCCCTCCCAGAAACCCTGCCGACATCGTCATCGTCTTACGCGTGTCCCCTAGCGCCAGTGCGCCGATGAGGATGCCACGGTGGCCATCCTCATCCGCCGCCCGCGCCCGGCTATAAAAGCCGCAGCCCCGCGCCTCCCCGAGCTCACCATCGCCCCCGACGCACTCCCCTACCCCTCCCTAGCCTCTTCTCTTAGCGCCGGAGCCCTTCTCTGGCCACCACCATCGCCATGGCCGCCGCCCCTGTCCTCGGCTATTCCGGCGAACCAGGTCGCCCCTCTCCGTTCCACCACCACCATTGCATCCCCTAGAGCCCGGCGGACCCTTCCATACCACCAGCTCCTCCTCCGATGGCCTGTAGCCACGAGCTCAACTCCGGCCGAGCCACCGTCGGCCGCAGCCAACACTGCCGCCATTCCCAAGCTTCTCGATGACCGTGCCACCCTAGAACTGGACGGCATCGTCGCCCTGAACCCGCCGGTAGGCCGGGCGCCACCTGAGGTGACCCGTACCACCGGCAATCGCCGTCGGGGCGAGCTCCTCCCTCGGCCAGGAGCGCGTACATGGGACGAAGAACAAGGCCAGGCCTGGTGGGCCCCGCGTCGCCCTCAGTCCCACCGGTCAACCACACAAGGAGTCAACCCCGGGCCCGCGTATTTTAAGTGGAAGCGTACTCTCAAAAGTACGTTTTCCCTTTCGGAAAGCGCATTTCCACTTAACTGCGGCTAAGAATGCATTTTCTTTTATAGAAAACGTAATCTACCCAGTGCGCTTTCGGTTTAGCCGCCAGGGACTTGTCTGTGAATATTTTTTTTTACAGATTAGCCCCTGAGTTTCGACAACCCATAACTCCGATCGAGGTGAATCCAAAGCCCACTTCTTCGTCTCGTCGAGCTTTATCTGTTGGTATCATTTTCACTATGTGGACCCACTATGTAAATGACCATTTTGCCCTTTCCCGTAAACTGCCCCTCCGAGAGAGAACTGTTTCCGGCAACTCCTTCCGTGACCATTCCGCACTCCGTCCTGATGGTTCCTTCATCCCCAGGCAAGCCAGAACTCTCATCTGCATAATTGCATTGCAACGTCATAGTTTAACTATTTACTTTAACAACAAGTATGAGTTATTTGTGAAATGAATTGGATTATACAATGCTTGAGTAAATTCTTGGATAGGTGACTACCATGTTGAGTCCCGGATTGTTAGAGACTAGTAGTTTACCCACTTTGTTGATACTAAGATGTTGATATTACTGTCTATGATTATTTTGGATTTCATCCGGCAGTTCATGGAGATGAGTTAGTAGTAGTGGCTTAAGCATACTGGTTACCAGATTTCTAGCCGGATATCGTTTTGACATGGATTGCTATGATATCAGAGTGTCAGCCATGACAGAGATTGTCGGAGATTAGATACTTCATGGTTGATCCAGAGTCACCTGTCCGGACTTATCCTTGCAGCCACATTTGCCGGTATGGGACGCCCTTGACTTGGTCTGATCACGTGCTCTTTCACCGGTACCGCCCGACAGGGAAGGTTATGCGTGCGCGCTACCCTGGCCCAGTAGGCGGCGATAGCCTTGTGTGCCCAGTTGAGTTATATGGTACCAGGTCCTCGTTTGGGATAGTTTGTTAGCCACGACGGTGGCAGGTGTCACGTGGTGACACAAGGGCCACCCAGGGCAGGACTCTGAGGGAGGATGATTGTCGGTGGTATGATGGGAGAGTCACGGGTCAGGCGGGTTTCGTTGGAGCAACGCTGGTCCACCCTAATGGGATCACGAGGTCAGGTGCTCCATGGTGTGGGTAAAGTGCGCAACCTCTGCAGATTGTAAAATCTATTCAAATAGCCGTGTCCACGGTATTGGACAGTCCATCCAGACCTCTTTAGGTGGTCAACCATAGTAGTGATAAGGATGGAAGAACTCGTCTTTTGATCGGAAGTACTTGGTGGATCATGAGTATTCTAAAGGTTGTGAGGCAACCCGGAAGAGAGTAAGTTTGTCAGACTTGCGGTGTAGATGGTACCAGGAATATGATATGTTAGCCATGGGATGGCTATGAGATGAGTGGTCGGATGACCACATGATTTGGATTGGATTTGGAACAGATTCAGATTGGATCCTGAGGTTATTCGGAGTATGGATTAAACTACTTAATATGCTTTACCTTACTGCATGTACTTCAGTAGCTATTTTGCTATGATGTTGTCTTGCCTTAATGCTGATGTTTGTTGTGAGCTTGCGAGTACATTCAAAGTACTCACCTGGCGTGTCATGCCAGTTTGCAGGTCATGCCATGATTGCTTGCTTGTCGAGGATCCCGAGTTTGCGACCTAGGATATGCGTTCCAGCCAGAGTCCCTGCGGAGTGGAGTCCATCACCGCCGTCGCTGTTCCGCTGCCGAGGGAGTTACTCCACTGTTAGCATAGAGTGACCCCAGGCAGGCGTAGTGTCGCCATGCCGATGTATTCCTTGTACCCTTTGTAACCATATCCATTGTAATAAAGAGTTGATTTGTTCTATGCCAACAGTGCCGTATTCCAGAGGACTTGTCCCTGGGCTGGAATACGGGGCGTTCCGATCTTCTCTGAGCCGGGGTGCCACAGGCATTGGTATCGGAGCAGGTCTGGCTATAGGGCGTCCTAGGCCTTAGACCGCGCGAGCGTTAGTAACCGGTAGTATAGGATCCAGTTGGTTTGCTGCACTTGTTTGTTGCATTTGTTTGTGCATAGCATGCATATAGACTAGACATTCTATCACCAACGATGGATCTGGTGAATGTAGGTGGCATCGGTTTCGATTCCTTTCCTGCGCTTTCCAGCTTGCATATTTGCTCCTTGGTGTGGTGTCATCTTCATCCCAGTGGAGTGATGCCAAGGTGCTTGGTGGTGTCGATCCCTTGTCGGATTGATGCACCGATACCACACCAACTTATTTTCTTCCGACACCCCTATCGTTTTGGTGATTGACAAGTTCTATCCCGGATCATGCCATTCCACTAGCCGCTTCGGCAACCCTTACTGATCCTTGTTATCAGAAAAGGGCAATGCCTGCAAGCCTTTCTCTCCACCACTATCTCATTCCGCCACCTATTCTTTGGACGTGTACGGTTTTCTTCCGTACGTTTGATGATGATGTGGCCGTAACTTATGTGTTCCGACCCCCGATCCCCAAGTTCGTCCTCGCCACCGTGTCCGTCCAGATGGAACCGGTGTTAAGCTCATATTTGGTGTAGCCTTGTTTACACCAATTTTCTTCCACACATTGATTCACTTTCGTGCACATCGCCACTGCATGTTAGACCGTAATACCGGAGTTATTGCGAGATTTGTGTGCTTAAGTAGGAATGCATATTATTGCTGTGAATAGCTGTAGAATGTGATATTGCTTGTGTGTGTGATTTTGCTGGTTTGTGTGCTTTTGTTTAGTTGTTTCTTTTGTTTTTTTATTTGGGCCCTTGGTGTTACCTTGTTTTCCCCTTATGGAAGTTGCTCCCTGACCCTGAACCCAAAGAGTCAGTGAAGAGACAGCCATTTGGAAGCTCAGCTTAGCAATATGGAACTTTCAGCAGACTGTGTTATATCGGGAATATCGGGCTTGAATACAATGATATCCTGGCCGGATTGGTTATCAACATCAAGTATACCTCAATGTGCAATCTTCACAGCAGCAATGATCAAATCAGCAAGAAGGCAAAGATGTGTATATGATCCACAGTGCATTCTGTGCCAAAGGTATGATTCATATATACAAGGTTTGAGTCTGCTATGAGTACAATTTGAACCCTGCTATGTCTTGGAAGCAGGCCAGCATGTGCTATGAACTTATGTTCAGCAAGAAGGATAGACGAATACCATGTATGCATAATAATGAGCGGTATGGGACATGGATGAACCCTTGCCCGTCTTTCTGACGGCACCACGCCTGTGTTCTGAGCTGTTTCCGGCCGTCCGGGGTGGATGCCAACTTTTATTTCTCTTGTCAGCAACTGGCCCGTGTTCTGAGCTGCTTTTCGGCCATCTCGGGCAGCTGTTGAATTTCTCTCCGTAGCAGTGACCCTATGCTCTCAGTTGTTCTTCGGCCGTCTCAGGGAACTCCTACTTTCTTCCTATCGACACCATCTCATGCTCTGAGCTGCTTTTCAGCCGTCTTGAGTCGGGGTTGAGTTACTCCAGTAATGTCCTAGATCTGAGTTGTAAAGACCGTTCTGGGGGCTACTGGTTTATTTGCCGGTTTTATCCAAGGGTTCAGACGGTCATTACCCTACAGCTACAACTTGTAAAGCAATATGCCTGTCGGAATATTGCACCTGACAACACCTATGGTCACACGGAGAATCAAGAACACATAAGGCCAAGTTCGTCAGCAAAGGATCCATGCAAAGAGAACTATAATGAAAAAAGCAAGGCTGTCCATACAGGAATGGTAATGGTACAAATACTCCGGATAGTCTGGCTCGGTACCAGTCACCATGGGTACACACCCATGGGGTCTATTTCATTTGCAAGGACCCCATATCGAGACAACCAGCCCAGCCAACCAGATATGCTCAAAATTGTCAGAAGAGGGCAACCAAGCTGGTCAGGTCAGCCGAAAGATTAACTCAGCAGTTCAAATTCAGCAACCATGTTAAAGCATTACACGTCCTACCATCCATATAGAGGTACCGACAGACTGAGTAATCAGAAGGATGAACAACAGTCTCGAAGCATGTGTCCTCACAGATGGGAATCAGTTAAAGACTAACCTGCCATGAACAAGATTCTGCTGCCAGGACCACTGTCAGTCAAGTCTATGGATAATATCACAATAAGATTGTACACCTTTATGCTGGTCACGATAGGTGACAGTCAAATATTTGGTAGGAGCCTTATACCCAAGACAGTGAAGATAGCCAAGATGACCCAGCAATCCGTGCGAGAAGTCAGATTCCGCCAGGAGAACGGTACGATTCACAGTACTGTTTTGAGCCTGGAGGACACATGGCCATTTGAAGTCACCCAATGCAATGAGTAAAAGATTTCGTGTCCACCAAGAGAAACTGTTCACAACTTAGTGAACGGTCGTTCGTATTGGACCTCGTCACGACACGTCCATGAAGAACCACCCTCGGACTTACGAGCAGGGCACATAGTTTGGTTAGGATAATTTATTGCCCAAATAGGATAGCAGACATAAAGTAGTGAGTCAGAGTAACATATGAGGTAAGATTTGCCAGAAAAATGGTCCAGTGAAGCAAACCACCCCGAAGCAGGACAGTCAGTCATATGAAACTCAGTGGGAGCATTATACAAAGGTAAAAAGGAAACCCGAGTTAGAAATGGTTTCCTCAAGTGGAAATATTCATGTTTCATCCCTGAGCAACCAAATCTCGAGGACGAGATTTCTTTAAGGGGGGTAGGTTTGTAACACCCTGGATTTTGCCCATATTTTTTTCCTTTTGATTTTGGTCTGGATTTGCCTTTCCGTGGCTTAGTGTCTTGCAACCTGGAGGGATCACTCTTCATACCTCTTCCCAAGTGGCTTGCCAACTTCAAAACCATTCCAAGACCTTGTCATTTCCATCTTGGACCAACACCAATATTCTTTTTCTTGGGAATATTCCTTTTTCTATTAAAGAAATATCCCTGTTTGTCCTGGGTTGTGAAGCAACCCACATTCCATCATTCCAAAGATTCCCAAATAATTCTCATAAATTGTTTGGGTCAGATCTTCCACAAATATGTTAAACCCTTCCTTGCCATGTTCAAAAATATTTCACAAATATTCCTTTTCTGATTCTGCCCTAGCTGCCAAGTTGAGAAGCAAGTACCCTTTATATTTGCTTGCTTGGTCTCAAACTTTTTGGGCATTCTTTACTATCCATATCATTACCACATGCCAAAACTCAACTTCATTTGGCTATTAAATCTCCCTTGGCTAATTTCCAAAGTTTCTGGTCAGCTGGAATCTTTGTGAAGCAAGTGCCACCTAAGAGTATCCAAATGAGTTGAAATTCTGCAAGCATCTTCATATGCTCAAATCATGACTCTCCACCAAGTTTCAACCCTATCCAATCCTCTATGTGAGCACAGCCTCAAATCTTGGTTTCAAGTCAGATTTTCACATTGTGAAGCAACTATATTTTATATTGCTCCATAATTGCTAAAAATTTACTAGAGCATTCTCCTACCCATATAACATATCTCCACAAAATTTGGGATCATTTCATCTTCCCAATAATTCCATATAATTTTTCTAAGATTCTGGTCAGAGAGGATATCTGTGAAGGAAGTACTATTTTGGCATGTCCAAATGGTATGAAAATTTTACAGAATCTTCATATGACCAAATCATCATGTTATACCAAATTTAATCTCAAGTGGCTACTCCATGTGAGTGGCACATCAAGATTGAGTTTCTGGACCAGATTGGTCAGTTGCAAGGCAACCCTATCAAATCTTGGTCCTTTTCTTCTCAAACTTCCCAGGATTGTAGTCCTTCTTATCCCAAACCTCCCAGACATAATCTTTGGTTCTTATCACCTTTCTGTTCATCACAGTGGCGTGGTCAAGTTTGCTACAGCAAACTTCAGGTGATCACTCCCATGTAACCATAGTGAGTTTCATCGATCCATCACATCCCTGAGAGTGTTCCTTGGAAGTACTACACACTGGACATGATGTGGCCGGTCAGGGTGCACCGCGTGTGCCAGTCCACACGGTGACCACGCGTCTGGCATGCCAGCCAGCGCTCTCCGGTGATGAAACCTCTCGGGTTCGTCGCGTTCCTCCTCCTCCTCGCCACCTAGCCATGCCCAGAGGCTTCACCTCGTCGTCGCCCTCGCTCTGGAACCCTCTTCCCCTTCGGATTCTTCCTCGCCGCACCGCGACGAACACCGCCGTACCTTCTCTGTTCATCTACAGCCGCCGCCGTATACGGACGAGCCCGAGTTCTCCCGAAGCTCCTACGAGCTCCTTCGCCCTCCCAGAAACCCTGCCGACATCGCAATCGTCTTACGCGTGTCCCCTAGCGCTAGTGCGCCGATGAGGACGCCACGATGGCCATCCTCATCCGCCGCCCGTGCCCGGCTATAAAAGCCGCAGCCCCGCGCCTCCCCGAGCTCACCATCGCCCCCAACGCACTCCCCTACCCCTCCCTAGCCTCTTCTCTTAGCGCCGGAGCCCTTCTCTGGCCACCACCATCGCCATGGCCGCCGCCCCTGTCCTCGGCGATACGGCGAACCAGGTCGCCCCTCTCCGTTCCACCACCACCATAGCTTACCCTAGAGCTCGGCGGACCCTTCCATACCACCAGCTCCTCCTTCGGTGGCCTGTAGCCATGAGCTCAACTCCGGCCGAGCCACTGTCTGCCGCAGCCAACACCGCCGCCGTTCCCGAGCTTCCCGGTGACCGCGCCACCCTGGACCGGGACGGCCTCGTCGCCCTGAACCCGCCGGTAGGCCGGGTGCCACCTGAGGTGACCCGTGCCGTCGGTAATCGCCGTCGGGGCGAGCTCCTCCCTCAGCCAGGTGCGCGTATGCGGGAGGAAGAAGCAGGCCAGGCCAGGTGGGCCCCGCGTCACCCTTTGTCCCACCGGTCAGCCGCACAAGGAGTCAACCCCGGGCCCGCGTATTTTAAGTGGAAGCGTACTCTCAAAAGTACGTTTTCCCTTTCGGAAAGCGCATTTCCACTTAACTGCGGCTAAGAATGCGTTTTCTTTTACAGAAAACGTAATCTACCCAGTGCGCTTTCGGTTTAGCCGCCAGGGACTTGTCTGTGAATATATTTTTTACAGATTAGCCCCTGAGTTTCAACAGCCCGTGACTCCGATCGAGGTGAATCCAAAGCCCACTTCTTCGTCTCGTCGAGCTCTATCTGTTGGTATCATTTTCACTATGTGGACCTACTGTGGAAATGACCATTTTGCCCTTGCCCGTAAACAGCCCCTCCGAGAGAGAATTGTTTCCGGCAACTCCTTCCGTGACCATTCCGCACTCCGTCCCGATGGTTCCTTCATCCCCAGGCAAGCCACAACTCTCATCTACATAATTGCATTGCAACGTCATAGTTTAACTATTTACTTTAACAGCAAGTATGAGTTATTTGTGAAATGAATTGGATTATACAATGCTTGAGTAAATTCTTGGATAGGTGACTACCATGTTGAGTCCCGGATTGTTAGTGACTAGTAGTTTACCCACTTGTTGATACTAAGATGTTGAGATTACTATCTATGATTATTTTGGATTTCATCCGGCAGTTCATGGAGATGATTTAGTAGCAGTGGCTTAAGCATACTGGTTACCGGATTTCTAGCCGGATATCATTTTGACGTGGATTGCTATGATATCGGAGTGTCAGCCATGACAGAGATTGTCAGAGATTAGATACTTCATGGTTGATCCAGAGTCACCTGTCCGGACTTATCCGTGCAACCACATTTGCCGGTATGGGACAGCCTTGACTTGGCCTGATCGCGTGCTCTTTCACCGGTAGCGCCCGAGAGGGAAGGTTATGTGTGCGCGCTACCCTGGCCTGGTAGGCGGCGATAGCCTTGTGAGCCCACTTGAGTTATATGGTACCAGGTCCCCGTTTGGGATAGTTTGTTAGCCACGACGGTGGCAGGTGTCACGCGGTGACACAGGGGCCACCCAGGGCAGGACTCCGGGGGAGGATGATTGCCGGTGGTACGATGGGAGAGTCATGGGTCAGGCGGGTTTCGTTGGAGCAACGCTGGTCCACCCGAATGGGATCACGAGGTCAGGTGCTTCATGGTGTGGGTAAAGTGCGCAACCTCTGCAGAGTGTAAAATCTATTCGAATAGCCGTGTCCATGGTATTGGACAGTCCGTCCAGACCTCTTTAGGTGGTCATAGTAGTGATAAGGATGGAAGAACTCGTCTTTTGATCGGAAGTACTCAGTGGATCGTGAGTATTCTAAAGGTTGTGAGGCAACCCGGAAGAGAGTAAGTTTGTTAGACTTGCAGTGCAGATGGTCCTAGGAATATGATATGTTAGCCATGGGATGGCTATGAGATGAGTGATCGGATGACCACATGATGTGGATTGGATTTGGAACAGATTCATATTGGATCCTGAGGTTATTTGGAGTATGGATTAAACTACTTAATATGCTTTACCTTACCGCATGTACTTCAGTAGCTATTTTGCTATGATGTTGTCTTGCCTTAATGCTGATGTTTGTTGTGAGCTTGCGAGTACATTCAAAGTACTCACCTGGCGTGTCATGCCAGTTTGCAGGTCATGCCATGATTGCTTGCTTGTCGAGGATCCCGAGTTTACGACCTAGGATATGCGTTCTAGCCAGAGTCCCTGCGGAGTGGAGTCCATCACCGCCGTCGCTGTTCCGCTGCCAAGGGAGTTACTCCGCTTTTAGCATAGAGCTACCCCGGGCGGGCATAGTGTCGCCGTGCCGATGTAATCCTTGTACCCTTTGTAACCATACCCATTGTAATAAAGAGCTGATTTGTTCTATGCCAACAGTGCTGTATTCCAGAGGACTTGTCCCTGGGCTGGAATACGGGGCGTTCCGGTCTTCTCTGAGCCGGGGTGCCACATGTGGAGGCAATGGCGGCCGGCAACAGCTGCCGACGGACAGCGGCGGCGGAGCATGTGGTGGGTGTTGTGCGCACAGCCAACAGGGATGGCACACGCACTACACTACGCCTAGGACTACGCCACCGCCGTGGTGTAGCGTCCCAGCTGGAGCTGTCCTCTGATGACGGCGGAGTGGCTGAGCAACGGCAACGGACCGGTGCCATTGGCGATTGTGGGAGAAGCAGATGAGATAAGCTACAGGAAGGGAGGGGAAAATGCGACGCAAGACTCGCCGGCCGTGATGGTTTATGTAGCCGGCCGGTAAGCATGGGGATTTTGGGGGATTTCACCGAGTCGGGCGGGAAGCTTGCGCGGCTATGCGCGGGAACCTGCGCGGTTGCACGGGAACGGGCTCACCGATGATTCGTTGGCACCACTTCGAGCCACCGTTTGGCCAAAAGAACGCCTGCGCGGTGCTCAAGCTTGTGCTCGAAGCCGTCTGCGGCTGCGGGGTGACAAGACGTGCGAGAGGAGGACGAAATGACACGTACACATACCGTTAATTAAAAAAACATGTGCGATTTAATTTCCTACTACATCTGTCCTGGTTTATAAGTCTTTGTATTTTTGTGCCAAATTTTGACTAGAGATTTAACTAATAAAATATGAATGCACGTTACCAAAGATTATATCATTGGATTCGTATTTGAACATAGTTTCCATTTTTTTTATAACATGCATTAACCTTTTGTTAGTTAAATTTAAGGTCAAAATTTGGTACTGAATATAAAGGGGACTAATAAACCAGGATGGAGGTAGTAGCACTTAGCCGCTCTCTACAACCATCGCGAACGATTGTTCAACCACCGTGTGATGTGGAATGAGACGTAGTTTTACATCATGCCGCCAGCGCGCAACTCCCGGTCGAACTACTCTATGCGTGTGGTTGCTCGCGGTTGAGGCGGCTATGGCCCGCTCGGCTTGCGTCCTGCCGTGCGCGCTTTGCTCTCTCGTCCCTCCGCGTGCTTTGCCCGCGTTTATCCGCGCGTGCTGCCTGTGTTTGGGGTCGGCGCATGATCATGTACATTCGTGCCGCCATTATGCATGCGGTTGCATCGGGTGTGGCACCATGATGCAGTTACCCGCTGCAAAAACTGCCATGCGGATGTGCCGAGAATCCAGGCCGCCAGGCCCCCCTTTATTCCCGCGGCCATTTACCTTCATCTCTCGCGCCCCATGACATAATAATTAAGCACACCCACGACGACACATATTGAGGATATCCAGCGACTCCAATGTCGCTCCCCGTGGCTCCAACGACACTCGCCGAGGCTGACGACGATAACGGACTGCAATTCACCTCGCCTCACGTAGTGGACACCCACATGAGGGGGAAGGACCTCTCGGTGGTGTACATGAACAAGCCGGTCTCGGTGGAGAGCTCCATCCAAACTATGGAGCAGTTTCTTGTCGAGGACAAGTACCATGTGGTCGGCTTCGACCTAGAGTTCACTGGCGGTTGTGCCGGGAGTGATCAGAAGGTTGCCGTCGCCCAGTTGTGTGTGTGCCATCTCATCCTCGTCGACCAATACTGCCTGGCCACAAGGCCTTGCGAGCATTTCGCCAAGTTTATCAACAGCCATGACTACAGTTTCGCTACAGTGGACACCACCAATTATCTAAAGGCGCTCGAGGTTTCGTGCTTGGCTTGCCGGAATCTTGTGAACATCCGTGACCACTACAGGGTCTGGGGCAGCATGAAGAACAAGCAGAACTCCCTGGTTGACCTCTCCTCAGCCATCATCGACCCCTACTACATGAACATGAAGGATGAGAGCGAGAAGGACAAGAACGCCTGGCACAGTGCCTGGGAGCAGAGACTGGAAGAAGAACACATCAAGTACGCGGCCAAGGACGCATACACAAGCTACGAGATGTATAGGCGGATCATTGACATGAGGGAGTCCCTTCGTCCTGCCCCAGACAAAGGATCGAGCCACGGAGCAATGGCGGCAGCGTCACAAGAAGTAGATGATTAGATGACCGTTTCTCCTAGTTTAGAATGCATGTAATTGTTTATTAAGGTGTGCACGAATGTTTCGTATAGTCACTTATGTAATTGGATGTTTATTTTGGTTATATATGTTGTTCATCTGAAGACAGAGCAAATCACATCCCACACGGAGTAAACTAGGGAACCCGTCGGTGATGATCTCATCAATCACTAAGAATTATATACCAACAAGCATTTGCCTACAACACACACAACTTATTAGCAGCAACCGTCTGTGTTATTATCAGTCTTCGCACACATTTCTGATTACGGACCTGTTTGCTGTGTATCACACATATCTTGTTAAGTTGAACCATTTTTGTTGTCTTGGCTCATCACAAACAGTTCATCCGAGTGAACTGTATGCCATATATCGTACACACCTTGATCTGGATGACCGTTTCTGTTGTGTTTCCTAATCACAAATAGTTCATCCGAGTGAACTGTATGTTGTATATCACACACACCTTCATCTGTCTGACCATTTCTGTTGTTAAGCTCATCGGAAACAGTTCGTTTGAGTGAACTGTATGTCGCGTATCGCACACGCACCTATAATCTGAAACATGTTTGATGACTCCGCCATCGCAAATGTTTCTTATCATTTTTTACGGTTTTATTACACCACCACCACCACCACCACAACAACAACAACAACAACAACAACAACAACAACACAACAGCAATTAACTGTAGTTAATCAGATGATATTTGTAAAAATGTAATAAACTCCCACTACAAAAAAAAGACACATCCGTGACATTATGGGCCAAACAATTTTTTTTCTGTCATGCTTATGACACTTCTATAATGATAATTGTGACAAAAACATGTATCATCATAGATGTGGTGGCTCCTACTTCTATGACAAAAAATAATGACAGATAATGGGCTTTTTGTCCTGGGCGGGCCGGGGACACACCTGTATGACATTCTTTGGGCCGTCCATGACATAAAAAATCGTGGTAGAAATGAGGGCGAGGAAATTGTCTCAGAGTTCCCGGTCACGGTGGGTGGCCGAGCGATGCAGTGTGATTTGCGCGTTTCTCTCGTACGCACGCGTGTGTGTGAGGCATTCGCTTACTGAACCCGAGCGATCGACCTCGCACCACTTCTTGCCATTGAAGCCGATCGATCCTTCGCTGCCTAACTGAACCCGAGCGATTCCTTCGTTGCCTAACTAAACCTGATCGATCCTTCTCGCTACTTACTGAAGCCGAAGGAACCCGTACGTGCGAGACGTAGCCGGTTGGGTTGCCTCTCGATGAACAGTGCTTGTTGCTACCTCACGCACGATACACTTAGACATGAGTTGAGACACACCGATCAATTGAGACGGTTGGTTGGCTGTGGATGAACAGTTCCCGGTGGGGGTTGGATGAACAGGACCCCGAGGAGGCCGCCACAGCCCAGCCGGTTGGGGGTGGATGAACAGGACCCATTGGAGGGCTAGATGAACAGTAGCCGGTGGAGGCTGGAGGAGGTCGACGGTGGATGAACAGTAGCCCGTGGAGGCTAGAGCGAGGTAGTAGACGGTGATAGACAATAGCCCCGGGAGCCCCGTTTTGCGGTACGCCACACCCCTCCCGATGAACAGGACCTTGTTTCGACCGTAGGCGCCCGAAGAGTAGTTTGTTTCCTCCGTTTTGCGGTACGCCACACCCCTCCCGATCAACAGGACCCTGTTTCGACCGTAGGAGGTTGAAGATAACTCTGTTTCGTCTGTTTTGTGGTACACTAGACCCCAAGCCGATGAACGGGACCCCGTTTGGACCGTAGGCGGTCGAACAGAAGTCTGTTTCCTTTGTTTTGCAGTACACCAGACCCCTTCCGATGAGCAGGACCTCGTTTCGGTTGTTCCGTCCAAGCCAGTTGGCTCCCGATCGATGAACACGATGTGTTCCGATCCAGTCAGTTGCCTCCCGATGAACACAACGATGTTTCTTCGTTCTGACCTAGCCGGTATGCTGCCAATGAACAGGACACAGTTGCTGTATGCGTTCGAGACCCCGCCCGTATGTACGTACGTGGCTGTATTTTTTGCCGTGTGGTTGTAGGTACGCGTACACGATTTATACGGGACTGCCTGAACTGCTATGTTGGGGGCTCTACTATGACACGTGCTGCTACTTACTTGGCCATGGTTCATTCTTGCAGAGAGACCAATCAACCAGTATATACGTACACGTTCGCAACCAGACAGATAACCCTACGTACGGTTTGACCGGGTGGGTCCCAGCTGTCAGGGAGGATAAGGAGGCACTCCCTTGCGTGCAAAGATATATGTGGTGGGTCCCACCTATCAGGGGGAGGAATCATTTTTTTGGCGTGGAATAAGGAGGCACTTCCTTGTGTGTGAAGATGTAGCTGATGGGTCCAGCTGTCAGCCTCACCGTGTACAGTCATCTTCCGATGTGTGTCGTTTGTTGACAACGTTGAGCACGCCGCGCCGAGAGCACCAAGGCGGTGGATGATGGTGAGGCCTGCTAAGGGAACAATGATGAGCCGAGGAAGATGAGGCAGTGGATGCCCACGTGGAGGGGAGTACGAGGGTTCACTGGTTCCACTGCGGTCTGAGGCTACCATCACCGGAGAATAACATGGGGTGTGGGTGAGTAGAGGGAAGGCCTGGCCGGCAGTGGGATTAGGGTGGGGTAGTGAGGCCTGCGTGGCAGCACTACCGCCCTGGGGAGGCAGGAGTAGGCGGTCCCACCGGCACTGGTTTGGGCGGCTGGAGCAAGAAGATCAGAGGTTGAAGAAGCAGCACGACTATTGGATTAACATCCAATGATTCAGCTGCTAGAATCATTTGTTGACTAAGTTGACAAAGCCGTGCATAAGCGTCAGCTTAGTAGGCCCACAAGTCAGCCACCAAATATGCCGGGTCCCAGCTGTCATCGGGAGAAATAGTTTTTTCGCATAATAAGGATGCACTTCGTTCCGTGCGAAGATTTTGTCGGCGGGTCCCAGCTATCAGCAGGAGCAATCATTTTTTCACATAATAAGGAGGCACTTGCTTGTGTGGGTCCCTACTGTTAGCCTCTCCACTTACATCCCTCTTTTGATGGCTATCGTTTGTTGACCATGTTAACCACGCCGCGCCAAGAGCACCAACGCGGTGGACGATGGCGAGGCCCATTAAGGGAACAACCCGGAGCCGGCGAAGCCACAATAGTGGATGCCCATGCTGAGGGGAGTACGAGGGCTGACTGGTCGGTTGTGGGGTGTGGCTGCCATTGCCGGAAAATAACAGGAGGTGCGGGTGGGTAGAGGGATGGCCTGGCCAGCAGTGGGAGTAGGGTGCGCCTGTGGGACTTGCGCGGCAGCACAACCGGTGATACGCCTCCAACGTATCTATAATTTATGAAGTATTCATGCCATCTTTACAACAACTTTATATGGTTTTGGTATGATTTGAATGGAACTAACCCGGACTGACGCTGTTTTCAGCAGAACTACCGTGGTGTTGTTTTTTGTGCAGAAATAAAAGTTCTCGGAATTCGACGAAATTTTTTGGAGATTTTTTATGGAACAAATGAATAACATTGGAGCAAAGAACCACTGGAGGGGCCCCCCTGCTGCCCACTAGGCACTAGGGTGCGCTACCCCCCTTTGGCGCACCCTGGTGGGTAGTGGGCCCCTCGAGGCCCATCTCAGCGCGAGACCGACGCCAAAAAATCCTATAAATACAGAAACCCCTAGAAATAACCCTAGATTAGAAGTTCCGCCACTGCAAGCCTCTGTAGCCATGAAAAACCAATCGGGAGCCTCTTCCGGCACCCTGTCGGAGGGGGAAATCATCACCGGAGGCCATCTTCATCATCCCTATGGTCTCTATGATGAGGAGGGAGTAGTCTACCCTCGGGGCTGAGGGTTTGTACTAGTAGCTATGTGTTTAATCTCTCTCTCTCTCTCTCGTGTTCTTGATTTGGCACGATCTTGATGTATCGTGAGCTTTGTTAATATAGTTGGATCATATAGTGTTTCTCCCTCTCTATCTTGTTGTGATGAATTGAGTTTTCCCTTTGAGATTTCGTTATATTGGATTGAATATTTTTATGGATTTGAGAGCACTTAATATATGTCTTGCATATGAATACCCGTGGTGACAATGGGGTATTATATTGATTCACTTGATATATGTTTTGGCACTCAACTCACGGATCCCTGAGGTGACATTGGGGTAATCTATGCATACGGGTTGATGCACGTTTTCGTCCTACTTTCTCTGGTCGAAATCTTGGGGCACTCTTTGAGGTTCTTTGTGTTGGATTGAGTATTATGAATCTGAAATTATTTGATGTGTATCGTATAATTAACTCATGGATACTTGGGGTGATATTAGAGTTGGTTGATGCGTATCATATGGTGTTATTTTAGTACGAACTCTAGGGATATTTGTGACACTTATAGGAATAGCTCAATAGATCAGTCGAAAAAGATACTTTAAGGTGGTTTTGTACCCTACAAACAATTTCTTCTTATGTTCTCCACTAGATAAGAACTTTGGAGTGGTTCTTCATTGCACGTTGAGGGATGGTTATGTGATCCAATTATATTAGCATTGTTGAGAGATTGCACTAGCAAAAGTACGAACCCTTGGCCTCATTTTCAAGCATTGCAATACCGTTTGTGCTCACTTTTGTTACTTGCTACCTTGCTGTTTTTTATTGTTCTTATTACAAAACCTATATCTACTATCCATATTACACTTGTATCACTATCTCTTCGCCGAACTAGTGCACCTATACAATTTACCATTGTATTTGGTGTGTTGGGGACACAAGACACTCTTTGTTATTTGGTTGCAGGGTTGTTTGAGAGGGACCATCTTCATCCTACGCCTCCCATGGATTGAGAAACCTTAGGTCATCCACTTGAGAGAAATTTGCTACTTTCCTACAAAACTCTGTGCTTGGAGGCCCAACACGAGTCTACAAGAACAAGTTGTGTAGTAGACACCAAGCTCTTTCCTGGCGCCGTTGCATGGGAGGTGAGTGCTTGAAGGTATATGCATAGATCTTGCAATTGAACCTTTTTATTTCTTATTTTATCACTAGTTTGGTTTATAAAAGAAAACTACAAAAAATGGAATTGGTGTGGCCTCATATTATTCGTCTTTATCATGTCTTTCTTGAAAATGATGGAAAGGAAAATTGTGCTCAATTGATAGAAGAAGAATTCAATAAAATGTTTGGCATAAAATATTTGAATGATGAGCATGATTGTAATGTTGTTAGTATGAATTCTATTAAGATCCAAAATACTAATGATGATTACACTATTCATGATAAAAATGTTTCCTATAAGCATGTCAATTTTTGTGGAGTGCATAAGGTTTGTGAAGACGTGCCTTATAGGGATGATAGATTTTGTAAGAAGCATAAACATGATAGAACCAATTTTTTTGCTCGAAGTGGTAGATGAATTTGCTACAAAATTATGTTCTCTTTGTCCTATTACTTGTGAACTTTGCAATAAGGTTGGTCATCTTAATTTCCAATGCAAACTTTTTCATGATCGAATCATGGCCAAATATTGTAATGACTTGATCACCCTTGAACTTTATAATGAGCTTTGTATATTTTTGTGGAGTGAATAATTGACACATAAAAATAGTTGGTTTGAAGTAATTATTCTCACAGACGACATTGAAACTAATCTAAAAGATATATATATGTTTTGCATGGTAAATTGCAATGAGAATGCTTATATTGCCAACTATAGAAAGATGGGAAAACCAATAGAATATTAAAGTAATACTAATGAAGGGGTAAAGAATCCTATTTTCCCTCCTATTGTCTCCCATGATGAAACAGGTGACGAGAAGGAGCTCCCTATTCAACCAATCTCATCAATAAGAAGCTCGAAAAAATTAATTAAACCCACACATGATGTTGTGAAGAAGAAGAAGAAAAGAAGAAAGAGTAGAGGTAAAAAGGTATCTCTCCCAAATAATGTTGCTCCTATTATTGTTGAGCCTCATGAAAATGAATCAAAAATAATTGTGGAAGATGATGCACTTGATGATGATATTGCTTCTTTGTCTTATGGCACAATGTCCGAAAGAACTATTGATGATGATTTTGTTATGCCTATTGCTTGTTGTGATGATTATGATTGGGAAGATAATGATACTTCTTATAATCTTGAAAATCTTTTTGGCACCAACTTGGGAAATTATGATGATAATAATTGTTATACTATTGGTACTATTCATACTATTAATGATAAGAATGATTATGCTTATGATATGCCAAGCGACAAGCTTGGGGATGCTATGTTTGATGAGAATGACATGTTTGAGAATTTATTTGCTGTAATTAATGTTTGTCCCAAGCTTGGGGACGCTATGCTTAATGAAGATGATCTTTTTAGCCCCCCTACTTTGAATGATCAAATTTGCTATGATGATTGCATGCCTCCTATTTATGATGATTGCAATATTGATAAAAGTGGATTTGGAGAGGTCATGACTTTATTTAGTAATGATTCCACTATTTCGGAAGAGGTTTCAATTGACTATGGTGAGAAAAAAGTTGCTACTTATGATGATTATTGTTTTGATACTTATGTTATAAAAAGTAGTGATAATTATTGTTATAATTTTTAATACCCTCTTACTGAACATTACTCTTTTAATGTGGAAACAATTTATAGTATTCCAGTTTCATATGATACTCCCACTTTTATGAATGAGAATAAATTTGCTTATGTGGAGAGTAATAAAATTTCTATGCTTGTGGATCATGAAAAGAATGCTTTATGTGATAGTTATATTGCTGAATTCATTCATGATGCTACTGAAAATTATTATGAGAGAGGAACATATGCTTCTACATACTGCAATAATATCAAGTTTCCTCTCTATGTTTTGAAAATCTTGAAGTTATGCTTGTTTTGCCTTCCTATGCTAGTTGATTCTTGCTCCCATAAATTGTTTCCTCACAAAATCCCTACGCATAGGAAGTGGGTTAGACTTAAATGTGCTAGTCATCACTACAGCACGATGCTGCTAACGCGACACTACGATTAGAGACCCTTTGACGAAATTGTGTGCGATGCATTAATCGCAAATGGTGATGTAAAAAAACCGTCAAAAAAGATGCAAAACATTTGCGATGGCGGAGGCATCAAATACGGTTCATATTTTAGTTGCGTGTGCGATGCAGGGCATAAGGTTGATCCATTCGAACTGTTTGCGATGAGATAGAACAACAGAAACGGGGAGCCATATCAAGGTGTGTGCGATATACGGCATACAGTTTGCTCAGATGAACTGTTTATTATTAGGGAATGCAATGGAAACGGTTAGCCAGATCAAGGTGTGTGTGATATACGGCATACGGTTCACTCGGACGAACTATTTTCGATTAGGGAACAGAACAGAAATGGTTCAACTTAACAAGATGTGTGTGATATGAGGCATACGGCACGCTGTCAAGCTCTTCTGGAAGAGGCCCAAGAGCCCCAAGAGCCTCCCAGCGCCAGCAGCTGCGTAGGCGGAGGCGAGTTGGGACACTTGGAACGAACGGCCGCAAGGGTGTTATGCTGATCATGAAGTCCGATAAGACCATCGTCGGAAGGCCGCCAGCTCAGCCTTTTAGCCTATATTTTATTATAATTGTATGCATATGTAGGTCGAGAGTGTTTTGGGCATTGCTGCATGTGGCATTTTAAATTATCATGAATATGTAAGACATATATTAACCGTTGCCATTGTAAATTTGCCTCAACGCGAGCAGAGCGCGCGCAGGGATGCCAGAGCAGAGCGCGCCGCGGCCGCCTCAATGGCAAGCAAAACGTGCGGACGGACGCGAGCAGAGCACGCCGCAGCCGCCCCAATGGCGAGCAAAACATGCGGACGGATGCGAGCAGAGCGCGCTGCGTTCGCCTCAATGGTGAGCAAAACGCGCGGATAGACACAAGCAGAGCGCACCGCGGCCGCCTCAACGGCGAGCAACCACATGGTCAACCTTCTGGCACCCCGTGGGAGGCGCGACGGCGCATCCATCGGACACGGTGGTGATATCTTGACCGTGTGTGATAGTGGGCAGACACGTACACGTACATCCGAGAACGCAGGCCCACGTACGCCATCCGGGGACCGTTTCGGGTTCCGATGCATGGCATACGGTTGATCCAAAAGAACTGTTTGCGATGAGCCATCAATAAATTTTGACCTTGTTTCTCGTCACATTGCATATTACAATGCAATAAGTAATTGCAAATCTGTTCACACCGATCAAGCCAATATGTGTTCACACCTAGCATCGGGCTATAAAAACTACCCACTAGAAAATTACTTCACAGTTCCTCTCCTCACCACCCACAAAACTGGTCTTTCCTGTAAAGTCGTTCCGCCATGACCGGTAGGAGGATTTTCGGGTGGACATATAACCAGGGAGCAAAGACCAAGGTCGCGGAAGCACTAGAGAGGTCCCGCCGCTATGCGGCAGCCGCAGCAGAGATGTCCCGGCGTGTCGCGGAGCCCTCGAACAAGCGCTCACTAGCACGCGAGGGCTCTCACAATCGCACTCGCTGCATCGGCGATCGCGACGAGATGGCGTTGTTGATGTCCTTGGCCAGCGACGACGACATTCTCGCTGGCCTCATTAAGCAGCAGGAGTTGGTCAACGGCTTGATGAAGCTGCTCGAGATCAGCGATGCCTCGGTTGAGAAGGCAACCGGTGTCGTCGAGCAACTCATGGGTGACAATGCGAAGCTCCTCAATGCGCTCATCGATAAGGAGGAGGGGGCCGCCGGCTACAAGATGCCGCATGAGCAGAGCAGTGCCTCGGGGATGATGCTGAAAGTGGTCATCGAGGAACTGATGGGTGACTTGAGGAAGCTCCGGATCGAGCGCGAGCAGGAGGTGGAGGAATCCGTGGATGCTGTCAAGCAAAGTCATGAGGAATTGAAGAAGGAGCTGGAGGATGTCGTCGCCCGACGATCCATCAAGGAGTGGAGACAGTAGCGACCCAGATCGCTGTCTGCGATTTCCTTCTTCTCTTGCCCCCGTGTCTTCCGGGCTTTGCCGCATGTGGCATTTTAAATTATCCGGAATATGTAAGACAATTATTATCCGCACCATTGTAAATTTGTCATTGTATTATCCGTTACCATTTTATTTGTCGTCGTATTATCCGTTGCCATTTTATTTGTCGTCGTATTATCCGTTGCCCTATGTGGCATTTTAAATTATCTGAAATACGAGTTGAAAATATGAACAAAGCAAATGCTAACGTTGAGAGGGGCCATGGGATCACAAGCAAACACCCTCCGTCCAGGTGCTTTAATTAACCGTGTGTTAAACAGCGGCTCGGCCACCATTAATGGAGAAGTTGTGTGCGAGGCGGGCGGCTGGTGGACGGAGGTCAAAGAGCTTGCTTCCCGGTGAGCATGGACGACATTGCTACTCGCACATGTCCCGTCAAGCCTGTGAGCTGGACAGGATGCACGCGTCCCGTCGAGCCTGCGCGGCGGACTGCTCGCACGTGTCCCGTCGAGCCTGCACGGCGGACTTCTCGCGCTCGTCCCGTCTAATCAAACAGTTGCACGCCCGCCCCCGAGTATGGTTAAATTTTGGCACAAAATACAAAGATGACCATTGAACGAGGACGGAGGTAGTACTATCCCATAAGAAACGAGGGACGCGTGGCCGCACTTAAATGGTTACAGGAACACACGGTTCATATAATACAACCGTTTGCGATATTAACGTGTCAGCTATTTGTTTCAAAAGGACTTCGTTGGCTTTTAATATGTGCGCCTTGTCTCAAACTGGACGATTTTTTTTACCACATCATATATGTGCCATGTCATGAAACCATGCCAAGTTTCATGTTTTTTGGGTGAGTTTTTGATTTACTGGGATTTAAAAACCGAGATTCTCAATGTTTCAGGACGACAAGACATTTGTAATTCATTCCCATTCCTTCAATGAGACCTAAACATGCACCCAATGACACATGTACGATTTTCCACCAATTTTGCTTCACTGGAGCATGTGCTTGTAGATCAAATTTGAATTATGGACTACATTAAATGCCCAGAAAACTCAATTAATATATAATATGGCCAAACGAACCCTAAACAGTTTCAAATTTCAGCACGACACTCCTGTTATTCTATGGTGCCTATAGAAAACAAAATACAAGGCGAGAAGAGGCAGCGATTAACGTTTCGCCCACAGGAGGGGCATGTTTCCCTACCGGAACCACGAGGGTTACGAGAAGCTTCGGTTTGTAAGAGGCTTGTAGTATTGCTTGGCCCAAATTGGACAATTTTTTTACCACAACATATATGTGCCATGTAGTGACACCATGCGAAGTTTCAAGATTTTCTGGTGAGTTTTCGATTTATGGAGATTTAAAAACTAAGATTCGCAATGTTTGAGGCCGAGCCAGGATGCTGAGATGGTCGAATTCATTCCCATTCCTTCCATGGGACCTAAACATGCACCCCAAGGACACATGTATGATTTTTCTAGCCATTTTGGTGCACTGGAGCATGTATTTGTAGTTCGGATTTGAATTATGGACATTAAATGCCTAGAAAACTCAATTAATGAATAAAAAGGTCAAAGGAACCCTGAATAATTTCAAAGTTCAGCGCGGATCTCCTGTTGTTCCATGTTGCGTGTAGAAGAAAATACAAGGCTAGAAGAGGGAGCGATTATCATTTCGCCCACAAGGGGACACGTTTCCCTATCGAAACCATGAGGGTTCTTGCGATAGGCTCCAGTTTGTAAGAGGTTTGTAATAAAGCTTGGCCCAAATTGGACAATGTTTTTACCATGACATATATGTGCCATGACGTGACACCATGCCAACTTTCATGACTTTCTGGTGAGTTTTGGATTTACGGGGATTTAAAATCCAAGATTCCAAATGTTTGAGGACGAGCCAGGATGCCGGTATGGTTGTAATTCATTCCCATTCCTTGCATGGGACCTAAACATGCACCCAAGGACACATGTATGATTTTTCTAGCCATTTTGGTGAACTGGAGCATGTATTTGTAGTTCAGATTTGAATTATGGACATTAAATGCCTAGGAAACTCAATTAATGTAAAAAAAGGCCAAACTAACCTTGAGTAATTTTAAATTTCAGCACGGATATCCTGTCGTTCCATGTTGCCTGTAGAAGAAAATACAAGGCGAAAAGAGGCAGTGATTATCGTTTCACCCACAAGGGGGACACATTTCCCTATCGGAACCACGAGGCATCTTGAGAGAAGCTCCGGTTTGTAAGAGGCTTGTAATAAAACTTGCCCCAAAATGGAAAAAAAATTCCTTGACATATATGTGCCATGTCGTGACACCATGCCAAGTTTCACGATTTTCGGGTGAGTTTTGGATTTACGGGGATTTAAAAACCAAGATTCTGACGAAATGTTTTCAAATAGCACACGGTTCACTCGCGAAAGCCGTGTGCCTACCAAACCGTGGCCGATGCGCCCCAGCTGCACGCGCGATCTAAGACGTGTGTTCTGATTGGCCAGAACCCAAACCCCATGGATCATACGCCTGCACTGTTGGATGCTCCTAGATCGAACGGCAATCCTCATCCCTTTCAACAGCACATGCAGTTCCAGTTGTGATTTTATTTATATGGGTAAGCACTGTGCGCATGCATCCTGCTAGCTCGCGCTTCCTTCTCTACTAAGTTTTCCATATTCATGTAAAAAAAGTTTTCCATATTAATGTTGTTATATATCCAAACACGCTACCATTTCCCGCCACTCCTCCCATCGGTTTCCCGCCTCTTCTCCCATCATTTTCCCGCTACCAGTGTCAGTGCTCATAGAAGGCTAGGCAGCGACACACTGGCCATGTAATTATTGCACACAGTTTCTAAAAGCACAAACATGTGTGATAGTAGGGAGTGGGTCCCATAGGGTGACCAGCGTGAAACGCCTTAAAGACAAAGAGGCAATTCCCATCAGCAAGGGGCGGCTTCCCATCCGCTAGCCTAGTCGAATAGAACGTAGAAGTTAAGCGTGCTCGGGCTGGAGTAGTCTAAGGATGGGTGGCCCGGTGGGAAGTTGCATATCTCAAGCTTCATTTAAATGCTATGATACGGTCATTATAGAGATAAATGTCTCTATAGTGACCTGTCATGACGATTATGTAAACCTTGGGATCCTTGTTTTGCTAATTTGTAGACTATGTTTTTTATTGGTTATTTTTTGTTCTCAAAAATCAAAGAATGATCGACATCTATAGGCCCACACAAATTATCCCTTTGACCCAACGTACAACAAGGATTTACTCTTTGCTCCGTGTGCTATGTTAGAGCAAATCAAGTTTTAGCACATGCGTTGGACGTCACTCGGCCCCTATCCCCCCCCCCACCCGCCTCGAAGTTGCATTCCCGACATCATACGTCTTTAACCTGTCAGCGGGGGTACGATGTTCCGTTTGTAATGTTACTGATGTAGTTGGTGCCCCATCGAACTTGTGCTTTTGGGATTTGAACAAATCACACACCAGACCCATACAATTTTTTTGGGCCGCATGCAGGGTATAGGGGGCCGGGTGTTCTGATCGAGCATGCATGTCTCCCTTGTGTGGTTTATAGATGCCGCACATATATGTGGGCTCCCCGAGGTATATTTATATATATATCATCCTTGATCGATAACGAGGGGGGCCCACACAATCTATCCCTTTGACCCAACATACGAGAATCGTTTGACCATGATGGTTTCCTATTGCTATGTGTGCCATGTTAGACCAAATAAAGTTTGAGCGCATGCATTGGACGATACCCGCCCCCCTCCGCCTCGAAGTTGGGGAACCGACATCGTACGTATTGAACCTGGCTTGGGGTCGGGTACGGTGTTCAATTTCTAATGTAGTTGGTGCCTAATCGAAGTTGTGCATTCGGGATTTGAACACATCACACACCACCGTACCCATACATATTTTTGGGCCGCATGCAGTGTATAGGGGGTCTTCTGATCGACCATGTCTCCCTTGTGCGGTTTTTCGTGATGACACGCATATCTGTGGGCTCCCCGAGTGTATATATATCATCCCTTTGACAGATAACGAGGGGTCTGTGTTAGCCATGAATGGATTCCTCCTAGTTCGTGTTAGGGCCGGTTACCGTCACATGTCGTTCAACCAAAGCTCAAGCTCATGTGTTGTCAGGATTCCCTCCCACACGCTCGGATTGCAGGGTTCGACCAACACCTTACCCTGCGTATCTCATCCTTAACTACTTGGCTTTCATGGTTGTTGTATGTATCGAGAGGCAGACACCACATCTAAATTGTACATTATTCGATATTGAAAACACACATCACCCCTTCCAACGTACATCATTTTGGGCCGCATGCAGGAGGTGCTGGTTTTGTGTTCCCTCTCGTGCAATTTTTTATGATGGTTCAATCTATTGGCCCAAGCGGTTTATATATATATATATATATATATATATATATATATATATATATATATATATATATATATATATATATATATATTCTATCCATTTTTTATCGACAACAACAGTTGTCGTTTGACCAAGTGATAGATTCACTGGTCCGTCTTATGGTAGGTCATGGCGACATGCATGTATGACCAAAGTATCATTACGTGCATCTGCCCCGCTGACATGAACTAGGAGGTGGGTCAAGCACCCTAGCTAGGTAGCTACGACATTATGTCATTATAGATATATCCAACGGTGCTTTCGGGTTTGCGAGGTAGGTGCCACCAAAGTTTTGCATTTTGTATTTAAAGTTTTAAACATCACACCCTATATTCCTACATATATTTGGCCACTTCCAGGTGGTTCTTGACTTCTGGCCCCTCTCATTGATCTTCGATGATGCGCCCAACCGTGGGCCCGCGCGGTCAAAGTTGTGCATTGGAATTTTGAACATCACAGACCACCCTTTTCACTCATATGTATTTGGGCCACATGCTGGTGTGGCTGTCTTCTGACCCTCTCTAACATTTTTTTTGCTGCAAAGACTCGGATAACGCTCAACAGACACAGGTGTACTGGCTTAACCGTGTGCAATGCAAGTGCGCTGTGAATCCCCACGACTGCGCAAGCGCGAGCACAGGTGGAGGTACTGGCTTAACCGTGTGCGATGCTAGTGCGCTGTAAAATCACCACCTGCGCAAGCTAAAGGCGGGTAGTTTATTTAGATTGAATTCCATGCCTTCTTTTGAAAATTAGGATGAACCGTGTGCGATAGACCAGCTAGCTAGAAATCTAAAAACAAACTACCTGCCCTGAGCGCTGCAAAAATCGGCGGTTCAACCGCTTTTCCTTATTATCATACACGCATATTCTTATTGGACCGTGTGCGATCTTGGGTACTCCCGCCCCGCATCAATTCCTTTACCCAAATTTTAGTAGCCGCCGTACTTCAACCATCGCCCCCACTCCTCCAGCACCGACCTTATAGTAAAATTGCAGTAGCCGAGGCATATGAACCGTCGCCCTCACTCGTCCACCACCATCTGTCCATCTCTACCCACCATTACTAAAAATTTCAGTAGCCGCGGCGTATCCTCAAATACCACCCCGCCCACCCCCCCCCCTCCACAGTCCCCCACCTGGCCCCCTCCCCCCTCGAATCCTAACTCACCGCCGCCGCCCCTGCCAACCCCTGCCGGTCTGCCCGTTCCTCCTAGCTTAGATAATAAAGTTCAGGTTACCCAGTGATTCCCATACCGTCGCCCCACTCCCCTGAGTTTTTAGATGAGGCCTGCGGTGTCCCTCCCCGCCAGATCCATATCCCCTGCTCCAGAATGTCACAGCCTAAGCCCGACCGCGTATCCCAGGGAGCCCGACGGGCGTTCGACCAAGAAGAGGTTTATCATGGCCTCTCCGGCGGACGCTGGTGAGGTGGCCGCCATTCGCCCCGACCTGTCGATCCCGGAGCAACACCTCGCCGCGAAAGCCGGCGAATACGTTGACTACGTTGCCATGCCGAAGGCTTCACGTCAGCGGGCTAGCGTATTACTATATCTCGGGAAAGCTGGATACGACATGAAGCTCGTCGACAGCGACGACTTCATGCGGGCCATGCCATAGGTTTAGTGGTCCATCCCCAACCCCTCTGGTTCAACCACCGTTGATCTCTTAGACGGCCCTGCCGCCGATGTCCTCTGCCACGCGGTCAAGGATCTGCGATCCTTGTACGCCATCGAGCCCATTTTGTCATTTCTGAAAGACACGTTCTACGGCGGCGGCTTGGGATCCTCAATTGCCAAGTCAGATCTCATCGACCACGACCACAAGGAGGGCACCCACAATGGTTCTTCCAAGGTGAAACAGCCCATCTATGACATCAGAGAGCGCACCATGGGTCTGTGCTCTTCCAACTGGAAGGATCCCATCCATGACATGTGAGGCAACATCCTATCAGCAAATCTTACCTTTGCTAGCTTGCCAACCCATACCCTTTGTTGTTGTAGCTTTTGCCATGCGATGTTTTAACTGTGGCGTGTTTAATTATTTTAGTTATGCAAAAATGTAATGTTTAATAGGGCTATGTGATGTTTAAGTATGAATTGTCCACTTCAGTTTCACGAATGGCTATATTTGGTTGTTTATATTGAGTAGATGCCTTGTTTATCTGCATTTAGTTTTTAGGTTGGTTGAAGTGAGCATTTGTCCAGTTATGAAGCAGATGCCTTATTTATCTGTATTTGGTTGTTAGGTTGGTTGTAGTGAGCATTTGTCCAGTTATCGAGCAGATGCCTTGTTTATCTGTATTTGGTTGTTAGGTTGGTTGAAGTGAGCATTTGTCCAGTTATCAAGCAGATGCCTTGTTTATCTGTATTTGGTTGTTAGGTTGGTTGCAGTGAGCATTTGTTTAGTTTTCAAGCAGATGCCTTGTTTATCTGTATTTGCTTGTTAGGTTGGTTGCAGTGAGCATTTGTCCAGTTTTCAAGCATATGCCCTATTTATCTGTATTTGCTTGTTAGGTTGGTTGCAGTGAGACTCTGTCCAGTTTTCAATGGCTATATTTGGTTGTTATACTGATCATTTATGCCTTGTTTAATTCAGTCATTCCCAATGTGATGTTCATTATGTGCAAGTCGGAACTGTGCCGCTCGATTGCATCAATACCAGTTTGAACGGCTATATTTGGTTCCAATTATGCCTGGTGTAGTTAACACATGCCCTTTATTTCACTTTTACACATTTATCCAGTGTGATGTTTAAGCATGACCTATGTTCTATTCATTTTCAACAATACCAGTTTGAATTGCAATATTTGATGGCTGTTAAGCCTGTTGTAGGTAACATTCCCTTCCATTTTATATCTGCTTTAACAGCATGCTAAAACCAACACATTCAAGCTATCATTTGGAGATGATGTTGTTTACCTTTGCTATATTTGTTTGATGTTAAGGTTGCTGTACTTATCATGCCTTTCCACTACTTATGCAGGACAGCAACGGGAGTGGCCACCATTTCCGCCGAGGTTAGTTTCATCCCTCGGCTTGTACTCCCCCCGTCGTTCCATAATGTAGTGCATACAGATCCAGGCCTGGACACTTGTTAGCTTCTAATATTGACTTGTTGCTTGTAGGTACATATGCCCTTGGCAAGGATCCACGCATCAACCCTTTTTGCGAAGGGGCCAATGAGATATTCATGAACAATTATCAAGTGAGGAAACTGATAAGGATTATTAGCAAAAAGATACGAACGATGGCAAGCAAATTATTTGTTTACTCTCTATCCAACACAACAGTGAGTTGTAGGATGGTAACTACAAACTCTGCATCCTTCTCTTTTTACTGCCCATAATGAGTTGTTAGACAACAATGTCTGAATCTTTTTCGTTCGTAGTGGTTCCCGAAGCAGTTTACTCAAGATTACCTCGCAAAGTACATGATTGGTGGACACACAATGAAGGTTAGAGTATTTCATCCAGACTACAATGACAATCGAGAAGCCCTGATGACCCACAAGTATAGGGGATCAATCGTAGTCCTTTCGATAAGTAAGAGTGTCGAACCCAACGAGGAGCAGAAGGAAATGACAAGTAGTTTTCAGCAAGGTATTCTCTGCAAGCACTGAAATTATAAGTAACGAGTAGTTTGATAGCAAGGTAATTTGTAACGAGCAAGTAACAGTAATAGTAACAAAAGTGCAGCAAGGTAGCCCAATCCTTTTGAGGCAAAGGACAAGCCAAAACGGTCTCTTATGATAAGCAAAGCGTTCTTGAGGGTACACGGGAATTTCATCCAGTCACTTTCATCATGTTGGTTTGATTTGTGTTCGCTACTTTGATAATTTGATATGTGGTTGGACCGGTGCTTAGGTGATGTTCTTACTTGAACAAGCCTCCTACTTATGATTAACCCCCTCGCAAGCATCCGCAACTACGAGAAAAGTATTAAGAATAAATCTAACCATAGCATTAAACTTTTGGATCCAAATCAGTCCCTTACAGAATAGCGCATAAACTAGGGTTTAAGCTTCTGTCACTCTCGCAACCCATCATCTAATAACTACTCCATAATGCATTCCTGTCGGGGGGATGACCCCCGGGTAGGCCCAAGATGGCGAGTCGGGCGGGGTGCCCGCCCACCCGGGCCGGCTGCTCTAGCCAGCCGGCTACCACAGCCGGCCAGCCTCTCCACCCGGCCGGCTCCCTGGAGTCAACTACGACGTCCCATCAGACACACGCGGACGTGACGGCCATACCCAGCAGCGTTGCACTGCTGACGAATAGTAGGACGCGGTACACACGACATCATCTACAATGTACTTGTCCCTTGGGCGCTATTTTATAAAGTGTCCAGGGGACAACCAGCCATGCCACCATGCCTCATACATGGCTTGGTTTGTAAGCTACCCCAGGTAGCTTACATCCAACGCCATGTCCCATGCCCCTCACAATATATAAAGGGAGCCATGCCACAGGACACCACTCATTCACACTCATGGGATGAGGCCCCTGGCTCTCACGCCACACACACTAGCTCTCACTCTCATACACGCATATGAGACATATAGGAGACAGTGAGCACTCTGCTACTGCTCTCAGTCCAATACAGCTCCAGGAGCAACTCTGTACCAGATATACCACATATATACAGACAAGTAGGAGTAGGGGTATTATTTCTCCGGAGAGCCCCGAACCTGGGTAAACCACCGCATGCCATTCGCATACCCGTCCCGGATATTCCACTCTAGCCTTGCTCCACCCACGATAAGCCACCCTGTGGCATCTGCCGTAACGCGGTGCCCCTTGGCCACTCCCACGAGAATACCACGACAGTTGGCGCCCACCGTGGGGCCGTTCGCGGCATCGGCCGGAGATACGTTCTGGACAGGAACCGCCTTCCTCTCCGGCGAGCGCGTCGCGGCCGGCCTGATCAGCCAGCCCGATACGTTTGCTTGCACTTGCACCAGCGCATCGCCCGACGTCGGAGCCGTTTGCCCTGCGAACTACCTCGTCAACCTCTTCGGGAAGCTCAGCCTCTCCGATGCAGACGCCGCCGACGGGTTCCCCGGCGACGTGGTGGTCATCGACGACCCGCTCCCTCCCGTCTCTAGCATCGCCTCTGCCGGCGCGCTCGACACCGGCGTCTTCATGGAGGTGATGGTCACTGGCAACAGCCAGGACTCTAGCGGGGCCGTCCAGGACCCATTGCGAGCAGCAATGCAGGACCTGGCGGCTCTCGTCGGAGCCAACACCGATGCAGCGGCGCTAGAAGAAATCCGCGTCAAGCTCCTCGACAGCACCACCAAGATGGCCGCCATGAAGCGCCGCGCTGAGGCAAACCAGCGCGAGATCGACCGCATAGCTGGCGGCATGCCGGCTGTGGCCGAGCCCAGCCGGGATGGCGTCGTCCGGCAACGCGGCGCGGCCATCGCCAGCATGCTGGGAGTCGGGCGTCTGATCTACGACACCCCATTGCAGAACCTGCGCGCCGCGCAGGCGGCGGCAGAAGAACTCGAGAACCTGGAGGGCGACGAATGGCGCAGCCAGCTAGACTGCCTTAAGGAGCTCCTCAATGCTGCGAACACGCAGCAAGACGCGTGCAACCGCGTGGTGGGATCCGGCCAACAGGCCGACCCCTCGGAAGGAAACCTTCCACCCCGCCGCGAGAATGGGGCAACCTCCCGGTCCCCATGTGGCGACGGCCGCGGCCAGCGAAACCCGGAGCCGACTACTAGCCACAGCCAGCGCTCCCACGCGACGGTTGCGAACAGCCGGCAAGTTCCTCCAAGAGCGGAGGGCCGGTGCCTGCAGGATGAACATCCTCCTCCTCCCCGCAGGGAGAGGCGGGCTTCTCCGGCGCCGGTTGACCACCCGACCCTGGGGGGCCGGCTAGGCCCCCGCGAAGCAGTCGGTGAGAATGACGCTCATCACCGGATCGAGCGGCTGGCTCGGTCCCTGGCAGTGGAGGAGGAGGATACAGTCGGCCCGGCCTACTTCAGCCCCCGCATCCGTGACGAGCCCTTCCCCAAATGGTTCACGCTCCCTCGTGACACTCCCAAGTACACCAGTGCCGTGAAGCCGGAAGATTGGCTGACCGACTACACCACAGCCGTCAGTATAGCGAACGGCAACAAGCGTGTTGCCGTGAAGTATGTTCCGCTCATGCTACAGGGCACGGCCCGGACATGATTGAACAGCCTCAAGGCCAACAACATCAACAACTGGTTGGACTTCAGCGACGTCTTCGTCCGCAACTTCAACAGCACCTACAAGCGGCCTCCCAAGCCTCACCAGCTCTCCATGTGCGTTCAGGGGCCGGACGAGACCGCTCGCGACTACCTGACGCATTGGGCCGAGTTACGCAACTCCTGCGAAGGGGTGCACGAGGTGCAAGCCATCGAGTACTTCACCGTCGGGTGCCGAGAAGGCACCCTGCTCAAGCACAATCTTCTGTGCGACGAGCCGGCTACCCTGGACGAGCTCCTAGTGTTGGCGGACAAGTATGCCACGGCCGACTCCTCCATGAAGTCAGAGATCCGGGTTGACGCGTTCGGGAAGGTGATCCCGCCGGCTTCTCCAGCACCGGCAGGTGACTCCAACCGGCACCAATAGCCAAACGACAACAAGCGCAAGGCCCAGCAGCCGGCTTCCAATAGCCGGCAGCTGGCCATCGTCGAGGATCAGCAGCCGGCCGGGCAACCCGGCCCCAAGCGTCAGCAGGGCGGCAAGGGTGCCTGGCTGCCTGCCTTCTCCTTCGAGCAGGCCCTCAACGCCCCGTGCAAGTTCCACAGCGGCGCGAAGCCGTCCAACCATACGACCCAACAGTGCAGCTGGCTCACCCGAATCACCAAGGGTGAGGGCTTGCCGCCTCCTCCAACCGGCCCGACGGCTCCGGCTCCCCAGCAGCCGGCCCTCCCTGTCGGCATGCTCCAAGATGAATTCCCCAACGAGAATGCCACTTATGTCGTCTTCACCAGTGAAGCCAACGACAAGCACAGTCGGCATCAGCAACACCACGAGGTGAACACTGTCATTCCAGAGGTCCCCCAATTCATGCACTGGTCCGAAAGGCCCATCACCTGGAGCCGCGACGACCATCCGGCTGTGATGCCTTCGCCGGGTGCTTATGCCATGGTGCTGGACTCCACCTTCTCAACTGAGAGGCGGGCTTGCCGCTTCTCCCAAGTCCTGATAGACGACGGCAGCAGCATCAACATCCTCTACCGCGACACCAAGGAAAAGCTGGGAATCAAGGAGAAGCAACTCTAGCCCAGCCAGACCGTGTTCCATGGCATTGTCCCTGGATTTTCCTGCTCTCCAATCGGCAAGATCAAGATCGATGTCCTGTTCGGCGACAAGACCCACTTCCGCCACGAGCCCATCTGGTTCGAGGTGGTCGACTTGGACAGCCCCTACCACGCGCTCTTGGGCCGGCCTGCACTAGCCAAATTCATGGCGGTTCCACATTACGCGTACCTGAAAATCAAGATGCCGGGTCCCAAGGGCATCATCACCATTGCCGGTGACTACAAGAAGTCCCTCACGTGCACCGTGCCAGCTCCTGGCTGGCCGAGTCCCTCGTCATCGCCGAAGAGAAGCGCCTCCTTGACCGGGTTGTGGCCATGGCCAGTGAGCAGCCGACCATGCCTTCTGACCCCAAGGAGGTTGAGGCCGAGGGCTCCTTCCAGCCGGCCAAGGAAACCAAGAAGATCATCTTGGACCCGGCGCACCCGGAGAAGTACGCTGTCGTGGGGGCTAACCTCGACAACAAATAGGAAAGCGAGCTCGTCGACTTCCTTAAGGACATGCCGGGTGTTCCGAAGGATTTCGCCGAGCACAAGCTGCATGTGCGGCCGGATGCTAAGCCAGTCAAGCAACCCCTCCGCCGCCTATCAGAAGAAAAGAGAAGGATCGTTGGTGAAGAAATCGCCCGGCTTCTGGCAGCCGGCTTCATCATGGAAGTGTTCTACCCGGACTAGCTTGCCAACCCAATCCTTGTTTTGAAGAAAAACAACAAGTGGCGGATGTGTATCGACTACACAAGCCTCAACAAAGCCTTCCCCAAGGATCCGTTTGCCTTGCCCCGGATTGATCAAGTGATCGACTCCAAGGCCGGCTGTGAGCTTTTGTCCTTTTTGGACACCTACTCCGGCTACCACCAGATCAAGCTGGACCCGGCTGATCGACTGAAGACCGCCTTCATCACCCCTTTCGGCACCTTTTGCTACATCACCATGACATTCGGCTTGAGGAATGCCAGCGCCACCTTTCAGCGCTGCATGCAGAAGTGCCTTTTGAAGCAACTCGGCAGAAACGCCCACGTCTATGTGGATGACATAGTGGTGAAGACGGAGAAGCGTGGTACCCTTTTGGAGGATCTCAAGGAGACCTTCGCCAACCTGCACCGTTTTCAGATCAAGCTCAACCTGGAGAAGTGCGTCTTTGGAGTACCAGCCGGCCAGCTCCTTGGCTTCCTTGTTTTTGAGCGTGGGATAGAGTGCAACCCCGTAAAGATCAAGGCCATTGAGCGGATGAAGAGACCGACCTGACTGCGGGACGTCTAGAAGTTCACCGGGTGACTAGCATCTCTCAGCCGGTTCGTCAGCCGGCTGGGTGAGAAGGCCCTCCCTCTGTAACAGCTGATGAAGAAGACCACATGCATCGAGTGGACCGACCAGGCGGACGAGGCGTTCCTCCAGCTGAAGCGGATGCTGTCCACGCTGCCTGTTCTGGCCGCTCCGGCTGCTAAAGAGCCCATGCTCCTCTACATCGCCGCCACCAACCGGGTCGTCAGCACGGTGATTGTTGTCGAACGCCCAGAAGCCGGCAGGGCACAACCGGTCCAGAGGCCGGTCTACTACCTGAGCGAGGTGTTGTCCGCCTCCAAGCAGAACTATCACCACTACCAGAAGATGTGCTACGGCATGTACTTTGCCGCCAATAAGCTGAAGCAGTACTTCCAGGAGCACACCATCACAGTCGTCTGTACCGCCCCCCTTGCCGAGATCATGGGCAACCGAGATGCCTTAGGCCGGGTGGCCAAGTGGGCCATCGAGCTGGCTCCCCACACCATCCTCTACCAGCCCCGCACCGCCATCAAGTCCCAAGCGCTGGCCAACTTCCTTGTCGACTGCGCCGAGACCCAGTACCTGCCGCCTGCGCCGGATTCCACGCATTGGCGGATGCACTTCGACAGTTTGAAGATGCGCACCGGTTTGGGAGCCGGCATCGTCCTCACCTCTCCCAAAGGCGACAAGCTGAAGTACACGCTGCAAATCCACTTCGCCGCCTCCAACAACGTGGCCGAGTATGGGGCACTTGTTCAAGGGCTCTGACTGGCCAAGGAGATCGACATCCGTCGCATCTTGTGCTACGGCGACTCGGACCTTGTGGTCCAATAGTCTTCTGGTGACTGGGACGCCAAGGACGCCAACATGGCCAGCTACCGCTTCCTCGTCCAGCAGATCAGCGGATACTTTGATGGGTGCGAGTTCATCCACGTGCCACGGGCCGACAACGAAGCAGCCGACGCCCTGGCACAGATTGGCTCTACCCGGCAAGCCATACCAGCCGGCATTTCCCTCGAGTGCTTGCGCAAGCCGTTTATCCAGCCTTCGCCAGAATAAGAATCCATATTCATGCCGGCTGGCCCTGGAGCAGCCGGATCTGGCTTGGGGACTTCGGCAGTCAGCCCGGGGACTTCTGCAGGCGGCCCGGGGACTGCAGCACCTAAACCCGGCCCGGGGGCTGCTGTAGTCGCCCCGGGGACTTCCGCGACACAACAAGGAGCGGCCGCCTCCAAGCCGCCGCTTCCCAACCCGGCCACCATGGCACCGGTCGCCGTCATGACGGTGGTAGAGGCCCATCCTCAACTTTCTGGTGAGCCACGAGCTCCCAGCCGACAAGGTGTTGGCCCGGCAAGTGCAATGCCGGGCAACGGCATACACGATCATCAACAGAGAGCTCGTCAGGCGCAACCCGACTGGTGTCTTTCAACGCTGCGTCGAGCCAGAGAAGGGCATAGCAATCCTTAGGGACATTCATCAAGGCGAATGTGGCCACCATGCCACCTCCAGAGCCCTTGTCGCCAAGGCTTTCTGCCATGGTACCTTCTGGCCGACTGCTCTAGACGACATCAAGGAGTTGGTCCGGAAGTGCAAAGGCTGCCAGCGTTTCAGCACCAAGCAACACCAGCCGGCCTCAGCCCTCAAGACTATTCCCATCACCTGGCCGTTTGCCGTATGGGGGTTGGACATGGTGGGCCCATTCAAGACTGCACACGGCGGCAAGATCCATCTGCTGGTTGCCGTGGACAAGTTCACGGAGTGGATTGAAGCGAAGCCGATCAAGAAGCTGAACGGCCCCATAGCCATTACATTCATCGCTGATATCACCGTTCGATACGGCATCCTGCACAGCATCATCGCCGACAATGGCACCAACTTCGCCAAACGTGCCTTGGCTTGTTTCTGCGCAACGCAGGGCATCCGGCTGGACCTCGCGTCAGTTGCTCACCCGCAGTCAAACGGCCAGGTGGAGCGGGCAAATGGCCTCATTCTCTCCGGCATCAAGCCTCAGCTGGTTGAGCCGCTGGAGCGTTCGGCCGGCTGCTGGATCGAGGAGCTGCCAGCCGTCCTTTGGAGTCTCCGGACCACGCCAAGCAGATCAACCGGCATCACACCTTTCTTCCTCGTGTACGGGGCCGAGGCCGTCATCCCAACGGACATCGAGTTTGACTCGCCTCGCGTCACCCTGTACATGGAGGCGGAAGCAAAGGAGGCCCGTGAAGACGGCGTCGATTTGCTGGAAGAGGCCCGGCTGCTGGCACTCAGTCGGTCCGCCATCTATCAGCAGAGCCTGCACCGCTACCACAACAAGAAGATCAAGCCGCGTGCTTTCAGCAAGGGCGACCTTGTGCTCCGGCTGATCCAGCGAACAGCCGGCCAGCACAAGCTCTCGGCTCCTTGGGAGGGGCCTTTCATCATCAGCAAGGCCCTGGGCAACGACTCCTACTACCTCATCGACGCATAGAAGCCCAGGGCACGCAAGAGGGACACAGCCGGCCAGGAGTCGGAGCGCCCATGGAATGCGAACCTTCTCCGCCCGTTTTACAGTTGATGCAGTGTATGTACCACGCTATCTTTTGTACTAAGTAAAGACAACAGGTACCCCGAGGCACACTCGGGGGCTACCTTTTTATCTATATGAGCTTTGCCTATGTATGAGTATTCATTCTTTTCGCCCTGCCCGGGTCCGGTCAGCCGGCCCTGGGGCTCGCCGACTTGGCCCAAGTTGGTACCATCCAAAGTTGGCTCAGTAGTGTGCCGACGCCAAAGCCCTCTCTTCGCCCCAGCCACAGCTCACAGCGCGACTGTCCGGCTGGCAAGAGCTAAAGGCCGAAAACGCTGTCCACACGAAAAACGACTAAGGAAGAACGCTAGTTCAGGCCAAGCCGGCCTCTGGCCAACCCCGTCCGGCAGCTCAGCAGCTGGCCGACCGACTTCTCGCTTGACTAGCCACGCTTTAAGCGGCTGAAGTAATTTGCCAACTCTAAACGGCCAAGTCCCTGACCCGGCCACAGACTGCAGCGCGGCTATCCGGCTGGCAGGGTGGCAGCCAAAGGAACACGGCAAAAGAAAAAGCCAAAGAAAGCAAAGGCAAAATCGAGTTAGAACTCGGCAAGGCACACAAGCATGCGGGGAAAATAAATTCATTTACATTGCAAAAGGCTAGTGGTCGGCATTCATCAAGGTTTAAAATACATCCCCAGTGGGTGGAACTATGCATAACTAACTTGTTCTTGAGCACAAGACAGAAAAACTTAAGAGAAAAGGGCCGCCTAGCCCGGAGGCACTGTGGGCTGCTCGAACGAGTCGGCGGTGGCGGTGGCACCGGCTGGTGGGGCCTCCGGCTGGTTGGTCTCGGTCTGGTCGGTGGCTGAGGCCGGATCGGGCTGATTCTGGCTAGTCGCTCTGTCATCTAGCGTGACGCCATCGCCTTCCTCGTCCTTGTCCTCCTCCGTGGTTTTGTCGCTGGAGGCGATCTCCTCCGCTGGGTCCTCCCCCTCGTCCGGGTTTAGCCCGAACCAGGACGACGGCACCTCGGTGCCGTCTTCTGCCCGGTCCGGGATGAAGACGTTGCCGTCGGTGTACTCGGCGAGGGCTGACGCATGAATGGCGATCTCCTAGCGCTCCGCTTCCAGCTCTGGCGCCGCCTCCTGGCGGAAGGTGGCCAGCTGCGCCAGGCTCATGTCCGGGTACCACGCCTTCATGAACTCCAGCGCCACCTTGGCGCCGGCCCGTACCGCGGTGCCCTTCCAGGCGTCGAGCCGCTCCCCCACCACCTCCAACCAGTCGGCGGTCCGGCTAGGAGTCCGGGGGACCGGCACACCCGGCCAGAGCCCTTCCAAGACCTGCGACCCAGCGCGCTGAAACCGGCGGAGCAGGCGGCGCACCAACTCAAGACGCAGCCGAATGGCCAGGAACTGTTCGCCCAAGTTCCGTGGCCGGTCTGGCGCAATCTCCATGCCCACACTCTTCCGCTGGTCGCGCCGTGCCTCAATCGCCTGGCCGATGGCACCAGAGTGATCCGGGAAGTACTCTGTCCAAAAGAAGACAAAAGAATTAGAAGCCGGCTGACCACGGTAGCCGGCAACTAACCAATCAAGGAAGAAAGAAGATCTACCTTCGAGCAGATCCTCAATCACCGAGTAGCCCTCCGACAGGTACTTCTCCTTTTCGGCCCAGCCCGAGCACTGGGACTCGAAATCGGCCTTGAGGCGCTCCTCCTCATCCTTCAGCCGCCACTCCTGCTCCGCATGTCGGGCTGCCTGGTCAGCCAGCTCCTTCTTGAGCCGGTTGCGCTCCGCAGCCGCCTGGCTGCGCTCCAGCTCTTTGGCCTGAAGCTGGCCCTCGAGCTCATGCACACGGTCCCGTAGATGGGCGGCGGCCTCTGCAAAGGCAAAGAAGAATCATCAGCAATAGCATCAACAAAGACAAGAAATCATCGGGAAGATCCGGCCTGACTGCTCAGCAGTCAGCCCGAATCTCGGGGGCTACACCCAGTGGGTGCGCTTGCGTGCCCCCACTGAAAGCCGGCCTACGTACCTCGGCTCTTCTTCAACTCGGCGGTCTGGTTGGCGAGCGTCTGGTTTTGGGAGTTGAAGGCGGCCGCACGCAGGTTGTGGTAGTCCTGCGGCAAGCACGACATCTCAGCATTCGGAAACACGCCTTAAAGTTCCAACCCGCCTGCTCAGCAGCCGGCTTGGAACTCGGGGGCTACACCCAGTGGGTGCGCTAGCGCGCCCCCACTGAAGATCGCAAAAACAAAAAGCAAGGTCAAGAGCATACCTGGACAGACATCTGCATTGCCACCATCTCGCTCCTCGCCTTCAGGAGGGTGGCGACGTGGGCGGAGAACTTGTCTAGGACGTCTTGCACCGCGAGGTTCAGGGCGGCCGGGCCGGCCCCTGGCACCCAACCAAGCGGAGCGGAACTCGTGGCCTCGGTGTCGGCTCCCTACGAGCTCGCGGCCCCGATTTCTACCGTCCTCGGCGTGGAAGCCGCCCGCGCCGGGCGCAGGCGCACGGGGGTGCGTGTCATCATGGCCTGGCTCGTCGCCCACCCGGCGCTGGCCAGCGGCATCTCCGGTCCTCCGGGGTAGCCGTCACCCTGCTCGCCAGCACCCGGGGCGCGCTGAGTCACCTCCGCCTCCGGGATGACGGAGTCAGCAACCTCCAGCTCCGGCGCCGTCTGGTCGGCTCCGACTGCCCCAGTCGGCACCTGGGCGTCCACCACCGGCACCTCCGGCTGCTCAAGATTCGCTGCCTCCAGGATCCCGCTACCAGCCGGATCCTCCGCGGCCTTGGCGTTGGCCTCCGCCTGCGCTGCGGCTTGGGCCTCCGCCTGCGCAGACGCAGTAGCCTGGGCATCGGCGTTTGCCCGCGCCGCAGCAGCTTCCCGCTCCTCCTGCGCCTCCTGCGCGTTCCTTTCCACCGCCTCCCGAAGGGCAGCGCCCGGGTCCACGTGTTGGGCCTCCTCAGAGCCGCATGCCGACCCGATTAGCGAGGCGGATGGAGCCCGTGATATGGAGATGGCGGCCCTGCTCAGCAAAGCAAGTAGAGATGAGAAGTCCGCGAGAAAGAAAAGCAACCAAGGCGGTGTGCTTAACGCACTTACCCAGACACCATTGGGCGATCCTTTGGGGCCCTTAGGATGGCGGCCACCTTCGCGGCCTCCTGCCGCTTGGTCACGGCCGCTTGCTTGGCCTTCTTGGGCGGCCGGCTGCCCAACAGCCCCTCGCCGCGACGTTTAGCCGCGTCGGGTGCACCTGTCGGCGCTCTGCTTGGTGGCCGCGCTGTCGAAGAGCCGGCGCTTGCCCCCTCGACACCTTCGGGGCGGCGTTGCCCCTCTTCGTCCTCATCGTCATCCGACCAGGACCGGACATCGCCGTCTCCTCCTGCACTGCCTCCTGCAGCTCCGCCTCCGCCTGCGCCGCCTCCTGCGGCTCCGCCTCCTCCGTCGCGCCTCCCTCGGTGGCGTCATTCTCGCCTCCATCTTCCAACGCGGCCGCCCCTAGCTCGGGGTCGCCCACGTCGCTCTCCTTGCAGTCCGGCATCCATTGATGGCCCGGAGCCGGCGCGCCGGTTGCTACCTGACCAGGGAAGCGCTGCCCCGCGTCCGGTTGGTCAGGTCGGATGAAGAGCACTACATAAGCAAAGATTGGGGACCAGATACTAACCGGCGGTGGCGGGTTGGCGCGACTGTACGGCTGCTTGCCTAATTACCAGTCGGCCTCGCTGAGCTTGCTGTATGAGAAGTAGTTAACATGGCGGACCACCTCCACCATTGGCAGCTCCTTCGTGGACATCCGGCAGGGGTCCCGGCGGCCGCTCATGTCGCAGATCAGGTGCGGCCGGGCTTGGAGGGGCGAAACCCAGCGGAAGACGAAGGCGGCCAGCAAGTCTACCGGCTTGAGGCCCTCCGAGTCCGTCATCTCCTGAAGCCAGACAAGGACATTGGTGATGGAAGCCGGCACCGGTTTGGGTTGTTGCCTCCAGTTGTTCCGCGGCTCGCCTGGCGGGCCGATCGCAAAGGCCGGCAGGTTGATGTAGTCACGAGTCGGGTGGAGGTTGCGGACGTAGAAGTACGACTTCTGCCACAGCTTCACCGACTCCAGCAAAGCGATGGGAGGAAAGCGGGTCCCGGAGCCGGTGCGCCGCACGGCGCCGCAGGATCCGCACTGGGCCGGCTCGCCCTTGGCCTGGGTACCCAACTTCAGGTAGAAGAACCTGCCCCATAGCTCGAGCATGGGCAGGACGCCGAGGTAGCCTTCGCAGAAGGTCATGAAGACGGAGAGAAGCACCACCGTGTTGGGAGTGAGGTGATGAGGTTGAAGACGGTAGAAGTTGAGAAGCCGCTCGCAGGCAAACCAAATCCGCTGAGGAAATGGCTCCGGAAGACGACGAACTAGCTGGCCCTCGGCGCTGGCGAGATCTCCCTCTCGTCGGGGATCCGCGTCCCCACAACTGCCTTGATAGGAAGCCTCCGCGTCGCGCGGAGGAACTCGATGTGGCCCTCATGGACATTGGAGCCGTCCCACTCGCCTCGCGCCATGTCTTGCGGTGGCCTGGCGGCGGCGAGGCGAGGCTGGATGGTGGCGAAGCTGCGGTGGCACTTCAGCAGCGTGCGGCTCGACGGCGCAGCGGCAGCGAGGATGCGAAGGAGCGAGGGAGAAGATGAAGAAGAGAGCGGAGGGGGCACGCGTGCATTTGGCCGCCCCCTCCCTCCTATTTATACGGCCGAGATGGCGAGGCCGAGGAAACGCTTCATGGGGGGGCATGGGATTAACTGCGCCCACGTCCCGCACGTCCCCGCAAATGCCGCGCCTTAATGGCGCATAATTATTTTGCCCCGGAAGGGCAACCATCTGCCTCGGCCGCAGCGGATCCGCGTGTGCGCTGAGGCTGCGTAGTGGTGGGACCGGGTCTGTGGCGGCGTCCCATCGCGCGTGTGGGCTGGCAGGCCGGCCTGGCCTGCTGGCGGCCCGTGGCGTGCGTGTAACGGGCGGGAGGCACGCCACCCGGTGGCGTACCACCCGGCGCCCGCCACGACGATTCAAATTCACCAAGCGGCTGGCTTCGCCTCTGCCGACTTCTGGCACACGGCCAGAGCCAAGATGCAGCGTCTCTCAGAGGAGAAAACTACTGAGGCACTCCGACGATTGAGCCGTGATGCCTCACCAGCTTTGGGGACTACTGTCGGGGGGATGGACCCCGGGTAGCCTCATCCGAACTCACTAACTTTTCAAGACATCGGGGCTGGCGAAGCCCCTCATGCCGGCTGGCCACGCGGGCCGGCTTCCAGAAGACGGCGCTATCAGATTTCGGGTTCTGCAAACCCTTGAGAGGTTCAAACTCTGGGGTGCATGCGAAGAACTCGTCCTCCCCAGTCTTCCTACTCGCTAATCTCGCAGCCTAGCTCGACGAACTGTAAGGAAAAGAGACACAGCAGTTTACCCAGGTTCGGGCCACCTTGTGGTGTAAAACCCTACTCCTGCTTTGTGGTGGATTGGCCTCGAGGGGCTGAGGATGAACTAGTACAGTGGCGAACAGCCTCAGGAGGAGAGGTGTTCTTGAGCTCGAGTGAGCTGGTGGGGTGAGGGTGATCTGAATGATCCGTCCGGGGGTCCGATCCCGTCCCGGTCCGATGTGATCCGATCTGATCCGATGTGAACTCCCTTCTCTACAGTGGTGGCTAAGTCCTATTTATAGTGGCCTTGGTCCTCTTCCCAAATGAAAGGTGGGAAGGGATCCCACAATGGCCAAATTCGAAGGGAGACAACTAGTACATGCTATCCTGACAAAAGTAGTCTTCGCCTGCAAAAGCCTCTGGTCGTGACACCGTGGTGGGCTCGGTGATGACCTCCGTCCTGCCGTCCTGGCGGTCTTGGTCTTGTTGCACGGGAATGGAAACCTTTGGCTGATTCCTCGGGACTCCGCGCCTGTGCTTGCCTCTTTAGCACAAAAGAGGAAACTGGTACACTGCGCCCACTGGCACTCACCTAGCCTTGGTCGTCATGTCTCACGTCATCCGGACCTCATGAGGTGAGGCTTGCATAGAGATCTCCGCTCCTCGGGAGCCAGCCTAACGAGGCCGCTCCTCGTGGAGGTTTTGGTGTCGTCTGCCTCGCGAGGCTCGGCCCCTCACGACGGTCTTGAGTTGTTGTCGCTGAAGCTGGGCCATACCAGGCCGTCGATGGAGCCACGCCATGGGCCGCAGGCAGGCAAGTCGGGTACCCTAGTTCCCAGAACGCCGACAGTAGCCCCCGGGCCCAAGGTGCGCTCGCACTTGGTTTCGAGGCGAAGCCAAGGGGCAAGTGCGGAGCGCCGCGGGCCCTAACCGCCTGCGGCCTTGGTCAACACATGGCGAATGATGGGACATGGGCGTCTCCGCTTCCCCACGCTGCCTTGGCAACCATTCGACTTGACGAGACTCTACTGCATGCAGAGGAAAACCATCATTGTGCGGGATCGTGGAGGGGAGGGGCAGAGCCCCCCTCACTCATCTCCATCTTCTAGCTGCCTGCTCCTTCTTCTTCTTCTTTGTCTCGCCATCTTGCAGCAGCATCCATGGCGCCGATCAGGAGATTCTCTTCAGCGGAGAAGGGAAAAACCCGTCGGGAGGAGCCGGGGCCACTTCCGCCGAAGAAGAGGCTCGGCCGCCCTTACGACGCCGGCGAAAGGCAAGAGGTGACGCGGCCTTGGTACGAGTGGCCTCCGCCTGGCTTCCCACTTCCTCTGTACGCTCGCGCGCAGGGCTCTGGACAGGGCGGTAATGCCCACCGCCGCGCGGGCCGGGATCTCGGCGGACTGACCGAGGCTGCGCGGCCAGCAGGCCGGCGAACCCATGGCCAGGGGACCTCGCGCGAGTTCGTGGTGTGGGCGGCAATGCCGCCGCGCATGTGGATCCAGCTCCCGAGGTTCTTCGCCGAGGAGATGCTGCCGAGGGGGCCACTTGAGCTGTGGCTGCAGCACGCCGGGTGCTGCAGCCTAGCCTCGGGGGCGGAGGTCGAGGTCGTCCCCCCGGGTGACATCTTCATGACCCAAGGATGGGGCGAGGTCGCCCGCGCCTGCCGTCCAGAGGGGGCCCTCGCCATCCACTTTGAGTACGATGGCGCCTGTACGTTGTTCTTCAAGGTCTTTGATGAGGAGGGCCGGCATTTGGAGTGCTGCCCCGGGGGAAGCAGTCCATGTGGCATGGCCGCGGACGTCGAGCCCGCCTCCGGCCTCGCCAGCAGCTCCTCCAGCAGCAGCGATGACTCCTGGGAATCCAGTGACTCTCCCGAGCCAGCGATTCTCCGGAGTCCAGTGACGACAGCTACGTGCCGCCGAGCTCTCGCCGTGCCCGGAGCGTGGCAGCCGTGTCCGCTCGGCGTCGTCGGTGATGCCCAGCAGCCGGGGTCCCTTGACGTTTCCTTCTTTTGTTTCCTTGCGCGGAATTGTGACAAACCCCATGGGGGTATGAAAAAAAACTGTAATGCTTTTGCTCCAATGTTTATTATTCCTAGTATGACGTTGCAGCCGCGCATCTTGCTTCGACATGGTTCCCCCTTTTCGTTCTCGCGGTATCTTAGTGCTCTACGCCGGCAGGTCCCAGTCCCCAGGCAGGCTTCAGCCGTCGCTGGTATGCCAGGCCGCGATGCCGTGGTCAAGGCCAGGAGGTGAGCGGCCCGAGGTCCGGTAAGAGCTCCTGAGGCGCGATGCTCAAGAGGCCCCCTTTGGTGTGCAAGCAGCTCCCTGGAGGCCGAAAACGGAAGCGGCATTGCCGAAGCGAGATTGCGAGAATCAAAATACCGGACGATGAGGTTTACTCTGATATGCATGGGTGACTTATCTTAGTAGGCCTGAAGTGATTCCTTTGCGCAGCGCCTTATTGTGCCTTCGCAGTGATGCTTCCAGGTAGGGCTCACGCCGACCTCCCCTTCTCCCCGCTCATCTAGGTGCTCTACGTCCTCGGGTCCCGGCCCTCGAGCGAGGCTTAGCCGCCGCTGGTATGCCAGGTCGTGATGCCGTGGGCAAGGCCAGGGGGTGAGGGCTGGAGAGTCAATAAGAGCTCCTGAGGCGCGATGCTCAGGAGCCCCCCATTTAACGTGCAAGCGAATTGCGTGAAAAAGGGACGGCCGGCGGGACCACCCGTGGCTAAACTCCATGGATTCCTGCGGGTTAGTCTGAGAGGAGAGTATAACTCATAATCGCGCTTGCTGTCCTGCCGCAGGGTTCCCCTCGCGAGGCTCAGGGGCACAGCTCAGGAGAAGGATGCCCCTACGGCCGCGCCGGCTTCAGAGACGCTTGCCTTCAGCGCGCCTGCTGACGACCCAAGGGCTCCGGAGCCCCCGGCCATCCTTGCTGCTGCTGCTTCGCCGGTCTTGATGCCGTCGCCGTCTCCTCTTCCAGCCGCCACACCGGCGGGCCGCGGCTCTTCTACCGCGCCCGGTGCTCTGGAGTAGGCCTTCTTAGTGTTGGATCAACTCCGGAACGATCTTCAGGGCCCCGACTGGCGCCGGGCGTCGGGGCGCCTGGAGCTGGTCTCGGGGTGGCTCCTGGCTGACTCGTCCATCAGGGCGGCCTGGGACCAGGCTGACGCTGCTGAAGAGGAGGGCCAGAAGGTAGCTGGCGTGGCCGCCGCCGCCCGTGATGTGGCGTTGAAGGACGTGAAGGACGCAGAGGAGCACTGCCGCACGGCGAAGGACGAGCTGAAAGCCCTCCACGATGAGTAGGCCACCCGCGCCTGCCAGCTTGAGGAGCAGGAGGAAAAGCTGAAGGAGCGGGAGTTTGCGGTCACCGGTCATGACGCCGAGCTGGAGCAGACATATCGGGAGCAGGCCACGAAGCGCGGCTGTCTGGAGAAGCTGAAGGAGGAGGTGGAGGCGGCCCAGGCGTCCCACGCCCAGCTTGTCTCCGACGAGAAGGCTCGGCTGGAAGCCAGGGAGAAACTCCTTGGCAAGGCTAAGGAGGCGGCCACCGCGGGGCGTGCCGCCTTCGACTCCCTCAAGCAGAGGTCCCGCAAGGCACTGCAGGATCTCTACGGGAGCGGGTACAAGGAGCCGCTGGTGACTCCGAAGGAAGGCCCCGCCAGGCTGCTCCCCAAGCTCGTCGCGGCGCTCGAGGGCATCGTTGTCGGAGTGGGGCCCATGGTGGAGGGAGAAGCCCACGCGCTTTCGGCCTCGACTGCAATGCACGTCTTCAGCCACCTCCATCTTTGGGACTCCAGCTTCCACTTTGGTGCCCTGCTCGAGCCCGTGGACCCTGACCTCCAAGACGCTGCTGTCGAGGCCGTGAAGGGTCAAGTGGAGGCCCTGCTGCGGAAGTTCCTCGCCGTTGACCCCGTGCCTACGGCTGACGGCAAGGACGGCGGCGACGGCGGCGGTGATGGGACTCCCCAAGCGGGCAACGGTGGAGTCCAAGGCTGAAGGAGATGGCGGCGCTTTCCCCTTGTTCTATTCCTGCAACATGTATCGTGCCTCATGGAGGCGTAAGAACTTATGCTTTGGAACTTTAAGAGACAGTATGTTTTGTAATAATTTGCTAAGGTTCTGCGGTTTCCTTTCCGTTTGCTTTGATGTTCTGCGTCGGGAGGGCCCGGCCCCGCGCATACCTCAGCCGCCGTTGGGTCGTCTGGATCACCAGGACAAGACCAAGGGGTGAGGGGCTACATGGCCAGTTAGGCTCCTGAGTCGCGATGCTCAGGAGCCCCCCTTGACGTACGAACAGCCCTCGGGAAGGAGACGCAAGAGTGAGTCTTGGCATTCTGCGTCGGTAGGGCCCGGCCCCGCGCGTACCTCAGCCGCTGTTGGGGCGTCCGGATCGCCAGGCCGAGACCAAGGGGTGAGGGGCTATGTGGCTAGTTAGGCTCCTGAGTCATGATGCTTAGGAGTACCCCTTGACGTACGAACAAAAAACCCCATACCTGTCCTCACCGGGCTTTCCCTCGGGAGGGATGCGCGAAGAACAGGTCCGAGGGACCTGGCATGGTGGCGTACGCCAGGCATGACCTGAGCGTAGCCCCCGTGCCTAGCCCCCTCATGCTACTCTCCCGAGGGGAAAGCAGCGCGGTGAGGCTGAACACCGAGCCTGGTGGCTCTCCTGAGGCTAGTGCAGCCGTTAGGCTGCCCCCAGTTGTTTATCACCAGCGCGGAGCATGGCGCGACCGCTCTTGCACGGGCATAGCCGCTCCTCGACCGTGTCGACTACCAGCGCGGAGCATGGTGCTTCCACTGGTAAGTGGGTGGGGGATCCCTCTGAGCGGAGACCCCGGGGCGTGTACAGCCCCGCCCTGACACGTGGCTTGCACGACAGGGCTAGGGGAGGTGTGTATGGGCACTCGTGAGCCAGCGCGGGACTCACGAGGCCCTACCTCAAGGCGGGTTGTGCCTGAATTTGATTCGTAGCACTTGTGATAGTCCTGCGAGATGGTTAGGCAACCTGCGCCGAGTGAATCTCCTGAGGTTATCGCATGAGAAGGCCAAACACCAACGACCCCAGGAGGTGACGTGAACGGGTCCGGCCCGCCAGACAGAGCTCAGCCATTGGGTTTGTCGATGCTGCAGGGACGGACCCAAGCACAGACACCGTGCCCAGTCTTCTCATGCAAATGTCCTGAAGAAAGACAACCAGCGCGTGGCTCCCGCGGTGGCGAGGCGCCGGGTCGCACGCCCTAACTTACCCGCCCCCGATTAGCTCATGCGAGAACAAGGCACCAAGGACCATGGGAGGTGACGTGCACGGGAGCTGGCCCGTGAGCCAGAGCTCAGCCACTTGGGTTTAGCGACGCTGCAAGGACGGACCCGAGCACAAACGTCGTGCCAGTCCTTAATCATGAGGCGGTCGTGGGTGGGCTTGCAAGGGCGTACGACATTCGTGGTGACGAAGCACCAGACAGTCAAGTGATAATCATAAATAAACTCATGGATAGGGTAGAGCTAGTTCTGATTGATGCAAAACGATACATGCCGCAGGGATGGACCCACGCGGCTTGGGGATAATGCAGCCCGAGGGGCGCCCCCAACTGAACAAACCAGAAAATGTCACCTGGCACCGTTGCTGAAGAGATGTTGGAGTAGCTGAAGACACGTGCTGCAGAAGTCGCTCCTCATGAGCCGCCCAGGCCCTGAACCTCGGGAGGCTCTGGGGGGCCGCGGGGCTCGCGAGGATCCATCTCCTCCTCTGACAGGATCGCCTGGCTCCTGGCCTCATGAGCCACCAGGACGCCCCGCATGTGGCGCTGGAGTGCAGCAACTGCGCTCGACAAGCCCAAAGGCATGAGAACATAGCTGTGATGGGGACCCTCGCACCGACCAGCGCGGGACGGCCAGAAGTGCTCCTGAGATGCAGCCCTGTTGAGCCCTGGGATGTTGACGCAGACGCGCAGCTCGCTGTCCTCGCCGGGACAAGGAGCCGCGTCGGGTGGTGGGCGATGGTCGCCTCGCATAGCTCTTGCCTCCTAAAGCTCCTTGATTGCCTAGGTGATGAACTCTTGAGCACCTAGCACCTCGCACCTTGTACCCTCCTGGCGGAAGCGCGCGCTAAAGCACGCCTCCACATGGTGGCCGAGCGCCTCCCTCGTGACGTTGGCCAGGTCAGAGGCCCTCCAAATGAGAGCCCCTGAGCCCAGCCTGAGAGGGGCATCGGGCGCGCCTTCCTATGCGAGAAAGGGAGGCGCCCCGTCAGTGGGCACAGGGCCTGAGGTGGTGCCGCTGGACACCCCACTCTCCTGAGGTCCTTGGTGGAGCAGCTGCTTCTTCTTCTTGGGGATAGCCTCAGGAGGGTAGACAGCGCCTTCATCGTCAGGGATCTCGACCGTCGCAGCCTGGTAGGCGCGCTCGAGAGAGCATAATGCGTCCTTCTCCTCACAGGAGACCATGACGATGCCGCAGCTCCCTGGCATCTTGAGGACATTGTAACCATGATGAGTCACCACCATGAACTTGGCCAAGGCCGGATACCCAAGGATGGCGTTGTATGGAAGGCGAATGTGGGCGACGTCGAAGTCGATGAGCTCAGTGCGGTAGTTGTCGCGCTTGCCGAAGGTGACAGGGAGGCGGATCTGCCCTATCGGGGTGGTGGAGCCGTCGGTCACTCCTGAGAAAGGCTTGGTAGGCTGCAGCTGGTCATAGGGCACCTGGAGTTAGTCGAATGTCTCCATGGAGAGAACGTTGAGCCCTGCACCGCCATCGATGAGAGTCTTGGTGACGAGCACGTTGCTGATGGTAGGCGAGCAGAGCATCGGGAGAGCGCCGGCAGTTGCCGCGCACTTGAGCTGATCGGATGGGTTCAAGGTGATGGTGCACTTCGACCACCTGAGCGGACGCATTGCCTCGAGCTTGGGGAGGGCCGCGTTCACCTCACGGGCAAACTGCTTGAAGATGCGATGAGAGGCAGGGGCCTGAGCGCCGCACAGGATGCAGGCGATGGCACAGGGCTCCTCGAAGCCCCCAGCCCCCTCATCCTGGTGGTGGTTGTCATTCCTTCTTGGTGGTGGCCGCAGTGGAGGAAGGCCAGCGTTGCCCTGAGGACGGTCCTCACGAGGCTGGTCTCTCCAGGGGCCCTCGCGAGGCTGGCCCTGCCAGCGGTCCTCACGAGGCTGATCGCGCCAGCGCCCTGCGCGGCAGGTTGCGCCGCGGGGCCTCGCGCCTTGGCCCGAGGGCGACGTCTTGATGGGGAGGTGGAGGAGGTGCTCCGTGGGCTACGTCACCCGCAGCAGGCGGCGGGTGAGGCAGTGAGCGAGATGGTGCAAGAGAGTACCGGCGGCGCTGACAAGCTCGGCGATGCGGTCCAGCCAGTCTTCATAGAGGTCATCGATGGGGCGGTAGCGTAGGAGGTCACACGCCATGAGCAATGCAGCCTGCACATTCGCCGGCCCGCGACGAGCATGAGATGACGAACCAGCCGGAGTCAGCGATGGGGTGGCGGTGCGCCCATCCCGCCGCACAGAAGGGTGCAGCGACGAAGCTTGCTGCTCTTGCCCCGTGGGGCCGATGGCGGCGTTTGCCATGGGAGACAAGGGACGGCGAGGGCAGCCATGTCCCGCAGGCACTGTCTGAGCAACACGGGCAGCAAGGGCGGCCCGGCGCTCAGCGCGAGCTCGACGAGCGTCAGCCATGGAAGCGGTGGAGCGGTGGTGGATCGACCGGTGGGGGAGAGGCTCCGATGCACCCCTACCTGGCGTGCCAAATGTCAGATTTCAGGTTCCGCAAACCCTTGAGAGGTTTGAACTCTGGGGTGCGTGCAAAGAACTCGTCCTCCCCAGTCTGCCTACTCGCTAATCTCGCAGCCTAGCTCGACGAACTATAAGGAAAAGAGACACAGCAGTTTACCCAGGTTCGGGCCACCTTGCGGTGTAAAACCCTACTCCTGCTTTGTGGTGGATTGGCCTCGAGGGGCTGAGGATGAACTAGTACAATGGCGAACAGCCTCAGGAGGAGAGGTGTTCTTGAGCTCGAGTGAGCTGGTGGGGTGAGGGTGATCTGAATGATCCGTCCGGGAGTCCGATCCCATCCCGGTCCGATGTGATCCGATCTGATCCGATGTGAACTCCCTTCTCTACGGTGGTGGCTAAGTCCTATTTATAGTGGCCTTGGTCCTCTTCCCAAATGAAAGGCGGGAAGGGATCCCACAACGGCCAAATTCGAAGGGAGACAACTAGTACATGCTATCCTGACAAAAGTAGTCTTCCCCTGCAAAAGCCTCTGGTCATGACGCCATGGTGGGCTCAGTGATGACCTCCGTCCTGCCGTCCTGGCGGTCTTGGTCTTGTTGCACGGGAATGGAAACCTTTGGCTGATTCCTCGGGACTCCGTGCCTGCGCTTGCCTCTTTAGCACCAAAGAGGAAACTGGTACACTGCGCCTGCTGGCGCTCGCCTGGCCTTGGTCGTCATGGCTCATGTCATCTGGACCTCACGAGGTGAGGCTTTCATAGAGATCTCCGCTCCTTGGGAGCCAGCCTGAGGAGGCCGCTCCTCGTGGAGGTCTTGGTATCATCCGCCTCGCGAGGGTCTTGAGTTGTTATCGCTGAAGCTGGGCCGTACCAGGCCGTCGATGGAGCCATGCCGTGGGCCGCAGGAAGGCAAGTCTGGGTACCCTAGTTCCCAGAACGCCGACAGGCGCACCCATAGAAGGCGGCTTTGGGGGCGGGCCGGCTTCCATCAGCCGGCCCCTCCTTCCCCCTCGGAGTCCGCACTCAACTACTAAGATGGGACAGGGCATGGAAACAGTGCCACCTACTCCCCCGAATCCCGGAGGAGCGTGGCTACAGTACGAGCTGACCCAATGGCTACCTACCCGCCTGGCGCGGGACTGTAGCCATAGGACTCATGACGCGGCCCTCGTTAGCAATGACCGTGCTGCGGCAGAGGGCAATCAGCGTGGCCCACAGGATTCCAGAAGACGGCGCATCCCTCGAAGGCGGCCTCAGGGGCGGGCTGGCTTCCAGCAGCCGGCCCCTCCTTCCCCTCGGAGTCTGCACTCACCCACTATGACAAGACGGAGCGTGGCTATAGTGTGTGTTGACCAAGCGGCCACCTACCCGCCTGACGCAGGACTGTAGCCATACGACTCGTGACGCGGCCTCCGTCATCAAGGACAGAGCTACAGCGAAAGGCAATCAGCATGGCCCATAGGCGGCGGGCCCTACCTGTCGGCCGGATTCTCGACAGCCGGCGGGGCCCTCCAGAGGCGGGCCCCAGCAGCCGGCGGAGAACCCGGCGACCTTAGACACTGACGTCCGGGTCCTACACCCGACCGTATTACCATTGTACCCCTGGGGGGTTGGCCTATAAAACCCCCCAGGGTTCACCCATGCAAAGGGTTCAGCCTTCATTCCACACACACTATAGCTAGGAAAAGCGAGGTAGCTCTACCCTTCTTCTTCCTCTAGCAACACAGCTCATGGAGCAACCTTGTACACTATTTGATCGTAGTCATCATGCGGAGACCCCGTAGAGCAGGACTAGGGGTGTTATCTCTCCGGAGAGCCCCGAACCTGGGTATGTCTCGTGTGTGATCGAGCTCGTGCTCACTCCCGCTTCCAGGGCCCGACAACGTCCTCTTGGCTCCACCCATGATAAGCCACCCCCTGGCATCTGACGTGAGATTACCACGACAGTTGGCGCCCACCGTGGGCACACAATGAAGGTTAAAGTCTTTCATCCAGACTACAATGACCATCGAGAAGCCCTGATGACCCACAAGTATAGGGGATCAATCGTAGTCCTTTCGATAAGTAAGAGTGTCGAACCCAACGAGGAGCAGAAGGAAATGACAAGTAGTTTTCAGCAAGGTATTCTCTGCAAGCACTGAAATTATAAGTAACGAGTAGTTTGATAGCATGGTAATTTGTAATGAGCAAGTAACGATAATGGTAACAAAAGTGCAGCAAGGTAGCCCAATCCTTTTGAGGCAAAGGACAGGCTAAAACAGTCTCTTATGATAAGCAAAGCGTTCTTGAGGGTACACGGGAATTTCATCCACTCACTTTCATCATGTTGGTTTGATTTGTGTTCGCTACTTTGATAATTTGATAAGTGGGTGGACCGGTGCTTAGGTGATGTTTTACTTGAACAAGCCTCCTACTTATGATTAACCCCCTCGCAAGCATCCGCAACTACGAGAAAAGTATTAAGAATAAATCTAACCATAGCATTAAACTTTTGGATCCAAATCAGTCCCTTACGGAATAGTGCATAAACTAGGGTTTAAGCTTCTGTCACTCTCGCAACCCATCATCTAATAACTACTCCACAATGCATTCCCTTAGGCCCAAAGATGGTGAAGTGCCATGTAGTCGACGTTCACATGACACCACTAAGGGAATCACAACATACATACCATCAAAATATCGAACACATATCAAGTTCACATGATTACTTGCAACAAGATTTCTCCCGTGACCTCAAGAACAAAAGTAACTACTCACAAATGATAATCATGCTCATGATCAGAGGGGTATTAAATAGCATAATGGATCTGAACATATAATCTTCCACCGAATAAACCATATAGTAATCAACTACAAGATGTAATCAACACTACTAGTCACCCACAAGCACCAATCTATAGTTCCGGTACAAAGATTGAACACAAGAGATGAACTAGGGTTTGAGAGGAGATGGTGTTGTTGAAGATGTTGATGGAGATTGCCCTCCCCAAGATGGGAGAGTTGTTGGTGATGATGATGATGATGATTTCCCCCTCCGGGAGGGAAGTTCCCCCGGTGGAATCGCTCCGCCGGAGGGCAAAAGTGCTCCAGCCCAAGTTTCGCCTCGAGATGGCGGCGCTTCATCCCCAAAGTCCTCTCCTAATTTTTTGTAGGTCAAAATGACTTATATACCAGAAGATGGGCACCAGAGGTGGGCCGAGGGGAGCACAACCCACCAGGGCGCGCCTGGGCTCCCTGGCGCGCCCAGGTGGGTTGTGCCCACCTAGTGGGCCCCCTCTGGTACTTATTGGCTCCAATAATTCCTATATATTCCATAAAAATTCTCCATGAAGTTTCAGCTCATTTGGAGTTGTGCAGAATAGGTGGCCTGACATAGCTTTTTCAGGTCCAGAATTCCAGCTGCTGGTATTCTCCCTCTTTGTGTGAACCTTGCATATTATGAGAGAAAAGGCATTAGAATTACTCCAAAAAGCATTATTATATCTAAAAACAATATAAATAATAGTAGGGAAAACATGATGCAAAATGGACATATCAACTCCCCCAAGCTTAGACCTCGCTTGTCCTCAAGCGAAAACCGAAATCAAAAAACATGCCCACGTGCTTAGAGAGATAGAGGTGTCGATAAAAACAAAATACGGACATAGAAGCAACATGTAAATTATTATAACAGCAACAAACTTTAACATAAAACTTTTTTATAGAACTTTTATCATATAACTTCTATCATAGACTTCTCATGAACAAGTAACAATTCATCACAACATCGAAGTATAAAGCATAAACTCTATTGAAAACCAACAAACTATGTTCTCAGTCAACTTTGCAACTACAATTCATCATCTTTTCAGGAAGGGTCACGTATCGGAGCCTTTTTGGCAAGTCCACATACTCAACCATCATATAGTCTTCTATGATTGCTAACACTCACTGCATACACATGAGCAAAAAGTTTCAACCGGACACATAGAAAGATAGGGGCTTATAGTTTCGCCTCCCAACATGCTCACCTCAAGGGTGATGTCAACAATAATAACTCATGCTACTCATATCCAACTGGATATATGTGCCTAGATCTTTCCTCACCACATGATGCTTGCCAAAAGAGAAAATAAAAAAGGAATAGAGAGAAATACTTTGACTCTTGCATAAAAGTAAATACATAAAAGTAAAAGATAGGCCCTTCGCAGAGGGAAGCAGAGGTTGCCATGCGCTTATTTGTTTGTATGCTCAATCTCTTAGTGCAAAAGAACATCATGTTATATTGCCCCTTATGATAGCAACCTTTATTATGCAGTCTGTCGCTTTTATTCTTTGTCATCACAAGTTCGTACAACGCTCAATTTTTTCTTACACTAAATGATCCAACACTTTTAGAAGCAATTTTTATTGCCTTTTAGCACCGATGACAACTTACTTGAAGGATCTTACTCAATCCATAGGTAGGTATGGTGGACTCTCAAAATAAGATGTGGGTTTAAGGGTTTTTGGATGCACAAGTAGTATCTCTACTTAGTGCGGAATTTTTGGCTAGCAAAGATGGGGGGCAAGCACCACATGTTGAAGGATCTATGACAATATAACTTCTATGTGAATATGGACAAACATAAATCATTACGTTGTCTTCCTTGTCCAACGTCAACAATTTTGGCATATAATATTTTGATGGGGGCTCACAATCACAAAAGATGTCCAAGATAGTGTATTTGCATGTGAATCTTCTCTTCCCTTATTAATTCTTTCATGAATTGCATTATTGACCAATGCTATGTTTGTAAATCTCCAATAAAATTTTCTACTTATACTCTTCCTTATGTGATGTCATTACTTACCATAAGATTAGCATATGATCCTTTTTTATTTATTTCCTTTCTTTTATTGAACATGAAAATAAAGAGAACAAAACTTCAAACTAAACTTTATTATATATAACTTGCACACGATTACAAGGATAGGACACTAAGCAAACTCTCGAAAAGAAAGGATCGAACTAAATTTTTATTCATCTAAAGCAAAAGATAACTATGGATCAAATTAAGATAAGTAAAGGCAAAAGATAGTGGAGGTGATACGATACCGGGGCACCTCCCCCAAGCTTGGCACAAGCCAAGGGGAGTGCCCATACCCGATGCTCAATTTTACTTTGGTGATGAAGAAGGAGGTGGTGGTGATGAAGTAGTAGAGGGTTTGCCTACCTTCCTTAGCTTACGCTTGAGGATAAAATTTTCCTCCTTTAGGTCCACGATCTCTTGCTCGAGCTCTAATATCTTTTTGCATAATTCTTGCTTGTTTTCCTGCAAGAGACGAAAGGGAATAAACTGGACCTTAGGTTTCTTTGCTTTGTTGGGGAGACTTGACTTCTTGAATTCCACGTGCATGTCCCCAGGTTGGGGCAATGGAACTTCATCTTCATCTGAGCTTGTCTCCTCCTCCCCTTTAGGATCATAGTCTTCTTCTTCCTCCGAAGTCCAGCTATAATGCTCCACATCCCCATAAAACTTCGAGTTTGCAATAAAATCAGCAACATAGCTCTCACCCTCCGAGTCTTGAGATGACATATTTTCAGATCTGTCAGGAAAATAGCAAAGAAAAGAAAACAGAAGATTTCTCCGCAATACGGTGATCAATAGGTTCGGGGGCTATATAAAGACTTTTTATCTTGGGAAACAAGAAAACGGAAGAAATACGGAGTCTGGAAGGTATCTGAGGTGGGCACAACCCACCTGGGCGCACCTGGCAAGCCAGGCGTGCCCTGGTGTCTTGTGCCCACCAGGGGTGCCTTCCTGGTTGTTTCTTATTTTCCTAATTTTTGATATATTCTAAAACTGACAAAAAATATTTTTGTGGATTTTTCAGATTCCGTTTACTTACCGTATCACGTACCTCCTCTTTTTTTCATGATTCTGGAGTGTTCCGGGAGGTTTCCTTTATGTGTTCTTCCGGTGTCATAGTTTGGATAATATTGCTTTCAACATTAATGGGCGTACCTGAGATATAATGTTTTATTCTTTGCCCATTGACAACCTTTGGGTTAGTACCCTCGGCATTATTTATTTTGATGTCTCCAGATCGATAAACCTCCTCGATAACATAGGGTCCTTCCCATTTGGAGAGGAGTTTTCCTGCAAAGAATCTGAAACAAGAGTTGTACAAAAGAACATATTCTCCAACTTTGAACTCAGGCTTTTGGATTCTTTTGTCATGCCATCTTTTAACTTTTTCTTTAAACAACTTGGCATTTTCATATGCTTGGGTTCTCCATTCATCTAGTGAGCTAATATCAAATAACATCATTTCACCGGCAAGCTTGAAATCATAGTTGAGTTCTTTAATTGCCCAATATGCTTTATGTTCTAACTGAAGAGGCAAATGACAAGCTTTTCCATAGACCATTTTATAAGGAGACATACCCATAGGATTTTTATATGCTGTTATGTAAGCCCAAAGTGCATCATCTAATTTCTTAGACCAATTCTTCCTGGACCTATTGACAGTTTTTTGTAAAATTAATTTTATTTCTCTATTTGTGACGCCCCCGACTCAATCATGCACTAATCATACACGCAAAGATGCATGATCAAGCACAGGGACTCACGGGAAGATATCACAACACAACTCTAACACAAATAAACGGAGATCCACGATTATTACAGACAAGGGATCACGAGGATCCGAATACATAAGTCAGTCATACAAATAATATCTGGGTACAGACATAGTTAGTCAAGGTTTGCCTTAAGAAGGCTAGCACAATCAATGACTCTAGATCGAAAGGCGAAGGCCTCCTACCTAAGGCCTCCGATCCTACTGCTGGTCGGCTGGCTCGATCCAGTAGTATGTGTCGTCTGGGCCCTCCTGGTAGTAAGCTCCTGCGGTGTCATCTGGCTCCTGAGCTCCATCATCTGAGGTAACATCAAAAGGGGTATGTGGGAAAAACAGGTAGCAAAGCAACCGTGAGTACTCATCCGAAGTACTCAGCAAGCAAGGATCTACACTACATATGCAACATTATCAAAGAAAGGCTGTATATGTGGACTGGGCTGCAGAAATGCCAGAATAGAGAGAAGACCTAGTCCTATCGAAGACTAGCATCTTCACGAAGCCACCATCTTGCAGCAATTAGAAGAGTACAGAAAAGAATTTTATTAAGCAAGCATGTTGAGGCAAAGCCTAGAGATCCTTCCTCGACTCCCTGTGAGAAAGCGATCCCGGAGCTTCAATTAATTAAACAAATATCCAGTTCAAGTAATAGATCGGGATACCAAACTGAGCGTCCTGTTACCGTGGACACGGCTATTCGAATAGATCACTTCCCTGCAGGGGTGCACTACAATTACCCAACACGCTCGATCACCTCTGGCCAGACACACTTGCTGGGTAATGCCCGGCCTCGGGAGATCGACATGAAGCAGCGCCCTACCTAGGCTCAGCAGAGAGGTCAACACACCGGACTAACCTATGCACCCAGGGGTCTTGGGCCATCGCCTCGGGCCCTCCTGCGCATTGCGAGACTGGCCGGGGACCAGGCACGACACTGAACTAGTCAGTGAAGTATCCAGCCCAACCCCAACAATCAGCCCTCACGGTGAACTATGACGTCTGGTGAGCTTCCGGGAGAAACGTACAACGTAGAGGGGCCCATAAACCATTATCCTGCATGGTGGTAGTGCGTATAGGGCACGACGACCCACTCAGATCAAATACCCAAATCCGTTAGGCATATTTAATAATTCACGGAGACGATCAGAGTTTCTGACGCTCCGCCACAATATTTCTCTTGGGTGCCCTCCTGGCAAGCCCGACTGCATAATTTCCCCGCGGGTACCCCTCAGGGTCGGCCCGCCTGTGACAAAGGTCAAAGTAACCGTGTGGTCATAACATCAAGGGGGAAACCCCGAGGAATCACCCTCGGCAGATTCCACTCGATGAAATCATCAAGGTGAACGTAGGAGGAATCACCCTCGAGGTTCACACTTGAGGGGTTGCACGACAGAGTCGTATCGGGAGTGGTTAAGGAGGAATCACCCTCGATTACCACGATCGAACAGCTACACTACAGAGTTACCATCAGGAGTGTGTTATGAGGTATCACCCTCGGCACTCGATAGGAACTATGTAGAGTCATACAACAAAGGGGGGGTGAAGTGAGGTGTCGATCTCTGGTCGTCGATCACGTTGATCAAGACGTCGATGATGAAGCAGAGGCAACAAGGACAAAGTGGGGGTCACTGATGGATCACTAACCAACCAATACTAAGTAGTTTAGGTTAAGCAGGTAGGTATCAATAAGCAGGTTACAAAAAGCAGGCTATGCATCAGGATAGGACCAATCAATTACAGTAGCAAAATCTAATGCAAGCATGAGAGAATGGAATGGGCGATATCGGATTGTTCAAGGGGGGGGGCTTGCCTGGAAGCTCTGCTGAGAGGGGCTGGTCGTCAGAAGGCTGCTCGTCCAGAGCATAGTCGTACTCTGCTGCATCGGCGTCGGTCTCGGCGTCTATCGAGAGAGAAGGAGGGGGAAAGAAACAATAAATTCACGGCAAAATTGCAAACAATATGCATGACATGCCTAAATGATATGCAGAGGTGTTCTACTGCCTAACTAGATGATTTAGTTAATTTAGGAATTTATTTGGACTTATTTTATTAAAGTTGAGCACTATTCATTTATCAAAATTAGTCTAAAAGTTCCATGTTCAGGTAGTTAGGGGCATCTGACAGCAACACGAAGGGCGTATTCAAATTCGTCTCATCGTTCTGAGCAACTTTCATGTACAAAGTATTTTCATCTGACTTATAGATTAATTTATAGGATTTTTTAAAGTTTTAAATCATTTTCAGGAAGTAGCAGATTAATTTAATTCGTAAAACAATTATTACATCATCATGATGTCAGCGGTCAACTCTGACCGTTCACCAAACAAACTGACGGGTGGGTCCCATCTGTCATAGGTTGTTTGCTAATTAACATTAGTTAGTTTAATTAGCAGGTTACTTAAGTTTAATTAGCTAACTAAACAAAATTAATTTAGTTAAGTCAATTAATTAATTAACTATTTTTTATTTTTTTTTTGTTTTAATCAAAAAGGGGCGTGGGGCCCCCTGGCAGTGTCCCATCAGGGCCTAGCGGGGCGGACGCTAGCGGGCAACGGGGCGGGCGCGTGCCCGAGGGGGCGCTTGGCACGCACGACGCACACCGGTGCCGGCGGACAGAGCCAGTGGCAAGGCGCGGCAGAACGGCGGCCAGCGAGGGGGGTCGTCGGAAGAGCGCGGGGCGGGCGCAGGCAGCCGAGGATGGCCGGGGCGCGAGCGGGCATGGCGGTCGGCCGTGGCAGCCGAAGGCGGGGCGCGGGCGACTGGACCCGGGTGCTGGCCAGCAGCGGTGGATAGCAGCGGTAGTCGCGGGCGGCTGTGGTGGCTGCAGGAGGCCAGCGGCAGGGTGGAGCAGCGGGCAGCGGCGACGGCCTCGGCCGCGAGCGGCAGCTGCAGGGGGCGCGAGCAGCGACGGCGCTGTGAGCAGGAGCAGTAGCAGCTGCAGGCGGGCGCGCACAGGGACGCAGCGGCGCGAGCGGCCGGAGCCGGAGCAGGCGTAGGCTGGGAAGTCCGGGGCGTGGTGGGCGCGAGCTCGCGGAGAGCTCCGGCGCGGCGACTGAACACGGGGACGGTGCAATGACGGCGGATCAGCACGGAAGAGCGAGGGGAGAGGGGAATAGGTCTCATAGTGAGCCGGTAGGCGTGCGTAGCGGGCTCGGGGAGGCGCCAGAGTAGCAGATCAACGGTGATGACCTGCGGGGTAGAGAAGGGGGATGAGGCCGATCCGGCGAGGTAGGGGTCCCGAGCTCGAGCTCGTGGTCGGAGAGGAGGTAGCAGATGATGGCGGTGCGGGCGGACACCGTCCTAGGACGCGGGGAGGTCGGAGAGCTCGTGGGCAAGGCATCCATGGCGGCGGCGGCGGTTCGGGGCGAGCGACGGGGCGACGGGATCGGGGCTGATCCCGATCCAGATCAGGGGAAGAGAAGGGGATCGTGGGGGGGTGAGTGGGGTGGTGCCGTAGGGTTCGGTCGGGGTGTGGGGGGATAAGGGAGGCGGGGTGGGCCGGCCACGTGGGCTAAAGCCCAGTTGGGCCGAGGGGGAGTTTCCCTTTTGTTTTGTTTTACTTTTCTATTTTGCCTTTTTCTTTTTATTTATATTTCCTTTACTGTTTTCTCTTATTTCCTAAATATTTCAGTTTTTGTAAAATACAAAACTTGTACCTAATTTAGGATATTTAATTATGTCACATTCCAAACATTTTAGTTTTAATGTTTGAAAACTTTCACAGTTCGACTATAATTTCAAATTTGAATTTGAATCAGTTTTGAACTAACGCGAGATTAGCAACTAAACCGAGGTGACATGGCATCATTAGCAGAGGTTCATTGTAACTTAATTATCTGGGCGTTACAATTCTCCTCAACTACAAGAAATCTCGTCCCGAGATTTAAGGGGTGGGGTAAGGGGGAATGGCTAGGTTTCAAAATTCTAACAATTCTGCTCGGTCTTGGTTGCTCTTCTCAACAAGGTCGATCCACTACATTGATGTATTCATCTCTCTACTTCAGGTCAACATGATGAAGTCGGCATCCTTCCTTCGGGTCTTCATCGTACTTACGAATAGGTAAGGGGCAACTTGACAACGATAGGATGCTATAAGGGTTAATCATCTGGGGGAAATCCCATGAACGAGCACATGATTATCTCTCAAGTTGAACAAATAAAACACGTCGAGAGGAAAGTAAGAAGGTACAGTAAGAAGTTTCAAACGGATAGAAAATCGTTCGACGTCTGAAGAAAATGTGAAAGGGGGTCCAGAGCAACGAGAATAAGTATTGCGTCTGATACCAGAGTAGATCACTAGGAAGGTGGCCCGTGAATTACCTACGAAATCAAGCGCGAGGAATAACTTTGGCAACAAAGGTGTACATGAGAGTCAGGTTTCAATCCTGTGGAACTGTGGGTTATGGGCCCACCATGTGGGTTAAAGTAGAAAGAGCGGTGACATCTTGCACAGTCATGATATCAAGGCAGGTCAGAGAATAACCGGTCAGTTATGTTGGTAGCATCATTGGTACCAAGGGCGAGGGACGAACAGAACCATTTTCCTGCTAGCTGAACAAGGCAGACCAATAGGGAAGGTTCTCGTCCATTGGTGGCTACCGGAATGTCATCAACATTAGTAACATGGTCTTACTGATAGAGTGGTACAACGAGGTGCTTACCTAAGCAGGGAATTACCACTGCTCAGTTAAGTCAGGTTACAAGAAAGGTTAAACAAAATAATGGAAAGGAAAATGCGATTATCAAGTTAAACAGAACAATGGAAAGGAAAATGTGTTTAATCACATATTTTAGGGGCATATCCTTCCCAAGGACAAGCAGAGCTTGATATCCATGACATGATATAAAGTAGAAAACCCTTTAGGTAAGGAGAAAGAAATTTCATGACATTACCCATACAACGGTGTTTGGATAATTGATAAGAAAATTTTGCATTGTGCTGCAAATGTACTTATTGATGATCAGAGTACCACAGACATGCTTTGAGATAGCATAGACATGGTCATCAAGTAAAGGTCAGACTTTCGGAATACAAAGGATCCATTGGAACTTCTTTATAGAATAAGTCTTACCATTTCCGCATGGATGAATGGCTAACCTTGCTAAAAAGGAAACTATAACAAAAGGTCCTCCGGCCAGGTGTGCTAGGCATGACGTCACCTAACCGGGTCATGTAAAGATGTTATAACTCTTGGAAATATGTTCCAACCATCATATCTAACCGAGATTCAGATCTGATTGGTGTCAGGATACCTCAGACTCAGGATGTCTGAGAAGAAAAGGTGCAACACAAATTGACGGGATGACAATGTAAGATTCTCAGGAAATGAACTATGGAAGCGAGTTCCGAAACAAGAGTTCATCATTAAATCAATGAGAGGATGAGGAGGTGGCTGATGGACTCAGCGACAATTCATCAAGATTAACAAAAGATGGATTTCCACAGTTATGTGAACAAGGAGGTAACATTTGTCAGATCAAATGATATAATGATGTATGCTCGAGGAAAACATACACAATTAAACATTGGTTGAAAGGTGCACCCAAAATATGGGCTAGGTTGTGCGATCAATGTTCGAATGATGATTCAATAAGCAATAGACTTAGAATGAAACTAACGACCATTAACTTCAAAGCAATAGGGTTGCTAGAAGTTTTGAATTTACACATCACAGACCATTTGTCGGTATTCCGGTTAGAAACAACACGGGGACCAAGAAAAGAATGGTGATGGTAATAAGCATCACTTGTATTAAGAATTCTTAAGAGGTGGAGCAATCCTCATAACTTCCTTGACATAAAAGACAGTAATACTTCAAGGCAGCACATAATACAAGCATGGATAGGAAGTTGCATCCATAACATGAACAAGATTGTGATGAAAGGAAGGTAAGGATGTCGTTGGTAACTCAAATTACCAAGTGAGAGGATGGCAATTATCATCATGAATTCGATTGATATTCTAGAAGGAGTCAAAATGTTGATGGTGATCACGACAAATTTTGTCGAGAGGCTCCATGAAGAAACAATCGAACAGCGACTACATCAAGCAAAAGGACTAATGCAGTGAAAGATTATTGGAACCACGAATATGACACCATCTCGGAATCAAGCTTGATGTTCGAGGTGAAACGATAAGACAAGGAAGATCGACGTAAGCTTAGCTCATCGTCGAAAGTTGTGTTCCGAGAATAAGGACCAGGTAGCACAGTTAAAATCAGCACGATAATGATATAGCCGAACCGGCTAGGAATGACGTGATGGGTTATTAAACTTCCCAACAACAAAGTACTAGAAGTACTGAATTGCAGTGCGGATATGATTCACTACTCGGCGTTCTCGGTTGACGACAACCCAGAACCCGTGGAGTGACTAGGACAGGGAAAGGTACTACTTCATCAGAAATTCATAAGATGTAGTGCGATGGCGTGATATCCTCGAGATACCAGGGGGTAATACTCGAAGGTAAATCAAAATAGAGGTTGGGCAGGCGTATTGATCTGCAGAAGGCAAGTGCTTTCACTTCTCCGAAAAATGGGATCAAAGAAAAACAATCATGGTCGGAACCATGGTTGCAAAGGACCAAACATAGATACCAGATGAACTTATAACATGGGGATTATTATTATTTACAAGAAGCTTCCATGATAAGTTCCACATCGGGTCCATGGGCATGAACACAAAGGTTCAAGGTCGACTCCCACTTCTTCAATGCATAACCTTTCATTCACTTCTCGTCTTCGAAGAAGTTGTAGTGTTGAAATTTTATCTGACATAACACCAGTAGAGTATGACCCGTAGTTGTTTCCGGGTTCACACAGATTAGAAAAGGCATAGGTTCAACCCATCGGGGCCTCTTAGGAACATATACCACAAACTTCAGGAGTAAATAATACAAGCTCGAAAGCAGAGCATGTTCGACAAAGCAGAGGATACAATTTACCAAAGGTATTATGTATCCGAGAAAAGACTCACAAGGTTATTGAATATGAAGGATGCTATCAGATAAAATCCAACAAAGGATCTGATGGTCCATAAGGGATCTGATGTGAGCATCGGTACTCAACCAGAAGAAGAAATAATGCAAGGAGATCAGATTATAGAAACAACTGACTAATTCAAGCTCAAATGTAAAGGAATTATGATTTCCAAATCAAGGGATCAGAAGCAAACGCTCTGATTAAGGACGGATAAGTTGTATAGACTTAGGGGGTACAATCGTCGGCAATTTGATTGGTCGAGAATCAGCTCATGTTCAAAATGACGTCTGAGCCGGAAAGATAATTTAAAAGGATCAATTGATGATTGTGTGCATTCGCTCACATGTTAAATCAATAGGATCAAAATGACGGTGTCAAAGGATACTAATGAATATTGCTAGACATATGGGAAGCATCCATAATGCAAGCAAGCAAGAATTTCAAGAGCAATAGGTTGCTGAGGATTTTCGGAAGATCGGATGGTATTTCGAAGACTTTTGTGAAAGACATGAACAACTGGGGATGAGCGGATACTCGGTAAGTGCGAGGAATAATCCGTAGGGGTATTCATGTGGCAATGAACTACAAGGCAGTAGGCACAAAGTATTCTCAGAACAATAGAGAGAATTTCGAGGTATCTTATAATAATAAGATCAATGGGGAATGATTGTATGAATGGCAAGTGTACGTGGTTATCCATAGAGGTTTATCGATGGATGGGAATAGCAAAAGCGATGGCACAAAGTCTCGAGAGAACATCATAGAGTATCCTCGGAATCTTCTGGTGCAGCAGACGATCATCGGTAATAAGGGGCTCTTCGGGTGAAAGTGATCACGAGATCCTAATGTTAGATTTAGCAAAATTCATTTAACCCGAATAGCAGAGAGATCAGAGTCCCAGAGTATAGACGAGGAATAAAAAGATCCTAATACCACCCAATGGCGACGTGGGCCCATAAGCCACACAGCCAAGTTAGTAAATTAGTTTTTCGATGTCTAGACTCAACTTCGACCAAGGAATTGGAAGGGGCTTCCTACAGGCAGTCGGCTCTGATACCAACTTGTGATGCCCCTGACTCAATCATGCACTAATCATACACGCAAACATGCACAATCAAGCACAGGGACTCACGGGAAGATATCACAACACAACTCTAACACAAATAAACAAAGATCCACAATTACTACAGACCAGGGATCACGAGGATCCAAATACATAAGTCAGTCATACAAATAATATCTGGGTATAGACATAGTTAGTCAAGGTTTGCCTTAAGAAGGCTAGCACAATCAACGACTCTAGCTCGAAAGGCGAAGGCCTCCTGCCTAGGGCCTCTAATCCTACTCCTGGTCGGCTGGCTCGATCCAGTAGTATGTGCCGTCTGGGCCCTCCTGGTAGTAAGCTCTTGCGGTGTCATCTAGCTCCTGAGCTCCATCGTCTGAGGTAACATCAAAAGGGGTATGGGGGAAAAAGAGGTAGCAAAGGAACCGTGAGTACTCATCCGATGTACTCAGCAAGCAAGGATCTACACTACATATGCAACATTATCAAAGAAAGGTTGTATATGTGGACTGGGCTGCAAAAATGCCAGAATAGAGAGAAGACCTAGTCCTATCGAAGACTAGCATCTTCACGAAGCCACCATCTTGCAGCAATTAGAAGAGTACAGAAAAGAATTTTATTAAGCAAGCATGTTGAGGCAAAGCCTAGAGATCCTTCCTCGACTCCCTGCGAGAAAGCGATCCTGGAGCTTCAATTAATTAAAGAAGTATCCAGTTCAAGTAATAGATCGGGATACCAAACTGAGCGTCCTGTTACCGTGGACATGGCTATTCAAATAGATCACTTCCCTGCAGGGGTGCACTACTGTTACCCAACATGCTCGATCACCTCTGGCCGGACACACTTGCTGGGTAATGCCCGGCCTTGGGAGATCGACACGAAGCAGCGCCCTACCTAGGCTCGGCAGAGAGGTCAACACACCGGACTAACCTATGCACCCAGGGGTCTTGGGCCATCGCCCCGGGCGCTCCTGCGCGTTGCGAGACTGGCCGGGGAGCAGGCGCGACACTGAACTCGTCAGTGAAGTATCCAGCCCAATCCCAACAATCAGCCCACACGGTGAACTGTGACGTCTGATGAGCTTTCGGGAGAAACATACGACGTAGAGGGCCCCATAAACCATTATCCCGCGTGGTGGTAGTGCGTATAGGGCAGATGACCCACTCAGATCAAATACCCAAACCCGTTAGGCGTATTTAATAATTCACGAAGATGATCAGAGTCTCTGACGCTCCGCCACAATATTTCTCTCAGGTGCCCTCCTGGCAAGCCCAACTGCATAATTTCCCCGCGAGTACCCCTCAGGGTCGACCCGCCTGCGACAAAGGTCAAAGTAACCGTGTGGTCATAACATCAAGGGGGAAACCCCAAGGAATCACCCTTGGCGGATTCCACTTGATGAAATCATCAAGGTGAACGTAGGAGGAATCACCCTCGAGGTTCACACTTGAGGGGTTGCACGACAGAGTCGTATCGGGAGTGGTTAAGGAGGAATCACCCTCGATGACCACGATCGAACAGCTACACTGCAGAGTTACCATCAGGAGTGCGTTACGAGGTATCACCCTCGGCACTCGATAGTAACTATGCAGAGTCGTACAACAAAGGGGGTGAAGTGAGGTGTCGGTCTCTGGTCGTCGATCACATTGATCGAGTCATCGATGATGAAGCAGAGGCAACAAGGACAAAGTGGGGGTCACTGATGGATCACTAACCAACCTATACTAAGCAGTTTAGGTTAAGCAGGTAGGTATCAATAAGCAGGTTACAAAAAGCAGGCTATGCATCAGGATAGGAGCAATCAATTACAGTAGCAAAATCTAATGCAAGCATGAGAGAATGGAATGGGCGATATCGGATTGTTCAAGGGGGGGCTTGCCTGGAAGCTGTGCTAAGAGGGGCTGGTCGTCAGAAGGCTGCTCGTCCAGAGCGTAGTCATACTCTGCTGCGTCGGCGTCGGTCTCGGCATCTATCGAGAGAGAATGAGGGGGAAAGAAACAATAAATTCACGGCAAAAATACAAACAATATGCATGACATGCCTAAATGATATGCAGAGGAGTTCTACTGCCTAACTAGATGATTTAGTTAATTTAGGAAATTTTTTGTATTTATTTTATTAAAGTTGAGAACTATTCATTTATCAAAATCAGTCTAAAAGTTCCATGTTCAGGTAGTTAGGGGCATCTGATAGCAATACATAGTGCGTATTTAGATTCGTCTCATCATTCTGAGCAACTTTCATGTACAAAGTATTTTCATGTGACTTGTAGATTAATTTATATGATTTTTCAAAGTTTCAAATCATTTTCAGGAATTTGCAGATTAATTTAATTTGGAAAAATATTATTACATCATCATGACGTCAGTGGTCAACTCTGACCATTCACCAGACAAACTGACGGGTGGGTCCCATCTGTCATAGGTTGTTTGCTAATTAACAGTAGTTAGTTTAATTAGCAGGTTACTTGAGTTTAATTAGTTAACTAAACAGAATTAATTAAGTTAAGTTAATTAATTAACTATTTTTTTTGTTTTAATCAAAAAGGGGCGTGGGGCCCCCTGGTAGTGTCCCATCAGGGCCTAGCGGGGCGGACGCTAGCGGGCAGCGGTGCGGGCGCGTGCCCGAGGGGGCGCTGGGCACGCACGACACACACCGGTGCCAGCGGCCAGAGCCAGTGGCAGGGCGCGGCAGAGCTACGGCCAGCGAGGGAGGTCGTCGGAAGAGCGCGGGGCGGGCGCAGACAGCCGAGGATGGCCGGGGCGCGAGCGGGCGGGGCGGTCGGCCGTGGCGGCCGGAGGCGGGGCGCGGGCGACTGGACCCGGGTGCTGGCCAGCAGCGGTGGACGGCAGCGGCTGTCGCGGGCGGCGGTGGTGGCTGCCGGAGGTCAGCGGCAGGGTGGAGCAGCGGGCAGCGGCGGCGGCCTCGGCCGCGAGCGGCAGCTGCAAGGGGGCGCAAGCAGCGACGGTGCTGCGAGCAGGAGCGGTAGCAGCTGCAGGCGGGCGCGCACAAGGACGCAGCGGCGCGAGCGACCGAAGCCGGAGCAGGTGTAGGCAGGGAAGTCCGGGGCGCGGTGGGCGCGAGCTCGCGGAGAGCTCCGGCGCGGCGACCGAACACGGGGACGGTGCAACGACGGCGGATCCGCACGGAAGAGCGAGGGGAGAGGGGAGCAGGGATCACAGTGAGCCGGTAGGGGTGCGTAGCGGGCTCGTGGAGGCGCCAGAGTAGCAGATCGACGGTGATGACCGGCGGGGCAGAGAAGGGGGATAAGGCCGATCCGTCGAGGTAGGGGTCCCCGAGCTCGTGCTCGTGGTCGGAGAGGAGGTAGCAGACGATGGCGGTGCGGGCGGACACCGTCTTAGGACGCGGGGAGGTCGAAGAGCTCGCGGGCAAGGCATCCATGGCGGCGGCAGCGGTTCGGGGCGAGCGACGGGGCGAAGGGATCGGGGCTGATCCCGATCCAGATCGGGGGAAGAGAAGGGGATCGTGGGGGGTGAGTCGGGTGGTGGCATAGGGTTCGGTCGGGGTGTGGGGGGGATAAGGGAGGCGGGGTGAGCTAAAGCCCAGTTGGGCCGAGGGGGAGTTTCCCTTTTGTTTTGTTTTACTTTTCTGTTTTGCCTTTTTCTTTTTATTTATATTTCCTTTAGTGTTTTCTCTTATTTCCTAAATATTTTAGTTTTGGTAAAATACAAAAGTTTTACCTAATTTAGGATATTTAATTATGTCACATTCCGAACATTTTAGTTTTAATGTTTGAAAACTTTCACAGTTCGACTATAATTTCAAATTTGAATTTGAGTCGGTTTTGAACTAACGCGATATTAGCAACTGAACCGAGGTGACATGGCATCATTAGTAGAGGTTCACTGTAGCTTAATTATCCGGGCGTTACACTATTGCTAAGTTCAACTTGACCACTAGACTGAGGATGATAGGGTGATGCAATTCTAGGGTTAACATCATACTTAGCAAGCATTTTACGGAAAGCACCATGAATAAAGTGTGAACCACCATCAGTCATTAAATATCTAGGGACTCCAAACCTTGGGAAAATAACTTCCTTAAGCATTTTAATAGAGGTGTTGTGATCAGCGCTACTAGTTGGAATAGCTTCTACCCACTTAGTAACATAATCAACAGCAACCAAAATATGAGTATACCCATTAGAGGAAGGAAAAGGTCCCATGTAATCAAATCCCCAAACATCAAATGGTTCAACAGCAAGTGAATAATTCATAGGCATTTCCTGACGCTTACCAATATTACCAATTCTTTGACATTCATCACAAGATAAAACAAACTTATGGGCATCCTTGAAGAGAGTAGGCCAATAAAAACCATATTGCGGTACCTTGTGAGCAGTTCTATCTCCCGCATGATGCCCTCCATAAGCTTTGGAGTGACATTTTCGTAGGATTTGTCCCTGTTCATGCTCAGGTACACAACGTCTAATAATACCATCTACTCCTTCTTTATAAAGATGTGGGTCATCCCAAAAGTAATGTCTTAAATCATAGAAGAATTTTTTTCTTTTGTTGGTATGTGAAACTAGGTGGTATGTATTTAGCAACAATGTAATTAGCATAGTCAGCATACCAAGGAGTGTTATGAGAAACATTTATTGCAGCTAATTGTTCATCAGGAAAACTATCATTAATAGGTTGTGGGTCATCAAGAATATTTTCTAACCTAGACAAGTTATCAGCAATGGGGTTCTCAGCTCATTTTCTATCAGTGATATGTAAGTCAAATTCTTGTAGCAAAAGAACCCACCTAATGAGTCTAGGTTTAGCATCTTTCTTTTCCATAAGTTATTTTATAGCAGCATGATCGGTGTGAACAGTAACTTTAGAATCAACAATGTAAGATGTAAATTTATCACAAGCAAACACCACTGCTAAAAATTCTTTCTCAGTAGTATCATAATTGCGTTGGGCACTGTCTAGAGTTTTACTAGCATAATGAATAACATTTAATTTCTTATCAACTCTTTGTCCTAGAACAGCACCAATAGCATAATCACTAGCATCACACATAATTTCAAAAGGCAAGTTCCAATCAGGTGGTTGAACAATAGGTGCAGAAATTAAGGCTTTCTTAAGTGCTTTAAAGGCTTCTACACAATCATCATCAAAAACAAATGGAACATCCTTTTGTAAAAGATTTGTAGGAGGCCTAGAAATTTTAGAGAAGTCTTTAATAAATCTCCTATAGAAACCAGCTTGACCGAGGAAACTACGAATACCTTTGATATCTTTAGGACATGGCATTTTCTCAATTGCATCAACTTTCGCTTTATCCACCTCAATACCTTGTTCAGAAGTTTTATGTCCCAAGACAATACCTTCATTAACCATAAAGTGGCACTTCTCCCAATTCATGACAAGATTAGTTTGCTCGCATCTCTGCAAAACTCGATCAAGGTTGCTTAAGCAATCATCAAAAGAAGTTCCGTAAATGGAAAAGTCATCCATGAAAACCTCAACAATCTTTTCACAAAAATCAGAGAATATAGCAGTCATACATCTTTGAAAAGTAGCAGGTGCATTACATAGACCAAAAGGCATACGTCTATAAGCATAAGTTCTGAAAGGACAAGTGAAGGTGGTTTTCTCTTGATCAGGTTGTGACACACGTATTTGAGAAAATCCAGAGTATCCATCAAGGAAACAAAAGTGTGTGTGTTTAGATAGTCTTTCAAGCATTTGATCAATAGAAGGTAGAGGGTAGTGATCCTTTCTAGTAGCTTTATTTAATTTTCTAAAATCAATTACCATTCTGTAGCCAGTGACAATTCTTTGTGGAATAAGTTCATTTTTATCATTAGGAACAACAGTAATACCTCCCTTCTTAGGAACACAATGAACGGGGCTTACCCATCAACTATCCGCTATAGGATAGATTATACCTGCTTCCAGAAGCTTCAATATTTCAGTTCTTACCACTTCTTTTATTTTGGGATTCAACCATCGTTGGTGATCAACAACGGGTTTAGCATCAGGTTCCATATTAATTTTATGCTGACAGAGAGTGGGACTAATGCCCTTTAAATCATCCAGAGTATATCCAATAGCAGCTCGGTGCTTCTTCAGAACCTTCAGTAATCTTTCTTCTTCATGTTCTGAAAGGTTAGCACTAATAATAACAGGATATATCTTTTTCTCATCAAGATAAGCATATTTCAAAGTGTCTGGTAATTGTTTTAATTCAAACACAGGATCACCTTTAGGTGGAGGAGGACCTCCTAGAGTTTCAATAGGCAAATTGTGTTTAAGCAGAGGTCATTGTTCAAAGAAAATTTTATCTATTTCATTTCATTTCTTTCATGCATATGCATATCATTTTCATGGTCTAGCAAATATTGTTCTAGTGGATCAGTAGGAGGCACAGCAATAGAAGCAAGACCAATTATTTCATCCTTACTAGGCAATTCTTTCTTATGATGTTTTCTACTAAACTTAGAAAAATTAAACTCATGAGACTCATCACCAAAACTAACACCGACGATCTGTTTCTCACAATCTATTTTAGCATTAACGGTGTTCAAGAAAGGTCTACCAAAGATAATAGGACAAAATTCATCTTGTGGGGAACCAAGAACGAGAAAATCAGTAGGATATTTTATTTTCCCACACAAGACTTCAACATCTCTAACAATCCCAAGTGGTGTGATGGTGTCTCTATTAGCAAGTTTAATAGTAACATCTATGTCTTCTATTTCAGCTGGTGCTATATCATTCATAATCTCTTGATATAAGGTAAAAGGAATAGCACTCACGCTAGCACCTATGTCACATAAACCATGATAATAGTGATCTCCTATTTTAACTGAGACAACAGGCATGCCAACAACAGGTCTATGTTTATCTTTTTCATCAGGTTTGGCAATTCTAGCAGCTTAATCACAGAAGTAGATAACATGCCCATCTAAATTTTCTACCAGGAGATCTTTAACCATAGCAACACTAGGTTCTACTTTGATTTGTTCAGCAGACTTGGGTGCTCTAATATAATTCTTATGGACCACAGTTGAAACTTTAGCATGCTCCTTTATCCTAAAAGGGAAAGGTGGTTTTTCAATATAAGCAGTAGGAACAACTGGATCAACATTGTAAATAATAGTTTCATCTTTAGCTATTACCGGTTCTTTAATTTCTTCTTTAATAGGTGGGTGATATTTAAACCATTTCTCCTTAGGGAGATCAACATGAGTAGCAAATGATTCACAAAAGGAGGCTACTATCTCAGAGTCAAGTCCATATTTATTGCTAAACTTTTGAAAAGCATCGGTATTCATAAAAGATTTAACACAACCATACTTAAGCTTAATACCTGACTCTTTACCTTCATCGAGCTCCCAATCTTTAGAGTTGCGTTTAATTCTTTCTAAAAGGACCCACCTGAATTCAATAGTCTTCTTCATAAAGGAACTAGTACAAGAAAAGTCAAGCATGGATTGATCATCATGAGAAAGCCGAGCATAAAAATTCTGAATGATAATATCTCTTGAGAGCTCGTGATTGGGGCATGAATATAACATTGACTTAAGCCTCCCCCAAGCTAGAACGATACTTTCTCCTTCACGAGGCCAAAAATTATATATATAATTTCGATCGCGATGAACTAGATGCATAGGATAATTTTTTGGTGAAATTCCAATTTCAATCGATTCCAAGTCCAAGATCCAATATCATCGCATAGCCTATACCATGCCAATGCTTTTCCCTTCAAAGATAAAGGGAAAACCTTCTTCTTAGCTTCATCTCCGGGTAAACCTACAAGCTTAAATAATCCACAAATTTCATCCACATATATTAAGTGCATATCAGGATGTTTAGTTCCATCTCCTGCATAAGGATTAGCTAGCAGTTGTTCTATCATACCTGAAGGAATTTCATAACCGATATTTTCAGTAGGTGCAGTAGGTTGAGGGGTAACTAATTGTGGTTCCGGTCGAGTTGAAGTTACCCCGAACAAACCCCTCAAAGGATTGTTCTCCATAGTAACAAGTGACAATAAATTTCAGCACGTAGTAATAATTTTTCCTTACCGATTTCCACTTACCAAGAGCGCTTCACTCCCCGGAAATGGTGCCAGAAAAGAGCCTTGATGACCCACAAGTATAGGGGATCAATCATAGTCCTTTCAATAAGTAAGAGTGTCGAACCCAACGAGGAGCAGAAGGAAATGACAAGTAGTTTTCAGCAAGGTATTCTCTGCAAGCACTGAAATTATAAGTAACGAGTAGTTTGATAGCAAGGTAATTTGTAACGAGCAAGTAACGGTAACGGTAACAAAAGTGCAGCAAGGTAGCCCAATCCTTTTGAGGCAAAGGACAGGCCAAAACGGTCTCTTATGATAAGCAAAGCGTTCTTGAGGGTACACAGGAATTTCATCCAGTCACTTTCATCATGTTGGTTTGATTTGTGTTCGCTACTTTGATAATTTGATATGTGGGTGGACCGGTGCTTAGGTGTTGTTCTTACTTGAACAAGCCTCCTACTTATGATTAACCCACTCGCAAGCATCCGCAACTATGAGAAAAGTATTGAGAATAAATCTAACCATAGCATTAAACTTTTGGATCCAAATCAGTCCCTTACGGAATAGCGCATAAACTAGGGTTTAAGCTTCTGCCACTCTCGAAACCCATCATCTAATAACTAGTCCACAATGCATTCCCTTAGGCCGAAAGATGGTGAAGTGCCATGTAGTCGACATTCACATGACACCACTAAGGGAATCACAACATACATACCATCAAAATATCGAACACATATCAAGTTCACATGATTACTTGCAACAAGATTTCTCCCGTGACCTCAAGAACAAAAGTAACTACTCACAAATGATAATCATGCTCAAGATCAGAGGGGTATTAAATAGCATAATGGATCTGAACATATAATCTTCCACCGAATAAACCATATAGTAATCAACTACAAAATGTAATCAACACTACTAGTCACCCACAAGCACCAATCTATAGTTCCGGTACAAAGATTAAACACAAGAGATGAACTAGGGTTTGAGAGGAGATGGTGTTGTTGAAGATGTTGATGGAGATTGCCCTCCCCAAGATGGGAGAGCTGTTGGTGATGATGATGATGATGATTTCCCCCTCCGGGAGGGAAGTTCCCCCGGCGGAATCGCTCCGCCGGAGGGCAAAAGTGCTCCTGCCCAAGTTCTGCCTCGAGACGGCGGCGCTTCGTCCCGAGAGTCCTCTCCTGATTTTTTAGGTCAAAATGACTTATATACCAGAAGATGGGCACCGGAGGTGGGCTGAGGGGAGCACAACCCACCAGGGCGCGCCTGGGCTCCCTGGCGCGCCCAGGTGGGTTGTGCCCACCTGGTGGGCCCCCTCTGGTACTTATTGGATCCAATAATTCTTATATATTCCATAAAAATTCTCCGTAAAGTTTCAGCTCATTTGGAGTTGTGCAGAATAGGTGGCCTGACGTAGCTTTTTCAGGTCCAGAATTCCAGCTGCCGGTATTCTCCCTCTTTGTGTGAACCTTGCATATTTTGAGAGAAAAGGCATTAGAATTACTCCAAAAGGCATTATTATATCTAAAAACAATATAAATAACAGTAAGGAAAACATGATGCAAAATGGACGTATCAAGTCCTAATGAAGACAGTGAAGGATGGACGGGCAGCTATCACAAGGGGTTGGCCTAGAGTCGTGCGCGCATTACGCATGGAGGAGGGCACAATATGGGCATTCCGCTTCACCTTCTCCAGCAACCAGAATGTCTTTCGCCCCTCTCTTTACAGTCTTTAGTACAACTATGGTTCATCATTCTTTACTTGGTGCTTCTGCAGTTCTTCAGTATTTGTACCTGTGCATCGAATTATGCATTCGTGGTTGAACCTATATTTGTAATAAACATGCTTCGATATGAAATAAGTGATTGCCTACTTTCAAATTCAAAATCTGTGATTTTTAAATGCAGGGAGAAAATTAGGGATAAATTAGGGATTACACTGCACACGGTTTGCGAAAGCGAAATGTTTGTAATAGACGTGGAGATCAGACACGTTTCTCGGACCCACTACGTGTGCGATCAATCTCTACTGCACACACGATCAGCCAAGAAAAAATGTGTGCGATTAACAACAACATCGCAGACAGTTCCTTCTTATTAAATGTTTGCGAATGTCACCTTATCACACATGCTTTGAAATTATGGACTGTTTATGATGTTGTGCGCATCGCAAACGTTTGGTCATTGAAGAACGCATGCGATAGGTCTTCATCCAACGCGGGTATGACGGATGAATCGTGTGGGATGTATTCAAGCTTCGCATATAGTTTTATAGGGACAACTATATGCGCTCTTACATCAAATCGCATACAGTTGAGGAAAAGTAAATGTGTGTGATTGGCTGCTTATCGTAGCCGTTCTATAATCGTGAACTGTTTGTGATGGGCCGTGCATCATAAACGTAGCACCACAGAATACCGACTGCGATGGCAATGCGAGCACAAACGAATTGCAAGGATGAAGCGTTTTGGATATTCGAGATATCAAAAATAGTTTTATAGGGACAACTGTATGCATCAAGGCTCCCTATCCCCGACGGTTTCTGGGTCGTGTGGGAAGGACCCCCTATCGCAGTCACTCACTTGGCGACGGTTCAAAACACCGTCGCGGAAAGGGGTTAAAAACCATTTGTATAGCACCTCGTTGTACCAGTGAACCTTCCCGGATACACAACTGAGCAAAATCTTCCTCCTCTCCTTTAAAGAGATCAGCTAGTATTTTGGTTGTGGCCGCTTGATTGGCCGGCCCCTATCACTTGTAGCGGGTCACATCACTTGTCCCGTTGTAGCACCATAGAGGATGCATCCTCTGCTGGAGGGGCTGGACGCACCGAGCTATGGCAACGGCCATCACCTCGATCATAATCAGCTTACTATGAGTCAGCAGCCGAATTTGGAGGCCAGAAGGAGCACCTCCACACTATCATTTTGGGAGGGACTCTTGGGTCACCAGTTGAACCGCTTCATCAGCGGGGCGCTTGAGTATTCGGGCAGCCCCCTCCGGACTGGATTGGAGAGAGGGGCGTCTTCGATATAGAACCATTCCAAGGTCCATTCCTTGGAGTCTTTTTGCGAGGTCCCAGTGGGGTACCCTATCCCGGCTATACGGCACACCTCCGCTCTGCCCACTTCAAAACTTGACCCTCCATGGGTGCGTGGGACGAGGCAAAAATATTTTTGCCACAAATCAAAGTGAGCCTCGTAGCTCAGAAATATCTCGCAAAGCGCTACGAAGCCAAAAATATGCAATATGGACCCTGGGGTGAGATGGTGGAGTTGGATCCCATAAAACTCTAGTAGACTCCGCGGGAAGGGGTGAATGGGAAAGCCCAGACACTACAAAAAACCACTTCCGTGATGATACGTGTTTGTCACAGTAGGTCACATTTTTTGTCATGCATGTACATCCATGATGATTTTATGACAGAATCAAGATAGTCATACCTGTGCTGTCGTAGAAGTGTTCCATGACAATACCAAAATTATCATCACGGAAGTGTCCACTTCCATTACGATAAATGGCGCGTCATGGAAGTGCTTTCGTCAAGGGTAACCAACACATGGCATCCACCGTAACGGGTCGCCGTTAAGCTATCGGGTTCTGGTTTGGATCCGATAACCCGTTAACAGCCCGGACCAATGGGGATATTCCACATGTAAAATCATCATTGGCTGGAGGAAACACATGTCGGCTCCTCGGTGGGCTAGATGTCATCCGTCCAATGGAGGAGACGTGCCTATGATATGTCGACATGTGACAGGGCCCAACAGAGGCCCATATAGGTTAAAAAGGTCAACCCAGTCAAAGGCCCATAGTATTTACTCAAGTACTAGTGGGCCAGCCCACTAACGGCCTGTTTAAACATGGCCCATTTACGGCCCGAAGCCAGATTTGGCCCATTAATTGTTTGCCGAATATTTGGGCCCAATTACGGCCCGATGACATTTCGGCCTGTTAGAGGCCTGATGTAGACATGGGCCCATTTTAGCCCGGTGTGTCTTTCGGCCTGGGAATGGCCCGTGCTGCCCATGGGCCATATATGGTCCAACGCGACATCCGGCCCACTAACGGCCCATGATCAAGGTGGCAACAGTTCAGCACAACGTGACTTTGGGCCTGTTAAAGCCCTATCATATAATTCGGCCCGTTGATGCCTCTACTAAGCTTTCGGCCTCTTAAAGGCCCATGATATCAGTGGGCCAACTAAGGCCCGAGATATGTTTCGGCCTGGTAATGGCCCGTCATATAACTAGGCCAATAATGGACCGGTCTACATTTCAGCCTGCTGAAGGCCCGTCGACGACTAGTGAAAATTGAGGCCCAACATGCATTTCGGCCTGCTAAAGGCCCATCGTTTCTTCTAGGCCATAACAGGCTAGCAGAATATTCAGCATGTTAATGGCTCGAAGCTACATGGGCCAAACTAAGCGCTGGGTCCACTAAAGGCCCAACTAAACTTTGGGCCGAATATAGGCCCGTGTAAATTGTGGGCCTGGCGCAAAGTGTGAAGGCCCCAATGGCCTTTCAGGCCCAAGAAAGTTGCAGGCCAGCCCAATTGTGGCCCGCTAAAATGCAGGCCCATTAGAGGAGAATGTTTCGGCCCGGTCGACTACATCAGATTTTCGCTGTTTTTTTTCAGATAGCAAATGATGGCATATACGGTAACTAGTAGGAATTAAGAACAAACCTACTCTATACAATAAAGAAATTATGGCATAGTAACTTAAAATAAACCTACACTATACAATAAAGGATTTATGGTATATTACATCCACTGGGCATCGAAGTTCTCCACCAGTGATCATAAAGCGTGACGAAGAAGCAGATTACAAAAACTAGGTGCCATTGCAGCGTAACAAAATAATACTAAACCAAGACCAGTTCCAAGATAGTTCAAGAAAGGTTAGCCTTGCGCCGGAACTGTTGCGCAAGCTGCTGAGCAAGGTTGTGAGACCGGCCTAGCATGTCGGTCATAGCTTCCAGTAGTAGTTGTTTAGCAATGAGGTTCTCATTGGTGTTCTCCGCAATCTTTCTTAGAGATAGGACTTCAAGTCGAAGTTGAGTTGCAGAATGCCTTTCTGCTAGAACATGGGACTGAAGAAGTCAAACTAATTCAGACAGCGAATTCTGTGAGGTCGTCTGACTGCTAGTCTCAAGTAATTTGAACACTACATCAAGACAGGACTTTGGGGTTGTCTCGCTATCTTCAAGATGTTTTGCCTTCTTTGCTTCAATATATGTTGGGTTTGTCTCACAACCTTCAGCAGACTTGTGCATGCCATTAGGCATATCACCCTGAAACAAGCAGAGAGATGACAGGTTTTGCATGTGTATAATCAAAAATGGTAACTGTGTTGTCAATTCCATCCAATTTCAAATTAGAAAATAAAGAGTAAGTTCAAAATATCAATAGCATAATTTGGCATTGTTCATAATGCGGGGAGCTTCACCACACTACTGGAATACCATGTCAACAAAACAAGCATAGATGAAGGGCAAAGACAATCATTGTATCTATTTTGGTTAATGTGCATGGCATGTTTTTCATATCATCAGCCACATCAGTAAGATAAAACAGGAGATGACAAGGTGCAAACGTGGGCTGCTTCACCACACACTGGATTATAGATCCTCAAAAACAAGCATACATATAGGGAGTATTGAGTAATGTGCATGGTATGAATAAGTAATTTGGTTTTACAAATAAAACTTGGAACTTACAGTTGTTGCGAACATGCATTTTGATAGAAAATAGCAAACTAAACAGCAGTTGACGATAGGGAGTGTGAGCAAATTAAACAGCAGTTGAGGATAAAGGCTTTAGAAGGACTGACTTACATTAACAGTTAACACCGGCTTTATAATGCCCTTCTCCATGTCAAGGGAAGGATAACTCAAGAATTTCAGCACAGAATCTTCTTCATAAGCATTGCATGTACTCTACATTTTGTAGAGAGTAATTATAGATATGATAATACTAGAAGGGATAGAGGATAATGAAGATAAGGTGCAGATTGATGCTACATAATCAACTACTAATCCCTGGAAGTACAAGCGTTACAGGACAAAATGTACTAACAAGAGCAATGGGCTACACTTCTGCACTGGCATTGTCTGTGTATTCAACTGTTTGGTAAGATTAAATATAGATATGTTATTTTTTAGTAAATGGTGGGCGAGGGAGATAAGATGCAAAATACTACACAATGAACCAATCCCTCTTCCCATAATATAAGAGTGTTTTGAACACTGGTGTACTGTACAAAACGCTCTTATATTATGGGACAGAGGGAGTAGCTATTAATGTAAGTACAGTGATAGACGACATTCAGTCCTTACAAGAGGACTGCAGAGCTAAACCTCTTCAAAAGCATTGGGTTGATTCTAAAATTATGTAAGAGCCGATACGGATCTTATAATGTCCACCAAATGGAGGATAAAGAGACTAACATGTGCAGTGATGCTACATAATCAACCAGCTATGAAAGTATGTATGGTCATACAGGGCAAGAGATACTCACAAGAGCAATGCAATGTGCAGTATAGTTGCGAGATTCTGTGGTCCCTTGAGAATAAATGTTCTTCTGCAAAAAGTTTCCATAAAAGTGAGACGTTAAGGCACATGCAGGAATGTAGTTCAAATTTTGATGTGATATCATAGACAGTACCTTACGCTGCAGACGAGACCAATGTGTAACAAGATTATTCCAGTCACTGTCTGATAAATGTAGCACCGGAGACTTTACAAAAATTTCGTTTAGAGGCTTGCCATCGAAGTGTGCTTGCCTCAGGTAGGAACGATACTTCATCAACGAGTGCTGGAAAAGCGCAACCAACCCTTGCTCGTCTTGACTATCCAGTTTGGTCCTCGCCTATTTAAAAGAATGAAATCTTGTGTCTTCTGTCAGCAGAAACATATGTAGTAATTACCATGAATACCATTAGTACATTACTTACGCGTAAGTTGCGGAGGAAGATTGGAAATTGTTCTTTTTCTGTGGTATAATCTTTCCATGAAGGAAAGATGCGCACAAAGTTCCTGACAACAATATAAGCGTCGTCTTCTAAACTGGGAAGAAGTGGAACAGGAGTCCTATTTGCTGCAATTGGGGCTCTCTCTCGTTCGAAAAGGGATTTGGCAACTGGATTTGGTGTACTCTTTGCTGGAATGGGGGTTTTGCATCGTAGAGCTGGTGCTATGTCAACTGGCGTCATCATATTGTTTGCTGCAGTTGGGGTCTGCTGAGTTGGGGCATCAGAGATGGCCATTGTAGTAGGGCTAGTCTTCTCTAGAGTTGTGGCCGTGTTTTCTAGGTCTAGTGATATTGCAACTACACATAATGGGCTATTTGATTTATCAGGTGTCACAACCTTTTCCAAATACTTTGTTCATGCTCCTCCGCGATCAGCAATCGCCCTCTTCCTTTTGAACGTCTGATACACAAGAACATCATTTGAATGGATAAATATGGTATGATGACAGATGGAATATGTACTGAAAATGGATAGGCAGGGCGTATTCACATACATGATGTGTAAACTAAGCTAATCGCAGTGCAACAAAGTAGAAGCAATGCAAAGCATCAGTTGCAAGATATGTGCGACCAATATAACCTTGGAAAATTAGAGTAAGCACCTTGATGGGTGAATAAGATAGGGCTTCTTCCTCTGACTCCTTCACTAGGGAGCTACAATGACTTAGGTCTCCCTCTAGCTCAGAATCATTGTTAGGATCATATTCTGAGCATTTGCATTGCATTGCATCCAGACTTGATTTCAGTCCCTTAATGCCAAGTTTGACAACCATGGCATTGTTCTGCTTTATTCTTTTCATGCGCACAAGCTCATAATCATTATGATGATGTTCAGTATCTGAGATTCATGAAAACATAAAAAGTAGTCAGATTATCTATGGAATGCATTGCGGATTCAACTCGAAGAGTGTCTCCCTACAAGCCCCTGCGTATACAAAGTTCACCCCCAACCGTGCTTACCAGACCACACACAGAAATACAAACCTCTTATGTCTCTATAACAGGCAGACACACATTTCAAAACTAAAGTAGGAACATTAGAATCATATCTAATTCGTATTTGAACAAATAAACTAAGGAATTATGAGTGGCATAATGTTTAGCTTCAAGGGTGGAGTGCTGGTAGTGGGACACAAAGCAAGTAGGCAGATTGTATTCCATGTAAAAGATCGTAGTCTATGTAAAAGGTGGATATGACACTTTCTTTCTATACAATGCAGTGTTCGTTGCCCACACATGATGGAAGAGATCACACATAGAAATACTATTCACTCCTGTTTGTGGTTCCAGTATTTTGAAACAGGGTGGTCCACCCTAAAAGAATATTGACAACAAATATGACAAGGCAAGCATAGAGGTAGTGAATCAATCATTACTTGTGAGCTTACTAGGACAAGTATACAGAATTGTAACTGCAGTAAGAGACCGTCCAAAATCTAAATCAAGAAGTTGGTCAAGCACTTATTGTTTGCAACTAATCGACGTGAATAATTGGATATCATATCGAATGAGTAAGAAAGACAAGTAAAATTTTCAACAAACCTGGCCTGCATTAGTAATCTGGGTTAGTGTCACTATGACCAACAATCCAAAATGACTAGTGTCTGTTCCTAGGGCCGGAATTTTGAAACCCTATGAACTTTATAGGTACTAAAGATTACTGAAGTACATCTGAACCATTAAGTGTAGGTAGCATTCAGTACACAGCAAACCCTAATGACAGTCCTGCCTAATGAGTAATGAATCAATTAGAAAATGGGTGATGAGGAGTGGTTGCTGAGTGTTGAGGACGTATCTCAGGATAAATCGGGTTGGCTTAGTGGCTGTTGCACGCCTGAGCCCTGAACGGACTGGGAAGGTAGGCACGACGGCGCGCCCGGGCAGCGGTGACGCTGTTGGGTACGGGGAACCATGTTTTTGGGACGCGCTTGTCTGAAATATGGGAAAGTTACGAACTTAGCCCCTGTTTAAAATTTGGACGTCTCGTCGGTTGGGGATAGGATGATAATCTCGCATCTCCCCATTATTTGCCCAGAGCAATTTCAGGTGACGAGAGGGTGTTTTGGCGCCCACGGTTGCCGCCCACGGTGTATGAACGGGGCTGACAGGTAGGGCGGTTGTGTCACGTCTGAGTGAAGTTACAAACCTGCTCCTATTGAAAATATTTGCCTACATCGATTTTGGCCGAGTCGAGTTTGTTTTGTCGCCCACCGTGTATGATTGGGGAAATGGAGGGAGAGACAAAGGTCTTTCAGACGAGCTTGAATCAAATGTGTTTTGCCGCCCACATTTGGCGCCCATCATGTCTGAATGGGCTCAGAGGCGGTCGTGTCACGTCTAATTGAAGTTACTAACCTACCCCTATTGAGAGCAGTGGAAATCGGGCCAATGGATTGTCCGTGTAAGGGGTAGACAGTAATTTCCATCTCGCAAACACTGGCCTCGGGCAACCGACATGGGAGTGGATATTTTGCCGCTTCTTTCGAATTTTGGGACAATAAGCATCCACGTTTACCCTGGCAACTAAATTCGAATCCATTTTGTATTCTTATACGAATCTTTATAAATATTTCTATGTGTTTTTATATATCTTCAAAAGCACAACAAAGATGTATTCCACTGTCATATATGAATATAATTTACAAATGCCAATACTCGAATTCAGAAGCTAGAATCCAGTTTAAGGTGAATTCGAATATTTGAAACCACTTTATGTCCAACTCAAGTGTCACACGCAGCATAATGTGTACTCCCATTTAGATATGTACACAAGCGATGTCTCAAGATTCAAAATACTGAGTCAATCAACCAACAATGTACAAAACTAACAGACATATAAACACGTATAGAGTATATGGATCAATAATATCAACTAACATACATAAGCCAGGCCAATGTACTTTATTTGCTAGAAGAGCATCATTTTTTTAGCGAAGCTAGTACAGCATCTTGGCCCTTTCAGATGCGTGCCACTTAAGGACCATCTATACTACTATTATTGTTGAATGCACATTCAGCCCGATTGGCATATTTGTAGGTCTGGCACAGCAATCAAAATGAAATGTCTCAGAGTCTTATCAATTAATACAGACTCGTGATAAAAAAATTACAAACCAAAAAACAAAAAAAATTATTACATGATCTCTAAAACAAATGGTTTGATCGATTACATGAAAAAACAACACAAAGGTTATTCAATGATGGAAAAAACATTTCACCTATGATTTACCAAGTGGGAATTTAATTTCCTTTTTTCCTTCAGGACCTTAACAATGCGGTCTGTCTCAGCTTGCTTCGTTTTGAAATCCACCAAATATTTAATGGTTGTCTTGAGTACTGCTTGTGATTGTGTTGTTTGCTTCCTCAACATGTCAACTTCATCTCTAAGTGCAGAAGCAAAATCTCTTTCTACCAATAGTTTAGCCTCTAGAGCATCAGCAGTTGGCAATTCATGATGCACGATTGGGCTGGTGCCACTGCTGTGGGATGATACAACGTCCATGGGGACCTCGCTCTTTGATCTTGGGCTAACCTGTTTTGCCATTAAAGTTCTGATTGGATTCCAAAAAGTTGAAGTTAGCAAAACATCTCAACTGGCAGTTAGAACAACAAACCAGTTAAACAAACAAGGAATTAAAGAGTTTCGATTGGATGATGAAAAGTAGTTATTAACATCATTGTAACCGGTTGCAGCAGCAAAGCAATTAAACAAACAAGTTTTGCAAAAGGAACCTGTTGTGGCATTGGAGTTTCTCTTGGATCCTGAAAAGTTTAGTAGCTAGTAACATGATTAGAGCAACCGGTTGAAGTAGCAAAGCAGTTAAACAAACAAGTTTTGCAAAAGGAACCTGTTGTGGCATTCGAGTTTCTCTTGGATCCTGAAAAGTTGAGTAGTCAGTAACTTGATTAGAGCAACAAGTTACAACAGCAAACCTGTTACACAAATATATTTTTGAAAATGTACCTGCTGTGCAATTGGACTTCCAATTGGATCCTGAAAACTTGAAGTTGGTAAGATGATTACAGCAACAAGTTATAGCAGCAAACCAGGTAAACAAGGAAGTTTCTGAAAACATACCTGTTGTGCCAACGGAGTTTCAGTTGGATCCTGCAAACTTGAATGTTAGCAATCATAAATAAAGTGTTCCAAGAGCCATAAGAAACTAACATCAAACTAGTAAAACTAACCAGTTTTGGCAACGTATTTAATTACACATAAACTAGTAAAACTAACAAGTTCTTGGTAACGTATTAAAGTAACAAGTCGGTACCGTTTACTAGCAACACAGACATCTGTAAATTTCTTTGATGTAAGCAAAATGATTCCGACACATATATATATAAGTTAAAAAGACGGTGTCCCTCATATAAACCTGACAGTTGTCTATCTATGAACATGCAAACATTACTAGTGCTACAAGTGATAACAGGAAACCATTTAAACAAACAGGGTATCAGAACGTAAATTACACGTGAATTTTGCTGCACCCTAGAAGTACATATGACCAGCTATCTACGTGCTTAAGTAGCTATTTAAGTTCAGGCAAATAGATAATTCTTAACAGTAAGTATCAAACACATAGATAGGCACAGTCTATAATAGGATTAACAGGCTATGGCATTATGTAATCAGTAGCAAACTAAATTAAGCCAAGCAACGTAATTGAACAATTTTGCAATAAGTGGCTAACTAAAATTCCGAGAAGCAGGTAACTGAACTTACGCTAGCTCTTTGTACAGGCACACTGCAACTTCTTTTTCGCTTACAAGGTTCTACGAAGGAGTCCATGGCATCAATTGCTTGGATACGCAGTCCCAATACTTCTTTCTTCCCACAATGCATTGATAAGTCGAATGGCTAATCTGATAAGATGGTGCGTCCTTGATATGTTATATGAGGACGGGTTGTCAGACTAGTTGTAGCAACACACATCACACTGGCTTTTACTATATATTTCTTGTGATTACATTTGGCATATCAAGATCTAAGCAATCTACAATAGGATGAAAAGACTGGCATCCTTCATATTATTGGCGAACTCAGTTCATAGAAACAAGCAATTCAACCATTCTATGGGTAAATCAAAAGCGCCACTGGAATATTTTTCTCTACCCCAATCATAGACGCAAAAAGGGGTGACGCCACCGTAGGGGCTGGTATGGGCGGCCGCCTCGGGTGGCTGGAAAGTGTGCACCTAGTTTGAGTCGTCCAGGTTGGCCCACGCTAGTTTTGTTTGTCCCAGCGCACGAACAGACAATGTAAAAAATGAAGAAAAACGTTTCAATTTAGATGGGCCAATAACGTAAGTGCAAGGCAGGTCCTATAGCAGGCTCGCGGCCCAAACGAGCGCCTCCCATATCGATCGACAACAGGGAAACTTCCAATTCATTTGCTCCAGCCTCCTGTGTGGTTCGCTCCTAACCTAGCCGCCGCTGGACAGACCGACACGGCACTTCCTCGCGCCCTCGTTGCACGTTGGTCGCCAGGCTTCAAGCAAATGGAAGGACAAGAAGATGAAGATCCAACCCTGGGTGTAGCCTGCATGGGAGGACGCGGCGGTAGCACGGGCATGGCATCGATCTTGTGTAAACGGACAGTCGCAGCTTGCAAGAGCAGCATGCGCAACGAGTAGGTACATCACATCCCTGATTATATCTAATTCAACTGTTCAATTTCTAACCAATTGTTAAACCTGACGGTGTTGTAAAACTGCTTGTATGTAGGAAATCTATAAGAAAATGAAACCAATTTCTGCTTATTTTATAACTCCCCCAATCAATACTGAACTGACTAAACCTGATGTGTCTAATCAAGTTTCCGGTGCAAACATACAAGCTCATGTTGTTCTTGAGCCTGAAGTGTCTAATGAACAGACTGCTAATGAAGGATTTGATGCAAACATTTTACATGCTCCTGGTGATGAACATATAGTGTCTAATGAGGGAACTAATGCAAGCATTTTGCACGCTTGCACGCTCCCACTGAAGGATTTAGTATCTCATGATGATCTGCTATGTTGAGAGAGAGAGAGAGAGATTTGGAGGAATTGATGACAAGCAAATTATAGTACATTTTCAAGGCTTGAGGAAACATCGAGGCCGTCTACCAGAAAGTCCCCGTATCATGACAACATAGCATAAATACTTTTCTAATCTGTTGTTTGAAACTATTGGCATACTTGTGCAGGATAGATATATTGATATGCAGTTTGCGCATTGGTTATAGGTGCAATTACACTTCGATATTTTCAGCCAGAGAACGAGTAATTCAAGCAGGTACAGTCCATGTTAGTAGTCCTTGTACACCATGTTGCATTTTGTGTTTTTTGGTGCTTACATCATTTAGTGTTTTATAATCTGGAACTACTTTGGATCATTAGCTGGTTTTCAAAGTGCATGTAGCTTCACATTTCTCAAGTTATGTTGATTTCCGGAGTGCAAGTGCCTTCGTATTTTTTAAGTTAAATTTTTGCCCCTGGTAACTTGAATTCGTGGATCCGCCACTGCACACAAATCATACACGCGGGCTAGTACGAATTAAATGAAATGCAGGGACTTACGCTAGCTCGTTGTACAGGCTCACTTCAGCTCTTCTTGCGCTTGGGATGTTCCATGTACAAGTCCATGTTACCACTTGCTTGGATGTGCAGGCCTTGTGCTCCTTGCATCCCCCTCTGCATTTTTGACACGGCGAATGGTTGATCAAATAAGAGAATTGACCTTGCTGTTGTACCGGATGACAGGTACTTACAAGGTTATACCAGTGTGCAGGATGTGTACCAGATCCTGTAGTGCCGTCACGCTTCGCTAAAAATGGTTTTGCTTGTTCAGATGATATCTCCAGAAGAAATAAGAGTTAAAGTCAGAGTTGCATAGGCGTGTAAGCTAAGAGAGCAGTAAAAGGATATCCAAACATCGTCGGAACAGTGCACAAGGGAGTGATATGTGGATACCTAGTTCGGGCCGGCGTTTGGGCATGCTCGCCTAGCTAGATTGCGGGTCACTTCAGAGCCGTTGAGGGTGATGCGCTGGCATTGGCTGGCCGCGCACGGATGCAGATCTGGAGTGGCAGCGGAGCACTACGATGCGGTGGATGAGACCGTTGGTGAAGCCCCAACGGCCTTCGGGGGTGGAGGTGCGACGATGTGCTCCGTGAAGTAGCCCCGGTGAGGTGGGAGACGGCGTCGGTGAAGCGCACCTGATGCGGTGGAAGTCGGTGTCTGTGAGGCACGTCGGTTGCGGTGGCCGACATTTGTCGGTGGACCACCCAGTGCGGTGGACGAGGGCGTAGATGAGGTAGCTCCGGTGCGGTGGTGAAGCGCGACCATCGTCTTCGTCGTCGTCCGGCACAGAGGTGGGGAAAGAGACGAGACGAGGGGCGATTCAAACTTTGCTTGGGTTGCCGGCGAATTAGGGATTTGAGCGCTCTGGGCACGGAAGGGGACGGTGGAGAAGGGAGATTTTGCAGGGCTGGAATTGGGGCTGCCAGATATTTCAGTCCGAAACGTGGAAGCGCGAACTTTTTTTGTCGTTGTTCTTTTGGGGGGGGGGGCGGGGGGAGGGAGGAAGGGGTGGGGTGGCTTTGGTGTCTAGCAGTCCCGTATGACACACGCGACGACCACGACACGACCCTGATCTACCTGGTGCGCCTACATTTGAGAATGCAAACGAATCTTATTTCATTTGCAAACGAATATGTATGTGTTACCATGCCCGTGTTTTCCTTGCAAAATAGTAGTCATTCAAAACGAGATACTATAAATTAATTAATGAGGAGTTATTTGAATTAGAGTGTGTGTCACATAGCGATCTCCAATTCTAACGTGGATTTCGCATTTCACGGTATCCACGCTACTTTTTTAATACAAATTCATATGTATAAGATGAACACCATGGTAGTGAGAAAACTTTGGATGGATTGAAACATAGGACCTACAAAATAGCACAACAATCGAGTCAATGTCAACTTTTCCAAACCTAGTATGGCACGAATTCGAAATAATTACGGAAGCCATATGCATGGTCCTCAATTCAAATCTTACAATGTACACTAAATTGAAACGTCGATATTAAGTCTCGTACTATCTACATTCAAATGTTATTTTTAGCCCCACCCCCCCTCGGCACACACGCTACATACTTCCTGTATCGATCAATCTTCCTCTCCTGACCACCTTAGAAAGCTATCGGTTTCCGACACACATTCATTCTTTCTCTCCATGTTTCGATCTCTAACTCTCTCAACTACACAACCCCCTTTTTCCACTCTGTTACCAAATGTATCTCTCTCACACACCCGCCATTGCACTCCATGCCGAGCTCTCTCTCTCTCCCTCCCACCCTCTCTCGCTAGATACATGCGTTGTCTATCTAGAGCCCCCCCCCCTCTTGTGCACATGCACGCACATTGTCTATCTAGGTCACTCTCTCGAGACTGTCTCACTCTTTCTTCCGCACGGTGGCCCACACTCGCTCAATCTCGCTCTCTTTATCTAAGTCTCGATTAACCTTGCTTTCTCTCACACAGAAATGATATATCTCCCTGTTCGGGCCTTGATCGACACACTCTATACTCTCTCAAGTAGATTGTCTATCTAGGTCAGTCCATCCAAGCCACCCCCACTCTTTCGACCTCATGGCAGGCCACGCTCGCTCAATCTCTCTCTCTCTCTTTATGTATGTCTCGATTGACCTTGCTCTTTCTAAGACACAAACGATATATCTCCATGTTTGAGCCCAATTCGACATATTCATATTGTATACTCTCTCACGCACATTGTCTATCTAGGTCACTCTCTCCAACCCGTCTCACTCTTTCGATCGCATGACGACCCACACTCGCTCAATCTCTCTCCCTTTATCTATGTATCGATGACCTTACTTCCTCCCACGCATAAAATATAACTACATGTCTGTGACTGGATCATCTCTCAAGCTCTATCTTACAGCCCTCACCCTTCCCAAAAGCTCAATCGGACAATATCCCTCCAGAGCATATATATATTTTCAACGAATGCCGGACCACACTCACTTTGTCTCTCTATCTATCCGTGTCTCGATTGACCTCGCTTTCTCACGTCGTATCTTCCACACATTGAAGCTACCTCTCCATCCCTCGCAGAGCAGGAGCTATTTACATTGCGAGGGGGACTCCAACCTTGGATTAATTTGTGAAGGCATTTATTCCGGTGGGTTTAGATTATATTTTCGTAGCATTCGGCCCACAACTACTCCAAACACCGTTGCAACCCCCCGCACCTCCCTCAATTGATTTCCCTCTGGCTCGGTCACCGCTCTCTCACACGTCCTTTCTCACCTTCCACGTCGCACCATGGTATTTTTGCAAAAAACTCTGTTGTTCTCTTTAATTATTACAAATAAGCTACAAACTACACACCGATAGTCCACCTGTAATGGAACAAATTTTGACCCACAAATTAAAGTGCTACAAACTACACACCGAGGGGCCCACCTGTCATGGAACAAATTTGGACCCATATATAAATTAAAAATGAAAAAGGACGAGGATCGAACATGCGACCAGGGCCTTCAAGCCGCACGTCAATAGGCAACATAGTAGCAACGTTTGTTGTACCCCCCTTTGTTGATATAATATTTTTATATTACCGCAGCCTATTTAATGGATAACATGTTTTAATATTAATTTTAGTACATTAGTGGGACTGGCTCGTTAGCACATACTATTCGCCTTCACTTACTGGTGGGTTCCATGTCTGCTCTCTCTCTCTCCTCCCCTTCTACGTTTAGACACACGGGTAAAGACGAAGAATGCGTGGGCGATGTTGCTGTTGACCATATCTGGACGCGTTCACAAATTACGGCACCAGTTTCACGTACTAGTAGTATTATACATGTAACTAGCAATGTGCCAGTGCGTTGCAACAGATCCAAAGTAGAATAGTACTTGTTCACAAACTTTAAAGAAAATACTCTTGTTTTGATATACATATATACCACTAAAAATATATTACTTTTCACTCAAAATATATTTCTCAGGCTGTTTTGATGAGGTGAGGGAGGGATGTTGTTTCTTATAAGATAATAAGGGGTTTTCTGCAAATTGGAGCAGAGAAGTGGGCTATTGTTGCAAAAATGCCACAACTTACCTTACGGCCGTTAGATGCAGATCTAATGGTCAGAAATGACGGATGGCAAACACACCATCATCACCAACTGAGTCTTTTATAGGATTAGAGACAAGTTTAGGAACAAAAGTGACCGTGATGGACAAGTTAGGCTAGTTGTAGTACTATTTATCTACTACTCTGTAATAATTAAATGCGTGGATAAATAGATGTATCGCCTAGTGCTCGAACAAGGGGACTGGTCGCGCCCTACAAGTATTTGGAATTGACTTCCCTAAAAAAATATTTGGAATTGACGTGGTATTTAATATGAAATGTTTGTGATGAGAAGGAATACATGTGGCTTGCTGACATTTTATATTTAATTTGATACGGCTCTAACAGAACATTCAATCGATCAAACCATAGATTTCATTCAGTCTAACTCCGACTTTACATTCATACGATGACCGAACTAAAATAAACGGAAATGATAAATCCCAAATGATCGGATTTTAAGCATGGCAATCCAAATGTTTTTCATGGCAAATTTAGATTACGCGGCGGGGGGGGGGGGGCGTCTTGCGGTGGGAAGCGGCTCCTCTGCCGTGCTCTGTGTGCCGTCAGGCCACTGACCGACGGCGACGGCGACGATGGCATCTTGCGCCGCTAATGGCGTACTCCTGGACATTGGCTTTAGCTTCAAGGAAGGCCAGAATGTTCTGGACTTCGGTCTCCAAGAGCGAGTCAACTGGCGGGAGGAGGCGACTAGTGTTGGTGCAAGGAAGCGGTCGACGGTGGCGATCCATGCTGCTGAGGGGGGCACTGGAACCCGCGCGGGGACATGCGCTGGCAACGGCGCGGCGGAGACATTCATGGGCATGGGCACCGGCACAGGCGCGCGTGTCAGTGCACACGCAGGCGCATGCGCTGGCAGGTGCACGGGCACCGGCACGGGCGCGCGCGTCAGTGCACGCACAGGCGCATGCGCTGGCAGGTGCACGGGCGCGTGAAAGTCGGCGGGGACCTCATGGAACCCCGTGGCATAAAGCTCGGCGATAATGTGCCGCTCCCAGCCCATCAATGCCACGGGGATGGGCGCATGTGCAGTCGGGGCGACGGGAGTGGGAACAGGCGCGGCGTCTTCCCGCAAGGCCAGTTCAAGCTTGTCCCAAAGCGCCTTATGTTCTTGAGACTCCGGCTAGGTGTCTTCCTCAGGAAACTGGAAGACTAAGGTCAGGCCATCGTGATGCGGCATGGCGTACGGTTAGGTCAGGCTGGTTGGAGGTAGACGACAGGAGAATCGGAGAGGAAGAGAGAAGATTGTAGCGATACCTGGTAGTGCGGGGGTGATTTTAAACTGCGGCGCCGGCGCCATTAAAAGTGGGGGCAGTTGGGACGAAGGTGGCGGCGGAGCCTGGTCAAAGGGCTCGCCTCCCAGTGAGCCTACGCAGCGGCCTGCTCGCACGCCTCCCGTCGACTCACACGCTTGCTCGGGCGGCACCTGCCGATGAGAAGCGGGACTCGTGGCGGCACGTAAACGCCCACGGTTTGAATAGTGAAAGCATTCGCGTTAACGTGACAGGTCTTTGTTCCAAAATACCTTGGCTCTTCATTTGTGCAACTTTTCATAAGCAGCTCATCTCAAATTGAACAAAAAAATTACGACAGCATATTTGTGCCATATCACGAGACCATGCTCAGTTTCATGAATTTCAGGTCACTTTTGGATTTTCTGAAATTTAAAATCCAGGATTTGAAACAATATCATAACCTGCATCATGCAATAAATTTTCAAGCGATACATCTTTACTGTTGTAGATGTTAATATTTCTTAAGAAAGGATTTGGTCAAACATTTTTCTTAGTTATACTTCAGACAAGTTATATATGCAGAGTAAAAGGATAATCCCTCCGTACCAGTGCATTGCCTAATATATTAACTCAAGTACTAGGCACGAACAAACGGGGCTCAATTCTATGCTCATCCTAGTGTAGTACTCCTATTAGTACTAGGCAATGGAGTTGACGGGTGACCTTGGGTAGCGGCGACCGAGGGAATTGAACCGTGCTCGGGATGGTAGGTAATGTTGTCTAGTTACTAAAGCATCCCTCCATTGTTCATCGGTAGTCATTATGGACCGGGGACATGAGGGGGATTTCCTAGCGCTGGAATTCTGGCCGCCAGATATTTCGACTCGAAACGCAGAGGCTCGAGTGGTTGGGGTTGGCTAATATGCGTACCATGCACGCCACCAGAAGGACATGAGCCCGGGTTTTTTTTACGATCAACACGGGCCCGGGTCTGGCTGGTACGCCGTTGGGTGCTACCATTCGAGAATACGAAAGGAATCTTTTAAATTGCCGAACGAATCTATATGTATTACAATGCCCGTATTTTCCTTGCAAATTACTGGTCATTCTAAAAGGCACGGTAATTGATTTATGACGAGTTCTTGAATTAGAGTGGGTTTGTGATATAGTGATCTCAACGTGGATTTCACATTTCATGGTATCCCCAGTAAGTTTTCATTGCAAATTCAAATTTAAAAGATGAACGGTATGGTGGTGAGAAAACTTTTTAGGTATCAAGCATATGACCACACACACACGAATACAACAACAATCCATTAAGTATAGTGCATCTATTTTTCCAAACCATGCATGTATGACACAAATTCAAAAATACTCCCTGTTTTCCTAAATATTTGTCTTTTCGAGATTTCAACAAGTGACTACATACGGAGCAAAATGAGTGAATCTACACTCTAAAATATGTCTATATACATCCGTATGTGGCAGTCCATTTGAAATCTCTAAAAAGACAAATATTTAGGAATGAAGGGAGTAAAATGTAAGCCATGCATGGTCTTCAATTCAATATTTAAAATGAACAGGAAACTAAAACATGAATATTAAGTCTAGCACTACATACATGCAAATGTTGTGTTTAGGTCTCTCCATCGAACCCCCCCCCCCCACCCACACACACACACTTACACTTCATGTATCGATTGATTTTCATTTCTTTGTTAATAGAGCTATTGGTATCCGACACACACGCGCTCATTATTGCTCTTCACGTTTCGATCTCCATTTATGTCATTCCCACCCTCACACTCTCAACAAATGTATTTCTCACACACAACCTCGTCGTGCCCTCCATGACAAATGCTCCCTCTCTCTCAAGACACATGTGTTGCCTTTGTAAAACACCTTCACCGTGCACGCACACACAAAGTCTATCTAGGCCACTCTCTCGGTAACTATCTCCCTCCAGCCCTCACCACAGCTTCGCCGCACAATATCTCGGTGTATCGTCTTTAACATTCAAGTGTACGCTAGGCCACACTCCCTCGATCTCTCCCTCTATAAATGACTCGATTAACCTTGCTTTTTCGCGTCGTCTCTCTCACACATAGACGCTCGCACTACACCTCTTGCATAGGCGGAGCTATGTAGATTGTCGGGGGTTAACCCCTCAACCTTAGATAAAATTGTGAAGCACTATTTAGGATTGTTTAGATTAGATTTTTTGAACATTATATTTGTCCCCACCCTCCCAAACACCGATTGGTTGTGGAACCCCCCCTCCCCGGGAAAATATCATGTGCCCCCACACCTTAGATGCTATATGCTGATACGAGTTCCTTGGAGCTTGTAGAACTGAGATATAGCAGCTCACAGGATGTCTTAATATTTTTACAGGAAACCTTAATGAGTTTGAGAATTGCACACAATTTGTACGAAAACTACTCAGATGCCCTTGGATCCCATATCCAACGACCTCGAAGCTCGTATCACCATAGCATCTAAGATGAAGGAGGACCTCATATTCTCCTGTATGTAAGAATATCATGTGCTACCACACCTTAGCTGCTTTGGTGATACAAGCTCTTCAGAGCCGTTGGATCTGTGATCCAACAACTCCTTGGTGTTTCAAATGTTTTTTTGTAGAAAAGCCCCGAAATAGTTCGGCCACTGCTTACAAGCACAAAGACTGCTCAGATGCCATTGGATCTCAGATCGAATGACCTCGAAGCTCATATCACCGTAGCATCCAAGCTGCGAGAGCACCTGATGTTTTCTCGCACGGGAGAATATGAGGTGCTCCCGCACCGTAGATTCTATGATGATACGAGTTCCCAGGAGATCTAACAGCTCACAATAGGAGGTTTGAATGTTTTTGCAATATAGGCCTCAAAGAGTTTGGGAATTGCGCAGAAAGTACAAGTACTACGCATGTGGCATCTGATCACAGATCATACGACCTAGATGCTCGTATCACCGTAGCTGCTAATTAAGCTATGGGGAGCACCTAATATGAGTTACTGGGAGCCGTTGGATCCAAGATGCAGCGGCACACACGAGGCTTGAATGTTTTATTTGCAAAAAAACCTTGGAGAGTTTGGAAATTACGCATAATTACAAAGACTACTGCCAAGCCATTGGATCTCAGACCCAACGACGTAAAAACTCATATCACCATAGCATCTAAGCTGCGGGGTGGATGTGATATTCTATGTCGCTGTCATTTTGTTCCTAAACTTGAAAAATATGTGTAACTGGTGTCGTTACTTGTCTAACCGCGCAAAGTGTTTGTGCAAAAAAACCATCCTACACTGAAATATCAGAACAACACAAAGGGGTCCCACTTGTCATTGATCAAATTTGGACCTAAAACTAACAAATCTGAAAGACGAGATTCGAACTGGCAACCTGGACTACAAAGCATAAGTCGATAGCCTGAAATAGCAACGGTTGTTGGCTTTGTTGCATAACTTGATTTTATACAGTATTACATTGAGTAGAGTAGAGGGAGTGGCTCGTCAACACGTGCATGACCGTTGGCTCACTTACTAGTGGGTCCCATGTCTGCGATCTCTCTCTCTCTCCTCTCCATTGTCTAACCTTTAGATGCACGGGCACACACGAAGAGTGGCGCGAGCTTGCCGTGGTGTTATTATAACTAAAAAATGCTTGGAAAATAGAAGAATCGCCTAGAACAAGAGACGTTGTGGCTGGTCGAGATAGAGCTAACCACACCTATCCTCCGTGCCACGTTAGCATGATGAAGTTGTGTGGCTAGTGGGGTGTTTTTGACCGACTAGCTAGGTCCCGAGGTCGAACCATAGGTAGTACGTCTGATACAGAATATTTTTACACACACATTTTTCCTCCATGCCGAGACATGGCACACCCTACCGTGCGGTTTCTAGGTCCTCCCAGGTGGTGCACGCATATTTTCTTCCTTGCCGAGACATGGGACGCCCTACCGCATGTTTTCTGGGTCCTCCTTAGTCATAGCGTCGAAGCAAGTAAATGAGTCATCAAATCACAAAAGCCCACCTTTCCCGCTGAGTACATCAGTGAAGCACGGTGGCTAGCTAGTTGGGCTAGTGCGACCGATTAGCTAGGCTGCCCCCACATTTGTTTTTTCACCCCTTTTTTCTCTCCTTGCCGGCAGGTAAATTTAAATATCCACTGCGGCGTTGCTCTGGTCTTTGGGTGCAGCAGGCGCGACAGGATTTTTATTTTTTTGATTGACGGGAGCAGGCGCGACAACAATTAGTCATGATGACTCCGCCTGTAAAGCCCACTGCTCCCTGATGTGAAAAGTCGTCGACTGGTGTTTTCCCATGGTGAAAACCAAAAGATTCACCCCGCTCCTCGGCTGGCTCCCTCCGCCTTCCCGTAGATTGCATTGCCTTTCAGCCGTTTCGCCCCCTTTGCTTCCTCTCCCCATTGCTTCTACCTGGTTCCATGGCGGCGCACCAGATCACGGAGTCTGAGGTGAGGCGCCTGACACAGGAGCTCCAGGCCAAGGATGCGAAGCTCAGGGCCAAGGATGTGGAGCTCCGTGAGCTCAAGCAGGAGAGGAGTGCCATGCTCCTCCTTTATGTGCAGGAGTTCATGGAGCTTCAAAAGCGGCAGGCGTCCACCACAAAGATGCTCGAGGCATCGGCGGCGTTGCTGCAGAAAGCGGGAGATACGATAGGCGGTCAGGCGAGCCGGCTGGAGCGCGAGCGGGCCGATCGTGAGGAGGTCCAGGATCGCCTCAACCACTTGGTGGACCATGTTGCCACGCATGTGTTGCGGATGCGCAATGCCTACCGTCGTGCCAGCGCGACCATGCCGGCCGTCAGGCTAAACCCGTTCGACCACCCCGCCGACTTCAATGAGCTGCAACTTCCTGACCTGGTCTCCTTCTTCACCTATATCTCCAAGGAGCTGAGCCGTCTTCACGCGATGGTGGGGGCGGAGCTGGACAAGGAGGGGTTGCGGGCTGCCGTTGCCATTGCCGGGCAAATCCTCTTAGGGCTTCGCCATCGGAATCCATTCGTGCCATTGGACGCCGTCTTTGACGAGCTGGCTCCCGTTAACCGGGAGCAGGCTCTGTGGGCGGTGGCACCCTGCATCACCAACGTCGTGCGCCTCGAGAAGCAGAGGGAATTCGGTGGTGTTTAGGCATCCTCTGCATGGGCATATCCATGTCTCGGCGCAACATGACCGTTGGATCAAACTCAGACGGTGCAGATCAGTCACTGTAGCACAAAGCGTGTGGGTGTGTTTGGTTGCATTCTCATCTCAATATATTTGTTCCCTCTTCGTCCATGCTCATCTCAGTACCCCTCTTCATGCATGCTCCTAGTGTATTTGTGTTAACCTACCAGTGTGGACTCATGCACCCTTCATGCACTCTGCCAAACACCCAAAAGTGGGTCGAGAAGGGAACTTTTGCTCCCATCCCATGCACCCTTCATACATCCTGCCTAACACTGATTCGTGCTTCATATGGTTCATGTTCCGTGGAATACTGTAGCACCGTACTCTCCGTGCGCTGTAGACCTAGTTCTGTTAACATTGATCTCATCGTTCATTCTCGACCGGACAGTCAAAAAAGGGGTATGTTACATTACTGTTCATATAGTTGACATGCGCACAACATCATTTGTTATCGTCATATCTTACTACACTAGCAACAAGATTATGTAGTACTGACGTATGAACCACTACACATGCCTAGTAGTAGGAGTACTATGTAAGTTCAAGTGGCTGCCGTGTTTCGCACTCCTCCGTCGTAGGAGTGGAAACGCTTGCTGTAATCATTTTTTTCTTCAGAAACAGTGGACACGCTCTACCGTGCAGATTTTCCTCGACGATCATCGGGAACCTTGCTACTCACTTTCGCCGACGTGTGGGACAACCAGCATTGGGGTCCACTTGCCATGCACTAAATTACTCCGTACTAGAGTGCACAACTGCACGGTAGACTACCCCGGTCGAAGCGCCGCAGTAATGCCCAATGAGTCGTCAAATCACAAAACCCCCACCTTTCCAGCAGTAAGTTGGACGGACGAAGCAACCATCATTTCACTCTTCTCCCTCAGCTTCCTCTCTTGAAGAAAACCCCAACTCGCTTCTCCCTCATCGTGTTCCTCATTTCTTCAAGAAAACCCCGACGCGCTTCTGCCATTGTTCTTCTCTCCCAAAGAAGGAAAGGTGAGCACATCAATGGTGTTGATTCTGGCCAAGGCCCGGTCTTGCAACCCCGAGACTGATCCTATAACTCCCTCTCTGTTCTTCTTTTGGGTTTGTGATTATGGTTTCTTTTCTTTTATTTCTATTTGACAGTTTCTTGATGGACCCTGGAGCACCGGCCGAAGTGATGTCTATGGCTCTAGCCAAAACCGTCGAGGCTCGGGGTACGAAGAAGCGCAAGCACCCCGCCGAGACTACCGCAGAAAAGCTCAAGGCCATCGCCCTGTCCAAGCCCCCCTCTCCGGGATCCCTCATTAAGCAAGTCCAGGTAATATCTCTTCTTGACGATCTTTTTGGCGATCTTGATCGTGTTTTTTCATCTAACACGCAGTACCAGTACTAGTAGTACAACTTTCTGGGTGATCTTGCATGTGATTTTTGTGTGCCAAATGATGGTTCTAAATTGCTCTTTTGACCAAAACATGCGAGAGGTTGACATATATATGATTATTGCACATAACATTGATTTCTTATAGGTTACTTTCAACTACTTTATGAACATCAATGCTAGCTGTAGGAAATGCAAGATTTTAGCTCTCATGCCTTTGAAGAGAGTATATTAGCCTCAGTAACTTGTGTTGCGGATATTGCAAGTAATCCCTCTACTCTCATGCCTTTGAAGACATGTTCTAGTGTCCTTGTTCACTCATTTCTGTGCGTATATGTAGTCTTATATGGAGTAAAATATCGAAAATCATCTTATATTTCTGAACAGAGGTAGTAATAAAATATTTGGTTTCTATTTGAATTAGAACCAGGTCCGCGGTGGAGATGAAGTTCTCAAAGTCATGCCGTGTGAACTGGAAGACCTGAGGATGAGTTCTACTACTAAACTCTCCAGATGTTGTGTCCTTGTCGCCACGTGTCGTGAACTAGTGTTTTCCTGTAGCATTGTTGTCAGGCTTGTTCTCGAGGGTGTACTTCACCACAACAATTTCCTACTTGTGCCTTCGATTACAAAGGGTGTGGTTCTTGTAAAGCTTCCCGACAAATCTGATGCAGACTGTCTTCATCGTCATGTTTATGAGTGGAAAGACCACTCTGTTAGGTTCTCCAAGGTTGACGAGATGGTGATGGTGCTGGCAGACATCTCTCACGAAGTCCATGGCCTAGTCAGTTATGTGGGGTACATCCCGTAGGTCGGTGGCAAGAAATAGTCTGCAGAGTTTAATTAGTGCAACTTTGCTTGTCTGTAGTAAGTACTATTGTTCAGTACTTGATTTGTGTGTGTGAACCCTGTATTGTTTAGTACTACCGCTTTTGTTGTGTGGTGAGTCCTGAGAACAATCTATGTTAATGTCTATCCACTCTATTCAGTCTGTATATTTTGAAGTATCCAGATCATCTTTTTTGTGAGGACGGTTTATCAATTATGGTTACACTCCAATATTTGTATGCATTGCAGGGTTTATCGCACCCACCAGGATTTCCAGCCCCATGGATGTTCGGTCCATATGATTTGTCACGACCTTTGGACTGTCCTGCTTGTGGGAGTAAGCGGGGGCCCTGCATGCCACCCGTAATTGGATGATCAACCTTCTGTTTAGACCTTGAACATAGTGATTTCCTGGTAAGGATTCACTTGTGTCACATCAAGTAAATCTTATTGATTTACTGTCATGTTTTCTTACTTTTGCTGCAATTTTACGATGCAAGTTTTGCCATGTCACATTCGTTATAGAATAAACCATTTGGTTTGCTCTATGATGGTTATTTTTGCAGGTTTCACTTCTTATGTCGTGTCAGTAATGAAGGCACTGTCCATCACTTATATTACTGGACACAATTGGATCATTCTGTTGTCTGAGTACAATCTGAAGCCCTATGATGAACTGCAGTTTGGTTTAACAAACACGCCACAATTAGTCCTTCTGGCCTTTAAAATAAGTGAAGAAAAACACTGGATCAAGGTCACGGAGCCTAGTGAAGTTAGAAAGCTGAAGTATGAAATCATAGTAGACTAGAGACGATCGCTGCTGTCTCGCACATCGGTACCACCTTCAGCATCGGATCGAGCACCGGCACCTTCTCAGACGGCACTGGCTCTAACACTGACAGCGGTAGCAGCTCAGTCTGATCCACCAAAGAATTGGGCATCGACCGCGTCAGTGGATCAGGCTGATCTACCGGAGGATCGGGCACCGACACGGGCACCTGCTCCAACATCGGCACCAGCTCCACAAGGAGCACCATCTTCGGCAGCAGCAGCGGCACTACCAGTCGCATCGGCATGGGCACCAGCAACGGCTCCGGCACCTGCACCAACACTTGAAGTTGCACTTGCGTCTGCTCCGGCCCGTGCATCAGCAACGGAAGCAGCAGTTGCACCGGCAACGGACTGGGCTGCAGTTCGCACTGCATATACCAAAGTCCTTACAAAAACCGACATCTCCACCTTCTTGGTAAGCATTAGCCGCCCAAGTGCTTCATTCTTTTTTCTTTCCATGTTGTTTCACATGATTCACTGTGTTGATCTAACTGTTTGTGTATGTCTTCTTGTTTGCAAATAGAGAATTCCTAGAGTAATGAGGGAGTCGTTCAATAATCGGGGCGACCGTGGCCAAGTTTCTCTTACCATGCGCAGCCTTGGTGTGAATGAACCTGCTCAATATACCGTAAGTACAAAGGATGGTCGCATGATGATTGATTCTAAAGGATGGTCAAGGTTCAAAACTCTATCAAATCTTGCGGTAAAGGATGATGTCAAAATCGAACTTTCTCGGCCAGGAGAGCTGGTCCAAATCAACTTTGAAATTCTTGAGTAGCAGCACGCAACTACCGAACTGATCTATCCTCCGAGAGCTTTTGATGTAATAATATGGCATGGTGAAACAAGTGTCCTGTGTGTATAAGTAGTACGACAGTATTATTTATCACGTAGGATATCATGAAAGAATTGCAACTCTGATTGCTAGTTAGGAACTGTCGTTCGATTTCATTCTAACAGCTGCCATGCTTTATTTAAATTTTCTGTATTCGCCTTGCGATAGCATCTAAAACCAGCGCCGTACCGACCGCTTGCAATATGAAATGCGCTGAGTTAGAACACATGGGCCCCCAAACATGCAAGCCCACCGGCCTGTGGACCAAAGTCCAGAACCGTGAGCCTGTCTGAGTATTATATTCTCAGCTGAACCCCCATAGTATGTTATATATATTCCCCTTGATTTTTCTTATGTATAAAGTTGTGATATAAAAAATTATATTTCTTTACAGAGGGAGTATCTCTCTGTCAAAAATATATTTATGTGTAACTAGTTACTCCTGCCTTTCTACTTCCTTTCACTGATATGTGGGGCATCCGGCAACGGGGTCCATGTGCCATGCAACAAATTAGAGTGCACAACTGCACGGTAGACTCACCCCGGTCGTAGTGCCGCAGTAATGCCCAATGAGCCATCAAATCACAAAAAACCCCACCTTTCCAGCTTTAGCAGTAAGCTGGACGGACGAAGCAGCAATATTTCACTGGGCCTGAATCCCCTTCTCCCTCGTCTGCTTGTTCAGAGAAAACCCCCTCTCGGCGATTGCGTAGGGTTTTCTCATGGAGAACCAGGTATGAATTCTTCATCCATCCCCGATAAATCCTAGTCCCTTGGTCGCGTGTAATCCTAGGATGGCAGCCGCCGCCGTTGATGCATTTTTCTTCCTACTGAATCTAGTGTGTTTCATTTGCAGTGCCCAAAGTGCGAGGACCCTACAGGTTTCTGCACCCTCGGCGAGGCACCCTCGGCGAGACGCCACACTTGTTCCTTCTCATCCTAACACATGATTTTAAAATGCGCACAGTATGTTCCTAGAATCCTCTTTTCTATCCGGGAGGGTGGGGGTTTTTGAACATGCCGTCAACTAATTTGGAAATTTGGATTGCTATATTTGGATAAAAGGTACTAGTACCATGGTCAACACTGACATGAAGGAGGAAATTATTTCTAGATTTGGATAGCGAATACATTGTGTTCTCATATTATTTTTCCTGCAGTGCATTCCTTGCTCTGCCAGAACACATGTACTCAAGATGGTCGGCCTTGCCATAACTGAATACACCAATTTAATGGTCACATTGAAGACAAGCCATGGATATAAGTTCCGAGTTGGGTTCATGAACCAAGAAGATCGCTGCTTTTTTTATGGCCGAACTTGGATAAACTTTCTCAAGTGTTACGGACTGAAAGTTGGCGCACGAATGTTGATGGAAATAGCAGAACCTGGTCTCATCTTCACTGTGATCTTCCACCCTGATGTCGTTCCAGTAGTTCATCCATGTTAGTTTTGTATTTGGTTATTGCATGTTGCGTCGATTACTTCTTAATCCACCTATTCTATCTAACTAATCACAATTTAACTTTAGAAGTAGCAACGATTTCTGATTCCCTTCTCTCACGAAGATGCTACTTCTAACTAATATTTCTTATAATTGGTGGCACGTGTAGGTTATTTCAAAGTTAAGCACGCTACTCGTTTGTTATTCTATAAGAACTCGACTGTTACTGATGGCACTGAAGTTGACTGGGATGACATCCAGCAGTTCCTACACTTTATTGATCGTCTTGAGGTCCTTGTGGGGCATTTCAATGGTGGAAGGCCACGTGGGATATGTGTGCCACTGCTGCACACGTTGAACATGTCCAACTGTGTCGAGAAACTTATGGTACGAGCTGTTTTCTGTTATATATGTTGTTCATAAACTCTTGCTTATACATAGTTTTACAGTTGTGATCTTCTTGAAATAGAAACTGCCCAGTTCTATTGTTCCTAGACAGATGCCTGACCATGGTCGGGTCAGACTTGCGCTTGGTCACAAAATGATGTTTATGTCGACCTACTCCATTTCCCTTGGAGGTGAAAAGATACTTATTCATGGGTGGTCTTAAATAATGAAGGCCCGTCCATCTTGGAGAATAGGAAAGAAGGTTATGCTCATGCTTTTCCATGGCTCTAAAGCGAATATCCTATTTATTGACCACATTGCGAGATGAAGCCGCTTTCAGAAGGTTGTGGATGCGCGGGGTGGCGCCTGGGCCTTGTCCTGGGGCTTGGTGGCCTCACCCTTGGTTAACTATAGGCGAAGTAGCACTGTTCGAGGCGTGCTTTGTACGGTTGAACCTGTATAAGTACTCATACTGCTTTCAGCTATGGTTGTTAAGTGCCCCTGCATGTTTCAGTTAAGGTTGTTAAGTACTCCTGCTGCTTTTACAGTTTGTCGTGTTTCTTCAGTCTTGTCTTCCTCCAGCCGCCAAAACCAAACCAGCGCCGGCGGGGCCGCCTGCTTCCGCCTCCCACTGCTGGCTGCACCTCAGCGCATGCATCACCGCCCCACCATCTCCTAAATCATTAACGCCGACGTCCGAGGCCTCACCGTTGTCCTCCACGCACTTTGGTGCGCTCGCCGCGGCGCCGCCCTCTCGCGTTGTCAACATGGTCAACAAACAAGAGGAATCGGGAGAGGACTATACATGGAGAGGATGACAGTAGGGGCCCACCATGTCCATGGCCGTACGCAAGCAAGTTCCTCATTTTTTGTTATATACTCCATTGTCAGCGTATAGAAAAAGAAAATGCTTCCTCCTAGTGGTTTGCTGACATCTGGGACCCACGACATTGTCAGCGTATAGTCAATAGACAAGAGAACAGCACAAGATCGGCTGACACCTAGGACGTAGCTGCTCGAGCAGTATTTTTTTTTGTTATTGTTGAGACGGAGCAGGGTCTCAACTGGGTTGTGGCCTGTCTAGCCCAGGCTTCTATTTTACGTTCACCACATGACCAGCCCAGCTATTTTTTCTTTGTGAAAATGAGCCCAGTTTATTTTTTCTGAAGAATACCCAATCCAGGTCTACATATTTTTCTATACCCTGCTGGGCTGCAACTCTTTCAAGACGGCTGCAAATATTGAAAGTAATATGAAATGGGCTGCAAATATAAAAAACTGACGACAAATTGGCAATTACTTTCAAATTTCTGAATTTTTTCACATTTTCAGATTCCAATTTCACTGGGCTTTAACCTAATTTAAATATATCTTCAAAGTACTTTAAATCTGGCTCGACATTTCAGTATTAAAAATAGTTTGGACCCCACCGAAATATGCGAAATTTCGTTTAAATTTTTAACCCTGGCCTTGGCCAACAAAAAATGGACTGTAATACATTGCATAAGAAGTTGCAATGAGCTGTAAATTATTAAAAAAAATAGGGAATGGTCTGACTTGTGGGCCTATTAAGTTGACGCGTATGCAAGATTTTTTTACTTATTATATATGTCAACAAACGATTCTAGCAGACGTGACCGTTGGATGTCAATCCAACGGCCGTCGTGCTTCTTCAATCTCTGATCTTCTTGCTCCAGCCGCCAAATCTAGCGCCGGCAGGACCGCCTGCTCCCGTCTCCCGTGGCCGGTTGTGCTGTCGTGCAGGCCTCACCACCCCCTACTACTCCCACCACTGGCCAGGCCATCTTTCTACTCACCCACATCCCTCCACTGATGTGGCTTCGCCGCCTCCGGGTCATTCCCTTCCTGGGTCTCGCCGTCGTCCATCACGTTGGTGTTCTCGGCACGGCGTGGTCAACGTTGTCAACAAACGACATCATCGGAAGAGGGGTGTACATGGAGAGGCTGACAGTTGGGACCCACATGGTCCATAGCCGCACGCAAGCAAGTACCTCCTTTTTACGTCAAAAAGAATGAATCCTCCCAATGACAGCTGGGACCCACCAGCTATATCTTAGCACGAAAGGAAGTGCCTCCTTATTAAGCGAAAAATAACGAGTGCTCCCCATGACAGCTGGGGCCCACCAGATTTGGAGGCTGGCTTGTGGCCCTACTAAGTTGACGCGTACGCAAGGCTTTGTCAACTTAGTCAACAAATGATTTTATCACCAGTGACCGTTAGATTGTTAACATCCAACGGTCGTCATGCTTCTTCAACCTCGGATTTTCTTGCTCCAGCCGTCCAAACCACCGCGTGCTCCTGCCTCCTGTGGCCGGCTATGCTGCCGCGTAGGCCTCACCGCCCCCTACTACTCCCACCACTGGCCAGGCCATCCCTCTACTCACCCACACCCCCTGTTATTCTGCGGCGATGGCAGCCTCACACCGCAACCGAACCAGTCAACCCTCATACTACCCTTCACGTGTTCCCAGGCTCCGCGTCGTTCCCTGGCTCACCGTCGTCCACCGCCTGGTGCTGATCGCATGGTGTGGTCAACGTGATCAACGAATGACAGCCATCAGAAGAGGACTGTACGTGGTGAGGCTGGCAGATGGACCCACCAACTACATCTTCGCACGCAAGGAAGTGCCTCCTTATTACGCGCAAGAAAAAGAATCCTCCCCCTGTCAGCTCGGACCCACCATCAATATCTTCGCACGCAAGGAAGTGCCTCCTTATCCTCCCTGATAGACGGGACCCACCCGGTCGAAGCGTACGTAGCGTTGCCATTCTTGTCGCAAATGTGTACATACATACTGGTCCATCCATCTTTCTGCCACGATGAACCGTGGCCCAGTAAGGAGCGGTAGCTGTTCAGGAAGTCCCGTCTATATCGTGTACACGTACGTACAGCCACACTGCAAGAAAGTAAATACGGCTACGTACGTACATACGGGCAGGGTCTCGAACGCGTACAGCGACGGCGTCCTGTTCATAGGCAGCCAACCGACTAGGTCGGAACGGAGAAACAACGTTGTGTTCATCGGGAGGCAACACACTGGGTCGGAATGCGTCGTGCTCATCAGGAGCCAACCGGCTTGGACGGAACAGCCGAAACGGGGTCTGGCATACCGCAGAATGGAGGAAACGGCCTTCTGTTCGAGTGCCTACAGTCGAAACAGGGTGCTGTTGATCGGGAGGGGTGTGGCGTACCGCAAAACGGAGGAAACGAACTTGTGTTGGAGCGCCTACAGTGGAAACGGGGTCCTGTTCATCGGGAGAGGTGTGGCGTACCGCAAAATGGGACTCCACAAGCTACTGTTCATCCACTGTCTACTGCCTCGCTCCAGCCTCCATGGGCTACTGTTCATCCACCGTCGACTTCCTCCAGCCTCCACCTGCTACTGTTCATCCACCGTCGACTTCCTCCAGCCTCCATCAGCTACTGTTCACCACGGGGTCCTGTTCATCCAGCCTCCACCGGCTACTATTCAACCAGCCCTCCACATGGGGTCCTATTAAACTAGCCCTCCACGGGGTCCTGTTCATCCACCCCCAACCGGCTCGGGTGTGTGGCGGCCTCCTCTCGATCGAGGTCCTGTTCATCCAACGGCAACGACCTCTACTACCATGGGGTCCTGTTCATCCAACCCCCAATAGGAACTATTCATCCAACCCCCAACAACGCTCACTATTCATCAAGAGGCAGCAGGTTCGATCGGCTTCAGTTAGCAGCAGTAGTGAAGGAATCGCTCGATCGGGTTCAGTTAACAGCTAGGGATCGATCGATCGCTCGGGTTCAGTAACGCGTAGCCAGTGCAATCGCTCAGGTTCAGTAAGCGAACGCCTCACTCGGGTTCAGTTAGATCCCAACGCCTCGCACACACATGCGTACATGTACGAGAGAAACGCACAATCCCTCTGTGCATCGCTCGGCCCCGACCACCCACCGTAACCGGGAACTCCCCGAAATTTTCCTTGCCCTCGCTTCTACCATGATTTTTTTCCGTCATGGATGGCCCAAAGAATGTCATGCAGGTGCGTCCCCGGCCCGCCCACGATGAAAAGCCCATTTTCTGTCATGATTTTTTGTCATAGAAGTAGGAGCCCACCACATATATGATGATACGTGCTTTTGTCACAATTATCGTCATAGAAGTGTCATAAGCATGACAGAAAAAAATTCGTTCGGCCCAAAATGTCACGGATGTGTCTTTTTTTGTAGTGAGACCTCGTAGAAGGAAGGGCACGAAGCATACCCTCTCTTCCTTGCTTGGAGCAGGGAAGTTCTCGGTGAGCGCCTGGCCATCCATCGAGGTCAGCCTGGCGCGGGTGGAAACAAGGTCCACTGCGGGGAGGTATCCTTGCCTCTGAAGATCACTAAGCCGGAGGCATGAGACGGAGCAACTCGCCTAGTCGCTTGGGAGGGGGCCATGAGGTCGTGAAGATGAGCCTGGGGCATCGGCCATGGTGTCTGAGATTTCTCCAGTGTTCGCTTCTGGGGGAAGGATGGACCGGTCGATACGCGCGCCTTTGGATCTATAAGTGAGCGTGTCGTCCTAAACTGAAAGGACAGGTTTGCAAGAGAGGTGATATCGGGTCGTTCACCTTATAAAAAGGCACATGGCGGTCAAAGCTTGCCCCTACCCCGAGGCAAGCATTAACTCCGATGGTCCCACCATGTCTTGACGGGACCTCGAATTCTGGATTATTAAGCTGGTCGAACAATACTCCGGATTCCGAACACTGTTTAGCTCCGAACACGCGCAGGACAGGATGGAGAACTCGCTTCACAAGCCGAAGACTGCAGGATACACAGATGCCGATCACAAACCCCTGGCGTTGGAGGCTAGTTCGGGGGCTACTGAGGGAGTCCTGGATTAAGGGGTCCTCGGGCTGCCGGCCCATTGTTTATGGGCCGGACTGATGGGCTATTATGGAGCCGAGCTAGTGCATGTACTCATGACCGGATAGGAGATCCCAGAAGCCATGGAGTGTCCTCCAAGTCAATATTTGGCGTGATCTTTCCTTCATGGTAACCGATCGCATGTAACCCTAACCCTACTAGTGTCTATATAAACCAAGGGGTTTTAGCCTTTAGGGCTAGAGCAACATCAATCATCCCCTCTACCTAGGGTTTAGCTCGTCTGATCTCATGGTAGATCGACTATGTAACCATATCATACACATCAAATACAATCAAGCAGGATGTAGGGTTTTACCTCTTCGAGAGGGCCCGAACCTGGGTAAACATCGTGTTCTTCGTCCCTTGTTCCCCATTGATCCTAGATCCATAGCCCGGGACCCCCTACCCGAGATCCGCCGGTTTTGACACTGACACATATGAATACCCGTGGTGACAATGGGGTATTATATTGATTCACTTGATATATGTTTTGGCAATCAACTCGCGGATTCCCGAGGTGACATTGGGGTAATCTATGCATAGGGGTTGATGCACGTTTTCATCCTACTTTCTCTGGTAGAAATCTTGAGGCACTCTTTGAGGTTCTTTGTGTTGGATTGAGTATTATGAATCTGAAAAATCCTTGACGCATATCGTATAATCAACTCACGGATACTCGTGGTGACATTGGAGTATCTAGGTGACATTAGAATTGGTTGATATGTTTCATATGGTGTTATTTTAGTACGAACTCTTAGATAGATCGATCGGAAAGGATAACTTGCTGTTATTTTAGTACGAACTCTTGGATAGATCGATCAAAAAGGATAACTTTGAGGTGGTTTCGTACCCTACAAACAATTTCTTCTTATGTTCTCCGCTAAATAAGAACTTTGGAGTGATTCTTCGTTGCACGTTGAGGGATGGTTATGTGATCCAATTATATTAGCATTGTTGAGAGACTGCACTAGCAAAAGTACGGACCCTAGGTCTTGTTTTGAAGCATTGTAATACCGTTTGTGCTCACTTTTGTTACTTGCTACCTTGCTGTTTTTTATTGTTACTATTACAATAATCAATATCTACTATCATTACTACACTTGTATCACCATCTCTTCGCCAAACTAGTGCACCTATACAATTTACCATTGTATTTGGTGTGTTGGGGACACAAGAGACTTTTTATTATTTGGTTGCATGGTTGTTTGAGAGAGACCATCTTCATCCTACGCCTCCCACGGATTGATAAACCTTAGGTCATCCACTTGAGGGAAAATTGCTACTGTCCTACAAAACTCTGTGCTTGGAGGCCAACACGAATCTACAAGAATAAGTTGTGTAGTAGACATTAAGCTCTTTTCTGCCACCGTTGCCGGGGAGGTGAGTGCTTGAAGGTATATCTTTAGATCTTGCAATTGAATCTTTTAGTTTCTTGTTTTATCACTAGTTTGGTTTATAAAAGAAAACTACAAAAAAATGCAATTGAGGTGGCCTCATATTATTCATCTTTATCATGTCTTTCTTGAAAATGATGGAAAGGAAAATCGTGCTCAATTGATAGAAGAATAATTCAATAAAATGTTTGGCATAAAATCTTTGAATGATGAGCATGATTGCAATGTTGCTAGTATGAATTTTTTGAATATACATGATGCTAATGATATGCAAATCCATAAGCTTGGGGATGCTATGTTTGATGAAGATGATATATTTAGCCCCCCAAGTTTTGATGAGAATATTTACTATGATGAAAGCATGCCTCTTATTTATGATGATTATATTGATGAAAGTGGATTTGGAGAGGTCATGACTTTATTTAATGATGAATCCACTATTTTGGAAGTGGTTTCAATTGATTATGAAAATAAAGTTGCTCTCTATGATGATTATGGTGATGACATGTATGCTATATTGAATAATGATAACCATGAAATTTGTCATCATGATTTTAATTTTCAATCACATGATAGTTATTTTGTTGAGTTTGCTCCCACTACTATTGATGAGAATAATATGTGGAGTGTGATGGTTATATTGTTGACTTCATTCATGATGCTACTGAAAATTATTATGAGAGAGGAACATATGCTTGTAGGTATTGCAATAATATCAAGTGTCATCTCTATGTGTTGAAAATCTTGAAGTTTTGCTGGTTTAACCTTCCTATGCTAGTTGATTATTGCTCCCATAAATTATTTGCTCACAAAATCCCTATGCATAGGAAGTGGGTTAGGCTTAAATGTGCTTGCCATATGTTTCATGATGCTCCCATTATGTTTCAATTCTTTACTTTTATGGGAGCATCATTAAAATCATCATGCCTAGCTAAAAAGGCATTAAAGAAAAGCGCTTGTTGGGAGACAACCCAACACTTTTACCTACTATTTTTGTGTGTTCACATGATTAAGCTACTGTACTAATCATGTTTTATAGCTTTTGTTTCAATAAAGTACCAAGTAAGGCCATTGGGATAGTGTGGATGATAGTTGACTTGATTCTGCAGGAATTTTGAAAATTTACTGGAATGTGCTTTTGATCTGAATTTTTGACACATGATTGATATACCAATTGTATATGTTTTACTAATTTCAGAATTTTTGGAGTTGCATAAGTATGGTCTCTATTCAGATCTTTACAAACTGTTTTGTTTTTGACAGATTCTGTTTTCAATGCATAGTTTGCTTGTTTTGTAGTTTCTATGGCTTATATTGCTCAATATAAATTGTGGAAATGATAGAGTACAGTAGGCATTATGTGGAAACAATTATGAATCTTATCTTTGACAGTACCCAAGTGAATGATTAGTTTTATTATATTAACGCATCTCACGAAGTTCCGTTAAGTCTTGTGTGATTGAAGTTTTCAAGTTTTGGGTGAGATGTTGATATGATGAGAATAAGGAGTGACAAGACCCTAAGCTTGGGGATGCCCAAGGCACCCTCAAGGTAATATTCAAGGCAGATCCAAGCAACTAAGCTAGGGGATGCCCCGGAAGGCATCCCCTCTTTCGTCTCCAACATTATCGGTAACCTTACTTGAGGCTATATTTTTATTCGTCACATGATATGTGTTTTGCTAGGAGCGTCATTTTATTTTGTTGGATTTGCTTGATGTTATTTAGAATAATGTTTTTCATATTTTATTTCAATAAAAATGTGAAGTATAGCCTTTACCATGCTTATTTTGCAAGCCTTTATGTTGCTGTTTGAAAACAGAAAGTTGCATGCTAGTGCGTGAATTCTTGAGAAATGTCAGAATGTGATGAAATGTTGAATTTTCTTGCACAATAAGATATAATACATTTTATACAGTGTGGTAATTTTTTAGAATTTTTTGAATTAAATAAATATGGATCTTGCTTCATCCTTTACAGCATGTTCTATTTAGACAGATTGCTGTTATGTTTGCATTGTTTGCATATGTTTGCTTGTTTAATGGTTCTATTTGAGGATAGAAGTATTAAATATGCAGAGTCATTTAGTATGCAATGTTAAATAATAATTTTAGTGATTTTCTACAGAGAGAATGATAAGGTTATTGCATTGATTTATACTAACTTATCTCACGAGTTCTTGTTGAGTTTTGTGTGGATGAAGTTTTTGAGATTTAGGGAAACCGTGATATGAGAGGAATGAATAGGACACAAGAGCTCAAGCTTGGGGATGCCCAAGGCATCCGAAGTTAATATTCCAAGAAGTCTCAAGCATCTAAGCTTGGGGATGCCCTAGTGGGCATCCCACCTTTCTTCATCAACAATTATCGGTTAGCCTCGGTTGAGCCTAAGTTTTTGCTTCTTCACATGATGTGTGCTATTCTTGGAATGTCATTTTATTTTGTTTAGCTTCCTGTTTTAATAAAACACTTAGATCTGAATTTTTTTAAATGAGAGAGAGTTCTCAAATAGCTACCCATTTACTTAACTACTTGCTTGATCTTCACTTATATCTTTTTGGAGTAGTTTGTCGAATATTCTCATGCTTCACTTATATTATTTTGAGATTTGATAATAGTGATAGCAATTTGCAAAAGATATGAATTTGGTCCTAATATGATGGATATTCAAGAAGGATATAATAAAAAAATCATGAAAGATCATTGGATATGATAAGTTTGATTCCTTGCAATAGTTTGCGATATGGAGATGATAATATGTGAGTCATGTTAGTGAGTAATTGTGCTTTAGTAAGAATATTGGTGTTAAGGCTTGTGATTCCCTATGCAAGCAAAAAAAGTCAATAGTTATGCAATGAAGTTATATCCTACTTGTGGTGCATTATTCGGTGTTAGTTATGTTTAATGCTCTTTTATGATCCTTTTCGTTTCTTGGTTGGCCGCTTCTCAATCTATTTGCTAGCCTCCATTTGTATTAAGTGAGAATACTACTTGTGCATCCAAACTCCTTAAACCCAAGTTGTGCCAAATGAGTCCACCATACCTACCTATATGCGGTATTTCCATGCCGTTCCAAGTAAATTTGTATGTGCCAACTCTACTTTTCAAAATAAATTTCCTTTTTGTGTGCTCGTACCGCTCATGAAGCGACAGGGGGTGGCCAATATTTTCCATGCTAGATATTTTATTCTCAATATGAGTGTTTATTCACTTGTCATTGCACGAGAGTGTGGTAGGTAATAGGGATGCCCAGTCCCGAAATGAAAAGAAATTTTATTTATGTTGTCAATAATAAATTCCTTGGAAAGTGTTGGTATGGAAGGCACCCGTGGATACGGCTAGCCATGGATTGTGAAAGAATGGTGGAAAAAGGAATAAATGTTATTTTATGTTTGGGAACCACCTATGATGTATCTAGCATGGAAAGTATTGGGAATTCTCGATCATTTTCGTTGACAGGAAAAGCATGCCTCTCAAAACAATTTTATCTCTCAATTTAAGCTTTGAGCTCTGGCACCTCTACAAATCTCTGCTTCCCTCTACAAAGGTCCTATCTATTTACTTTATGAAATTTTTATTTTTATTGAGTCTCCATCTTCTCTTATAAAGCACCAACTAGGGAACACTACTGTCATACTTGTGCATTGGGCATAGTTAATATTCGAATGTGTTTCATGAATGGATCGATGATTGAGCATAATGGGTTAGGGATAGCTTTCTTTAGTGTTGATATTTTGGAGGACATGGTTGATATGCTTGAGTATTGATGTCCTCATGTCAAATTATAGACTATTGCTTTGAATCATTCAAGTCCAAATGTCCATGCTACAAAAGAAAAGAGTATATGATGAATATGATAGGTAGCATTCCACATCAAAAATTCCGTTTGCAATTGCTACTTTATCATGATGAGTTTTATGAGAAAAAATTGTTGTTATGATGCTAGGAAAAGTGAAGGAAATTATCATCGATCAAACTTGTGCACCATGCTAGCATTCACACTTCATAAATTATTTCTTTTATCATTTACCTACTCGAGGACGAGCAGGAATTAAGCTTGGGGATGCTGATATGTCTCCAATGTATGTATAATTTATGAAGTATTCATGCCATATTTACAACAATTTTATATGGTTTTGGTATGATTTGCATGGAACTAACTCGGACTGACGCTGTTTTCAGCAGAACTACCGTGGTGTTGTTTTTTGTGCAGAAATAAAAGTTCTCGAAATTGGACGAAACTTTTTGATAGTTTTTTTGGAAGAAAACAGGCACTAGAAGCTTCGTGGGAGGGCCAAAAGAGCCACGAGGGCCCCACAAGGCACCAGGGCGCGCCAGGTGGGGCTGGCTCATCCCGGTACCTTGTGGGCTACTCGTGGCCCATCATCGCGTGATTCCAACGCTGAAAAATCCTATATATATATAAACCCCCAGAAATAACCCTAGATTGGAAGTTCCGCTGCCGCAAGCCTATGTAGCCACGAAAAACCAATCAGGAGCCTGTTCCGGCACCCTGCCGGAGGGGGAAATCATCACCGGAGGCCATCTTCATCATCCCTATTGTCTCCATGATGAGGAGGGAGTAGTCCACCCTCGAGGCTGAGGGTTTGTACCAGTAGCTATGTGCTTAATCTCTCTCTCTCTCTCCCCCGTGTTCTTGATTTGGCACGATCTTGATGTATCGCGAGCTTTGTTAATATAGTTGGATCATATGGTGTTTCTCCCTCTCTATCTTGTTGTGATGAATTGAGTTTTCCCTTTGAGATTTCGTTATTATCGGATTGAATATTTTTAGGGATTTGAGAGCACTTGATATATGTCTTGCATATGAATACCCGTGGTGACAATAGGGTATTATATTGATTCACTTGATATAAGTTTTGGCAATCAACTCGTGGATTCCTGAGGTGGCATTGGGGTAATCTATGCATAGGGGTTGATGCACGTTTTCGTCTTACTTTCTCCAGTAGAAATCTTGAGGCACGCTTTGAGGTTCTTTGTGTTGGATTGAGTATTATGAATCTGAAATTGTTTGATGCATATCGTATAATCAACTCACGAATACCCGTGGTGACATTGGAGTATCTAGGTAACATTAGAGTTGGTTGATGTGTATCATATGGTGTTATTTTAGTATGAACTCTTAGATAGATCGATTGAAAAGGATAAGTTGGTGTTATTTTAGTACGAACTCTTGGATAGATCGATCGGAAAGGATAACTTTGAGGTGGTTTCATACCCTAATACAATTTCTTCTTATGTTCTCTACTAGATAAGAACTTTGGAGTGATTCTTCGTTGCACGTTGAGGGATGGTTATGTGATCCAATTATATTAGCATTGTTGAGAGATTGCACTAGAGAAAGTATGGACCCTAGGCCTTGTTTTCAAGCATTGCAATACCGTTTGTGCTCACTTTTGTTACTTGCTACCTTGCTGTTTTTTATTGTTACTATTACAATAATCAATATCTACTATCATTACTACACTTGTATCACCATCTCTTCGCCGAACTAGTGCACCTATACAATTTACCATTGTATTTGGTGTGTTGGGGACATAAGAGACTTTTTATTATTTGGTTGCAAGGTTGTTTGAGAGATACCATCTTCATCCTATGCCTCCCACGTATTGATAAACCATAGGTCATCCACTTGAGGGAAAATTGCTACTGTCCTACAAAACTCTGCGCTTGGAGGCCCAACACGACTCTACAAGAATAAGTTGTGTAGTAGACATCATAGCCACCAGCTCATTTTCTGGGGGCGGCTCGGTCTGTTCATCAAGACGGCCTTCAGGTGTCTCAATGTGAGCCTCAGGGATCACTAAGGTTGGATCTTCTGACTCTGGAATTTCAGGTGTTGTTGATGACTCGCCAACTGTTCTCTTCTTGGCTTTGGCTTTGACCCTGCAAAAAAGACAACATGTTAAAAGATATGTGGTAATGACCATGATAAGTAAGGATGCTGGTAAAGTACAATCCATTTAAAAACACTTACCCCTCGTTGATGACGAGGGGTGGCAGCTTTGAAGCAGTCGAGTCTCCTGAAGATGGTGGTGACTCCTGATAATTGGAATCAGAAGGATTATGAGGTTGCCTAATAAGGCCGGCTCGGGGAAGAGAAGAAGTTGGACTATGAGGCACCTCATTATGTCGCTTGCAGGCGGCTGATTTGTTAGGTAAGCCGGCCGCAAGATCGCCGGAGCTGCTTCGAGTCTGGCACCTTGATTCATGCTGAGTTTTCTTCAAAATAAAGTTTGGATCCAAATGAGCATCTGGATGAGAAAATCTTACTTTCCGAACGACCCACCTTGTTTTCCTTGGAGATAAAGACTCTGAGCCGACAGAGATGGAAATTACCTCAACATCTTCAGCCCGGCTTGTTGCAGCATCGCCCTGAGAATAAAAAGATGACCAAGGGAGTCAAGTTCTACCTCCGACTAAGCATCAGCCACCGGTGACTCGCCCCTAGCTACCGGCTCATTCATAGCAGCAGGTTTATTCTTCTTTTGAGCCTGCGCAGCTTTAGACTTGGTTGCTTGAGTTTTCTTCTTCCTATTCCAGAAAGGAGAGTTGGCCTGCACAGTTTTTAAAACAAGTTCAAACAAGTGAGTTTCAGTTGAAGATTAATAAGCTGGACAAGTGATTACAAGAGTACTTACTGGAGGAGCCGGGTTAAGGGCATAGAATGGTTTCAGCCCCGTCTTGTTACAGCTCTCTTGAGACTCCCCAAGCAGCTTCTTCACGATCTTGTTTATTTCATCGGCGTCCAAGTCAATAGGACTGTACCGTTGAGCATCATTTGAGTCGCCCGAATAATTGCACATTAAGCCAGCACGGTGACTTAAGGGCAAGATCCTCCAGGTAATCCAGCACCGGGTCAGATCAACCCCGGTTAACCCATTTACCAGCAAGGCCCTCAGCTTTGGATACACGTGGACGACTTGAGCACGCTCTTCTGGAGGAGCCTAGCCAGGGAGCTCGAAGTTGGTGGCAAGACGGTGCCGTCTGTAACCCGGCAAAGGGTTCTCATTAGCAGGAGCTGTGCTTCTACAATAAAACCTGGTCCTGACCCATCCTTTAGGGTGACTCGGCAGAGTAACTGGAGGGAAAGAACTGTCTCTTCGCCTCTGAATCGAGACCCCACCGATTTCCCGGAGGGGGCCATTGGCACACTTAGTCTGGCGGTTGATGTAGGAAAACTCTTTGAAAAGAGGAACGGTGGCTTATGGTTGCAGATATACTTCACGGAAGACTTGAAATTAACACAGATTGGATATAGAATTTGGAGCAAGATCTTGAGGATGAAGATTGAAGAAATTTAAGACGTCCCGGAAAAATTTCGACCCGGGTGGGAAGCGATAACCCACAAGTATAGGGATCAGTTGTAGCCTTTCTCTATAAATAAGAGTGTCGAACCCAACGAGGAGCTAAAGGTAGAATTTATATTCCCTTCAAATTCTATTGACCACCGATACAACTCTACGCACGCTTAACGTTTGCTTTACCTAGAACAAGTATGAAACTAGAAGTACTTTGTAGGTGTAAAGGGATAGGTTTGCAAGATAATAAAGCACGTGAAAATAAAAGTTAGGTGCTATTTAGATCAAGAAACAATTAAGTTAGTTTAACGAGTTGGAAAAGTGGTGGAAGGATTTGCGAAATTGTCCCTAAGCAATTGACTACGTTACTAGACCGATATCAAGTTTTTATGTGGGAGAGGCCACTGCTAGCATGTCATCCCTTAATTGGAATTCTATGCACTTATGATTGGAACTATTAGCAAGCATCCGCAACTACTAACGTTCATTAAGGTAAAACCCAACCATAGCATTAAAATATATATTAGTCCCCCTTCAATCCCGTATGAATCAATTTCTATGGTAGGCTGAAGCTGATGTCACCCTTGCCCTCCAATGCATAGTCCTATCAACATACAACTAACCCTATGGTGTGATCCACACGCGTGCTCATATGATGGGCACCAAAGGACAGCAACATAACCACAAGCAAATTAAACCAATCGTAGCAATTACCCAATAGGACAACAAAAATCTACGCAGACATCATAGGATGTCAACACATCATTGGATAATAATATAAAGCATAAAGCACCATGTTCAAGTAGAGGGTACAGTGGGTTGCGGGAGAGTGGACCACTGTAGATAGATGGGGGAAGGTGATGGAGGTGTTGGTGAAGATGACGGAGTTGTTGGAGTAGATCGTCGTCACACGATGATTGCCCCCACGGCGTTCCGGTGCCACTGGAAGAGAGGGGGAGAGATCCCTCCTTCTTCTTCTTCTTCTTCCTTGACCTCCCCCCTAGATGGGAGGAGGGTTTCCCCTCTGGTCCTTGGCCTCCATGGTGGCGGAGGGGCGGGATCCCCTCCGAGATTGGATCTCTCTCGCCCTTTCCTTCTGTTTCTGCATTCCCCGATTCTGGCCTTTCACCATTTCTTAAATTCCCGGAGATCCGTAACTCCGATTGGGCTGAAAGTTTAACACAATTTTTATCCGGATATTATCTTTCTTGCAGCGAAAGAAGGGCACCAACCACCTTACACGGGCCCCACAAGCCTCCTTGTCGCGCCCAGGGTAGGGGCGCGCCCCTAGGGCTTGTGGGCCCCTCGGGCATCGTCTCGCGTTGATTCTTTTCCCCAAAAATCACAAATATTCCAAAATAATTCTCCATAAATTTTTATCGCGTTGACTTCATTTTGTATGGGTATTCTGTGAAACAAAAAACATGCAACAAACAGGAACTGGCACTGGGCACTGGATCAATATGTTAGTCCCAAAAATAATATAAAAAGTTGCCAAAAGTATATGAAAGTTGTAGAATATTGGCACGAAACAATCAAAAATTATAGATACGATGGAGACGTATCAGGGAGAATCCTCTAAGAAGATGGTCCGTAAATACTACGACTTCTCCTTCGCCGTGTTGAGGAACATTTTCTCCTTGAAGAGGGGCTCGCCAGTTGATCACCTCTTGAGCAGGCAGAAACCCCTACTCTCTATAATCATTGAGCATGAGCTGGGAAACTAGGGAAGACACCCAATTGCAAATTGTGGTTTTTTCCATGATGAGCCGCCTAAGTAAGGATGAGAACTACAAAAGTATGAACGGCGGGTCATTAAAAAATGATGACTCGCCCGGTGTACTGTGTGATAAGAAGGCAGCGCACTACCAGCTAATGTTAAAGATAAGATGATAGTTATTAAGGAAGAATGAGTCACCTAATTGGTGAGCCAGCTTAACAATAGAGCAATGTCTAAAACTGGTGAATTGCAATTACAATGATGAGCCGCCAAAAACATGAAGGCGTCTTACTCTAAGTTGGAGATTGCTAAGTTTTCTGCTAAGTATGGTACTAACAAGTTTCTACCGAAGCACCTATGATTATGGATCTACAAAAAGTTCGAAAAGGAAACATATTCGCTAACCCTAAGGTGAGCACTGGAAGTAACTATTGGTCTGATCATGAGTTCTAAAGAAGAAACAGGGTTCCCAGATGCAAAAATGGTGTTATAACTAGCACCGCCGTAGTTTGGTGAAAGATTTATGGGAGATACTAGATCTAAACAAGCAATAACAGTGGGGAACGGATGAACTCCGACGAACTACAAGGAAGTAATGTGGATCTGAAGAGAGAGAGAGAGAGACAATGTATCTGGCTGCTGCAGAGGGCGGCGGAAACGCGTGACCGGGCTCCCGCGAAGACTGGATGGCGTCGTGTTTCTAGATGAGCTGGTCGGCGGTGGACGAGCTGGGGCGGCAACGGTCTAATGCAGGGGAGCTCGGTCTTGAAGAAGAAGAAGAGGCGAGGGGACGAAGTAAAAGTGAAAAGGAGGGCCCCCAGTGTGTATATATAAGGAAAAGAGATAAGGATAAATGGCAGGCGCAAAAAACGAGGGGCACAATAACTTTTGGAGCCAGAGACGCCTCGGTTTTCGGGATAAATGGATATGCATAAAGATTCGTTGTGATGTCATCATGGATTTCCTAGGATTTTCGGAGGTGACGTCATCAATGAGAAGATATGAAAAAATAACAAGTCTGGAAGTATCATAAGCCGGCATTTCATGACCCGGGGAGGATGCAGATTTAACTAGAAGACAAGCCGCCAGATTATAAGGCCGGAGATTGACATGAATAAATTCAAATCAATCTGGGGGCTAATGTTGGGGATATGACCCCACGATAGAACCCACCATATTGGGTCGGGTCATTCATATGGCGGCTGACAGCAAGACTCAAGACGAACCATGGCGCTCAGGAGCAAGACCAGCAGGGCGGCTCACAGAGTGGGTCGACTCAAGGCCCAACATCAAAAGATGGTGGCTCATGGCCCGGAGGAATAGGTCGCCTGAAGTTTCCTTTCTTAGAGAACAAGGCAAGCTAGAATCATACTAATTAAGTCACGGATCATGATACGACCCGGACTCTTGTAAGCCCAGGGCCTCGACCTGTATATAAAGGCGAGTCCCTGAGGTAGAAAGACTAAGTTACAATCAATCGATAGCTAGGTCAACCGAATCTGCTCCCTTGTAATCGATCCTCAAGCAATAAGCAGAAAGTAGGCTATTACCTCGATCGTGAGGGGCCGAACCTGGGTAAATCTGTGTCTCTCGATTCTGATCAACCCCGACAAGCTAACTGCCAGGTTGCGATGGCCACACGACTAAGTCCTCACACTAGGACATCTGCCATGACAAAACCACGACAATAATTGTACAATAGAACATACTCACCCACTTTGAATTCTCGCTTTTGGATTCTTTTTTTATGCCATCTTTTAACCTTTTCTTTAAATAATTTGGCATTTTCATAAGCCTGGGTTCTCCATTCATCTAACGAGTTAATATCAAATAATCTCTTTTCTCCGACAAGTTTAAAATCATAATTAAGCTCTTTGATTGCCCAATATGCTTTATGTTCTGACTCAAGAGGAAAATGACATGCTTTTCCATAGACCATTTTGTATGGAGACATACCCACATTATTTTTATAAGAAGTTCTATAGGCCCGTAAAGCATCCTCTAATTTCTTAGACCAATTCTCTCGAGACCTATTGACAGTCTTGTGCAAAATTAACTTTATTTCTCTATTGCTCAGTTCAACTTGACCACTAGACTGAGGGTGATAGGGAGATGCAATTCTATGATTGACATCATATTTAGCAAGCAGTTTATGGAAAGCAACATGAATAAAATGTGAACCACCATCAGTCATTAAATATCAAGGGACTCCAAACCTCGGGAAAATAACTTCTTTAAGCATTTTAATAGAAGTGTTTTGATCAGCACTACTAGTTGGAATAGCTTCTACCCACTTAGTGACATAATCAACAGCAACTAAAATATGTGTATACCCATTAGAGGATGGAAAAGGTCCGACATAATCAAAGCCCCAAACATCAAATGGTTTGATAACAAGTGAATAATTCATAGGCATTTCCTGACGTCTACCAATATTACCAATTCTTTGACATTCATCACAAGATAATACAAACTTACGAGCATCCTTGAAAAGAGTAGGCCAATAAAAACCAGATTGTAATACCTTGTGTGCAGTTTTGTCTCCCGCATGGTGTCCTCCGTAAGCCTCGGAGTGACACTTCCGTAGGATTTGTTCCTGTTCAGGCTCAGGTATACAATGCCTAATAATACCATCTACTCCTTCTTTATAAAGGTGTGGGTAGTCCCAGAAGTAATGTCTTAAATCAAAGAAAAACTTTTTCTTTTGTTGGGATGTGAAACTAGGTGGTATAAATTTAGCAAAAATATAATTAGCATAGTCTGCATACCAAGGAGTATTGTGAGAAGCATTTATGACAGCTAGTTGCTCATCAGGAAAACTATCATCAATAGGTAGTGAGTCATCAAGGATATTTTCTAACCTAGACAAGTTATCAGCTATAGGATTCTCAACTCCCTTCCTATCAGGAATATGCAAGTCAAACTCTTGTATCAAAAGAACCCACCTAATGAGTCTAGGTTTAGCATCTTTCTTTTCCATAAGGTATTTAATAGCAGCATGATCGTTGTGAACAATTACTTTAGAATCAACTATGTAAGATCTGAATTTATCACAAGAAAACACAACTGCTAGAAATTCTTTGTCAGTAGTAGCATAATTTCTTTGAGCACTGTCTAGAGTTTTACTAGCATAATGGATAACATTTAATTTCTTATCAACTCTTTGTCCTAGAACAGCACTAACATCATAATCACTAGCATCACACATAATTTCAAAAGGCAAGTTGCAATCAGGTGGTTGAACAATAGTTGCAGAGGTCAAGGCTTTCTTAAGTGTTTCAAAGGCTTCTACACAATCATCATCAAAAACAAATGGAACATCTTTTTGCAAAAGATTAGTAAGATGCCTAGAAATTTTAGAGAAGTCTTTGATAAACCTCCTATAAAAACCAGCATGACCAAGGAAACTTCTTATACCTTTAATATCTTTAGGACATGACATTTTCTCAATTGCATCGACTTTAGCTTTGTCTACTTCAATACCTCGTTCAGAAATTTTATGCCCCAAGACAATACCTTCATTCACCATAAAGTGGCACTTCTCTCCATTCAAGACAAGATTAGTTTGTTCACATCTCTGCAAAACTCGATCATGGTCGCTTAAGCAATCATCAAAAGAAGTCTCGTAAACAGAAAAAACATCCATGAAAACCTCAACAATCTTTTGATAGAAGTCAGAGAATATAGCAGTCATACATCTTTGAAAGGTAGCAGGTGCATTGCATAAACCAAAAGGCATACATCTATAAGCATAAGTTCCAAAAGGACAAGTAAAAGTAGTTTTCTCTTGACCGGATTGTGATACACGTATTTGAGAGAAACCGGAATATCCATCAAGGAAGCAAAAGTGTGTGTGCTTAGATAGTCTTTCTAACATTTGATCAATAAAAAGCAAGGGGTAATGATCTTTTCTAGTAGCTTTGCTTAATTTTCTAAAATCAATTACCATCATATAACCAGCTACAATTCTTTGTAGAATAAGCTCATTTTATCATTAGGGACAATAGTGATGCCTCCTTTCTTAGGGACACAATGAACAGGACTTACTCATGTACTATCAGCTATGGGATAAATTATTCCTGCTTCCAGAAGCTTTAATATTTCAGTTCTTACCACTTCCTTTATCTTAGGATTTAATCGTTATTGATGATTGACAACTGGTTTAGCATCAGGCTCCATATTAATCTTGTGCTTACATAGAGTGGGACTAATTCCCTTAAGATCATTGAGAGTATATCCAATAGCAGCACGGTGCTTCCTCAGAGTTTTTAATAATCTTTTCTCTTCATGCTCTGTAAGGTTAGGACTAATAATAACATGATATATGTTCTTTTCATCAAGATAAGCATATTTCAAAGTATCAGGTAATTGTTTCAATTCAAACACGGGGTCACCTTTACGTGGAGGAGGACCTCCTATAGTTTCAACAGGCAAATTGTGTTTGAGAATAGGTGGTTGATCAAAGAACAACTTATCTATTTCATTTCTTTCATGCAAGTGCATATCATTTTCATGATCCAGCAAATATTGTTCGAAAGAATCTGTAGGAGATACGGCAATAGAAGCAAGACCAATTATTTCATCTTTACTAGGCAATTATTTATCATGAGGTTGTCTACGAAACTTAGAGAAATTGAACTCGTGAGATATATCACCAAAGTTAACACTGACAGTTTCTTTAATGCAATCTATCTTAGCATTAAAATTGTTCAAGAAAGGTCTACCAAAAATAATGGGACAAAAATCATCTTGTGAAGAACCAAGAACTAAAAAATTAGTAGGGTATTTTATTTTCCCACACAAGACTTCAACATCTCTAACAATCCCAAGCGGTGAAATAGTATCTCTATTCGCAAGCTTAATAGTAACATCAATATCTTCTATTTTAGCAGGTGCAATATCATCCGTAATTTCTTGATATAGGGTAAACGGGATAGCACTAACACTAGCACCCAAATCACATAAGCCATGATAACAATGATCTCCTATTTTAACAAAGACAACAGGCATGCCAACATCAAGCTTATTCTTATCTTTAGTATCGGGTTTAGCAATTCTAGCAGCTTCACCACAGAAATAAATAACATGCCCATCAATATTATCGACCAAGAGATCTTTAACCATAGCAACATTAGGTTCAACTTTAATTTGTTCAGAGGGTCTAGGTACTCTAATATCACTTTTGTTAACCACGGTTGAAACCTTAGCATGTTCCTTTTTCCTAACAGGGAAAGGTGGTTTTTCAATATAAGCAATGGGCACAACTGGATCAACATTGTAAATGATAGTTTCATCTTTAATGATAACGGGATGCTCAATCTTTCCTTTAACAGGGGGATGATATTTAAACCATTTCTCCTTAGGGAGATCAACATGAGTAGCAAATGATTCACAAAAAGAGGCTACTATTTCAGAGTCAAGTCCATATTTAGTGCTAAGCTTGTGAAAAGCATCGGTATCCATAAAAGATTTAACACAATTGAACTTAAGTGTTATACCTGACTCATTACCTTTTTCGAGTTCCCAATCTTCAGAGTTCCGTTTAACTCTTTTCAGAACATCCCATCTGAATTCAATAGTTTTCTTCATAAAGGAGCCAGTTGAAGAAGAATAGAGCATGGTTTGATTATCATGAGAAAGCCGAGCATAAAATTTTTGTAAGATAATTTCTTTCAAGAGCTCATGATTGGGGCATGTGTACATCATGTACTTAAGCCTCCCCAAGCTTGAGCGATACTTTCGCCTTCACAAAGCCAAAAATTATATATATAATTCAATCACGATGAACTAGATGCATAAGATAAAACTTTTTATGAAATTCCAATTTCAATCGATTCCAATCCCAAGCTCCAATATCATCACATAGCCTATACCATGCCAATGCCTTTCCCCCCAAAGATAAAGGGGAAACCTTCTTCTTAACTTCATCTTTGGGTAAACTTGCAAGCTTAAATAATCCACAAACATCATCCACATAGATTAAGTGCATATCAGGATGTAGTGTTCCGTCTCCTGCTTAACGATTAGCTGGCAGTTTCTCTATCATACCCGAAGGAATCTCATAACAAATATTTTCAATAGGTGTAGTAGGTTGAGGAGCAACTCTTTGTGCTTCTGATCGAGGTGAAGATACCCCGAACAAACCCCTCAAAGTATTATTTTCCATAGTAACAAGTAACAGTAAATTTGAGCACGTAATATAATATTTTCCTTACCAGATTCCACTTACCAAAAGCGCTTCACTCCCTATCAACGGCGCCAGAAAAGAGCCTTGATAACCCAAAAATATAGGGGATCAATCGTAGTCCTTTCGATAAGTAAGAGTGTCAAACCCAACGAGGAGGAGAAGAAAATGACAAGCGGTTTTCAGCTAGGTATTTTCTGCAAGCACTGAATTTATTGGTAACAGATAGTTTGATAGCAAGATAATTTGTAACAAGTGACAAGTAACAAAAGTAGCAATAGGTGAAGCAAGTTAACCCAATGCTTTTTATAACAAAGGACAGGCCGGAACGGTCTCTTATAATAAAAAAATGTTCTTTAGGACACACGGGAATATCATCTAGTCACTTTCATCATGTTTGTTTGATTCGCGTTCGCTACTTTGATAATTTGATATGTGGGTGGACCGATGCTTGGGTGTTGTTCTTACTTAAACAAGCCTCCCACTTATGATTAACCCCTCTCGCAAGCATCTGCAACTATGAAAGAAGAATTAAGATAAATCTAACTATAGCATTAAACATATGGATCCAAATCAGCCCCTTACGGAATAGTGCATAAACTAGGGTTTAAGCTTCTGTCACTCTAGCAACCCATCATCTAATTACTACTGCACAATGCCTTCCCTTAGGCCCAAAGATGGTGAAGTGTCATGCAGTCAACGTTCACATGACACCACTAAAGGAAGCAGCAGCATACATATCATCAAAATATCAAACGAATACCAAATTCACATGATTACTTATGACATGACTTCTCACATGTCCTCAAGAATAGGGGCCCCACTACCCACCAGGGCACGCCCAGGGGGTGGGCACGCCCAGGTGCCTAGTTGGCACCTGGGTGGCCCCCTTTGGTACTTCTTTTCTCCAATAATTTTTATTTATTCCAAAATAAATCTTTGTGAAATTTCAGCTCATTTGGAGATGTGTAGAATAGGTATCTCTAACGTAGCTTTTTCAGGTCCAGAATTCCAGCTGCCGGCAATCTCCCTCTTCATGTAAACCTTGCATATTAAGAGAGAAAAGACATTAGAATTGCTCCACAAAGTGTTATAATGATTTAAAACACTATAAATAACAGTAGGAAAGCATGATGCAAAATGGACGTATCAAGAAGACGTCCAAGTGATGTCCGTGTATTTGAGTGGATTTCTAGTCGTGCGCATCTGAATGCGCTAGTGGTCCAGGGACCTTCTAATGATGGTGTGGGACCCTAGGTGGGCCTTAGATGTCAGGTCCTTGACCCTACCAGTCCCATCAAATAGACTTTGTTAAAACTAATGATGCCTTGAAAATTGCTCTTGAGAATAAAGAACCCTTAAGGTTAAAAATGAGAAGCTCCTAGTTTATCAGACGAGACTTGTTGAGGAATATGTGCTCCTTGTGACTAGTTTCAAGGTTGTTAAAGGTGACCTCATTACCCTCACCGAGTCTTATGCTCAACTTAAAGCTACTACCGTTAAGGCTCTTACTTCTGTCCCTGATATTAATTTGAGTGATGAATCTTGTGCTGCTAACTTTGCTCAAGATTGCACCTCACTCCAAGAGGAAAATAAGAAGTTGAAAGCCCAAATAGAGAAAAGGCTTGTGTCGTGCAATCAAGGGGAGAAAAACCTCAATGACCTCTTGAGCATCCAAAAGAAGTGTGTTGCCAAAGAGGGAATTGGGTTTGACCTCTCTTCCAAGAAGAAGAGCAAAAACAACAAGATTGGTCCAACTACTCCTGCTCAACAAGAGGTAGTATCTATGCAAGAAGGGCACAAGGAGAAGGATAAGGAAAAAAGGGGAAAGTTAAGAATGATAATGTCACTAGGGACAAAGCCATTCCCAAAGAGTTTTCCGGCAAGAACCATCCATGTTATGCCCTCATGAGAGGAAATGATGGATATACTTTTGCTAAATTTGTTAGCACTAACTATGATGATTATGCTTGGACTATTTAGATTCCTAAGACGCTCGTTACTAACTCTCTAGGACCCATTGCAAAATGGGGACCTAAAACCAAAGCTTGATTCACGTAGGACTATACCTCTGATGGAACATAATGTGTGATTGATAGTGGATGCACCAATCATATGACCGAAGAGAGGAAGATGCTTATGGAGTTCGTTGATTCACTCAAGGCCTCCTTAATCATTTCCTTTGGTGAAAATAGCAAGGGCAAGGTACTAGGATAGGGCAAGGTGGTAATCTATAGTGACTCGTCACTTACGAATGTCATGCTTGTTCAATCCCTTCACTACAGTTTACTTTCAAGTTTCAACTATTCAATTGGCATGTGCCAATTATGATTTACATTTCAGTGAATTCCATGTGACCATCTTTAAGAGGAGCAATCTCAAAGTGGTCGTTGTTGGGCATGTTGAAGTCAACCTTTACGTGGTTGATTTCTCAAAAGAGGAAACCCATCTTGCAACATGCCTAATGGCCAAGGCCGACATGGGGTGGCTTTGGCACCGACGACTAGCTCACGTTGGCATGAGAAATTTACACGCTCTCCTAAGGAGGGGCACATCCTTCGACTAACCAATGTGTGTTTTGCCAAAGATCGTCCTTATAGTACTTGCATTGCTGGAAAGCTACATGAAAAAAGAACATAAGGTGAAAGCTATCATTAACACGACAAGGCCCCTTGAGCTCCTTCACTTGGATCTCTTTGGACCTCCATCTTATGATAGCATGGGAGGGAGGAGGTGTTGCCTTGTCATTGTCGATGATTGCACAAGATATACATGGGTGTTATTTCTGAAGACAAAAGATAGATACCTTCATCTACTTTGCCAAATAAACTCAACGTCAACATGGTTGCGAGATCAAGGCAATTCGAAGTGACAACGGCATCGAGTTCAAGAATTATACGATGGATGAGTTCTTGAGTGATGAGGGGATCAATCATCAATATGCCGCGGTGTATACTCCCTGGCAAAATGGTGTTGCAGAGAGGAAGAAACAGACTCATATAGAGATGGTTAGGACCATGCTTGATGACTATAAATCTCCATGTAAGTTTTGGGCTGAAGCCATCAACACCGCGTGTCATTCTACAAACCAGATTTATCTCCGCAAGCTCAAGAACAAGACCCCATATGAACTCCTAATCGTGAGAAAATCCTAACATCAAATGCTTTTGAGTTTTCGGTTGTAAGTGTTTCATTCTAAACAAGAAATCCCGGTTAGCTAAGTTTGAGCCTAAAACTTATGAGGGCGTATTTGTTTAATATGCATCAAATTCTCATGCTTACCGTGTTCTCAATAAATCTACTGGATGCATTGAGGAAATGGTAAATGTGGAGTTTGATGAAGATAATGACTCCCGTGCAGAGCAAATTGTTCCTAGTGTTGTGGGTAATGAGGCTCGTTCTATAAGGACTACGAGGTTAGGCCACATTCATCCACAAGGAACACCCCAAGTCCAAGTAGAAGAAGAAGAAGTAAGATCCCCTCTTGTAGATTCTTCACAAGGGAAGTCGTCACCTACACCACAAGTACAAGATGCTATGGGAGATCATGAACCTATCCAAGAACAAGAACAAATCCCTCATGTTCCTGATCGAGATCAAGGGCAAGCTCATCCAAGTGGTGATGTACCAAACATTGATGCCCAAGATCAATATCAAGTTCAAGCTCAAGCGTCTCCTACATGATCACATCCTAGTGAAAAACTGTTTGAGATGAAGAAGCGAAAGGTGGCTTGATACGTCTCCAACGTATCTATACTTTTTTTATTGTTTCATGCTATTATATTACCAATTTTGTATGCTCTATATGCAATTCTATATCATTTTTGGAAACTAATCTATTAACCTAGAGCCCAGTGTCAGTTTCTGTTTTTGCCTATTTTATTGTTTCGCAAAAAACGGTAGCAAACGAAGTCCAAACGCGATGAAACTTTATGGTGATTTTTTCTGGACCAGAAGGGACCCTGAAAGCTTCAGGAGGAGGCCAGAAGATATACGAGAGAGCCACAAACTCACATGGCGCGCCCCTAGGGGGCGCCGCTTGAGCTTGTGGGCCCCTCGTAGGTCCGTTTGACCTAATTCCAACTCCATAAATTCCCTAAATTCCAGAAACCACTAGAGCGAGACCCGAAACAATTATTCTGCAAGCCTCTGTTCTTCTGTTATCCCATCTGGAGGCCTCCACCGGTACTCTGCCAAAAGGGGAATCGATCATGGAGGGCTTCTACATCAACCTTGCTGCACCTTCGATGATGTGGGAGTAGTTCCTCACAAACCTACGGGTCCATAGTGATTAGCTAGATGACTCTCTCTCTCTTTTTTTGATCTTCAATACAATCTTCTCCTCGGAGTTATATTCGATGTAATCTTCTTTTGCGGTGTGTTTGTTAGGATTCGATGAATTGTGGGTTTATGATCAGATTATTCATTGAAAGTAATTGAGTTATATTCTGAATTTTATTATGTGTAATTGTTATAGCTATGTAATGCTTTCCGATCTATGAGTTTTTTTTGGCCAAGTTGATGATTAGATCTTCAATGGAAGTGTTGCATAGTAGTAGATTCAATCTTGCGGTGTCCTCATCTCGTGATAGAAAGGGGTAGCAAGACACGTACTTTTATTGTTGCTACTAAGGGTACAACGACGGGGTTCGATCATATTGATTGGTCTTATTTTTTCTACATTATGTCATCATGCTCCAAACATTACTCTGTTTGTTATAAACTTAATACCTAGAGAGGCAAGCATAAAAGCGTTCTCGAAGAGGAGTAATAGTAGCAGATGCAGATGGATGTTGGTCTACTTATCACGGATGTAATACCTATGTACTGATCATGCCATAAATAACATCATAACTATGCGGGTTTTTTTATCAATCGACTAACAACAATTTGTTTACCCACCATATGCTATGTTCTTGAGAGAGATGCTTCCAGTGAAAACTATGGCTCCGCGAGGGTTGCGCAATCCGCGTCTCCCCCACAGAGTCCCATGTCCCTACAGGTTGCTGCTCCCCCACGTGGGCAGCCGTGGGTGCTTGTGCCCGCCCCGCCAGTCGGACGCGCACGCCGGAATTGGAGGCGCGCCGCCCGCCGCGAGAGGTTGCGGGCAAGGGAGAGAGATGCGGCGAAAAAATCTATGCGCCACAGCGCGAAGCCTGACATGGACGAGCGGCTCCTTACTTGGGTCTACCACCGGTCGCTTACGACAACGGAGACAGACGCTCGGCGGCTCCGTCGGAAGAAGCCAATGCGCTTCGGATTGCCATTGAGCAGTCCGAGCGCGAGGTGGCGGAGATGGCACAGCTGGCGAAGCTCAAGCAGTAGAAGGACAGGGTTGTCCGGCGGCCAAAGGGCTCATCATCCTCTCCAACTCCTCCTTCGATGACGACAACGACTACGACGCCTCGGATGACCCTCCACCAGCCGTCGACGCCTACAACTGCGCCGGGGACCGGAAGGGGAAAGTACCGGCGAGTAAGTGGTGAAGATCCACCTTCTTCACTTTAATTTTAAGTTTTTAGATGTAGTTTAAACTTGTCCGTCGTATTATGTGCATTATGTGAACTTTGGTGATTTTTGAAGATCCGATTGTGATCTTTTGGTGAACTGGTTATGCATTCATATGTTCGTTTCTATGCCCGCTAATGATCCACATTGTTTTTATCAACATTGCATGGTTTAATATGGATATAAAGAATCGGATATAAGACACATGGATGTAAACTACACTATTTGAAAAGTGACCGGTCAGTACCCGTGAATACGCCCGGACGTTTCAAGACCGAATTTGTCATGTCCGGCTGTAGATGCTCTAATGAGCCTGAAGTTGTACACGTCAAAATGCCGACGAGGGAAAGCACTCAAAGGCGCAAACATTTTTTCCAGTGGAAACCAAAAATTAGCAGATTCTTTATGTCTATGCTGGCAGACTGCAGATTCTCTCCGGCGTAGTAGCAGTAGTGAGTCATGGATGGTTCGTCGGGTCTCCCAGTTGTCTCGCACCGATGGAGGAAGCCGCGAGACGCTGTGCCGCCTGTCCGAGCGCGGGACACGTGATGCACTTGCCAAGGAAAAAGACACCGCCATGATGTTCGTGTCCGCGCACCGCCGCGCGAGCCAAGGGATGCAATACGCTTGTCTTGGGGCTAGCCTCGGGTGGAACACAAACGCATGGGCGTGGGCGAGAGAGAGCGCGCACTGCAAAAAACACGAACTCCAGACGGATCGCTACGCTACGTGTTCGTGAGTACTACGACTACAGTGGTGGCTCCAGTTGTCATACTACTGGGGTTTTTTTTTTTTTTGCGAGGTGTCATACTACTGGTTTTGTGGTACCCAGCTGTGAGTACGACGGGGCGTTGCTAAGAACCGAACGGTTCGTTCCTATCCCCTTGCTACAGGGGATCAGGAGGCGAAAAGCAAGGCGACCACTGCGTCTGAGTTCCGCCGGCCAGATCTTCGCTTCTTCTTTCTTCGGGCGACCTCGTCGTCGTCGGGAGAAAGGGAGGCGACGGTCTGGCCGGGCGGCCGCTGTACAGGAGAGTAGTTTATATAGGTCTAGCTGTAGATTTTCGGGCTGTTTTCTCCATCTCGTCGCCGGTGATGGAGGCGGCCATGAATAAGGTTTGCTCTGGTCTTTCCCTTCTCGCTTCGCTCCTTTCGTCGATGGCGGCAGCGGCGGCGGTGGTAAGGCTGGGAGCTGTGTGCTGCTCGTCCTCCCTCGGGGGTGACGAGAGTTGGATGGCGAGGGCGTGGCTGTCCAGGCGAGGGCGGCGACCACGTCTGCCTTTTGGTGTGCAGAGTCGGCGTGACGGCGGCGGCGACTTCGCGGCTGGTTTTGTTCTCCAGCTCCGCCGTCGTGGTGGTGTACGCTCCGGCGCTGCTATGGAGCTGCGGAGATGCTGTACAGGAGCTGAGCCGGCGTGCGGCGTCTGCTATGGCGTCGATGGCGGCGGTCTCCAGAAGCTGGCCAAACCGACGCTGGGTTTGAGGACGCAGGTGGGCGGTGCCGGTGTTTTGCGTCGACGGCGTCGAATGCATCAGGCGGTGCTGCGGTCCGGAAAGCTCGGGGTTCATCCCCGGCCGATGTGCCACAGGGAGAGGTGCCTCGTCGTTCGCGGCGAGGAGTTCAAGAGGTCCAAAAAGCAGCTTGGCTGCGAGGAAGCTTTTTCGGATCTGAGCGTTGTGGTGACTCGTCGTCTTCTCCGCTGGAGTCTCCGGAGACGGTGGTTGCAGGCGGCGTTGCTTGTCTTCTTGCTCAGGGATCTCCAGGGGGCTTTGTGCGTTTCTTTGTTTTTGGAGGTCTTTTGTGCAAAGTGTCGGGGCAGTTGCTGTTTCTGGGTGTTGCGTGTATTGTAGCATGGCTTGGTTTATGAATGACACGTGGTTGCCTCTCAAAAAAAAAAGCTGTGAGTACGACACTTCGAGTGAGCCAGCCGCCATGCGATGCTGCCAGATATCTTCCACTCTTTTTTTGACATCATCGACTTGGCATAATGGTAGCTTAGAGACGCGCCGACCCATTTTGTCCACAAGCGTTCGTTTGGGTTGGACGTGGACAGAAAAATCGGAAATCGGTCCACGCGTCGGCTCAAATGGACGCGCGTCCGCTTTTCGTCCGTCTGCCGACCCATTTTCAACATAATTTTGAGTCTCGTTTGCGTCGGCGCGGACATGAAACGGACGCGCGTGCGCCCGTCTACTCCTTCCCTGGTCCGCTAGTCAGTGGCACATTGGCTAACCCCTCCCACCCTATATCGACAGCAAACCCTCGTCCGCCTCCGCCGCGTCACCGTCGCCGCCCATTTGCGGTGCCTCTGTCAGCAGCCGGTGCCGACACACCTCCCCCGACGCCGCCACCTCCCACGTCAACGCCACCACCATCTCGCCGCCGTGGTACCAAAGCTTCCCACCCCCATCTCCCGACGCCGCCGCGAGCAGGAACCGCCTCACCGCCCCCGGTCAGCTCCTTCATCCTGACGCCGGCACCCTCGTCGGACAACGGCACGGTCGTCGGACGCCTATAGGCCAGCCACCTGGTCCAAGGGAGGCGCGCGTCTCTTCGCCGGCCAGCTCCTTCCTCGACGCCCGCAATCTGTTCGACGGTTTGCCAAGGTACAAAATGGACTCCGCCGACGAGTTCTTTTTCCACAATTTCCTTTGCGACTTCGACAATTGCTCGTTCGATGATAAGGAGGAAATCTTGGCTGCCGTGTTGGTCCATCACCACCTTAATAGCCAGCGGCCGTTGTTTCGTGGCTCGATCGCGGAGCACCTTCCGGCGTTGAATCACAGCCGAGAGAGCGGCCATTTCCTTCTTTGGAATGACTACTTTGACACAACCAACTAGGAAGCCCCTATTTCCGTATGAGTAGGAATCTTTTCAACCGTATTAGAGAGGGGGTGGTCAGATACGATAACTATTTCGAGTGCAAAGAGGATGCCCTTGGAAAGATTGGCTTCTCATCTTATCAGAAATGCACTGCAGCCATCCGGATGCTTGCATACGGAGTGCCCGGTGATCTCATTGATGAGTACGTCCGTATGAGCGAGTCTACATGCCTAGACTCCATGTACAAGTTCTGCAAGGCTATGGTTGCTGTGTTTGGCCCTGAGTACTTGAGAGAGCCGACTCCTCAAGATATAGCCCGCTTGTTGGCGATGAATGCCAGCAGGGGCTTCCTAGGAATGCTTGGCAGCATAGACTGCATGCACTGGGAGAGGAAGGACTGCCCTTCTGCTTGGCAAGGGCAGTATAAGGGCCATGTCAGAGCTTGCATTGTCATACTTGAGGCCGTGGCCTCACAAGATCTCTGGATCTGGCACTCTTTCTTCGGCATGGACGGATCACACAATGATATCAACGTGCTTCAACGCTCGCCGGTGTTTGCAAGGCTTGCCGAAGGCAACAGCCCACCGGTGAATGTTACCATCAACAGCCACAACTACGACAAAGGATACTACCTAGGTGACGATATCTATCCTCAGTGGATCACTATTATGAAGACAATCCCCAACCCTGTTGGAGAGAAGAGGAAAAGATTTGCCCAAGAGCAAGAGAGTGCTAGGAAGGACGTTGGTGTTTTGCAATCTCGATGGGGCATCATTCGGTATCCTGCTAGGACTTGAAGCACTAAGAATTTGTGGGAGGTGATGACAGCTTGTGTGATCATGCACAATATGATCGTAGAAGATGAGCGTCCGGAACGTATTTACGATCAATGGTTTCAGTTTCAGGGTGAGAATGTTGTGCCTGAGCATGGAGGAGCGGCAACATTTGAACAGTTCACCCAATTTCATTATGAAATGTGTGATTGGGAAACTCACATGCAGCTGCAAAATGATTTGGTTGAGCATACGTGGGCTCATGTTGGCAACCAATATATGCATTTTTTTTTCACATGTAGTTGAGACAATTTAATTTTTATTCGGTTTGTAAAATTATGCTTAATTTATTTGATTTTGAAACTATGATTTATTTGGTTGTGAAACTATGCTATTTTTTACATGTTTGCTTGTGATGAAAATGCAAAATGATGGCATATTTGTTGAAAAAGGGCGGCCAGCCGGTCACGCCGGCAAATATGAGTCGCCATGTTGAGCGTACTGTCGATCCAAATCAAAAAAGGACGGACGCTGAGCGGGCAGCCAACCCAAATAGACAAAAAAGGACAAAAGCGTCGTCCGTTTGGGCCCGCGTGTTGGAGTTGCTTTTATGGTGCCGAAAGCAAAACCCACGTCGCATGCATTCTTGTTTTTTTTCTATCTACGCTACTATTAAAAGCGAACTGAAGTTTTTCTACAGCCACCAAAAGCAAGTGTACACGGAATAATAACCAGAAGCCTCGGATCTAATCTATCCCACGAAATCCAACAGTCTATATTTCTTAGATCATCTGTCATCTAAACAGACGGCGCAGATTCAATGTTCTGCCGGCAGACTCCCTAGTGCAAGTCCTACTAGAGCCCCCGACTCCCCAAATCGCGGAACAAATATCAAAACCGTCCCGCTAAAAAGATATCTACGTCTGCGCAATGTGCGCATCCATCAACGCCGGGTCACACGATGCCAGCATCAGATGAGGACGATCCCGACCACCACGACCGCTGCGGATGTGCCCGCAGCCGGCGTCGTTCTGAGCGAGCCGTCGGAGAGCGTCGCGGGACCAGGCAAGGTGGCTTCCCGAAGGCGAGATCGGGATGATAAGGCGGCTCGACACGCGGGGGCACGAGCGCATCCCTCGTGGCTGCGCCACTCGAGCCCCGCGCCGCCTCCTCCGCCGCCAGCTCTAGCTCCGGTTGCCCCTCTGCCCATCGCGCAGACGCCGTCGCCGACGGCTCCCCTGCCCGCTCAGTGCTCCAGGAGCTTGGCCCGCGCCCCGGCCACGGGATCATCGACTCCTCTCGCGCCCTCATCAAATCACCAAGGAGGACCTCGAGAAGCGATGCGTGGCAGTGCAGGCATGCAGGTGGAGGAGAACCGTGACCCGTACGAGGCGCTTCTGCATGAGGTGGAGGTTGAGGCTCGAGATTGTATACCAGGCACAGATGGAGGGACCTGTACGAGGAAGAGGAGAAGGATGAATAGGAAGCTGACGTACCTGTCCGAGGTGTTGAGAAGGATGCAGCGGCTCAGCCGGCGTGCCCAACTTCTCATACAAGCAGCTCCAGGTGAGAAACTTTAAATTTGCCATCTCATATGTTCAGATCTGTTTATCAAGGATTAGGCATTGTTGTCCCACATCATCAAATAAAATAAAGCCCCATCATTGTATTGTTTGTTTGTTTTTATCTCTTGTTGTTTTTTATGTTTGTCACCAACGGCGCCCAGCCCAGAAGGGCGGGAGCTTCTTCGACTGGCCGGCCCAGTGCCAAACTGACAACGACCGGTCAGGTGTAAAAATGCCAACAAAATGGAAAATCTATATTGTTGCATGCACACTTGATCCATCCCGTGCTACAGGATAGCGACACTGTTCAGTACAGAGCGCTACAGCACCATGCTTTTTTGGTTAGTGCGGGAGCTACACCCACCCCGATGGCAATACTATTTTTTTTATTTGCATCAAGGACAACCCACTCTGTCTCGAGAACAATGGCCACAATAATTATCCGACAACTACTGTTCTTTTTGCAAGTAACGTTAAGATATGTCACATAAGCATGATCACTTGACACAAGTAAGTTGTTAATAACATGATAACTAGTTGTAGTGATAAAACAGTAGTGCGTAATCTAAAATAATGGTAGCGCGTAACTGAATATTACTGAAAAACTCCAAACAATTTTTCAAGTTTCGAACACTTTTTCAAAATGTCGAAATTTTTTGTTACATGTGAGCAATTTAAAAAAATTCTAAACATTGTTTAAGGCTGTGAAGAAGTTTTAAATATTCCAAAAAAAGAATTAATTTGTAAAAAAAACTTGAAACGTGAACATATTTTGAAATTCGGAGCAATGTTTTAAAACACGAACACTTTTAAAATTGTAGAATATTTTTTAAAATGTGTACATTTTTTGAATTGGTGAACACGATTTTAGAAAAAGCATACTTTTAAAAATTCCAGAACATTTTTTAAATTGGTGAAGAAACTAGCCTTATATACCAAAGGATAAAACTCAAAAGGGTGTATCTCATTTGTATGCAACTATGAGATTTCGAAGAAAGGTGGGGAACTAGCTCAACGCGCTGGGAACCAAAAATCATATAAATGGTGTTTTTTTTTCAAAAACAAAGAAAACTTGGGTCGCTCCGACTCAATTGCATATCTTAAAAAAAACAAAATGGGTCGAAGATGGGACTACAACTGGGACATTTCAAAAATGGGTTAGGCCCAAAAAAAGAAAAAAGAAACAACGTTGAGCAGCTAAAAAGAGCCAAAAAAGGTGGACAAGTAACTATCATTGTCGGGGCTCACATTTTGCGTATTTAAGATGGAATTGTATCTTGCATAAAAATTGGTCGCTCACACCAGTTATAGGTTGATGTGAACTTGTAATTGCAACAAAAAAAACATGGGGCCCAATTGCAAGTCGGTGGTGGACTTGCAAATTGGGCTAAAAATAAAAAATGATGACCTACACACAAAAACGAGGGTGAGCTTATACTAAGGCAACAAAAAATGTAAAAAGAAGTCCCGATTGCAAGTAGAGGGTGGGCTACCAACAAGGATAGGAGAACAAAAAAAGGGGTGGTGCTAGTTGTAAGCCGAGGGCGCACTTGCAAACTGATGCGGCAACAAAAATTCGACCCCATTTGCGAGCAAATGGTGGACTTGCAACTGGGATCAAAACAAACTATGAGCCTAGTCGCGAGCCAAAATGGTCTTGCAACTTGAAAAACTACAAAAAGAAACTACGATACCAGTGGCGAGTCGAGGATGGACTTGCAACTGGGACAAATACGAGCCTAGTTGCGAGTTAATGACAGACTTGCAACTAGGGTACAGACTACAGTCACAGTTGCGAGTCGAGGATGGACTTGCAATTGGGATAAAAAACAAAGTACGAGCCTAGTTGCTAGTCGAGAGTGGACTTGAAAGTAGGACAACCACACAAAACTACCATACTAGTTGCGAGTCGAGGGTGGACTTGTAACTGGGAGATATACGAAACCACATGCCTAGTGCGAGTCAAGGGTGGACTTGCAACTGGGATGTCACAACCTACGATCCTAGAAGATACTAGGACAAAAAAAACCTATTTGCGAGTTGATGGTGGAATTACAACCGAGGCAAAAAAAAAAACAGGCTCAGTTGTGAGTCAAAAGATGGACTTGCAAAGTAGGGAAAAAGGTTCAAAGCGACCATGGCAATGGTGGACTTGCAATTGACATGAAAAGGTCGAGCTTCAGTTGTGAGTCGATGATGGACTTGCAATTGAGACTAAAAAGATCAGGCCCCAGTTGCGAGTCGAGGATGTGTCTTCCACTTCTACAACGCAAACCAGATAAAAGTGGGCACAGGTGCGCAAGCAAAAAAAATCCAACAAAAGTGAAGCCAAACAAAACAACAGAAGGATGTGCGACAAAAAACTAGCAACCAGCCAACGGGGATCAAGTGCCTGCATAAAAATTACAGATGTTAAATCGAACAACGACAAACTTAGATGACTATAAAAAAATATTTATGAATTTAGAAGGTATTACTATTCATAAACAAAAAGAATCCAAATTTTATAAAAATATTCATAAAAAACTTATTCATGAATTAAAAAAGACAAAAACAAAAAAGAAAGGAAATAAAATAAAAATTGGATACGAAAGGAAAAAAACAAAGGAAAAAACAAGATACAGATAATATAGAAAAGAAAAAACTGAAAAGAAAAAAGAGTTGGTAATATTTTTTGGTAGCTTAAATTGGTAATCTTTTTACAAAGAAAACAACAATGCACCAGTCGATCTGTTGTCACGTTCACACGCTCCAAATAAAATGAAAAAAGAGAGAAAAATAACGTCGTTTTCCCAGTGTTCCCTTGACAAAAAGGGCTGCTGGACGACGTCCCTCGCAGCAGGCTAGCTGCATTGCTGCATGAATCAACTGGATCGGGCCGGCAAAAAAAAGAAAGAAAAGCGGGTTGTCAAAGAGAAGGAAGCGCACGACAGAAAACAAAGCAAGATTAAGATTTGCACGAGATTTATAGCATCTACATCTAACGGTCCTGAACTTAGATGTGAGATAACTATTTCGCATCTAGATGTGAAATAGCAAATCTGATTCTAAAAAGTGCTCGGGCATGTATTATTTTTAAATATTCATCATGTATTTAAAAAAAGTGTTCAATGTATGTCAAAACTTGTTCCACATATATAGAGAAAAATATACAGTGTGTATTGCAAAAGTGGACATGTATTTGCCAACAAAATACAACTATATAGGAGTATTGGGTTGGGAACGAGTTGCGTGCCGAGAGTGGACATGCAACTATGTCTAGCATGAGTTGCATGTTTGGCTTGGACATGTAAGTGGGTCGGGTGGGTTTACATGTTGGGGTTGGACAGGGAACTAGATAAGGGTCGGGGCAAGTTGAATGTTGAAAAACAAAAGAACAAGCCTAGTTGCGAGTCAAAGAGTGGACTTAGGAGAACTACGAGCTAAGTTGCAAGTTGAGGATGGACTTACAATTAGGATAACTACAATCTATGAGATGAGTTGTCAGTCAAGGGTCGACTTGCAACTGAGAAAAAAAACTATGATCCCAATTGCAAGTCAATGATGGACTTGCAATTAGGATGAAAGACAATAACCCAGGCCTACTTGCAAGTCAAGTGTGGGATTCCAACTAGGATAAAACAAACTATGAGCCTAGTTGCGAGTCGAGGGTGGACTTGTAACTGAGACAGGTATATAAAACTATGATACGAGTTACGAGTTGAGGATGGACTTGCAACTGAGATGAAAAATCAAACACATACCAGCCGCGAGTCAAGGGTGGACTTGCAAGTGGGGACAACAACAAAACTATGGGCCCTGTTGTGAGTCGAGGGTGGACTTCCAACTTGGACAACAACAAACTACGATCTGAGCTGCGAGTCGAGGATGGACTTGCAATTAAGACAACTATGAAACAATGAACCCAGTTGCGAGTCAAGGGTCGACTTGCAACTGGGATGAAACAAGCTACTATCCCAATTGCGAGTCAAGGGTAGAGTTGCAACTGGGATGAAAAACCAAACACATGCCTAGTTGCGAGTCAAGGTTGGGCTTGCAACCGAGAGAACTATGAGCCCCATTGCGAGTTAAAGATGAACTTGCAACTTGGACAACTACAAAACTACGAGCCCAGTTGCGAGTCAAGGGTCGACTTGCAACTGGGATGAAACAAACTTCATCCCAATTGCGAGTCAATGGTGGACATGGAACTGGGATGTAAAACAAAATACAAGCCCAGTTGCAAAGTGAAGGGTCGACTTGTAACTGGGATGAAACAAATTACAATCACTGTTGTGAGTCAATGGTGGACTTGCAACTTGGGTGGAAGACAAAACACAGGCCGAGTTGCGAGTCAATGGTGGGCTTGCAACTGGGATAAAATAAATAACATGCCTAGTTGCGAGTCGAGGGTGACTTGTAACTGATACAGGTGTATAAAATTATGATACGGGCTGCGAGTTGAGGGTGGACTTGCAACTAAGATGAAAATAAAACACATCCCAGTTGCGAGTCGAACAACAACAACAAAGTTGCAGGTCGAGGGTTGACTTGCAACCCTCGACCTGCAACTAGGGCAACAACAAACTATGATCGTAGTTGCGAGTCGAGGATGGACTTGCATTTAAGAAAACTACGAAACAATGAGCCCAATTGCGAGTCAAGGGTCGACTTGCAACTGAGATGAAACAAACTACGGTCTCAATTGCGAGTCAAGGGTGGACTTACAACTGGGAAGAAAAAAAATACATGCCTAGTTGCGAGTTGAGGGTGGGCTTGCAACTGAGATAACTATGAGCCCGGTCGTGAGTCAGAGGTGGACTTGCAACTGGGACAACTACGAAACTACGAGCCCAGTTGCGAGTCAAAGGTCCGAGTTGCAAGTGGGATGAAATAAACTGTGGGCCCAATTGCAAGTCAAGGGTGAACTTGCAACTGTGATGAGAAAACACACAGGATCCAGTTGCGAGTCGAGTGGTGGGCTTGCAACTCAGACAACTACGAGCCCAGTTGTTAGTCCAGGGTGGACTTGCAAGTAGGATAACTACGAAACAATGAGACCAGTTGCGAGTCGAGTGTGGACTTGCAACTATGGTGAAAAACAAAACACATGCTCATTTACGGGTCGATGGTGAGCCTGCAAGTGGGACAACTATGAGCCCATTTGCGAGTCGAGGATGGATTTGCAACTGGGACAACTACGAAACTACGAGCCGATTTACGAGTCAAGGGTCGACTTGCAACTAGGATGTAACAAACTACACACCGTGTTGCGAGTCAAGGGTGGACCTGCAATAGGCATGCAAAAAAAAGCATATCAAGTTGCGAGTCAAGGTGGGCTTGCAACTTGGATGAAATAAACAATGGGCCTAACTGTGAGTAAAGGGGAGCTTGCAAGTGGGACAACTACGAAACTACGAGCCCAATTGTGAGTCAAGTACGGACTTGCAATTAGGATGAAACAAATTACGATCCTAGTTATGAGTCAAGGGCGGACTTGCAACTTGAATTACTACAGAAAACTACAATACCATTTTCAAAATGAACTGGAAAGCGAAAGACTGCTATAGAGCTCCCTTTTTCAGGTACCTTCCAATTGTACGTCACTATAGAAACAACACACCAAAATGGGCTACCAGCACGCCGTGATAATGGGCCGATAAAAGAAAAGGCAAACAGACGAACAAAAGAATGCACGACAACCAAACAACGACTAGCGGGTGGGGGGTTCGAGCGGTTGCACAAAAGGTATATAAACTAAATTGAACGGTGACAAGCATAGATGAGACATGGTTAAAAATCATCTAATTTAGCAATCCTGTACAAAAAATATGCACGAATTTAGAAGGTATTCACAAAAACAATTTTTTCCCCAAAATTTATAAAAATATTCACAAAAGTTATATTCATGAATTTGAAAAAAGGAAAAAATAAAAGACAAAATGAAAAAGAAAGAACAAAATAAAAAACAAACAGAAAGAACAAAATAAACAAAAGGAAAACTGGACAAAGTTGCGAGGTAGGTTGACATTTACAGTTGTGTGTCTAACGACAGACATGCAACTGAACTTCGACAAACACTTTTATCCATTCCACATGAAGTTGTGGTCATGTTAAAGATGTGTTGTTGCATAGTTGTGTGTCTAGTAGAAGACATGAATCTACCCTCTAAACAAATTATTTATGTTCCCTAATTTGCAGTTGCGTTGAAAATGTGCAGTTGTGGAGCGAGGACAATACTTACAATTGCATGTTTGATGATGGACATGCAACTCACAACGACAAAACAATTCATATATTTTTTTAATGCATGAAATTAAACACAAAAGGTAAAAAGAAAAAGAAAAGGGAAATGAAATAAGAAATCAAGAAAAAAAGGAAATATCAAAAGAGACTAAGTAACTACTAGCAAACAAAAAAAGCAAATCAAACTCTAGGAAAACAAGTTGTCTAAAAAACAGGAACACAAGTTTTTCAGATTCCAATACACATACAGGACTATTACTTCCAATTTGAAACTACAAAAATTCAGAAAAGTGTTACCGTAAAGATATAAAAAAGGACACATTAAATGTAAAAAATGTTTGCAAGAGTGAAAAAAAATGATAGAGACAAAAATAATTTTTCCACTGCAGATTTTGTGCCACGGAAAAACAAACATCGCTCCATAAAAACACAGACAATCAAGCCAATATAAAAATATTTTATTTGCAGCCCAATAAAACACAAATAACCAGTGCAGGAAAAACGAACAAACAATTTTAGCTATTCAAAAATCCGTAGTGGTGCAACCCAACCGACCAGACCAATGTGAAAGGAAAAGTAAGAGAGGCGCGCTTGCGGGCGTACTCATGGACCTGGCCAAATATAAAAACGATTTATTTCAGCCCGATAAAGAACAGACAACCAGGCATGCGACAGGAAAAACTAGCAACGCCTAGGAAAATAAATACAGACTTACGTGGGCTACTGCTCCTCACTACGAATCTTCTAGCACTTGATCGTATGGTTGAGGGGTTAGATGTGAAGTAAGTATATTACATCTAGGTACGAAAATAGCAATTCCGTACTAAAAATATCAAGAACTGAAAAATAATAAAAAGTGAAGAGAAGATGAACAACAAAAAAGAAAAAGGAAAGAAAAAGAAAAAACTGTTTTTTACACATTCAGGACTGAGCACAAACAGAAAAAGAGAAAAACGAAGAAGGGAAAAATAAAAAGAAAGAAAGAAAGGAAAAACAGCCCACAAAAGATGCACAGCAAAGCGGACGAAAAGAAGATAAATGGGCCACGTTCCCCACGTGACGACATATACAGGACGCGCGACCACTAGCGATGCAACAGAATTGGGGACATGATCAAGTTTGCGCGAGATTTAAAGCACAAACAATCTAACGGTTGAAGACTTAGATGTGAGATAAGTATCTCACATCTAGATGTGAAATAGCAATCCCGTTAACCTTATAGTTCTTGCATTCCCCAAAAGCAATTGCTTGATTGCATTTTCTTGCTTGACCTTACTGTTTCTGATCTTTGATGTTACTGAAGAGCAGCAGCTCATGATTGAAAAGACCGCTCCTGGACAGTTACCATTAAAGAAACAGTTGGACACTTTCGATATGAACATTGTGCAGCTCCCAAGATCGATAAGAAGTATTCATCCTTCTTCCATGACCAATCATGTTGCTACCACTATAATACTATTCCATAAAGCAATTTGCTGAAGAAATGTTGTGTTATGCAGGAAGTATGCTCTCCTTTTTTACCAAGCAGATAGTGTACTCTAAATTCATATTTATGTCATGCAAATCCGGAATAGGTGTCGCTTCGGCATGCAAGAAAGCGCCGCCACTGATCCTGGAAGCATTGCGGCCATCGGTTCTTGCATTCATTCAGGTCGATTAGCACGAGAATCATTTGTGCCAAGAAAATGCAAAAAAAAAAATCATTAGCACCTTCTGATGACTAGCACTGCATAGATTAATTTGATGCATGCCTACCATCACATGACAGAATCCTGGGATGATGCGCCAGTTATCTCGCCGCTGTCCATGCATATCACGCATCCAAGTGTGACCCGCCGTCACCTGGTCGCTGCAGCGAATGGAAAATCGGGTACTTTGCAACCTGAACTTTTGCAACCGTGTATCCCATATGTGCTGGCTCTGGATTTGAAACTTCGATTAATTTACATCAACTTCTTCTTTGTTAATTACATCACCATCCAAAATTGGTTTCTTTTTAATTCAAGTTCACTTGTAAGACGTGGGAAACAGTGTGACTCACTGACATTTTTACTTTCTTAATTTCATCGCCATCCAAAATGGAGGTTCCGAAATTACATGCATACTCTGCAATCTGACATACATTTTGAGTTTACAGATTTGAGGTGGGAAAACCAAAATGCATGTATATTTCAGGATCTTTGGCCGCTGCTATCCATCAACATGTGATTGAGAAGTGGGGACGACCTGACGAAGGATAGAGCTAGCATAGATAAGTTCTGCTTAGCAATCCATACAATTGGCTTTCTGTCCATCTGTACAATGCAGTGCATATATCAAAATTCTTGGACTGAGTTTCTTATTAGTGGTACCATCCATCTAGCAACAGTCAAGCAACAGTCCAGAAATCTGAGTTTGTCTCACCTGGAGCTCCAGCATATTTTCTAACAACAGAGTCATGACTCATCCTTGCATTTTTCATCTTTTGCAGCTTAAAAGGTTTCAGCTATTTCGATCAAAAGACGTGGAGGTGTCCTGCTGTGTGCTGGACAACAGAAGATGAACTGCGAAATTTTTGTCAAGTCGCAATGTTCGACCTCACCTCACTTATGATTTGTTCTTCAACACAGAGATTCCATAGCTTAATTTCTCCCGGCATGTAGCTTGTACTATTAGGTGCCCACTATACCTGAGGACACTTCGGTGATAGGTATTCAGTATGAACCCATGCAAATTTGTTTGGATCAGATAATTCAGTGGCTATGCATTTCCTCAAAACATAGTTTAATTTTGTTTTAATCCGTATCATGCTTGAAAGCCAATGTTTCTATGTTGATATTTTAACAAATTAGTGGAATAAATGGATATGACACTACCTTATAACTGTTGCTTGCTTGGGGTATTCAACCATGCTTGCTCTGTTGCCTTTACATTTGATGTTACTCTAAGCGTCTAAACTGGGTTTGCATGTAAGGTTTTTATTTCAATGAACCTTTGTATTGTATAATTGTGCATAAATCTACTAATTTTGTTGAGAAATCTTCTCATTTTGTTCTGTCATATTGATTTAGATGACTTGTTGGCATTTGGTTTTGTTATAATAAATATCCTGATTTAAACCTGAATTGATAAGTACAAATGGGCTTGATATTTTTCCAGTAAATTCGAGGAGCGAGAATAGCTGGGCAAGCATATTATTCCTCTGTTTGGGTTCAATAGATACTTGCAGCACACTTTGTCACTATCTCGAGACTACTCCTATATGATGTACACACGTAACAACCTTATTGTTCCGCATCTCGTGTACTCCCTCCGTCACATAGTATAAGAACGTTTTTCAAGCTATGAGACGGAGGGAGTATGAGATTAGGGAGTCGTGTGCAGCTGAGTGAGTGGTCGACTGGTCGTTGAGGACCAAGTCATGTTCGCTAACAAAACAAGAATCCTCTCTATTTGATTGATCCGAAACCATGCAGAGCCCGTACTATACAATATGACAATATTTATCTCTACTGATTCACTTGTACCTGCTATTATGCTCCTCTGATCAAACACCTACTGTTAACACCTTTGTCCTGACATCGGGTAGTTTCATGCCCTTGATTTTCTGATGCACTGGTAAATTCTATGCAAATCAATGTTTGGTCTTATACGTCGTCATTTTTCAACATGGTGTTAATAATGACGATATGATGAATCATCATAATAATAAACCACGAACCAAGTTATGCTTCTAATTTTTAAAATTGAATTATGTTAGTATTTTTGTGTGTCTCAACACGTGCATTGCACGTGCATGATGCACGTGCATGATTACTAGTTTTGAGAAGAATGCATTCTTGTTCTTCCGGACAGATCCGGATGCGGCCACACAACACTGATCCAGGAAATGAAATCTCGGGTTCGTGTGATGCAGCGTAACTCTGGGCCCAAACTGCAGCGATTGGGCTGGGCCAGCTTACTGCTAGAAACAACCCTGGTGAACTTTTGTTCGTCTCTATAACCTTGTGGCACCTTAATAAAGCTCGCGAGTTTATCTAAAAATAATCAAACTAGAGATACCTTTTTCAGATCCGACAGCAACGGCGGCGGCGGGCCATCTCCCATCTTGTCTCGCGTCATCGAAGTCTCTGGAAGCTGATCAATTCCCCGCGTCCTCCCTCATGGTAGTGGCGCCTAGAGAGATACGGACAGCTGGCCACAGATCTCTGGCTACCACTTGCCTGGCACCTCCTGCAATGAGTCTCCGGCGTGGTCCGGCTTGCGGGGATCTAGCCATGGAGGGGTGGCGGCGTGAGGCCCTAACGTCCTCGACTGGATTGGGATTCTCTGACTGCTTTCTTGCTTGGCTTTTTGGCGCAAACTCGGCCAGATCTACACGGGCGGCACGGTTCATTGCCAGATCTAGTACAATGTGAGCTCTGGCCTGCCGACAGTTGTGCGGGCTTGGTCTAAGCTGCGCACGGACGCTCTGGTGTGACGAGGTGGCAGTCGGTAGTGAGATGCTCCGTCGCTAGTGTTGATCCGGGTGATGACCACTCCGGCCTGCGACGGTGGCCTCGTGGTGGATTGCAATGACCACCGAAAGATCTTTGTGAGGATACTCTCTCTCCAGATCCGGTGATTACTTTCGTTGGTGAGATGCAATCTATGAACAACGACTTGACACAAAGGGTATGGTTGTGCAGCGATGGTGGTTGGGTTTCTAAGCCAGCTACTATCGTAGAAAAGTGATGGCGACAACACATGATTGACTCCGGTGGTGGTGCTTTCCAAGTACCCATCTTGACATCTAGGGTGAAAACCTAGGTAACGTAGGTTATACCTCGCAATAACGATGTTTTTACGTCGTTACCGTGTTGAAGACGTTGCTCGGGTTGTTTCTTTGGGGTGAAAACCTAGACTCTGGACTCTTTGGTGGTTGGATCCGGTGACTGTGGCACTCGGACGTCGTTCCCTTCCTGAAGGCGTTGTTGTTGAAGAACATCGTTGTGCTTGTGGTATCATGAGATGATAGGTGCAGATATGGTCATTGTTCTAATTTATCGATTGTGGATTTGACTGCTTCAGGGATTTTTTTTCTAGCTTAGTCATAGTTTTAATCTTATATAACTTCGTTATATAACTTTGTTATTTTTCCGGTGAGTTTTGCATGTGTGCATTGGTGTTGGTTGTGTGCATCCTAGCTATGCACACAATTGATGCTTCATTTTAATAAACTCACCCTTTATCGAAAAAAGATATTTTGATGTCACGACAGCTATATCTCAGTTATAGCAAAATGGAAGGAGCTCCACCTCAAGGATTTCCATGTACTCGCTCGTGGTTGCTTCGCTTAGTTTTTCTTTTTTCTTTGCTCTTTCTTCGATTTTCTTTATTTCTTCACCGGTTTTCTTTGCTTTTTTTTAATGTTTTTCATCGGTTTTCCCTTTTTCCTTTGTTACACTTTGTTTTTTCCTCGGGTTTTTTTGGTTTTTATTTCTTTCGCGGTTTAAATGGTTTTTCTATTTTATTTATTTTCTTTTTCATTGTTTTTCAGTTTTCTCCTGGTTTTCAACACAAGTCTATATATTTTGTATACATCGGGTACATTTTTAAACATGTCTAAGATTTTTCAAACACATAACTAACATTTTTTTAAATACATATTTTGATGTCTATCTTCTTCACATACATAAAGTACATTTTCTTTACAAGTTTAACATTTTTTTAGTAGATGATTAACTTCTCCTTTTCGAAAAAAAGTAGATGATTAACATTTTTTAAATAATCTTTTGATGTCTATCTTTTTCATAACATTATACATTTTTTTATAGACATATAGAATTGTTTTATACAAGTTTAACACTTTCCCAATATATTATTAACATTTTCAAACAATGTTCTTTTATGTCTACTTTTGTCCATGCAAGTTGAACATTTTTTCTATACATTAGGAACATTTTGTTATACACATTTAAAAAAAGATACATTGTTAACATACTTTTAAAAAAATGTTTTGATGTCTATCTCTTTCATAACACATTTTATTATTTTATATACATAAAAAGATTTTGTAATCACATTAATATTTTTTAAATACATGATTAAAATTGTTTCTAATACATGTTTTGATGTCTATCTTTTTCATACATATTGTAAAAGAAATTATAGACTTAATTTTTTTTAACTGCCAACATTTTCAATAGATGATTAATTTTTTATAAGATACATGTTTTGACCATCTTTTCCATACATATTGTACATTTTTATATAAATATGTTTTAAATGCATTTAACTTTTTCTAATATGTGATTAACATTTTTCAAAACATATTGTTTGATGTCTACTTTTATCCATACATCTTGTACCATTTTTTGTATAAAGCAGGAACATTTTGTTATACATGTATAACATTTTTAAAATACATGACTAACAATTTTTCATATACAGGTTTTGATATCTAATTATTTTTCATACAAGTTGTGTATTTTTTTTATACATCAGGAACATTTTTATATACACATTAAAAAATTCAAGTGCATGATTACCATTTTTTTCAAAATTTTATGTACAGTGTTTTCTGCAAAAAAAAGAAAGAAAGTAGATCAAATCCACGACTAGGGCGACCCGAGCGAACCACCAGCTCATGTTCGTGGGCCGGCCTACAAGATGTTGCAGTGAGCGCCAGTTTCCTTTGGGGGCACTAAAGGCGCCAAATAGGAGGTCTCTTTCAATACTTCTCCGTGTACGGTTTTCTTCCTCCCCACCACATTTCTTTACTGGAAATCAATTCTATTTGATTGATCTACTACAAACATTTTCCATACTTGATTGTGAGATAGAGCTTTTGCCATGTTTTGAACTGAAGAAACGCATGACGTCAGATAGAGGCTTGTCTGGATGAGAAAGTGTCACCTAAATGTCGACATAACTTATGACTTGTGACGAGCTGCAATTACATGATGCGGCAATTAGCAAAAATAAAATTCACATTTTTTTGGTGTCTTAATTTGAGGGGTGAGGTTCTGCATGAATGTGCATGTATTCCCGTGCATGAGCAGCAAATTCAACAAACATAGCTAATAACTTCTGGAATAAAATAAAAAGAATCACACAAAATATGCCCGAATTTTTTAGGTGCTTCCAAATTTTCATGGCGAGATGGTAACGGAGAAGCTCGGTAAAAACACCAAACCAGAGCTCGGAAAACTCGAGCAACTTCGAACGTTTTGAAGCTCTGTCTTTTTGGACAAATCTCCTCACAATCAATTGCTTGTGAGCACTACATTGAATTAGTGGTTGCGCCTACTAGTGTTTTTTGGAACAGGGGTATAAAGAACCCACTCCGTAGGGACATATTTGTAAAGCTAAAAAAATGACATATTTGTAAGGTTGGAAAAATTCTAAAAATATCACGCATGATATGAGTGAAAACGAGAGAGATGTAAATGAATCCAACAACTATTGATTTCATTGACGATCAATCCTTATATACAACTGGAGGGGACGCAAGTGAACGGACGCGTCCACTCGATGGGGAGCGAGGGAACTGTCGTGACTGTTGCCAGATTGGCAACGCACGTGCAGTTACACAAGAGAGGATTATTGTGACGCCCCGACTTAATCGTGCACTAATCATATACGCAAATGCGCACGATCAAGATCATATACTCATGGAAAGATATCACAACACAACTCTAGACACAAATTAAAACAATACAAGCTTTATATTACAAGGCAGGGCCCTCGAGGGCTCGAATACATAAGCTCGAATACAAACGAGTCAGCGGAAGCAATAATATCTGAGTACAGACATAAGTAGACAAGTTTGTCTTAAGAAGGCCAGCAAAAAATAACAACATCGATCGAAAAGGCAAGACCCCCTGCCTGGGAGCCTCCTAAGGGCCTGTTCTGATCTCCTCCCGCTCCTAGCTTTCCAAAATTCTGGAGCGAAGCCGAGCCGAACGATTTAGCCCCGAGAAGCTGGCTTCGGGAAGCTGTGATCGATCGTAGTGTTAAAACCTGGAGCGAGGTGGGCCCAGCTCCACAAAAACGAAAAGATGGAGTTGGATGATATTATGGCAGAACTGCCACCGCTAAAGAAAACGGTTCGCTCGACCTTGTAAGGAAAACGAATCGGTACGTAAAGAAAACTGTTCGCTCTCCTCTCTTCCTCGAAATGGGATGTTTCAGCCGGCCCAAATGCCTCCGAACAGGACATATTTTGGTTAGCTGGGCTGCCAGCCAATGGAGCGCTCGAAGAAGCTATCGATCGAGCCGAACGTATCGTGATCGCCAGGCAGAGCAGAAGCTAGCGTGAGAAGTTGGTTTTTGAGAAGTTTTGTGAAGTTGGAGGAGATCAGAACAGGCCCTAAGTACTCCTGGTCGTCGGCGGTCTCCACGTAGAAGTAGGCACCGTCAGGGTAGTAGTAGTCGGTGGGATCATCTGGCTCCCAGACTCCGTCATCTGATCGCAGCAATCGGGTAGAGGGGAAAAGGGGTAGCAAAGCAACTGTGAGTACTCATCCAAAGTACTCACAAGACTTATATCAGATCTATACTAAGTATGCATCAACATCAAAGAAATGAGGCTATAACTTTGGACTGAACTGCAGAAATGCTAGAAGAGAAGGGAAAGCCTAGCCTATCGAAGACTGGCACCTTGCATCGTCTTGCAGCATTAGAATAGTGCAGAATAGCATATTATAAAGTAACAAGTATGTTGTAGTAACACCCAGAGATCCCTCCTCGACTCCCTACGAGAAAGCAATCCCGGAGCCATCATATCCATTTATCAACTCCAGTATTCAGTTCTAGTTGTATAGATCGGGATACAACTCCGAGCGTCTGTTACCGTGGACACGGCTATTCAAATAGATATACTTCCCTGCAGGGTGCACAAACTTACCCAACACGCTCGATTAAATCCGGCCGAACATACTTTCTTGGCTCATGCCCGGTCTCGGTTGATCGACACGCCGTAGTCCTACCTAGACTCAACAGAGAGGCCAGCACGCCGTTCAACATCCTAAGTGCCCAGGGGTCTTGGACCCATCACCCTTTGCACTCCTGCATGTTGCGTACGCGGCCTGGAGCAGACCCACCCCCTTATACAAGCGCAGGTGGTTACCGTCCAATCGAGCGCGCGCCACTCAATTGCTGACGTCCGAAGAGCTTTCGGAGAATTGTACGACGCCGAGTGCCCATACTTATTCCCGCGTGGTGGTCGGTGGGAAAAGGCCAGAGGCCTACTTGGATCACATATCCAAGCCGTTAGTGTCTTGGGAGCGCGCGGTAACGATCAATGATCCATGATCTGTGGTCCCGTAGCCCCATCTCACAGACTTAAGGCAAGGGCTAAGAATGCCTGGCTGTGCCGCGTAATTATCTCACGGGTACCCTCCAGGTCAACCCAACTCACAAGGGGTTGTCGGGAACTCAAGTCCACCTCTATCGGGGTGGTACCGCCTATCCCTCCAGTCCTACAGAAATAGTAACTCTCGTAGGTACCCTCATGGTCAACCCGACTTCACATTTCTCGCGGGTACCCCTCGGGGCCGACCTGACTTCAATAAGGTTCTGAGGTAAATTCAAGGTAACCGTGTGTCCATATCATCAAGGGGGAAATCCAAGGAATCACCCTTGATGAATTTCCACTCGATGTAACCGTCAAGGTGACCTCGGAGGAATCACCCTCGAGGGTTCACACTTGAGGAGTTGCACGACATAGTCGTTATCGGGAATGGTGAAGGAGGAATCACCATTCGAAATCCACGACCGAGCTACACTACAGATATATCATCGGGGGTGCGTCAGGAGGTATCACCCTCGGCACCCGATAGTAATTCTGCAGATTCGTACAACTAAGGGGTGTCGGTGATGTGTCGGCCTCCAGACGTCGATCACGTTGATCGAGTCATCGATGATGAAGCGGGGGCAACATGGACAAGATGAGGGGTCACTGATGGATCACTAACCAACCTATACTAAGCATATGGGATAAACAGGTAAATAACAATAGCAGGTTACAAAATTAGGCAATGCATCAGATAGGAGCTAACTAACAACAGTAGCAAAACTAATGCAAGCATGAGAGCAAAAGAAATGGGCGATATAGGAATGATCAGGGGGGTTGCTTGCCTGGAAGCTCTGCTGCAAATAGCTGGACGTCAGGGGTGTAGTCGTACATGAGAGCAGCGTCGGCCTCGATGTCTACCGAAGAGAAGATGGAGAAGAAACAATAAATATACGGCACACAGATGCAGCACAATGCAAACATCAATTTAAAGGTTTTTAGCATGCATGATGATGCCATATTCAAGTTGTATGCAAATTTATAAAAATGTTGGCATGAAGGATGATATAGAACATTTGTCACCATGATGGAAATAAAGGGGTGCCACGGCGATGCATCCGAAAATGATGCCACGGCAACATTTCGGTTCCGCTAACTCGATTGAGCTACCAGTGCAAGGAACAAGTGGGAGTGATGGAAACGTGCAAGAGCAACTGGGAGTGATCCCGGTTAACGGGTGTCCCATGGTTCGGTGGCATGGCAAACGAGAAACGTGCATGAAACAATTCAAGCACGGTGCAAACATAGGGTGCATCTCATACAACACATGTATTCTTTCACAGGCATCGTCTTGGTGGTTATACCTTCGAAGCGTTTGTTCGTGGCGGTTTGAGTTCGATGCGGTGTAGATGGAAGTAGTGGTAAACGTGGTTGGAGAGGAACTTGCCGCATCTTAGGTCATCGGGTACTTGGCGGTTCAGCCGGTAGGTGTTCGGCGTCCGTGTAGTCGATCTTGGGGTATCCGTGCGTAGAGGTACTTAATGAATCCACGGAAAACGGTAGTTGTACATGGTTCATAGACGACCGGGTCGATGGTAGAGGTTCCCTTGGCGATGTAGTCGTACAAGCGGTAACGGTCGTCGGGGTACTTGATTGCTTCGGTTGGGGCAGCACAACGTAGTCGACATTGACGTTTCAATGTTGTAGTGGAATGAACATCCGTGTTGTCTTGCCGGTGTGGGTACTTGGCGAAATCCACGAAGGCGTTCTTGGCGTCCCTGGTTGCTGGGTCTTGGTAGCAACAAGAGGGGCAACGAGGCCAACGAGGCAGCAAGGTGGGGTGGAGCTCCTGCGGGTGCTGACCGTGAAGGGGCTGCTCGAGGCAGCAACAGAAGATGGCCGGGCCGGCGTCGGGGTTGAAGGCCAGTGGTGCAGAGGCGTGGCCGTGGGGACGAGTTGGTCCGGTTGGTTGGAGAAGGAGGTGGCGTGGCCGACGGCAACAAGGTTGTGCAGGCGGTGGCAGAGAGGAGGCCATGGCAGAGGGGCGGCGCGGGAACGACGGCTTCGGCACGGGGCGAGGATGAGGCCGAGGTGCGCAGGGCGGTGGCGAGCTGTGGGCGACGGCTGGTCTCTTGCAAGGGCGGGCGGCGCGCGGTGCGGCGGAGGAGGTGAGGCATGGCGCGGGTCGAGGGAGGTCGTCGTCGGCAGGCGGCTCATCCGCGGCAGCAGGGTCGCCGGGGGGCGCGGGGCTCGAGCACGGCGTCCTGCGGAGCAAGGGGCGGCGGTGATGCTGCGGCCAGCAAGGTGGCCTACATGGCCAGCGGTCGTGCGGGTCGCGCGAGGGGCGAGCACCTCCTGCACTGCAGTGTGTGTTGTCTGTGTGTGCGGGAGGTGGCGGCGCTAGGAGGGAGACGAGGGGAGAGAGTATAGCTGGCCAAATGGGCCGGCCCGGCACGGCACGGCCCGACCTAGGTTAAACGGGCCAGGCACGGCACGGCCCGGCCAGGCACGCTAAGTAATCGTGCCGTGCTGGGCCGGCACGTGTGCTGGCCTCTCTGGCCCAAGCACGGCCCCCTCAGTACACGGGCTGGCACGACGGCCCGTTTGGCACGTTGGCACAGCTGGCCCGAGTAGGCACAGCGCAGCCTAGATCAATCGTTGGCTGTTTTCTGAAGAAAAAAAACACCGATCGTTGCTTCGTCTGGCTCTGGCTCGTTGCCTCGTTGGCATTGCTGGAGAAAAAAATTGATCGTTGGCCGGCCGCCCGTGATCGTGCACAGCGCCGCAGTGCGTCAGTGCGCTAGTGCCAGAGGCACATCGATGCAGCCTACAGGGATAAGGAATCGCATGCATGTACGTCTCCCTGGTCCCTGGCTTCCTGTCTCCCTGTCCCTGTCCCTAGTATAGCTGTGTAGGTAGTACTACGTATACGTATCGTAGCAATAGGCTAGTCGTGCCGGCCCGGGCTGGCACGCGTGCCAGGCAATGCAGCCCAGGCACGGCCCTAGCCGGGCTACGTGCCAGGCACGGCCCACTATGCCACGTGCCGGGCCGGCCCATGACGGGTCGGGCACGCGGGCTATCGTGCCGGCCCAACAAACCCAGCCTGTTTGGCCAGCTATAGGAGAGATGGGGATCGAGCGAGAGAGTTGGGTGAGCTCTAGGGTTATACGAGGGGCGTCGGGCCTTGATGCAAGGTGGGCCAAAGTGCCAGTAGAATAGGCCCTTTCCCTTTTTTTCTGTTTCTTTTTCTTTCAACTCTGTTTCCTATTTAGTTCGGGCACTTAAAGATTTTAGCCACTGCTGAAACTTTGTACACTACTCAATTGCAACATGGCGGAGTGCCACAAAAAGTTTCAAAGCAATTGGGTGTGTTTAACTATTTATAGAAATTGAAAAGGTTAAGTAATGTGTTGTTGGTTCACTTAAATAATTTCTAGGGACAATTTGGGAATTCAAATAATGTTGGTTTTATTTTTATAATTGCTTTGGGATTATTTGCAATATTTTGAACCATTTTTTTTAATTATCTGAAGAAGTAATTATTTTACTTCCATTTGAAATTTGAATTGGAAGTTGGATTATTACTTAATTGTTTTTATTAGGGTTTAATGATGATGACTTAGCATGACTAATTAGCATAACCATGGTTTAGTAATCTGGGGATGTCACAACTCTCCTCCACTCAAATAAATTCTCGTCGCGAGAATTAAGAGGTAGAATAGGGGGAAAAGGTCCAGTTACGAGATTCTAATGGATCTTCTAGTTCTTGGTTGCTCTTCTCAAAGAAGTTGATCCCTTTCGTTGATGTCTTCATTTCTCTGCATCAATGCATCATGATGAATTTGTCGTTCTTCCTCTAGGATCTCCAACGTACTTATGAAGGGACAAGGGTAACTTCGGAAGAACGGACCTTACAAGGTTGATTATCTGGTAGATAGTTCATGGAATGTGGTAGAAAGTAACTCTCGAATTGAACTTAAGAAAAACATCGAGAGCAAAATAAGAAGGTACAATAAGATGTTTCAAGTGGATAGACAATCGTTCGATGCCTGAAGCAGAGCGTGAAAGGGGGTTCAAAGCAACGAAATTTTTCGCGTCTGATACTAGAATAGATCATATCAAGGATGGTGGCTTGTGAATTACCTACGAAGCCAAGCGCAAGGAATAACTTTGGAAACAAGGGTGTACAGGAGAGTCAGATTTCGATCCTGTGGAACTGTGGGTTATGGGCCCACCATGTGGATTAAAAGTAGGAAGGGTGCTGACATCTTGCACGGTCATGATAGCAAGGCATGCCAGAGGATAGCCTGTCAGTTATGTTGGCAACAACATTGGTACCAAGGGCGAGGGACGAAGAGAACCATTTTCCTGCTCGCAGGAATGAGGCAGACCAATAGGCAAAGTTCTCGTCCACCGGTGGTTACCGGAATGTCATCAACAATAGTAACAGGGTCTTACTGATAGTGTTGTACACCAAGGTGTTTACATAAGCAGGGAATTATCACTGCTTAGATAAATCAGATTACGAGAAAGGTTACAAAACAATGGAAAGGAAAATATGATTAGTATATTAATCAGGCCAATCGAAAGGAAAGTGTGTTTATACCCGCGTATCAAGAGTATATCTTTCCCAAGGAAAGGCAGAGCATGATATTCATGATAGGGCTCCAAGTATGTAACCATTTAGACAAAGGGGCAAGGAATTTATGAGGTTTACCCATACAACGGTGTTTGGATAATTGATCAAGAAAAATTTAGCATTGCGCTTCCAATGTTCTTGTTGATGATTGGAGTACCACAGACATGATTCGGGATAGCATTGACATGATGATCAGGTAAAGCTCAGACTTTGGATACATAAAGGATCCATCAGGAACAACTTATAGAATAAGTCTTACAATTCCTCATGGAAGAATGGCTAACCTTACTAAAGAAGATACTATAACAATAGGTCCTCCGACCAGGTGTGCTAGACATGACATCACCTTACCCTGTTACATAAAGACCAATGTTATAATTCTTGGAAAATGTTCCAACCATCATATCTGCCCGAGATCTAGATCTGATTGGTGTCAGGATACTTCAGACTCATGATGCCTGAGATCAAAAGGGTGCAACACAATTTGACGAGATGACGTTGCAAGATTCTCGGAAATGAACTATGGAAGCAAGTTTCGAAACATGAGTTGGATTGCAAGACACACATGAGCACATTGCCCAAGACAATCGTGACCACATGGAAGTTTCTAGAATGGAATGCAATCAAGTTCTGGTTAGGAACCATCATCGAGGATATCAAAAAGCCATGTGTAAGTCTAGATTAGCTCTTATGAAGGAACTTCTTTTCCTTGAACGAATCAATCAGTGGCTTGGCGTGCTAGGAAATACATATGGAGTGAAGGTAGCAAATCTATCAAACCGTAGAATACTTCGCACATGCATGATTGATTTGGGATGATTCCAGAGGAAGCGAAACAAAACTTTCTCATATTCGCGGTGGCAACTTGCATAAAATGCACACGAACTTAGGGAAGACACTTCTTGCATCAAACATATACTTCATGATCTAGGCTCAAAGATAATGCTTTCAAAAGTTTCATCATGAACCATGGAGAGGATGAGGATGTGGCCGATGGGCTCAGCAACAATCCATCGAGATTTCAATAGGGATGGATTTCCAAAATTATATGAAGGAAATAGCATTAGACATACCAAAGTATATAATGAAGTATGTTCGAGGAGAACATCCACAATTAAACATTTATCGAAAGTGCACCTGGAAATACGGACTAAGTAGCACGTTCAATGTTAGAATGGTGATTCGATATCCAACTGACTTAGAGTGGAACTATCGACCTTTAACTTCAAACTAATAGGGTTGCTAGAAGTTTTGAATTCACTCATCATAGTTCATTTGTCCATATTCCGGTTAGAAACAACAGGGGACCAAAAAGAATGGTGATGGCGAGAAGTATCACTATATCAAGAATTCTTAAGAGGTGGAGCAGTTCTCACAACATCCTTGACATCAAAGATGGTAATACTCCAAGGTAGAACATAACATAAGGTAGATAGCAAAGAGCTCCATAACATGAACAAGTTTGTGTTGGAAAAAGGGGTAAGAATGTTGTTGATGACAACACAAATTATCAAGGGCAAGGATTGTGCTTCTCATCATGAATTTGATGCACAACTTGGAAGAAGCAAATTGTTGATGATGATATCAACACATTTTGTCGAGAGGTTTCATGGAGATGTAATCGATCAGCGACGACGTCGAGCAAAAGGAATGGTGAAGCAAAAGGTTATCGGAACCACAGATAAGATACAACCTCAGAATCAGAGTTGTTTTTCAAGACAACAAAATGATGTTGAAAAATCGATGTGAGCCTTGCTCACGGTCTGAAGAATGTGTGCACCGAAGGAGGACGAGCTAGCATGGTTAAGGATAGCATGATAAGGATGTAGCCGGCAGACTAGGAATGACAAGATTGGGTATTAAACTTCCCAGCAACAAATTACTAGGAGTAATAAACCACAGAGTGGATCCGAATCACTTGTCGAGTCTCTCGAGTGACAAACAACTCAAACCTGCGGAGTGACTAAAACGACAAGGAGTATTATTCCAATAAGAATTCACAAGATGTAGTGCAATGGCATGATATCCTCGAAATACCAGAGGGTGATACTCGAAGATAGAACAGAATAGAAACTAAACTAGATCGTTGACTTGCGATAACAGATACTTTAACCTTGCCAAAAATAGATGAGGCACTGGAATGGATTCCTTTCAGATATATTGAATAAGGTTAGCATGGTTGGAACCATAACTGCAAGGGATCCAATTTAATGACACCGGAAGAATTATTCAAATGATTAAATATTTTACAAGAAGCTTCCATGATAAGTTCCACATCGGGTCCATGGGCATGAACACAAAGGTTGAAGGTCGACTCCCACTTCTTCAATGCCTAACCTTTCACTGGTACAACAAGGTGCTATACAAACATTTTTTAACCCCTTTCCGTGACGGCGTTTGGAACCGTCGCCAAGTGAGTGTGTGTGATACGGGGGTCCTTCCCACACGACCCAGAAACCTTTGGGGATAGGGAGCCTTGATGCACACAGTTGTCCCTACTCGTTTGTGCTCGCATTGCCATCGCAGTCAGTATTCTGTGGTGCTACGTTTACGATGCGTGGCCCATCACAAATGGTTCACGATTATAGAACGTGTATGATAAATAGACAATCACACACATTCACTTTTCCCGAACTGTGTGCGATAACTAATTAAGAAGATTAGCTAATCATCGTACGAGTGTCGGATAGGATTACGAAACATCGGACCGTCGTAACATCATCATACATGATAACTATCGCACACACTATTCTGTGGTGCAACGTTTACGATGCATACCACATCAGAAATAGTTCATGGTTGCAAATCGTGTACGATAAAGCAACTATCAGAAACATTTAGTTTGCCCGTACCGTTTGTGATATTGTCTGACATCACACATGGTTTACAAACGGCAACTGTGTGCATGCTCGCACATATTTTCTCTCTGTGAACCGTGTCGGATTATGGTTTATATCACAAACGTTTGTGTTTTACCGACCGTGTGCGCCGTAACGACCTGCAGAGCATAATTTCATTGTAATTTAACTGCTGCTATTTCAAATTGTACCGGATTTGAATTTGAAAGTATGCTATAGCTTTATTCATATCCATCAGGTTCAAACAACCAATGCATTATTCGATTCACATGTACATATGTTCAAGAATTACATAAGCACCAAATAAAGAATGATGAACCACAGTTGTATACTTGTACTATTAAAGATGGTAAAGAAAGAGGCGAAATACATTCTGGTTGCTGAACAAGGTGAAGCAGAATGCCCATATTGTGCCCTGCTCCATGCAGAAGGCACACACGACTCTAGTCCAACCCCTTGTGATGGCCGACTGCCCATCCTTCACTGTCTTCATGAACACATCTAGATAATCATCGTGTTCTGGTAGAAATACTTTAACATTTGCATGCCCACCAATCATGTAGTTTGAGAGGTAACCTTGAGTAAACTGCTTTGGGAACCACTGCAAAGGAAAAAGATTCAGACATTGTCATCTAACACAACTCATTATGGGCAGTAAAAAGAAGGCTGTAGAGTTCTTACTTGCCATCATGCAGTTCACTGTTGTCTTGGATAAAGTGTAAACAAATAGTTTAATTACCATCTTTTGACCCCATTTTACTAACAATCTTTATCATCTTCCTCACTTGATGCTGGTTCATCAATATCTCATTGCCCCATACGCAAAAAGGGTAAAAGCACGGATCTTTACCAATGACATATGTACCTAAAAGCACCAAGTTAATATTAGAAGCTAAACAACAATTGCACAATGATGTAGTACAACACTCCCTCGGTCCCATTATATAATATCTTATAACATCCAATATACTCACATATTAGATGAATTAACATCTTATATTATGGGACGCAGGGAGTTTATTGCATTCTTACAAATTATCGGCTGATTAACTGTTGATGTATCCATGGGTTAGAGTTAGTTTGAGCTAGTTTGGGCTCAAATAGCCCTAAAGTATATCCAAACATGAGGGCTAGTTTGAGCTAGTTGCATCTAACCCACCCAAAAAAACGATCCCACCCAAGAGGTGCTAATTGGAGCTAGTTCTCCTAGTGCATTTATTGTCAATTTAATCCTGTCATCCAAACACCTCTTTGGCTAGAGTTAGTTCAGGGTTAGTCATGAGCTAGAAACTAACTCTAACCTCTAGCTAAGTAAGAGTATCCAAACAAGGCTGTGTCGTTGTTGTTGATGCTGCTGCTGCTCTTCTACGTATATCTAGACATCATCAGAACATTAAGGTAACACTCTTCCTTGTTGCTATGTAGCCTAGGATTGCATATTTAGACATTCAGTACAGTGCATGTTGCTATGTAACCTCAGATATATTACATATGGCCCTAGTTAACCTAACGATAAATGGGTTACAGATATATTCAGTTAAAAGTCCGATTCACCGATTAGTCCCTTATCAGCCCCCGACCTATATGGTACTAGCTACCGATATCCTGAACAGTGAGTATATATAAGCCATGGGATGAAACTATCCTCAATGAAAAATAGCAGTCGTTCCCAAAATTGTCTTGTGTAAGTACATCGAGAGGCATGTTAAGCACAACATGCTAAATATCAACCAAATATATCCATGGCAGACAAAATAATCTCCAAAAGATAGCTTCAGTGTGCAGGTTTAAGCACGCTAGTAAAGCAAAACAAGTGGAAAGGTGTGTTAACTGCAACAGGCCTAACATTTAACAACAAGCAAACATAGTCATTCAAACTGGTATTGTGCCGGTCTAAGTACACTGGTTATTGTTAAATAAAAATGAAAAGACGTGTTAACTACAACATGCAGCAACCAACTGTAGTCATTCATAGTGGTATTGTTGAAACTGGTATTGATGAAATTGAACTTCACAGTTCATACTTGCACATATAGAACATCACGTTGTGAATAACTGGAATAAACAAGGCATACTACGAACAACCAAAGATAGCATTTGAAACTGGACATATGCTAACTACAAACAACCGAACAACCAAAAAACTTTAAAAGAGGCATATGCTAGCTATAACAGGCTTAACAGCAAGCAAATATATGCATTCCTATCGGTATGTTTAAAACTGGTATTGATGAAAATGTACTACACAGTAAATAGTTGCACATATAGAGCATCACATTGTGAACAACTGAAATAAACAAGGCATACTGCAAACAACCAAATATAGCAATTAAAACTGGACATATTCTCACTAAACTACAAAAGGGACTCGACAAAACAAATCTTGGGTTCCCCCCTGTGAAGAGGCACAGCAAAACAGATCATGGGTTTCCTCACTTGTCACAGATGGGCTCGTTCCCGTGGGAAGAGTACGGACCCTGGGTGCGCTCCATGTTATCGCAGATGGGCTCCTTCCCCTTGGAAGAGCACGACTGTAGGGTGCCCTCCCTGATGTCGCAGACGGGCTCTTTCCCCTTGGAAGAGCAGATGGGGTCTTTCCCCTTGGAAGAGCCGGAGAAGGTGCCCTCCTCGTGGTCGCCGTCGATGAGGTCTGACTTGGAAGCTGTGGATCCCAAGCCAGCGCCGCAGAACGTGTCCTTCAGAAATGACAAAAGGGGCTCGATGGCGATGTAGGATGGCAAATTCTTGATAGCGAGCCACAGGAGATCAGCGGCGGGGCCATGGATGAGATCGACGGTGGTTGAACCCGAGGGGTTGGGGGTGGGCCACTTAACCTGTGACATAGCCCGCGTCAGGCCATCGTTGTCGACGACATCGATGTCGTAGCCGGCATCCGCGACATACCCGCATACTCTAGCCCACTGATTGAGTGTCTGCGGCCAGTAATGGTCGTCAGCTTCCTCGGCGGCCACCTCGGCGATGTCGGGCGAAGAGGCCGCGATACACCTCTTTTAGGCCAGTCGCTCCTCAAGCTCCAAGGGAAGCGTAGCCTGGCTTAGGCTGCGACGCTCTGGAGTGGGGCATGGGGATCTATGGGAAAGGGGGCGTTTGGCAGGCGTCATCTAAGAAACTCAGGGTGGCCTGGGTATGGAGATTGGTGGGCAAGCTGCATGGGCAAACCGGCAGATGTTGACAATGGAGGCCTTGTGGCGGCGGCGGCGACCTTGCTAGGGTTTCGAGCGAGGGAGGGGTTGTGGTGTGTGTGTGTGCGCACGCCCGCGCCCGAGGAGGTTTTGGGGTGTGTGTGTGGAGGGGGGGTGTTTGAGGAAATGACGCGCCTACTGAAAATTTTACTACGCAGGAGTGAAATGCCGGGGCTATTGAAAATTTGGATGATGGTGCATCGCACACGGTCCGGAAATAACAACCGTGTGTTATGAAACAGAAAAACCCTCGAGCCGGGCAGATATTTTCGAGGGATGCAGGCGGGAGCAGGAACAACAAACATCACATACGGTCGAAACATAATAACCGTTTGTTATCAAACAGAAAAAACCTGCAGGCGGGTAGATATTTTTGAGAGGGGAAGCGTCGTGGAGCCCAATGTACTATGCTGATGTGCGTGACAGGGACACCGGCGTGGCACACGGTTAGTGTGAGTGAACCGTGTCTGTTGTGTCATCCAACTTGTCTAATGTTCATAAATTTGGCGAAAATGACGCGGGAAAGGGTCAGAACATGAACACACTTGCATGTGGACCAAATATATGTATGAAAAGGGTGGTTTGATGTTCAAATACCAAATGCAACTTCGATGTGGCACCTATCTTGCAAAGCGCATGGTATTGCTTGCCCCCCTCGTGTCGGTAGGACGGGAATCCTAAGCTATCAACGCATGCCCGCCCCCATGGAGGTTCACCTAGCAAAGTGCGAAGTAGCAGTCCCGCCCCCCATCACACACACATGCACACACACACAAACACACAAACACACACGCGCGCGTGCGCGCGCACACAGACACACTTTCAGTCGGTGGGAGAGGGCACCTCAGCAAGATGTATCGTAAAATGGACAAAGAATAATCCACCTTGGTCGTACAACCTCTCTCTTTGTTGTTGGTCAAAGTGATGGCCGTCCATGCGACCCCAGAGATGGGCTAGCTCGCTAATAATCACGCAAGTAGCTAGTCCCCGAAGACAACCACTGCCTGCATGTGGCCCAAACATATGTATGGAGGTGTTGATGTTTGAATACACAATGGAACAACATTGATGTGGCACCGTGCTTTGGAACCAGAAATCCCCACACGGAGCAAGGGTTAGTTGACGATGCATATGTATGTCACACCACACTTCGAGCCGATGACGGGGATTCATGCATGCATAGTATGCGCTCAAACTTAATTAGGTCTGAATCTCACCATGACCTACTACGATAACACGAACCAAAGGAAGAATCCGCCATGGTAACCTATCTTGTTGTCGGTTAAGTGATCATGGATGTCCACGCGGGCCCACGAATATATAGGCTTGTCGCCGATAACCACGCGAGGGAGTGTACTGTTCGAAGACAACCACTACATGCATATGTATGTATGGAGGTGATGCATGCATGCATGTTTGAATACCATTCACAACATTGATGTGGCGCATGCGTCGAAAATCGTACAGTCCCCACACAGAGTGAGATCGGTTCATGACGTGTCATGGTACTGGCCACTTCGACACGATGGGAGGGATTCATGTGTACACATGCATGTGTGCTCAAACTGTATCATGTCATCCCAGAGCATGACCTATATACCGTAATACAAACAAAAATAATAATCCCCTCCTAGGTCAAATTAACCTCTCTCGTTGTCAGGCAAAGTAGTGATGGACCAAGCGGGCCCACAGATGGAAAGCATCGATATCGCTGATAACTGCGTGAGTGGGTGCGAGAGGACAACCACCATCGCTTTGCATGTGGGCCAAACATATGTTGAATACCCAAAATGCACAACTTTGATGTGGCACATGCCTCGAAAATCATAAAGTCCCCACACAGAGCATGGTTCATGAAGCGTACTACATATGCCGGTCCCCTTCCCCCTCTTCGACGCATACTATATGCTCCTCCCATAATACAACCCAAAAAGAATCCTCCTTGATGGTGAAATTAATTAACCTCTTCTGATATAAGTCAAAGTGATGCATGCATCGACGATGACCTCGCGGGTCCTCAGAAGGAAGCGTCACACGTGAGTGTCCTAGGATAACCACCGCCTGCATGCATGTGGCCTAAAGAGGTGTTGTGTGATGTTTGAATAGCCAATGCACAACTTTGATGCGGCACGTGCCTCGGAAACCGTAAAGTCCCGACACTGAGCACAGACGCGCACGTAGTATATATGCTAGTCCCCTCCCACCTCTTCGACGCATACTATATACTCCCACCATAACACAAACAAAAAAGATTCTACCTTGCTGGTCAAATTAACCTCTCTGCCGGCTGTTGGTCAAAGTGATGTACAACGACCTCGCGGGCCCACAGAAAGCATCACACGCGAGTGAGGTGTCGTGTAGGATTCTACTTCTTGAGCTTGCGTTGGTTTTTCCCTTGAAGAGGAAAGGGTGATGCAGCAAAGTAGAGATAAGTATTTCCCTTAGTTAGAGAACCAAGGTATCAATCTAGTAGGAGGTACAAGCAAGTCTCCAATCTATGCACCCGCACAAACAATCAAACACTTGCACCCAACGCGATAAAGGGGTTGTCAATCCCTTTATGGTCAATTGCAAAGGTGAGATCTGATAGAGATAGATTTAAAAGATTTCTAAAATGTAAAACAAAGTAAAAACAAATAAATTGCAGCAAGGTATTTTTGGGTTTTTAGGTTTATAGATCTGAAAATATATGATGGAAAATAGACCCGGGGGCCATAGGTTTCACTAGAGGCTTCTCTCTTGAAAGAAAACATACGGTGGGTGAACAAATTACTGTCGAGCAATTGATAGAAAAGCGCAAAGTTATGCTGATATCCAAGGCAATGATTATTAATATAGGCATCACGTCTGTGTCCAGTAGACCGAAACGATTCTGCATCTACTACTATTACTCCACACATCGACTGACTCCTTCCTGCATCTAGAGTATTAAGTTCAAGAGAACAGATTAATGCTTTAAGCAAGATGACATGATGTAGAGCGATAAAGTCAAGCAATATGATGAAAATCCCATCTTTTTACCCTTGATGGCAACAATGCAATACGTGCCTCACTACCCCTACTATGTCACTGAGTGAGGACACCGCAAGATTGAACCCAAAACTAAGCACTTCTACCATTGCAAGAAGAACCAATCTAGTTGGCCAAACCAAACCGATAATTCGAAGAGAAATACAAAGATATCAAATCATGCATATAAGAATTTAGAGAAGATTCAAATAATATTCATAGATAATCTGATCATAAATCCACAATTCATCGGATCTCGACAAACACACCATAAAAGAATTACATCCGATAGATCTCCAAGAACATCGAGGAGAACTTTGTATTGAAGATCAAAGAGAGAGAAAAAGCCATCTAGCTACTAGCTATGGACCCGTAGGTCTGAGATAAACGACTCACGCTTCATCGGAAGGGCAATAGGGTTGATGTAGAAGCCCTCCGTGATCGAATCCCCCTTCGGCAGGATGCCGGAAAAGGCCCCTAGATGGGATCTTACGGGTACAGAAGGTTACGGCGGCGGAAAAGTATTTTGGTGGACGCTTTTGGTCGTTTGGGGATATTTGTGAATTTATAGAGCTGAGAGGGAGGTCGGTGGACTCCCAGGGGGCCCACAAGCCAGGGGCGCCCCCCTAGGGCGCGCCCTGAGGGCTTGTGGTGCCCTCGGGACTCTTCTGACTTCGTTCCCAAGTTTCGTGGGTGTCTTCTGGGCCAAGAAAAATCATCGCGAAAGTTTTATTCCGTTTGGACTCCGTTTGATATTCCTTTTCTGTAAAACTCAAAAACAAAGAAAAAAAACAGAAACTGGCACTAGGCTCTAGGTTAATAGGTTTAGTCCAAAAAATAATATAAAATAGCGTATTAATGCATATAAAACATCCAAAACAGATAATATAATAACATGGAACAATCAAAAATTATAGATACGTTGGAGACGTATCATAGGACAACCACCGACTGCATGTGGCCAAAACATGTATGTATGAAAGGATTGTGTAATGTTTTAAATAACGAATTCATGACTCTGATGGGGTACCTGCCTCACAAAACGGCCAACCCACACGGTGGCTCACGACTCATAGTGTACTGCCAGCCACCCCCCAGACGCGCGCGTGCGCGCGCACACACACACACACCGCGCATCCACCGCAGCTACGATGCATGTTAAATTTTTCCGTGGTGAACATATGTTACCAAAGGAGGGACATTTTAATTTTGAAAAAAAACCCAAAGATCATTAAGACGTTTTAGTACATTGATTGATTTTCTAGGGGTATAATGTGCAAAAATCAAATTTGAGCTACATGCACACGTGACAGTGCACCTAAATGGATTGGAAAAATACATGTGTCTCACTGGGTGCATATGTTTACTCCCCGTGGAAGAAATTTCAAACATTGAGAATCTTGATTTTTAAAATCTAGTACATCCAAAACTTATTTGAAATTCATGAAACTTATCGTGTTGTCATATGGACACCAATACACAGTGGCATTGTACATTTTTTTTGTCAAATTTGATACAAGTTTTGATGTAAACTTTATCTTCTTACAAACGGGATATTATTAATAATTGGAAACCAATATTGCAAACTGATTATTTATTCGAACCATGGGCGTTAGACCAACAATGGATACGTGCCATGCTTCGGTTCAGCAATAAAGCGGCAGCATTAATCATCAAAATAGAAAAAAATACGTGCCGTGCAAGTAGGCGTGAGTTGACGGGACTCATGCGAGCAGTCCACCACGCAGGCAGACCGGGAGGCGTGCGTGCAGGTGTGTGAATTGACGGGAGGCATGCTCGCTGCGCAGTGTCATCGGGAGGCGTGCGAGTAGCTGTGTGAAATGACGGTAGGCATGCCAGCAGTCCGATGCGCAGGCTCACCGGGAGGCGAGCCAGCGGTTTGACCGTTGCCTGCCTCTCTGCCATTACTCCATATTAATTGCACGCCCGAGCGGCCGCACCCCCCATCTTCGCCGCACACACAATCCTCTCTCTCCGCATGCATCCTCGCCGCCGGTCTTAGTCCTCACCGCCGTCTGCGTATGAGGATGCCGCCGATGCGCCCCATCGGAGGGAGTGCCGACGCAGGCGCTGCGGAAGCACCGGAGCACGGCGTGAAGATGGAGACAGAGGTTGCCGTCGCTGCCGGTGAGGTATCGCTGCACCCTGACGTCATCGATGGCGTCATGCTTCCACAGCCGGAGCCGTAGGTCCACACCGACTCCGGTGATGACTCGGGCGATGACTCCGACGACGACGGAGAACCGGTTAGTCATCTATACCCATTTATGTATCAAATACATCCTAGGGTTTCTCTGGTTACTCCTACGTCCTGCCTCCCCCTTTTTGGAATAGAAATCCTATGGTTATGTTCTCCCAATCCATGAAATTAATCTGAGTAAGTTTCGTTAGATCCGTGTAGTGTATTGATTGTTTGAATGGTACAAGTGATAAGTGATTAGTTGTTTCATCTGTGCAAATGATTTTTGCTAATATTCTGACTAGGGTTAGTGTTCGTGCTAATAATTCCTAGTCAGGTCTTGACAATTGATTTTGAATGACCTACATATATGTTTGTGCCATTATTTTCTTCAAGATTGGTCTGTACATAGATGATTGTGCTTAAAAATCGAACCATAATATCTGGATATGTCTAAAAAAATAGCCATAAATTCCTAATCCTACTTTACGGCATGTAAACATTGATTTGATGCCAAATTTTGGCAACTGCCAAATGTTCGCTAGAGATTATTTTGTATTCCAAATTTGACGCCACATTTTTTTATTATATATATAGGTGCTGTCTGACGATGTCGACAGCGAGGACGAAGATGGCTAGAGGAGGTACAAGAGGCAAATCCCGAGGGAGCTTTATGCGGGAATGCATAACAGGCGTATTAGGGCCTGGGAAGGCGGCTTTTGATGCCCATTTTGCAACCAAATGCTTCATCACGCATATGAAACTGTTCTGGCACATGCAAGAGGATGAGCCATTAGCTCCTTCAAGCAGAAGTATTCTCGCAGGGTGGCGCACGCCACGTACGCCGTGTACCTGGAGAAGCTTCAGGATCGTGCCGGCAGATGAGATGAGATGTGGGATCGAACTATGTATGGTTATGTAGTGTCTTAATGACGGTTGAACTATGTACTTATGGTTGAACTATGCTTGTGTATGCTTATTATCTATGTCTGAGTATGTTTAATCTATCTTTACTTATGTCTAAATGTGGGATATGGATGCAATCAGTTCGGTTGATGGAATCTACCTCCGTCCTGGTTTATTGGTCCCCTTTGTAATTTGTGTTAAATTTTGACCAAATATTTAACTGACAAAATGTTAGTGTAGGTCAGCAAAAATTATATCGTTGGATGCATATTTGAACATAGTGTTCAATGATAAAATTGTTGGTGACATGCATAAACATTTGTTAGTTAAGTCTTTGGTCAAAATTTGGCACAAATTACAAAGGGGACCAATAAACCAGGACGGAGGTAGTACGTCAATCACACACGGTTCCCAAAATTGGAACCGTGTGCAATGACTTTCATTTTTCCTGTTACGTCAATCACACACGGTTGGCTCTAGCAAACCGTTGCCTCCAAAATTCTTTGCGGGACAGAAAACCCTCACCACCCAATTCAAAAAAGAAAAAGAAAACCCTCACCATCCCCACGTCACAAAAACCCTCACCCCGCCTGCCACCCCCTCCGGTCCCCATTCACACCTGCACAAGCTCCTCCGCGACTCTGCATGGCACCGCCTATCGCCGCGGCAACCACTTAGCTTGACGCTTGTTGCCGCCAGGCTGCCGGCAAACCCCACCGCATTTCGCCACTTCCGCTTGTCGCCGCCTATCGCCATCGACTTTCTCGACGCTGCTCGCGGTCGACCCAGCTACACCCGATTGGGGAATCCGCTATATTGAGGGTTTTTTCTCATGGACAACAAGGTAACTAATTTAATGAGATATTATCTCATCTCTTATCCCAGTTCATCTGCCTCCTTTAATCACCAGGCCGAAATCGCCGTGAATTCATTTTTATTCGAGCTGATTTGAGGATTTTCTTTCATTCATAGAGTGTACAGTGCGCGGACACATGAGGACTTTGCGGCCTCGGCCAGACATCCATGGAGTTCCATCTCACCGTACTAGATGACTTGAGGATGCGCATGGTATGTTCAATCTCACCCTAAATCGGTTGGCATGGCCTACTTTCCTGAACATATACTATATATTGTTGCATTTGGATAAAAGGTGCCACATGCAGTATATACGTCAAAGGGGATTTTTTTTCCTCTTTTTTCTATATTAGGCAAATTAATGATGTATTGTTCTTTCGATTACTCTCATATTTCCATGACATCATGGTTACCCTATCTGTTTAATTATAGATTTTTGTCCCTTGATTTCAAATGTTGTACAGTTCTTTCAATTTCGCCCATATTTGCATGTTACCATATTCGTTAACAATCCTACCATTTTCTACAGCGCGTCCGTTGCTATGCAGCAGAATCTGTAGTACACAATCTTTCCCTTTACATAAATCAAGACTGCAGGGACGTCATACTGAACACAAACCATGGATTTACAATCGTTGCTACTATAAGGCTTGATGAACGTGGTCACTCCTATTTTGGCAGGGGCCTTTGGACAGAAATTTCTAAGTTTTATGTACTGAAAGCTGGCACTAAAATTGCACTGCACGTAAAAGAGCCTGGTCATGAGATATATGCTAACTTCCCCGACGATATCATCCGCCCAGACTTTGTTCGAAGTAAGTGTTCTTTTCAAGTATCTGCATGTTGACTTACCCAGCAATATCAATGGAATTGTGTAGTATTTAAGCAACCAATTGTTATTCCATTTTCTTACTATATTACTACACACTAACTTCTAGTTACCAATACACTTTTCTATTGCCCTGTTTTAACTAAATATTCCCTGTACTCCCACTTCTATCAGAAAGCGCCGCTGAAGAGGAGACTCCAGAGGTGGAGAACGGGGCTGCCAACAAGTGGAGGCGGGTCGAGCAAGAACCGCAAGCGACTCCAGCAGGCCTAGACTTCATCAGCAGCCTCCCCAATGATATGTTGATAGTCATCATCTCCCTCCTCCCAATCAAATATGGGGCACGGCCAACTGTCCTTTCCCGGCGGTGGCGCTCCCTATGGCACTCCACCCCTCTCGACCTCATCGACACCCACGAGCTCTGCAATGGCTATCGCAAAAGCTTGGATGCGTTCTCCCAGATCCTTGGCAGTCACCATGGCCCAACCAGAGGCCATAGCATGGGCAAGTTCCGTTCCAACAGCAAGGACCGAGCCAAGCTTGACAAGTGGTTCCGATCCCCTGCCCTAGATCAGCTCGAGGAGCTCACTTTCGATGATGGGCATATGCGCTCGTTGCCAACATCCGCGCTCCGCCTCGCGCCCATGCTACGCGTTGCCAAGTTCAGGAACAGCCATGTCCTCCCCCCTTAATGACGTGCCCGCTCTTATTCTACCACGACTGAAGCACCTCGAGCTCTTCGCCGTCTGCCTCCCAAACGGTGACATGGAGCACCTACTCCATGGCTGTACTGCACTCGAATACCTTCATCTTTAGGCGATCAATGGGTTGAGTAGCTTCCACATCACCTCCATGACTCTCCGGACTATTTATGTGTGTTGCTGGTGCTGCAAGAAGACATCACAAAATGTGTACCATGGTATGGTCATTGAGGAAACACCTTCACTTGAGAGATTACTTGTAGTTGATCAAGAAGGTCCAACAAGAATCAATGTCATTTTTGCGCCGAAATTGACAGTGGTGGGCTACTCGTCTGACAAATACTCCGAACTTGTTATTGGATCCACACCCGTTCAGGTACAACAACCGCCTTCTACCTCTCCTTCTAGAAATTAACATTATTTCTAATTTTGAAGATGTATGTTCGTCTGTCATCGAGAAAATGATTTCGACAAGCTTGACCCCGAAACTGCGCACAGTGAAGGTCTTGGCACTAGATCTATCGGCCCCAACCTGGACCAAGTTGTCAGTTTCCTGAGATGCTTTCCGTGCGTGGAGAAGCTATATATCGAGGTGATGTTCCTTTCCTGTTAAATGTTAACCATAAGGGAGTTCAATTTTTGACACCTTTTTCCAAGTTTACAATGACAATGTACTACGATTTCTGAAGGATTTTTGGAGGATTTCAGTACATACATGTTTCCCCCCATATTGGTTGCTCGATCCATATGGTTACAATCCATAAGAATTTCTCCTTTGGATTCATCTATACTAGTTTTCTTAGGGAATTTTTCATCCACTCCAACCTCTTGTGAAGAAGGCTACATTTTTCTATATTGTAATCAAATGCCCATGTTAATCATGTCGGATCAAAGATGGCACGTTAGTGCATTTTACAAATGCAAACCAAATAGGCCTGTAGTAGTGTTCAAAACTGCATGTAGGCACTAACACGTTTTCTTCTTTTGCAGATAAGATTAGGCCCGGTGGTGGATAATGTGATACAATATAACAATCACATCAAATGCCTAGATCTGCATCTCTCAGAAATTACTTTGAACTCCTACCGAGGGACCTTACCGGAGAATATATTCGCCAGGTTCTTTGTTGTTAGAGCAAGGGTGATGAAGGTAATGAGGTTTGCCCTACATTTATTTTGCAAAAATGAATGGTTTTTTGATTAGCGCCGGTGGCTGCGGCAGAATGGAATAGGCTCCGAAAAAGCTGAATTTAATTTTGGAACTTCAGATGACAGAGTAATCGGAAGTCATCGTGTCAACCCCATACATGACTTCTCAGTGGCTGACCCCTTTGCAAAAATTATGAGGTTTCGAAACCAGCCTTACAAGTGGTAATATTAGTTTGAACCTCTCTTATATCCATGTTCAGTGGATCAGCGCGAGAGTTTGCAGCTGATGAGCTGAATTTCATATCTAATATCAGTTTGAACCTTGTAATCTTTGAATTTGAGCCATATGACTCTGGAATTTGATATTTCGAGCTTTTGTGGTACAATCATTGAAATGGCATCTTATGAGACTCGTATATTGGTAGCACTATTTTGACCTTAATATGCAATGGACTTAGATTTTATTAACCATTCTCGAATGTGTTTACCTTGTCGATCTCATAGCACACGATCTTTATAGCTAACTCGACTGCGATCTTTGACATTATTGCACACAGTTGGTTTCTTCAACCGTGTGCCCTGCAGAGCGCAGAATTAATTATCGCACTCGAGTGTCCATCATCACCCTTCTGTGTAACTTTGACCTCATCACCCACGAGTAAACTTATGACCGAAGTCATTCCACACGCTTCATTTTTACAAAGCTTTTTGCCAATAAATGCCCACGATTTGTCCCTCTTCTAGCCGACGCGTGGCCAAACTAGCCAGGCGGGAAGCTTGTGCGGTAAACTGCGCGGTTGCACGGGAACGGGCTCACCAACGATACATTTGGCGCCTCTTCGAGCCCACGCGTGGTCAAACAAAACGCGTGCGGTGTTCTCAAGCGTGCAATGGAATCCTCCGCTATGAACGCAGTGACAAGACGTGACGATTACAGGCCGGCCGGCCCCCATTTATTATAGCGGTCATTTAACCCTTGTGTCTCTTCAACCTTTTGATCGCGCCCCACTATTGCAAGAAGCACACCCACCATGACAAATTCTTAGAGGGTATCCTGCGCGGCTCCAATGGCGCTCCGAGCGGCTGTTGACAACGAGGAGCAGTTCACCATGCATGCCGTGGTGGACACCCATAGAAGGTTCACGGAGCTATCGGTGGTGTACACCAACAACCCGGTCTGGGTGGAGCACTCCATCCACATCATGGAGCTCTTGCTTGCTGAGTAGAAGTACAAGGTGGTCGGGTTCGACCTCGAGTACACCCGCGCTCGTGCCGGGTCTTGTCCCAAGGTCGCCGTCGCCCAGATGTGTGTGCGTAATCACGTCCTCGTCTACCACTACTGCCTGGGCATAAGGCCTTGCGAGCATTTCGCCAGGTTTGTCAACAGCCCCCACTACATGTTCGCTATGGTGGACATCACCAACGATGTAAAGGTGCTCGAGAATTCGGGCATCGCCTGCCAGAATCTTATCGACATCGAGAGCCAATACAAGATCTGGGGCAGCAACGAGCATGAGAAGGACTCACAGGTTCACCTCGCCGAGGCCATCATCGATCCCTGCTACAGAGACATGAAGGATTCCTGTAACAAGGACAAGCGTGCCTGGCACTCGGCCTGGATGGAGAAACTCGACAAAGCTCACGTCGTGTACGCGGCCAAGGAGGCGTACATGAGCTACGAGATGTACAGGCGGATCGTTGACATGAGGAAGTGCCTCCTTCCCTAAAACAGTCAGGGATCCAGCCGGAAGCAGAGCAATGGCAAGCGTCGTCGCAACAAGAAGTAGATGATTATATACTCGTTTATCCTAGTTTAGTATGCATGTAAGTGCTTACTTTGGTGTGTGGAAATGTTATGTTTGTAGTCACTTGTGTAATTGTATGCTTAATTTGGTTATGCAATGCTGTCTTTTTAAGTATATATGTTGATGCTCTGTAGACAGAGCATAGATGTTGTGCGGACAGAGCAAATCACATCGCACACGGACTAAATAATTGAACCCGTCGGTGATGTTTTCATCAATCGCTCACAATTGTATACTAGCAATCGTTTGCTCACAACACACACGGCTTGTTAACAGGAATCGTCTGTGTTGTTATCGGTCTTTCCACACATTTTCGATTGCAGACCTGTTTGCCGCGTATCACACACATCTTGTTAAGTTGAACCGTTTCTATTCCCTTGGCTCAACGCAAACAGTTCATCCGAGTGAACTGTATGTCGTATATCGCACACACATACATTGGGCTGACCGTTTCTTTTGTGTTGCCTAATCACAAATAGTTCATCCAAGTGAACTGTATGCCATATATCACACACACCTTCATCTAGCTGCCCATTTCTGTTGTTCCGCCTCATCACAACCAGTTTATCGGGGTGAACTGTATGCCGTATATCGCACACACCTTGATATGGCTGCCCGTTTCTGTTGTTCTGCCTCATCACAAGCAGTTCGTATGGATCAACTATATGCCCCGCATCACACACGCATCTAAAATCTGAACCGTGTTTGATGTATCCACCATCGCAAACGTTTTGCATCTTTTTTGATGGTTTTTTTACATCACTGTTTGCGATTAATGCATCGCACACAGTTTCGTCGAAGGGTCTCTGATTGTAGTGTCGCGTTAGCAGCATCCTGCAGTAGTGTTTCATTCACTTCTCGTCTTCGAAGAAGTTGTAGAGTTGAAACTTTATCCGACGAAGCGCCAGTAGATATAGCCCGCATAATTCTTCGGGTTCACACAGATTATGGAAGGCATAGGTTCAACCCATCAGGGCATCTTAGGAACATATACCACAAACTCACTACAAAAAAAAGCCACATCCATGACATTTTGGGCCGAACGATTTCTATCATGCTTATGACACTTCTATGACGATAATTGTGACAAAAGCACGTATCATCATAGTTGTGGTGGGCTCCTACTTCTATGACAAAAAATCATGATAGAAAATGGGCTTTTCATCCTGGGCGGGCCCGGGATGCACCTGCATGACATTCTTTGGGTCGTCCATGATGGAAAAAATCGTGGTAGAAGCGAGGGCGAGGAAAATATCGGGGAGTTCCCGATTATGGTGGGTGGTCGGGGCCGAGCGATGCACGGAGGTTTGTGCGTTTCTCTCGTACGTACGCACGTGTGTGCGAGGTGTTGGGCTCTAACTGAACCCGAGCAAGGCGTTCGCTACTGAACCCGAGCGATTGCACTAGCTACGTTACTGAACCCGAGCGATCGATCCCTTGGCTGTTAACTGAACCCGAGTGATTCCTTCGCTACTGTTGCTAATTGAAGACGATCGAAGCTGCCTCTTGATGAACAACGACCGTTGTTGGGGGTTGGATGAACAGTTCCTGGTGGGGGTTGGATGAACAGGACCCCGTGGTAGTAGAGGTCGTTGCCGCTGGATGAATAGGACCCTGATCGAGGAGGCCGCCACACCCGAGCCGGTTGGGGGTGGATGAACCGGACCCCGTGGAGCGCTGGTTGAACAGTAGCCGGTGGAGGCTGGATGAACAGTAGCCCGTGGATGAACAGTAGCTGCTGGAGGCTGGAGGAAGTTGACGGTGGATGAACAGTAGCATGTGGAGGTTGGAGGAAGTTGACGGTGCATGAACAGTAGCCCCGTGGAGGCTGGAGAGAGGCACTAGATGGTGGATGAACAGTAGCCCGTGGAGTCCCGTTTTGCGGTACACCACACCCCTCCTGATGAACAGGACCACATTTCGACCGTAGGCGCTCCAACACAAGTCCGTTTCCTCTGTTTTGTGGTACGCCACACCCCTCCCGATCAACAGGACCCTGTTTCGACCATAGGCACTCGAACAGAAGGTCGTTTCCTCCGTTCTGCGGTATGCCAGACCCCATTTTGGCTGTTCCATCCAAGCCGGTTGGCTCCCGATGAACAAGATGCATTTCGTTGCCTCCCGATGAACACGATGTAGTTTCTCTGTTCTGACCCAGCCGGTTGGCTTTCGATGATAGGACGCCGTTGCTGTCGTCCGTTGCCTCTCCATGTACACGATCCCTGGCCGTCCGTATGCGTGAGTATGCGTTCGAGACCCCGCCCGTATGTACGTACGTGGCCGTATTTTTTGCCCTGTGGTTGTACGTACGTGTACACGATTTAGACGGGATTGCCTGAACTGCTACATCGGGTGCTCTACTACGACACATGCCGCTACTTACTCGGCCACGATTCATACTTGCAGAGAGACCGATCGACCAGTACGTACGTACACGTTCGCGACCAGACAGACAACACTACGCACGCTTCGAACGGATGGGTCCTAGCTGTCAGGGAGGATAAGGAGGCACTTCCTTGCGTGCGAAGATATAACTGGTGGGTCCCAGCTGTCAGGGGGCAGAATCATTTATTTTTGCCCGTAATATGGACGCACTTCCTTGCGTGCGAAGATGTAGCTGGTGGGTCCATCTGTCAGCCTCACCGCGTACAGTACTCTTCTGATGGCGGTCGTTCGTTGACCACCTTTACCACGCCACGCGGACAACACCCAGGCGGTGGACGACAGTGAGGCCTAGGAAGGGAACGACGCTGAGCCAAGGAAGACGAGGCAGGTGGATGCCCACGCGGAGGGGAGTACGAGGGTTCACTGGTTCGGCTGCGGTGTAAGGCTGCCGTCGCCGAAGAATAAAAGGGGGTGTGGGTGAGTAGAGGGAAGGCCTAGCCAGTGGTAGTATGGTCAGGCGGTGAGGCCTGCGCAGTGGCACAACCGGCCACGGGAGGCTGGAGCAGGCGGTACGACGGGCGCTGTTTTGGGCGGCTGGAGCAAGAAGACCTGAGGTTGAAGACGCAGCTCGGCCGTTGGATTAACATCCAACGGTCAATGTAGCTAGAATCGTTTATTGACTAAGTTGACAAAGCCTTGCGTATGCATCAACTTAGTAGGCCCACAAGTCAGCCTCCAAATCTGGTGGGTCCCAGCTAGTAGGGGGAATCATTTTTTTTGCGCGTAATAAGGTGGCATTTCCTTGTGTGCGAAGAAGTTTTCTATATTTTTTATTTCTTCTTTTTTGAGTTAGAATAAAAAGAAAACAATTTAGCATCTTTGGTACAATCTATATTTTCATGAAATGGATCATAATAAAGCTGGTGGGTCCCAGCTATCAGGGAGAGGAAACTTTTTTTCCCGTGTAATAAAGGAAAGCACTTCCTTGCGTGCGAAGATGTAGCTGGTGGGTCAAACCTGTCAGGGGGAGAAATCATTTGTTTTCGCATAATAAGGGGGCACTTGCTGCGTGCGGCCATGGGCCATGTGGTTCCCCATTGTCAGCCACTCCACGGACATGCTTCTTCGGATGGCTGTCGTTTGTTGACAAAGTTGACCACGCCGTGCCGAGAGAACCAACGCGGTGAACGATGGCGAGGCCTAGGAAGGGAACGATCCGGAGCTGGCGAAGATACATAAGTGGATGCCCACGCGGAGGGGAGTATGAGGGTTCACTGGTTCGGCTGCGGTGTGAGGCTGCCGTCGCCGGAGAATAACAGGAGGTGTTGGTGAGTAGAGGAATGGCCTAGACGGCGATGGGAGTATGGTGGGCCGGTGAAGCCTGCGCGCCAGCACAGCCGGCCACGGAAGGCGGTAGCAGGCGGTACCGCCGGCGGTGGTTTGGGCGGCTGAAGCAAGAATATCCAAGATTGAAGAAGCACTGCAGCCGTTGGATGGACATCTAACGGCCACTGCTGCTAGAATCATGTGTTGACTATAAGTTGACAAAGCCTTCCGTACATGTCAACTTAGTAGGCCCACAAGTGAGCATCACATCTGTGGTATAGAACGTATAGCCCATTTGCGATTTGTAATAATGTATAGCCCATTTTTGAATTCTAATGGAATTTACTACAGCCCATTTACAGTTTGTTAAAATTACAGCCCATTGTCTAGCCAGGACAACGATTAATAATTTCAACCAACCGCTCAAAACAGAATTCAACAAAAAATCCCACATTTTGATGGGATCCAAAATATTTTTATCCCGAAATTTCTAGTCAGATTAAATATAATTTCAAAATAAATTTGTATTAGGTAAAAATCAAACAAAATATTGCGCACGCAACAAGTAATGAAATTAAAATTTTCAAAATCCAAAAATAATATTTTTGAACTAATTACCTATTTGGTGCGTTTTTTAATATTTACAGCCCAGTTTTTATAATTACATCCCATTATTATTTCTTAAAGCTCATTTTCTTGTTAGGCCTAATGCATCGCTCCTAGGAAAGATTTGCTACCCAGCGGGGCGGAGAATAACAAGTTGACTTGGGTTGGGTATTCGGCAAAAAAAAGTATAGCCGGGCTAGCCATTTTCACCTTGAAAAATTAATATCTGGGCTGGATATTTGGTCGACATAAAATAATAGCCTGGGTTAGACGGGCCATAGCCCGCCCAGTTGATACCCTGCTCCTCTGAACAACAACAAAAACATCGCTCAAGAAAAACTCTCCTCACACCTCAAAAAACAAATATTGCTCGAGCTGCTGGGTCCCAGCTGTCGGCCGCTCCTTTTGCAACTCTCTCATTTATTGACTATATAGGTTGATAATGGTGTGGGACCCTAATGTCAAGAAACCAGGAGGAAGCAAAAAAAATATATAGTTGTATATAATAAGGAGGCACTTGCGTACGTGCGGCTATGGCCCTGGTGGGTCCCCACTGTCATCCTCTCCAAGTAAACTCATCTCCTGATTCCTCATTTTCATTGACCATGTTAACAACGCGAAACGGCGGTGCCACGGCGAGCACAATAACTCAAAGGACGACGGAGAGAGCCTCACGGGCCCTACGGATGGTCTGATACAGCGCCCGCTGCTCATTCAGGAAGCGAGGATCATCGGACCCCTATGAGCACCTTCGAGAGACTGAGCCGGCATAAAACCGTAAGGCCGTGCTTGGGAGCTCTGGATTGTTTCACACCTATATTAAGGATACAAGTGTAATTTACTCATCACCGGAAACAACGCATAAAATAAAGGCGTAGTGAAACCAACGGCCCGAGGTCTATAACGAAAACCAGCGAGTTACGCGTGTAATTTGTGAAACCAGTGTATATTTACCAATCGAAAACAACCAACCAAGCGCTTCGCCCAAGACCATCTGCTTTTATTTACAAGCATCAGTTTTACAAGTGGTTTTGGTTGGAAAACGACAATCCAATCACGGCCTAAGATGATGAGTTGGTCTGAAGATCATATGGTTTCACCTCTAACCTACCCGAGTTGTCGTATAGGCTATGAATGAAACATAAGATGATGAACTTCTTAATCACAGAAACAACAGAAGAGGATGATCTTCTTAACATGCAAATCACTGGCATTAGGTCAACATGCAAAATAATACAAAGCATTATTATCAGGAGGCACGGTGAACAACTCGTGATGCCGCATGCCACAGCATTGCAAGCTCAACTTTGTAATCAAACTCACAAGGCCTGGCATTTCATAGAAAACATTCAGAACAAACTCTTAAAATACCTTACATAAGTCAACATTCATGACTATGCATCTCATCAGAGTAAATATTTACTTCTGAACTGAACACACAAATAGGACAAAACGATCGACGCTGCTAACAGCAAAGGGCGTCCCATTCCAAAATATCGAATGCATGTCTTCTGGCTAACATCAATGAGCAAAATTTGACAAGGTTTTCCAATTCCAAAATATTAAACGAATGTCTTGTTTCTAACATCAATGATTAAACTTTGACAAGCTTTTCCCATTCAAAATATGTAATGCCTATGATTGTGGAACGTGCAGGGTTTGTCATCAGTTTGCACATTGAAATGGCACATGGAGCAGGATTAACCAGCGTATCTTTTTGTGCAGTTCCACTGAAATCAAACAATGTCTTGCGTAGCACGGTGGATTTCGTATTTATATGTTGCAAGGCCTTGAAGACTTTGGCAGCTCCATTCAAGTAGATAGTCCGGTGGCTCAAGGTGACGATGAATGATTAGAGAACCATTCGATGTATTGTGCATGATGAAGTATTATGGAGGACACGAACCATCTGAACATTTTGTGCAGTTCCACTGAAATCAGGCTGAGCATCCCTGTCTACATAAATACAGAAAAAGTGTGATGAATATAATAGTGGTACTAGTTGATTAAACATACGATCACGACTATAATCATCTTCATTATCTTATCAGGAAAAGATAGCAATACAATAGCTTCAATTAAACATTTATTCAAAACAATACAACAATATAATTAGCACAACATAAGAAAGCACGATCATGTGGATGAAGGCCGATACTGACCTCATTTGTTACAGCTGCGTCGGCGACTGACTTGGTCATACCTTTCCTTGTGGAGTGAATTTTGCACCCCACATGCTGTTGAGTTGAGTTTCCCTTGGTCTGCAGACTAGTCATGTCACCAGCGTCTACTAATACTATAAAGCTTCTCGATCATTCCTTCTGTAATGAAGCGCAAACAGTGACTGCTTCTTTCTACAAAGTGAAAAGATCAACTGGGCCCAGTAATGCAACAGTTTGCCTTAAACACATTGGCCCCTTTTGTGCAGTTCTACTAAAATCAAAGTCAAAATAGCAACGAGCAGAAGTTTTGATATCCCTGTATGCATAAATAGGTATAAAGCAAACAATTATTGACCAATAACGGTTGATGAATTATATGCCCACAAGAAAAAACATCTACCTTATCTTAATGGGAAACAAAGCAGGACAGTAGCAATTCTCAGACAGTGTCATTCATTCATATTAACTGTGACATTATCTTAACAATACCTTGGTTAAACATGTATAAAGAATGACAAAGGAGGAAAGTACCATTCCTAAAACAGTAACTGATTCATATTAACAGAGAAATTATCTTAACAATACCTTGGTTAAACATGTAGGAAGAACTACAAAGCAGGATAGTACAATTTCTAAAACACTGTAACTGATTCATAATAACAGAGACATTATCTCAACAATACATTTGTTGAACATGTACTCCTACCGATCCCTAACAAGTGTTGGAGTTTTGAACTAAGATTTAGTAGCTAATTCTAAGAGTGGCATTGCTTAATTTTACCAGTGGCATTAGATTAACAAAAAGCATAAACAGTTGTAGGGGAGAGTGGGCGCAACAGCACCATGTGCTTCCATCGACTTATAAAGGGGTGATGCAGAGTTTGTTGTAACAAAGAAACAAGCATCATTTCTCGGTTGGTCCCATTTTTGTTCACTTAATGGGAAAATACAACAATATAATAGCTTCAATTCAACATTTATTTAAAACAGTACCAATACAAGTAGCACAACATCTCAAAGCACACTTCACAATCATGTGGATGAAGGCCTGTACTGACCTTTCATGAGGCGGACAAGATAAAATACGAATCTGCCAATACGAATAGGAAATCCAATCTCATTTTGTGCAGTTCCACTGAAATCAAGCAAAGTTGCCGGTGTGACATTTTAGTTGAACCGCACAAAACACTCTTAAAACAAAAGTGTTTTGCGTAGTGAAGCAAAAGGTCGTAATAGCAACGAGTTGAATAGATATCCCTGTTTTCACAAAGGTAAAAAGGAAATAATTGCCGGCCAATAAAGGAGGATTAAACATACGGGCACAAAAAGAAGCATCTAAACAAAGTAGGACGGTAGCATTTCTAAACGGTGGCATTGATTCATATTAACAGAGACATTCTCTTAAAATAACATTCGTTAAAAATGTAATTTACTTTAACAGTGGCATTGCTTCAATTTTCCATCAGCATTATTAGATTAACAATAACAAAATAGTTGTATGGGGCATGGGACATGCCAGCACCATGTGCCTCCACACGTATAAATGGGTGATGCAGAGTATGTTGCCAAGCAGCATATCTGTGTCGGTCCCATATTTGTTCTCTTTGAACCTTTTTCCTATGTGAGGGCAGCAAACCTAGTCCTGCACAAACTCCCAGACCATCCGGTTTCTTTCCTTTTTCAACAAAGAGATCAGTTCCTTACATATGTGTGTACTGGGTTACCCCCCTTTTCCCTTTTCGACCAACAGAACGGCTGGATAGCCAGTTTGTACTACTTTCCTTCCTTCCTTTCCTCATTGAACCATGTCCTAGATTCATGCTCCACCCCACCCCCTTTCTTTCCTCTTTGAACCAAGACCTAGATTTGACTGTAGAATCAAAAAAGATCCGCATGCAGCTAGAGCAATACAGTTTCAAAGAAACTTATACGTTAGGGTCATCGGGATGTGGCTAGGCGTGCGGCGGGAGGCTGGATCTACCAACACTACATACGACAATGAGGAAGAAGGGGTCAGAGGCCCTCCCGCATAGGCGCTGGGTGAAAGAGAATAACGCAGCCGGCAGTGGATTGCCTCCCTCGCCGAAGGTGATAGAGTGAACGCTGCACCTCCTCTCCTTCCCGGTGCGACAGGATCCGGACGATTCCTTCATCAGCTGTGAGGGGGGGGGGGGAAGAGAGGCCAACGCAGTCTTGTTTAGATCTGCTGAAGAGGGTGAGAGATTGTGAATAGAGCAAACCCTAGCAAAGGAACGCTAAGCCTCCAGCGTGTATATATATATATTATATATATATATATATATATATATATATATATATATATATATATATATATATATATATATATATATAGTGTAGCGAGAGTGTGAAGAGTGCAAACCCTAGCGAACAAGCGCTGAGGCTCTAGCTTATATATAGTAGTACTTGTATATAGTACTAACATAGTGGAGTGGTTTTCTTTTTCTCTCCATAACAATCGTTTTAAATTGTATACGAAAGGAAACTCTTTATTTAACGTGCCAGTGAAGAAAACTACGATCAACTAACGATCCACGCATCCTGGTCGCACTTCCTGTCATTCACGTGTGGTACACTACCCTCCGTTAAGTGAACAACCACACAGGCGCCAAATTATCGGAAAGGTGTGAGAGTGTGTACAAATAAAGAAATTTAATTTCAATTATTTTGTATGTACAGTTTGCCCTCTCTTAATAATTATGCTTTGTTGTGTTCAGCCTAAACTTGGTCAAACTTTACAAAGTTTGACTTCAGTCAAATATAATATGCAGAGTACATAAAAACAGAGGGGTACTACCTCCATCCGGGTTTTTAGTCCACACCATATTTTTAATCAAAGTCTGACCACATATTTAGTTAAAAGCTGGACAAATAAAATTACAGGGTAGCTGAAGACAAAGTTGTGAGAAGGCTTAGAAATCAATACAAAACTTTTGCTCTTAGTACCAATGTCGATGCTTCTTCGAGGAAACATTTGGTTCATATCCAATTGTGTGATAAAATTGCACCAACGTAAACGACTGCTCCAAGATGAATAGATGAATATCGTCTTTGTGGTAACAAGCAAAGAGCACTGATGGAAGACAGCCCGTTCTTCATTGAACATCGATCAACTTCACCAGCCGATGCAACCATGAGACGCAACCATGAGCATCGATAGGTCATCGTGGTGATGCATCATCGATTTTGGCATCAAATTTGGGTCAGGCACCAATGAAGTTTGACAGTCCTCACTGTGGTTTATTTCTTCTCGGTAATCAAGCTTGAGAAAGGAAGAACCACTTGGTAGAAGACATCGAGGCTGAGCAACAATGGCCATCCAATTTTGTGCAGTTCCACTAAAATTGAGGAAGACATGCCCGAGTATGGAGATACGCATCCTGTTTGCAAAAATATATAAAAAATGATATTTAAGTAGTGTCATTACTTTGTTTTAGCAGTGGAACAAGATTAATAGCGGCATCTTAATTGTCAATAAGAATTAGTGAAACGTACACCAAAAAATAGAAGCATCATGATTATCTTGATGGGAACTAAAGCAGGATACCAAAAAAAAACTAAAGCAGGACAGAAGCATTTATCGACGCCTCTACATGGGCATTGCTTCATTTTACCAGTGATAGTTTTAGATTAGTAGCAACAATAGGAGCATACGGACAATGACCGCACAACCACCATGTACTTTTTGTCGAAAAAAACATGTATACCTCCACCGATGCATAAATGATAAACCAGGACAACTTTTGGAGTGGACTTTCCTCTATAATAGTAAAAAATAAGTGATGTTGGACCAGCCGACGAACCCTAGCTACTGTACATGGGGAGCTGGGGAGTAGTGGTATAGAAGAAAAGCAGCATGCAGAGTACAATGAAGCATGAAATCCAAAAGAAGTTATACCTCAGGTGGGCGAGATGTGGCTTAGGCGGGCGGGCGGGATCTGCCCACACAACGGCAGCAAACAAGGGCGTGGAGGACCTTCGTACACGCCGGGGCCGACTCAGAGAGGACGGTGCACATCGGCTTCCTCCATCACTGATGGCGACAACGTCAACGCTGGACCTCCTCACCTCCCGCAGCGGACGGGATCCGGCCGGATCTATGACCACCGGTGAGGAGAGAGATAGAGTGGACACTGTCATCTTGTTTAGATATGGAGAGGGTGAGAGAGCGAGATGCGAGAAACCCTATCAAACAAGAGGCTATATATACAATGGAGTAAAAAATCTCTCCATAGCAGTGGTTTTAAATAGAATACGCGCGTTCCCGGAAAAAAGAAACGAAAACTGCCGGACAAATCTTTTTTTAACGTACCAAGAAAGAAAACTTGATCAATAACACGCCCCCGCTTCCAGGTCACAGTTTGTATCTCTCACATGTGGTCCCCGACCCTTCATTATTAAGTGAACAAATTAAAGGGTCAAATTATTACGTACGTAAGCTGCCTCTTCGTGTACAAATGCGCTCCATCGTGTACTCGCTGGTATGTCGGAGGCAGAGTGAGTGCATGTACATTTCTTCTTGTACGTAGTACTCCATTTATCTCACTTCATATTATTTCCCACTCCTATGATATTCCTATCCTACATGGCCCACCTCCCACTATGACCATATTCCTTGCACAGCCCGCATGCCAAGAAAAAATTACTATACACCGGACTGTATAGACTATTTTGCCCCGGATTTTCTTTTGAGGAAATGCTGGGTAGTTACGCGCATGCAAAGTACACAATTCTCGCGAACAATTACTCCTCTCTCCATCTCTCTGGATGCAGGCTCACTAGATCTATCTGCATGCAGCTCTCTCTCTCTCTCCGGTTTTGCATGCATGCGACGCGACTCTCTCTCTCTGTGCAAGCATGCCTTAATCATGGTTAATAATATAGCCGGTTGATGGCTTACATGTTGCCATGTCATCTATAGCCAATGTAATAGTCAACATGTATAGTAATGGGCTACAAGAAAGTACTACTCCCTCCATTCCCTTATAAAAGAAAGTACTATTGCCTCGATTACTGTTAGTGGCCTTGTATAGATGCAAAATGTATTTTTTGTAGTGGCCAATATAATAGTCAACATGTATAGTAATGGGCTACAAGAAAGTACTACTACATTTTACCACATGACCCACCATACACTCTCATATACTACCTCTGTCCTGGTTTATTAGTCCCCTATGTAATTTATGCATGATACTAGTATATGATACTCCCCACTATGAGTAGCCTTATACGCATACAAAAAAGGACCGGAGGGAGTATGAAGCTTCCAGATTTTGTTTCATGTATGTATCCTGACTCCAAGGTTGCCCCGTTACAACATTCCATCAAATACAAAGGAAAACTAACACGCATGCTAATGCATCTCAATGATTCACAGATCACAGCCAATATTTACTTCACAACTAAAGACAAAAGTTGTGAGAGTGTGTACAAAAAAAACTACCGATGGGGTATCTACGCCTTAAACCCTAAACCCTGAACAGGATTTAATTTCCTGGCTAGGTAGAACCTGTCAAAGGAAAGAAGCCTGGCACCCTCGGATCATATGATGCTTTTGTGTAGTTCCACTAAAATTGAGCTGAGCATCCCTGTTGGCAAAGATATTGAATAAGTGTGATTAGAATAATAGTAGTGGCACTAGTTCATGAGACATAAACTCATCACAAATAGAAGCCGATAGAAGTAGAGAAAGATCCACATGGAGATGGAGCTACGTCGGGAGCTACGGCAGTGGAGCAAGCCGGCTCCAAAAGGAAGTTGTACCTGGGACGTCAGGGTGGCTAGAAGGGCCGTGGGAGGCGGCATCAGCCCATACCGTGGGGACCCCCAATCGGCACGCACCGACAGTGGGTTTTCTTCCTCGCCGCTGTCGACCGCGTCTACGTAGAACATCGTCCGCTTCCCCCGGCAGCGGGATCAGGCCGGATCTGTGACCAGCGGTGTGGCCACCGTTGTTCTATGCTTGTGAAGGGAGCAACCCAAGCAAGCAAGCTTGTAGCTTAGGCTCCTGCTAGTGTATATATAGTGGAGCGGTTTTATTTTTCTCTCCATATCAACCTTTTTATATTGTGTACGTGTCATTGAAGAGTGAAATGATGGTTGCTTCGTCCGACTAACTTACTGTGTGATTTGACTGCGCCTGAGTGGCCCCTCCACGTACTCCCCCTACGTGTATGACTGTTCCTGAGTCTCACTTGTACTTATCTCTATTTTCTTGCATGACACATAGACAGGATGCGCATAGAGGAATTTTGTTACTGCACGTTGTTACGTACCTACTCCCTCCTTCTGGTTCACTACTAGTACTCCCTCGGTCCTGGTTTATTGGTCCCCTTTGTACTCAATCCATGGACTCGTTTTCCTCAAGAAATTGTCTTTACCAACGTATTAATATCGGGAATGCATGCGTGAACAACGAATGCTTAAACCTTGCATGCAACGTTTTGACAAAGCATTGAAATATGAACATGTGAATGTGAGGGACTACAACCTCGTGCATGCATGCAACAGTCGCACGTACACATGCACGCAAAAACTCGCGCGACGCCCTAATGCATGCATGTCCGAGCATACGATGGAACACACAAAGTCACGCTGAAGTGCTCAACCTACACTTGCATGCACACACATACTCAGCCAGGGTGAGCTAGTGACCGTATAAACACCGGAAAATGTATATATTGCCCGCAATGAGCGTATTATGAAGTCCACTGACCGTATTTTTACAAATATACAGTGACAGCCAGTGTATTTATTGTTGGAAGTATATAATCCAACATTTATCTCGTTTCAAATTAAGCCATATTAACCGGAAAGGAGGCAGTATGGACTAGCATTACTTTGTTGTGTCCCGTCAACTTGCAGAACGAGGAGAAGCTTGTGCGCGGTGGCTCGCAGGACAAAGGAGAAACTTTTGACTAATGCAAGCTCTCGCTCGCTCAGGCGGTGGACATGCAACAGTTAATTTGGTGTCAGATTGCCAGAAGCATACACTATACTAGTACCATCATTGTTCGACTTCCCGAAGAGGCGAAGAGCCAAGCGCAAAGTTTACTACAGGAGTACTCTGAGTAGTATTGCGTACTACTAGTACTAGTATACAGGTACTACTAGGAACCGCATGGTGGAGCGTCTGCACTCTTATTTTATTTTAATCTGTGATAAAGCAATCTTCAACACATTTGCTTCTCTTCGAGGGTTCTCGCATGTGATAATGGAAGTTGATTGCATGTAACACTCGCCACAATTCTTGCATAATTCTGGCTCCTATCCTGTTAGAAATAGGAGCGCTCAGTAATATTTTCTCTTTTTTTGTTATTCAGCATGTAAATAGGTTAGCAAACCTTGTGGCGCATCTTTGTGCGAACCGTGCTTGATGCGCTTTGAATGTGACCGAGAGCTGGCTTGATGAAACACCTCACTTCCTTTTTTTGGTGGGGTACCTCGCTTCCTAGTGACCAGTGTCTTGGCTGATTGTCCTAAGAATGCTTATATAAGAATAAAGCTCTCTCATTTACCCGCAAAAAAGATTAAGCCATATTAATTGGAAAGGAGGCAGTATGGACTAGCACTACTTTGGTGTGCCCCGTCAACTCGCAGTACGAGGAGAAGCTTGCAGGACAAGGTGAAGCTTGCTTACGCCCTCTCCGTCTACCTCAAGCGCGGTGGCTCACAGGACGAGGAGAAGCTTTTGACTAATGCAACCTACCCTCGCCCAGGCGGTGGACGTGCAGCAGTTCATTCGGTGTCAGATTGCTAGAGGCATACACTATAGTACCATCATTGTTCGACTTCCCGAAGAGGCGAAGAGCCAAGCATAAGGTTTAGTAGTACGGGTACTACAGTACTACTAGTATACAAGTACTAGGAACCGCATGGTGGAGCGTCTGTACTCTTATTTTATTTTAATCTCTGATAAAGTACACATTTATTTGGGAGAAGTGCGGAAAACAGCAGCCCAATAGTACTATTAAAAACATCGAACATGTAAGAGCATGGCTAATAACAAAGCCTACTGCTGGCTATATAATAGTGCCATGTCACATATAGCCTTTGTAAAAAAACACTCATATAATAAGCCAGCTATCAGGTTGGCTATAGTATTTAATGTATGCATGCAGAGAAACACAAAGAAACACACTTGATTGGGAGGAAAGAAGGCTGCACTTGTTCACGCGCTGCATGCAAGCAATTTTTCTAGTAACCTGCGCTAGTGCCCGACGACTGATCTAGCACCCGCTACGCTCTCTCTCCACCTTTCTCTCCCTTCCAGCTAGGATTTCAATGACATGGCATGTGTTATAGCCGGCTGACTAGGACTTATTATACTTGCTCTAATGATGACATCGATCAACCATGCTCGAATATATCTTGGCCTCCGTGCGACACCTCACCCGTCTGTGTTCTCGCTCCTCATCTATCTCAAGGAGCGGCGGGTTGGCCATTTTGCCGTTAATTGAGATTGGTTTGCTCACACTCCGGTCCCACATGTCAGTGATATGCCAAGAGGAAGCGCGTTGACCGATAGGCCATACGCGGACTTGGTTTTGCACCTTCATACTAGTATGAGCGGATTCAAAGAAGAGCGTATTGATGGTTGCTTCTTCTGAGTAACTTAAAGTGGGAAAGGTGGGGCTTATGATTTGACTGCTCATTACTCACTATTAGTGTGGCGCAACGACCAGGCTAAGTCTCCCATGCGGTTGTGCACTCTAATTAGGTGCATGGCTCATGGAGACGGATGCTGAATGGCTTCTGGCAGTGCTATCAAGCTTCCAGCATTTGTTTACATAATTAACGTATACAAATAATTTTCCAGTGACATAAAATTGTACAATGCTCTGAAGCTTTCAGCTTTTGTTTCGTGTGTCTTGCCAGCTGGAAGGTTGTCTTGTTACAACATCAATCAAATACTAGAAAGGAAACTAACATCCATGCTCTTTCAAAAAAATAAAAAAATAACTTCCTTGCTAATGCATCTCAATGATTAGCAGATCAGAGCTAATATTTACATCACAACTGAAGACAAAGTTGTGAGAAGGTGTTAAATTAAAATTGACCCATGCTTTCATTGGCAGCAACTTCTCCCCAACTCTGTCTAAATCAATAAGGCATGTTGGGAAAAAAAGTAGCTGTCAGGAGCATGCTACATTACGATCATTTTGTGCAGTTCCACTAAAATAGAGCTGAGCATCCCTATTCCAAAGATATTGAGTAAGTGTGATTACAATAATAGAGGACTGTTGATGAAACAATAAACACACAAATAGAAGCCGGTCACCTTTGCAGTCTCTCTTAAGACTAACTAGTTGGAGAAGATTAAGCAAATAGTTGGAGAAGATTAGGCTCGGAGTTGGATGAGGAGGATAGAGCAAAACCAATCTCCCTTTGTGTAGTTGCACTGAAATGTAGAGACATTGCCCGTGTGACATTTTAGTACAACTGCACAAAACACTCTTAAGAAAAAAGTGATTTGTGCAGTTCACCAAAAGGTCGCAATAGCAACGAGGTGAAATGGATAGCCCTGTTTGCAAAAAAGAGGTAGAAAGGAAACAATTTCTGGCCAATAACAGTTGATGACACATACAACGACAAAAAAGAAGCATATTTCTTGTCCTAAGGGAAGATAACAGCATGGTTGTTTATCTAAAATGGTGTGAGGACGAGATTGCAATATGGAAAGTACGCCGGACGAGCTACATTTTGGGCAAAGAACTAGGGAAGATCCACATGCAAGATTTTCCACATGCAGCGATGTGGGAAGATGGACAGTGGAGCAAGGTCAGAGGGGAGGAAGCTGTACCTGGGGGTTGTTGGGATGTAACTAGGAGGGCGGCGGCGGGTGGGATCTGCCCATACTGTGGCAGCGAGCAAGTGAAGAAGGCCCTACCACACCGGAGCTTGGTCAGAGAGAACGGCGGGAACCGCAGGTCAGGATGTGCTGCCTTGACGCCGTCGAACGGAGAAATGATGCACATCCTCCCTTTGCACCGGCGGACGTGATGCGGCCAGATCAGTGACCAACGGTGAGAGAAAGAGGCCACCGCAGCCTTGTGTGAGATAGTGTGACGAGAGACAAACCCCGACAGGCAGGCTCCATTGTATATAGTGGAGCGGATTTCTTTTTTCTCGATAACAATCATTTTATATTCTGTACGGGCCATTGAGGAATATAACTTTATTTAAAACTAACACGTGAATTCAAACTTTGTTCCGTGTACGTGTGGTACACGATCCTCCTTCAAGTAAACAACCGCTACACGCGTCAAATTATCATGTGGGCTGCCTTTTCGTACAGAAATGAGCTCCACCGTGTCCCCGTGCGGGTGCGACCGGGAACGAGACGTGAGTACGTGCATCGTGCGCGCACCTCTTCTCTACATGCAGGTACGTACGTGGGTGTGTGTGAGAGAGATGATTTGTGCGAAGCAGAGGCAATGTGTCGATGATATCTCAAACAAAAAATGTAACATATGCGATGTGTGTGAAACAGAGGCCTGGATATATCATATATTGAGGGGGCAATCCACGAGAAGAGAGTGGAGGGATCATCAGTGTGAGATATCGATATAATCAAAGAGAGGGATGAAGTGTGTGGGTGCGCGAGCGATACAGAGTGCCATTGAATTTGTGTGTGCCCACGTCAAAGATATAGGGCGGCTAGCCTACTGGAACGTGAGAGGGGATATGTGCAGTTTGTCTCTGTGCCAAGGATACCTACCTACAGTGTTTGACTATAGGTGTGTATGTCGGGGGGGGGGGGGGGGGGGCAGAGACGTAATTATATAGAGAGGTAGATCGACTGGTATATGTGTGGAGAAGGAGAGAGACCTAGCTATGTATTGAGGGAGATCGATCGGCATCCATGCATATGTGTAGGACAGGAATAAGCACTACAAAAAAAACCACTTCCGTGATGATACGTGTTTGTCACAGTAGGTCGCGTTTTTTGTCATTTATGTACATCCATGACGATTTTATGACAGAATCAAGATAGTCATACCTGTGTTGTCGTAGAAGTGTTCCATGACAATACCAAAATTATCATCACGGAAGTGTCCACTTCCATGACGATAAATGGCGCGTCATGGAAGTGCTTTCATCAAGGGTAACCGACACGTGGCATCCACTGTAACGGGTCGCCGTTAAGCTATCGGGTTCCGGTTTGGATCCGATAACCTATTAACAGCCCGGACCAATGGGGATTTTCCACATGTAAAATCATTATTGGCTGGAGGAAACACGTGTCGGCTCATCGGTGGGCCAGATGTTGCCCTTCCAATGGAGGAGACGTGCCTATGATACGTCGACATGTGGCAAGGCCCAACAGAGGCCCATATAGGTTAAAAAGGCCAGCGCAGTCAAAGGCCTGTAGTATTTACTCAGGTACTAGTGGGCCAACCCACTAACGGCCTGTTTAAACATGGCAAATTTACGGCCCGAAGCCAGATCTGGCCCGTTAATTGTTCGCCGAATATTTGGGCCCAATTACGTCCCAGTGACATTTCGGCCTGTTAGAGGCCCGATGTAGACATGGGCCCATTTTAGCCTGGTGTGTCTTTCAGCCTGGGAATGGCCCGTGCTGCCCATGGGCCATATATGGTCTGACGTGACTTTGGGCCTGTTAAAGGCCTGTTGTATAATTCGGCCCGTTGATACGTCTACTAAGCTTTCGGCCTCTTAAAGGCCCATGATATCAGTGGGCCAACTAAGGCCCGAGATATGTTTTGGCCTGGTAATGGCCCGTCATATAACTGGGCCAATAATGCCCCGGTCTACATTTCAGCCTGCTGAACGCCTGTTGACGACTAGTGGAAATTGAGGCCCAACATGCATTTTCGACCTGCTAAAGGCCCATGGTTTCTTCTGGGCCGTAACAGGCCAGCAAAATATTCAGCCTGTTAATGGCCCGAAGCTACATGGGCCCAACTAAGCGCTGAACTGAACTTTGGGCCGAATATAGGCCAGTGTAAGTTGTGGGCCTGGTGCAAAGTGTGAAGGGCCCAATGGCCTTTCAAGCCCAAGAAAGTTGCAGGCCGGCCCAATTGTGGCCCGCTAAAATGCAGGCCCGTTAGAGGCGAATGTTTCGGCCCGGTTGACTACATCAGATTTTCGCCTTTTTTTCAGATAGCAAATGATGGCATATACGGTAACTAGTACGAATTAAGAACAAACCTACTCTATAAAATAAAGAAATTACGGCATAGTAACTTAGAATAAACCTACACTATACAATAAATGATTTATGGTACATTACATCCACTGGGCATCGAAGTTCGCCACCAGTGATCATAAAGCGCAACGAAGAACCAGATTACAAAAACTGGGCGCCATTGCAGCGTAACAAAATAATACTGAACCAAGACCACTTCCAAGACAGTTCAAGAAAGGTTAGCCTTGCGCGGGAACTACTGCGCAAGCTGCTGAGCAACGCTGTGAGACCGGCCTAGCATGTCGGTCATAGCTTCCAGGTGTAGCTGTTTAGCAATGAGGTTCTCGTTGGTGTTCTCCGCAATCTTTCTTAGAGATAGGACTTCAAGTCAAAGTTGAGTTGCAGAATGCCTTTCTGCTATAACTTGGGACTGAAGAAGTCGAACTGATTCAGACAGCGAATTTTGTGAGCTTGTCTGACTGCTAGTCTCAAGTAACTTGAACACTGCATCAAGACAAGACTTTGAGGTTGTCTCGCTATCTTCAAGATGTTTTGCCTTCTTTGCTACAATATATGTTGGGTTTGTCTCACAGCCTTCAGCAGACTTGTGCATGCCATCAGGCATATCACCCTGAAACAAGCAGAGAGATGACATGTTTTGCACGTGTATAAACAAAGATGATAACTGTGCTGTCAATTCCATCCAATTTCAAATTAGAAAATAAAGAGTAAGTTCAAAATATCAATAGCATAATTTGGCATTGTTCATAATGCGGGGAGCTTCACCACACTACCAGATTATCATGTCAACAAAACAAGCATAGATGAAGGGCAAAGACAATCATTGTATTTATTTTAGTTAATGTGCATGGCATGTTGTTCATATCATCAGCCACATCAGTAAGATAAAACAGGAGATGACAAGGTGCAAATGTGGGCTGCTTCACCACACACTGGATTATAGATCCACAAAAACAAGCATACATATAGGGAGTATTGAGTAATGTGCATGGTATGAATAAGGAATTTGGTTTTACAAGTAAAACTTGGAACTTACAGTTGTTGCGAACATGCATTTTGATAAAAACAGCAAACTAAACAGCAGTTAACGATAGGTAGTATGAGCAAATTAAACAGCAGTTGAGGATAAAGGCTTTAGAAGGACTGACTTACATTAACAGTTAACACCGGCTTTATAATGCCCTTCTCCATGTCAAGGGAAGGATAACTCAAGAATTTCAGCACATAATCTTCTTCATAAGCATTGCCTGTACTCTACATTTTGTAGAGAGTAATTATAGATATGATAATACTGGAAGGGATAGAGGATAATGAAGATAAGATACAGATTGATGCTACATAATCAACTAACAATCCCTGGAAGTACAAGCGTTACAGGACAGAATGTACTGACAAGAGAAATGGGCTACACTTCTGCACTGGCATTGTCCGTGTATTCAACTTTTTGGTAAGATTAAATATAGACACTACAAAAAAAAGACACATCCGTGACATTTTGGGCCGAAGGAATTTTTTTTCTGTCATGCTTATGACACTTCTATGACGATAATTGTGACAAAACCCGGTATCATCATAGATGTGGTGGGCTCCTACTTCTATGACAAAAAATCATGACAGAAAATGGGCTTTTCGTCCTGGGTGGGCTGGAGACGCAGCTGCATGACATTCTTTGGGCCGTCCATGACGAAAAAAACCATGGTAGAAGCGAGGGCGAGGAAAATATTGGGGAGTTCCCGGTTACGGTGGGTGGTCGGGGCTGAGCGATGCACGGAGGGATTGCGCGTTTCTCACGTACACGTACGCGCGTGGGCGCGAGGCGTTGGGCTCTAACTAAACCCGAGCGAGGCGTTCGCCTACTGAACCCGAGCAATTGCACTGGCTACGCGTTACTGAACCCGAGCGATCGATTGATCCCTGGCTGTTAACTGAACCCGATCGAGCGATTCCTTCACTATTGCTGCTAACTGAAGCCGATCGAACCTGCTGCCTCTTGATGAACAGTGAGCATTGTTGGGGGTCGGATGAACAGTTCCCGGTGGGGGTTGGATGAACAGGACCCCGTGGTAGTAGAGGCCATTGCCGCTGGATGAACAGGACCCCGATCGAGCCGGTTTGGGGGTGGATGAACAGGACCCTGTGGAGGGCTGGTTGAACAGTAGCCGGTGGAGGGCTGGAAGAACAGTAGCCCATGGAGGGCTGGTTGAATAGTAGCCGGTGGAGGCTGGATGAACAGGAGACCGTGGATGAACAGTAGCTGGTGGAGGCAGGAGGGAGACGCCGTGGATGAACAGTCGTAGGTGGATGCTGGAGGAGGTTGACGGTGGATGAATAGTAGCCCATGGAGGCTGGAGCGAGGCAGTAGACGATGGATGAATAGTAGCCTGTGGAGTCCCGTTTTGCGGTACGCCACACCCCTCTCGATGAATAGGACCCCCGTTTCGACCGTAGGAGGTCAAACAGAAGTCCGTTTCCTCCGTTTTGCGGTACGCCACACCCCTCCCGATCAACAGGACCCCGTTTCGACCGTAGGAGGTCGAAGAGAAGTCCATTTCCTTTGTTTTGCGGTATGCCAGACCCCTCCCGGTGAACAGGACCCCGTTTCGACCGTAGGCGGTCGAACAGAAGGCCGTTTCCTCCGTTCTGCGGTACGCGAGGCCTCGTTTCGGCTGTTCCATCCAAGCCAGTTGGCTCCCGATGAACAAGACGCATTCCGTTGCCTCCCGATGAACACGGTGCAGTTTCTCCGTTCCGACCCAGCCGGTTGGCTGTCAATGAATAGGACACCGTCGCTGCTCTCCGCTGCCTCTCCATGTACACGAGCCCTGGCCGTACGTATGCGTGAGTAGGTGTTGAGACCCCGCCCGTATGTACGTACGTGGCCGTATTTACTTTCTTGCACCCTGGTTGTACGTACGTGTACACGATATAGATGGGACTGTGTGACATGCTACGTCCGCGCCTCTACTACGACACGTGCCCTTCCTTACTCGGCCACGGTTCATCGCTGCAGCTTGCAGACAGACCGATCGACCAGTATGTATGTACACGTTCGCGACCAGACAGACAACCCTACGTACGGTTCGACCTGGTGGGTCCCAGCTGTCAGGGAGGTAAGGAGGCACTTCCTTGCGTGTGAAGATATAGCTGGTGGGTCCCAGCTGTCAGGGGGAGAATCATATTTTTTGCCCGTAATATGGACACACTTCCTTGCGTGCAAAGATGTAGCTGGTGGGTCCCAGCAGTCAGGGGGAAAACATTTTTTTTGTGAAATATGGTGGCCCGTCCGGTGGGTCCCTGCTGTCAAGTGGAGGAATCATTATTTTGCGCGTAATAAGGAGGCACTTCCTTGCTGCAGCCTAGGACCCAGCTGTCAGCCTCTCCACGTACAGTACTCTTCTGATGGAAGCGTTCCTTGACCACATTGACCACGCCGCACCGAGAGCACCAAGGCAGTGGACGACGGTGAGGCCTAGGAAGGGGACGACGCGGAGCCGGGGAAGACACGGCAGTGGATGCCCATGCGGAGAGGAGTACAAGGGTTGACTGGTTCGGCTGCGGTGTGAGGCTGCCGTCGCTACAGAATAACAGGGGTTGTGGGTGAGTAGAGGGATGGCCTGGCCAGAGGTTGGAGTAGGGTGGGGTGGTCAGGCCTGCGCGGCAGCAGAGCCGGCCACAGGAGGCAGGAGCAGGCGGCACGACCGGTGCTGGTTTGGGCGGCTGGAGCAAGAAGACCAGAGGTTGAAGAAGCACTACGGCCGTTGGATGGACATCGTACGGTCACTGGAGCTAGAAATATTGACTAAGTTGACAAAGCCTTCCGTCCGTGTCAGTAGGCCCACAAGTCAGCCTCCAACTATGGTGGGTCCCAGATAGCAGGGGGAGTATTCATTTTTTTGTGCGTTGACCACGCCGCGCCGAGCACATCCAAGGTGGTGGACGACGGCGAGGCCCCGGACAGCAATGAGCCAGAGATGGGAAGACGCGGGACTGGAGTCGCAGACGGAGAGGTGTACGAGGGTTAACTGGTTCTGGTGCGGCGTGGTTCGGCAGTCGGTGGAGAAGAACAGGAGGCGTGGAGGGGTGGAGGGATGGCCTGGCCGGCGGTGGGGTAGCGCTTCATAGCGAAGCATGCTAAGCAGAGCTGCTAGCAGCAGGAGGCGGGAGCAGGTGGTCCCGGCGGCGCTGGAGGAAGAAGACGAGAGATTGAAGATGGATGCCGGTCGTTGGATATAAATCCAACGGCTATCGATGTCAGAATCATTTGTTGACTAAGTTGACAATGACTTGCGTTGGCTTCGACCTATTGGCCCACATTTCAGCCTCCAAAAATGTGGCACATATTCAACCCATTTTTTTAGAATTTACAGTCTATTTGATCTTTTTTTTGAGAATTACAGTCCATTTGCTGGGCTGGTGAACAAATAATGTAGCGTCCATGCGGCCCATTTTTTTAAAACTACAGCCCATTTTCACTTTCTCAAAATACACGAATTTGCTGGGCTGGCTGAACAAATAATGTAGCGTCCATGCGGCCCATTTATTTTTTCCTAAAAAATTACAACCCATTTGTACTTTCTCAAAATACACGATTTTGCTGGGCTGGTTCTAATTATAATGTTGGATTGGGCGCAGCAATGTTATCAAAAAATAAACAGGGGCTGAGCATTTTGTTATAAATATATTAAAATAATAAGTGCTTTATTATTACATTGGTCATTAAATCTTACCAAGCTTTTGTACACAATCACCAGGATTTTCGTTGCCTTAATGTAAAAAAATCCAGGATTTTATTGTTAAAAAATTATTTTTATAAGTTAATAAGGCGTGGGATATTGTTTTCTTATATATGTAAGTATCTGTTAAATATATGATGATAATAACAATAATATATAATAACATATAAAATAATATAAATATATATAATATAGTTAGAAGGGAAACATAAGTTGGACCTGGCGTTCCTATTCTTATATAGAAAAATAGAATAGACCTCTGCGTTTTCTTCAAAAAAAATACATAAGTTGGGCTGCGGATGTTTCAGAAAAAATAAAACCTAGGATGGGAGGTCCATAGGTCGGTTGATACATGACGGCCCTCAAGAAAATACAAACCGGCATGTCGTGGGCTGCACATGTTAAAAAAGAAAGCCTAGACGGGGCAGCCCACAACCCAGCTGATACTTGCTGGCCCACTGATAATAAATGATACCTGCCAGCTCCCCGGCTTCGTTGTAAATTTATATCCTTTAGTAACTACGTTGAAGCACCTAAAAAAATGTAACTATGTTGACAAACCCGTGGGCCCCAATGTCAGTATAGCATTAGGAGGAAGTATTTTTTCAATGAGGCACTTGCATTCGTACTGCCATAGACCTGGTGGGTCCCGACTGTCCGCCTCTCCACGTACAGTCCTCTCGAGATTCCTCTTGTTTGTTCAGCATGTTCACAACGGCAGACAGCGGCGCCGCGGCGAGCGCACAAAGGCGGGGGACGAGAACGAACCACCGGAGCAGGGGAAGGCATGTTACAGTAATGGTAGATGCTGTGCCTTATTTCTACCGAAACTACTGAACTAGCCCAGTGGCCAAGTGACACTACCCGACTGCTGTTCCGCCCGGGTTCGATTCCACCTGATGCAGTGAAAATATCTCCAAATTTTTTTCCTCTGCCATTATTGACATGTGGGTCCCCATTGTCATCTACGCACACCATGTCCAACACTTGCCAAAACTTCGTCCCTCGTTTTCTCTGTTTTTCGCACACTCGACATTGTGTGGGCATTTTGAAAATAGCATATCTTTTAGACTGTGCATCATATGAAGATGTGCTATGCATGAATGTTGATCAGCATGATGTTAACTGGCTGGTAGTTCCATTTTCGACCATGAATAAAACTTCCAACATGATGTTATCCCTGTTTGAAAAGGGCGTGTTAATATAAATGCTCTGCCTCTGAAACTTGCAGTTTCTTATCTGAAACTAAAACTTGCAGTTTCTTCTCTGAGAATCACATTGTCTGCACTTTTATATGAAACTACATTTTTTAAGTGCTAAAAATAGATCTCTAGAATTCATAAAATACTTCATATGCTCAATATTGCAAATCTGAAATTCAAAAGACATTCATATCTGAAAGTACTCTCAAAATACACAACACAAAACACAATTCACAACCTGCAAATACTGACAACCCTAAGATCCTCCTGACAATTCACAACCTGCCCGACTATTGGGTTGCGGGGGCAGTCCCCTCCTATTCCTCGGCGGCAGACAGCTGCCCCGTGAGACGATGTGAACGGCGAGGGAGAGGATGGCGGGGAAGCGTCGTCGAGCCAACTGCTTTTCTCCTCTTGCAGTTGGGTTCGGTCGACGAAGACTCCACCGGCTTCGCACTAACCTAATCTTCCATCTGCTCATGCTTACAATCAGTGTGATGGCTAATGAAAATCATGCTTACAATTAGTCTCTGAGTACTACGCCAATCACCCAAAAATAGCTCTGGACCAAAAACAAAGTTGTGACACTGTGTACAAATAAAGAAAAATAGATTGGTGCTTCTTTCAGAAAAGAGTACTCCCTAGAAAACTGCCAATATAAGCTACTAGTATTTGGTTAGAGGATTTGCTGCCGAGAAAGATATGTCCACGGAGAGCGCCACACATCCCACTGGTGGTGGTGGATGCCAATGCTTAGATGGAGCATGGTTGGTGTCGGTAATTTTTACTTGGCACACCTCGCACTCTGCATATATGCCGGTTCCATCCGTACATTTGTGCAGTTCCACCAAAATGAAGCTGAATAACCCTGTTTGCACAGATAATGAAAAAGCGTGATTACATTATAGTGGCACTAGTTGATGAAACATACACTAATAAATAGAAGAAAATATTGCGATAGTATCATAGTATGCCATGTTGCGAGGGCGAGATGGGCCCTGCGACGCCTCATACGGTAGGCCTCATACTGGAAATCGACCCAATTCTCCCAGATACACCTTCTGCCAGTGATGAACATCAGTGTACAGCGGTAGTACAAGGAGGGGCCTTGAGACATTCCAATCTCTATTTTTGTGCAGATCAACTAAAATTAAGCACCCCAGTTTGCAGAAACACTTAAACATTAACAATGGGACTAGTTGATGAAACATATACTAACAAAGAGAAGCACTTTCTTTATCTACATTGGAAATGAAATGATAGAGAGGACACTCGCTCTATTTTAACTGTATTATTACTTCATTTTATCAGTGGCACTAGGGTCGAGCAGGTGGCAAGCGAGGTGTACCGTGCGTCTCAAGGATGGAGGCCGGGGGTGTTTAGACTGGGATGCTGAAGCTGGCTCTTTCAGTCCCTATCTTCCCCCCTGATGTTTTTGTGGTAGCATTTGGGTTGTAATCCAAACTTGGTCGAGCTGGTGCTGCGTCCCCCTACCTGCCTAGCTTATGTGGTGAACTTGTCTCCTGCTAGTACTCAGTCCGTTCTAGTAGTAGTTGCATAACTGCCAGTTTACACTGAGATGTTGTCGGATAATGGTTCTCTATGGTTGGGTTTCTTTAATGAAATCGGAGGAAACCCCCTCTTTCGATATATATAAAAAATCAGTGGCACTAGCGGTGCCAAAACATTGCCTCAAATTAATAGTGCCACTAGATTAAGGTGCAAAATAATAACATTACTACTTTATCATGGCAGTGCCAAAACAGTAGCACAATAGCAGACTCAACATGCAGGATCTTTGGCAAACGGTCGGACCAAAATGAACATACCTCGTGATGGGAACCATATCTGCAGTCAACGCCATCGTAGAAGGGATGACACCAATCACCAACATGGATGATTCAATTCATGGGACCTTTTTGTGTAGTTCACCTAAAATGAAGCAATGTCCCATGAGCTAGCAGCTTCTTCTTCATTAGTTGCAATAAAATTGAGCAACATCAAGGTTGGTTGTGAAGCTCATGGAATGTTCAACTATAATTTGGATATCATTTGTGCAGTTCAACTAAGATCAAGCATAAAATGTATATCTCTGTTTGCACAAAAAGGTGGAAAGGAGGGTGACTAACAAGTGATGAAACATACATCAAATGAAAAGAAGCATGTTCCTTATCTGAATGGAGATCCTACAAGGACAGTAGCAATTTCTAAAGCAGCAGCATTGCTTGATATTAGTGTGGGCATTAGGATTAACTATGACAACCGCTAAATACGACATTACTTTAATGGTGCCATTGCTTCATTTTACCAGCAACATTACATTAACAGCTGCTAAAGGGTTGGTATTTGGGCACGGGAGAGTAGGCGGACCAAGACAGTTGCATTTCTAACGAAAAGAAGCAACTTATCTTAATGGGAAATTTAGCAGGACATGAAAAACAGTGCCATTGGTTCATATTACTGGAGGCATTACATTGAAAACAACATTGGTTTAATGTGTCCTTACTTTTAACAGTGCGACTGCTACATTTTACCAGTGGCATTACATAAGAGGGGCTCGGGGCAACAAACATCATAACAGGATATCTGGGTTGGTCCCATTTTTGTTCGGTATAGCCACCTTATACTGTGTGAGGCTAGCAAATCTATTGCTGAACATACTCTGTTGACTTGTCCCCCAGTCCCAACTTTCTTTCCTTTTTCAACCAATAGATCGGTTTATTTTGAGTTTGTACTGCGTTTCCCTTTATTTCCCTATTAGACCAAGAGACCAGTTGGATAGCCAGTCTCTGCTACTTTTCGCCCCCATTATTTCCTCTTTCGACCAAGTCCTAGATTCAGGTAACAAATCTTCCCACACCCCCACCCCCTTTCTTCCCTGTTTGAACCAAGTAGTACTAGATTCGACTATATGAACTAGTTTTACCTCTTAACAGTAAAAATTTAGGTGGCTTTTGAATAGCCGATCGATCCTATTTACGAGGGGGCCTGAGAAATAGTAAAAGATACAAATGCAGCGACGTCAGGAGCTGGGGAAGTAGAGCAAGGCCGGTTTCGAAGGAAGTTATACCTGAGGGTCGCCGGGATGTCGCTAGGTGGGCGGCGGGAGGCCGGATCTGCCCACACTACGGCAACAAGGAAGAAGGGGTCGGAGGCCCTCCCTAGCCGGCGCTGCGTGGGAGAGAACGGCAAGGCACGCTGATCGGGACGCGCCGGCAGTGGGTAAGAGCCGTCATTGAGGACGACCGCGTGAACATTGCACCTTCTCACCTTCCTCGGTGGAGAGGATCTAGCTGGATCTGTGACCAGCGGTGAGCAGAGAGAGAGTGTGGCCACCGCTGTCGTGTTTAGATCTGGAGAGGACGAGACAGTGTGAAGAGAGCAACATTAGCAAGCAAGCGCGGAGGCTCCTGCCTATATAGTGGAGTAGTTTTCTTTTATCTACCGGAGCCGGCTTGACCTTGTCAATGACTGTCGAGAAGTCTCCATGCACATGCCCTAGAGGCGCAGTTGTCGTCATTTTGATCTGAAGCACCGGATTAGCATATAACACGAAAAAATGCCACATGATAAGAAACCATAACCTCACTGCCCCAAGGAGACAACATGAATCCCGACGGACAAACTAGACAAGGATCAAAGATCAAATTAAAGATAAACTCGTAGAAAAGGGGTCTATCGATAGATGTCCTAATTAACATAGCCGGCTTGACCTAGATGGCAGCCGAGAAGTCTTCGTGCATGTGCCCCCAATGACCAGCGCCTTGGAGGAACTCAGTTGTCGCTGTTTAACCCTCGCAGTGATCCGAAGCACATGACACCTAATATTGCGAGATGATAAGAAACCTTTTTTTAGATTTCTCATCAGAATTACAGCCTTGTACAACACGGCCTGCATGATATGTAGACGATAGCCAATCCAGCCGTCTGCTAGAGTCTGGTCACATACATGGACGAACTGATCTTCCGTGTCATGCAGGGATCGTCCAGGCACCGACGTCTGTACAACACTACTCCAGTACTATCACTCGTCTCTCTCTTCTGTTAACTCAACCGACTTGCGGGGCCGGGGAGTGTGCCTATGGTCGGTTCTCAATTGCGGTCCCACATGTGTGTGCAAACGCAATATGATGCGCATTCCATTCGGAGAGCGGCGTGCCAGACCGACCGACCGTCTGGGGTGCAACGCGAACGCGACGGGCGTGTTGTATACATGTGTACCGCCGTTTTCTTGAGGCTTTGCTCCATGGCGCAATCCATGGATACAAAATTATATTTAAAAGTCGAGGGCGGGGCTTTTCCCGCGTGGTAGGCGGGGCAGTTCTGCCTAGTCGGTTCGATAGAGAGGCGAGAAGATGAGGGAGTAGGCTGCCGCAAACGTAGGGCTGTGTGATTTGACGGCGAGTTACTGCTGGACAGGTGGGGCCCTGTGATTTGACTTGCCACTATCATTTTAACTGCAGCGCTATGACCGGTGTGAGTCTCCCGATTCCTGACCACCTACATGGTATACAGGCGCCAAGTACTGTACTCCTTACTCCTTTTGGCAAATGCAATAAATACTACTCCCTCTCTCTCAGTTTACAAGGCGTGCGCGTACCCCTAGGTCGTCAATTTGACCAACCTAATAGAAGTCATATATTACAAAAAACATACGATTATAAACTTCAGATGTTCTATTTTCAAACGGTATAATTTTTGTGTTATATAGTTTATATTACGGTGATAAAATTGACAACCTAGGTATACACGCAGGACTTGTAAACTGAAATGGAGGGAGTACAAAGAAAGAGATAGAGAGAAGTAAATTTTTTTACTCTTATAGCCAACCTTACAGCTAACCTTGTTGTATGAGTGACTAAGTGATGACTATGTATGACATGCCAACATCAGATAGCCTAACACACCTGGACAGAGGAAGTAGTTTCATGCATGCGAAGTAGGCAAAAAAATGCTCATTTATAGCCGTCGGAAATCTCCAAGGGCGCGACCGAGCGAGCGAGGCGACGGTCGTGGTAGGCGCGACCATGATACGGGCTGCTAACAGCCCTTGGATCTGAGATCGAACAGTCGCATGCTAAGTTGCTGAAAATTTGCAGAATAACCCTCCAGGATAGGATATTCACCCATAGGTCTAGAATCATGCCATGCAACCGTTCGATCTCAGATCCAAGGGCTCTCGGAAGCCCGTATCATGGGAGCATGGAAAGCTTCGTATCACCTATAATTTTCCTGATGCTTGACGTGCGAACACGTAGATGCATGAAGCCATTTAATTGGACGTCTAGTAGACATGACATCTAATTGGGCCCCCATAGTACTGTGCATGAATCCATTTATCCACCGGGCAAGCCACTACCCTGCCGTTCGCACACCCCACTCAGCATTTTTACAATCGGAAAACCGCTAGCAGTTCGCTCCTACTTGTCCCCGGCCATCCTTTAACATTATGGCAGTTCGCTCCTAGTCGTCCCGTCCTTTCACATTACAACAGTTCCATTAATCCTAACCCTCCTCCCAAATCCATGGCGTCCCAAATCTCCATGATCGGCGGTGAGTACAAGGTTAGAACCATCACCGGCGATGAGTTCGACGTCATCTACACCCGTTCTTCCGTGACTGTGAAAGGATGCCTTGCTCGCTTTGGACGCATGTTCGAAAAGTCAAAGGGTGATGAGTGGGTCGCTGGGCTAGATATTGAGTACACCACAGTCCTGGGAAAAGAGAAGAATCTAAAGGAGGAAGAGAAGAAGAAGCCCGCCGTGATCCAGGTTTGCATGCATAACTTGTGCTTGGTCTACCACATATGCCATGCTGACGTTGAGTGCGAGGATTTTAAGAACTTCCTCGGGGGCGGAAAAGTCAAATTCATTTCTGTAGACTTTACGAACGACAAAGAAGTCCTGGGTCGGATAGGCCTTGTTGTAGGTCAGCCCTTCGACCTCCAGAGGAATGTGCTCGTGTCCTCCCGTCAGCCTTCAATGCTAACCCTGGCAGCAGCCATGGTTGATCCTTCGTATGGTAAACTAACGAAACCACCGCCCAAGTTTCATCTTGCATGGCAGTGGAATGTACTAGTTAGGGACCACATCAATTACGCTGCAATGGATGCCTACCTTTGTTTCAATATCTACAAGGGTTGGATGAAGAGCAAGAGCCAAGTGTGCGGTTCAAACAAAGAAGTATCGGCCAAGAGGAAGAGGGACAAGGATGAAGTCGAGCACGTGGACGAGGAGTCCGAGTAAGGTGGCAGTGTCGTTGCTCATGGTGGTTGTAATGCAGTGTCTACCGGATTAGTTACTTAGTTTAATTTCAGGGTGCTTAGTTTTATTTGAGGGGTGTGTTATGCTGAGCCCCCAGCAGAACTATGTTATGTTCCTTCTCGTTACTTTAACTCTTCAGTATGTACATACTAGTATTTCTTATAGATCATCTTGTAGTTTGTAGTACTACCACTCGTTTCTTCACATTATATACGTACAATATATATGGCCAACATCACATAGCCAGCAGTTTAGTTGTCAAAGAATTTCAGGGTGCTTAGTTTTATTTGAGGGGTGTGTTGTGCTGGACACCATTATTGTGACTCAAATCTCTTTAGCCATGTTATAATGACATAAATACCTATGGACCAACATGCCAACTCTCTCTCTATCTCACTACAGTACAATAAAGTGTGGGGCCTACTTGATCCCAACAGCGTTCTTATTTTCTTGTAAAATTATTCGCTTGGTTACTCCTAACAAGCGGGGCCACACTTATCATTGTGAGATAGAGAGAATCGACATGTGGGTCTAGGCTTATTTTTGTCATATAACATGGTCAACGGGTTTGACGTGAAAATAACAATGTCTAATGGCATTTTTGAGCAAACATCTAACGGAACGATGGCATTTTTGAGATATCTAATTGCATTTTTGAGCAAGCATCTCACGGATCGATGGCATTTTTGAGTAGTTGTAACTTCTAATGGCAAAACTGAGTAGTGAGACACAACTAGTGGCATAAATAATAAAAACACAAGAATTAAATAGGTATGCTAATTTCTTTTAATAGAATTTAGCACCCCATCTAAGCACGTACTAGCTTTTTTAATAGTACTATATGCATAATTTGGCGACGAGCGCTCTCTATATGTACCACCTTTTTTCTTTAATTTCATCTTGTTAGTTTTGCACCATGGCGCAATCCATCTATACTACTACTGTACAAAAGTATACATTTAAAAGGCTAGAGGGCGGGGCAGTCTCGCTTGGTTGGTTTCACGAGAGGCGAGGGCCTTTGTGATTTGACGGCTCATTACTGCTGGAAGGCGGGGCCTTGTGATTTGACTGCTCATATAAATGTTGCCGACGACCTGAGGAGGAGCAAAGAACCATGCGGTATACTCAAGTTTTCCACTGGAGTACTAGTGCGACAAAGGAGCACGAAACACGGTAGCCCAGTGCGATATGGCGATAAAAAATGATCTAATTTGCTAGTCATCGATCCCACGGCGCCGCTCATCGTTAGCATTGTTCGATTCATGCCTCGTAGAGAACGTGACACGTGAGGCGAAACGCCCGAAGCAAAAGAAGAAACACAGGAGCAAAAGAAGAAGGAAGATTATCCCCCCCAAAAAAGAAGGAAGACGCACACACAAGTCTGGGGGCGGTGCTCTCTACTACATGAATGGTTGCTGGCCGCGGAGTCATAACTGCTTCTTCATCGCCTCCACGACCTCCATCTGCTCGCGCATCTCCCCCGCCATCTTCTTCATTCTGTCCACGACGCGGGATTTCACGACGCGAGCCTTCATCATCTCTTCCACGACCGCATTACGTACCTTGACAGCAGCCGGGTGCTCGATGCGGAGCTTCGCCAACTCCTCCTTCTGTTCCATGACGAGGGCGTGCAGCATCTTCACCGAGGAACTACTCTTCTCATGCAGCTTCTTCCAGCCGGCATTCTCCTCCTTCAGCAGGCCGAGCTCGTGGCGGAGCTTCGCATTGTCCTCCTGAAGTTGCAGGATTTCGCCGGTCGCCTTCTTATCCGAGGCAATGCTCTTCTTTAGCAACATCACCAAGCCGGCGATCAACTCCCCCTGCTCATTGAGCTCAGCGGGCATGTCGTCGAGGCTCTCCTTCATCAGCTCCACCAAGCCGTCGATGAACTCCTTCTGCTTATTGAGCCGATCGGGCATGTCGTCAAGGGATAACGACTCCTGCGCCGCCAGCTCGGCATCTTCGCCTCCATGGCTAGGGCGCTCCTGGGAGCCCTCGCCTGCCCATGAGAGATCTTTCGAGGTCTCTGCGAGGCGGCGATCCCTCTCTTTTTTTCCTGCGGCCTTGGTCGCGGCTGCCTTGTTACGAGTAGTACTCGACCTAGAGCTCTGCACACCGGCCATGGCAAGGACGGACGAACAAGAAAGACTTATGAGGAGTAGTTCCCCTTTTTATAACCTAGTACTAGCACTAGTACTAAAACCTGCATAGTGGGAACACGTTTAGGTTTGATACGTACTAGATGTGAGCAGGTTTGCACTTAATTATAGCATGGTAGTACTACTTTGGAATGTGATGGGAACAAGCTAAAGATTAAGTGATGGTTTTGGTTTCGAGGCCCGAAACGGCTCCCGATGAGTTTAGTGGAACATAAATTTCAAGTACTACTGCTCAAATGCGGTCGCACAAGTCAGTGATGTAACTAGTCGAACATGTCAGACCAAGCCGATGCGTGTCCCTTCGGTGAGACGCGGGTCCGACCGACCGTCTGTTGGTGCGACCGACCGTAAGTATTACGCGATGGAGACTTCTAGTTGTGGCTTTGGGTGATTGTCACGACCAAGCATTCAAAAACTAGTGATAAATCAATTACCATCTTTTTCCAAATGACCAAGTATTTTCACAGGAATACAATACATATAGATGGAGTGATTGTTAAGGTTGCAAACCGACTTGGCGTTGCAAGTTCACTGCAGCAGCAACCGAGTAGGTCACTGCATCGCTGGTGGGGAAGGAGGGAAGCTCACCTCGCCTACGATGCATGCCTAGCGGCACCGCCGCAGCTGGTCCTGGGATTTGGCTTCTCCCACTGCCCATTTGAACAGTTGCACCGGCTGCTCATGCCATTCCGCAGGCATGCATGTTCTTTCCTCCGCAGTCAACTCCGTGAATATGATCTCTGCCATTAGCCCCAACTCGAAATCAACGCGACGCTGCCAGATGCTGACATCCCTCAGCATCTCTCCCCTGAGATCAACTTGCGCCTCCGCCTTGTGCTTCGCCAGGTGCAGCTCCTTCGAACTTGTCTCCAATCGATGCGACGCCTCCTCGATCCGATTTGCCCTTGCTGCCCACCACCTGAAACGCAGCCTTGGCATGTCCTCCAGTGCCACCGATCTATGATTCTAGAGCAATGGATCCCCTCTAAAACACATGTGGGTTTTGCTCAAAGGCGGCAGTGCTGCGGGCCGCAGCGAGAGGGCAGCCCGCGGGATCCTGGGATCTAAGGGATTATCCATGGCGGGATCCTCCATGGCGGGATCCGGTGGGCGAGGCGGGGAGGCTAGCGTAGGCGCTGGGAGAGCCCTACGAGGCTAAGATAAAGATAGTACTACTCCATTCCGTCCATATTTAAATACAAAGGCCATCAATAGTAACCCAGGCAAAAATTGATCATCCTGCCTGCGTCCTGGTTTATTGGCCCCCTTTTTATTTTGTGCCAATTTTTGACCAAAAATTTAACTAACAAAATTCAAGCACTACAGCCAAAGTTTCTGTTTTTGCACTGCACAAACCAAACAAGCAATCTAATCATCCTAAAGGCAAATCTTGGCACATTATTTTTATAGTACAAAGGATTTGTACAAGGGGATAATTATTTTTGTTGAAAAGTTTCTGTAATCAAGGTTCACAAAGTTTCCATGGGCATGAACAAAGTTCAAGGCTAGCTCCCACTTTAACAATGCTCGTCTTTCTCACTTTCGCTTTTCTTTTTGAAAAGTTTTAGGTTCCCCTCTATATTTTTTTGTTTTTATACTTTTTAAAAGCACACACCAAAAAAAATGACTCTCTAAAACTTCCGGGTTGTCTCCCTGGCAGCGCTTTCTTTAAAGCCATTAAGCTAGCCATATAGTGCTCAAGTAATGGCTCCACCCGGATCCCAAGGTATATCAAAGCCAATTTTAATTAACAATGACTTGTGATTTAGTAGTGAGCACAAAGTAACATATATCATGCACAAACGAAGTCTAACTCTCTTCCTATGCATCGGCATGTCATAAAAGAACAATTCAGGCACACGAAGTAAAGGCCAATGCATAGTATAAATAGTTTCTTGCAATTTTATCGTATTGGAAACATAGAGAGGTGGAGATGTAGTTCCTCTCTCATAATAATTGCAAGTAGGAGCAGCAAGCACATGCATATTATATTTATCAAAATCATCATGTGCAATAGTAGAACGCAACCCATCAATATAGTCCTTAATAAGCGCAAACTTCTCCGATATAGTGTAGTTGGGAGAATTCAAAAAGATAATAGGACTATCATGCGTGGGTGCAATAGCAACAATTTCATTCTTAACATAAGGAACTATAGCAAGTTCATCTCCATAAGCATAATTCATATTGGCATCATGGCCACAAGCATAGCAAGCATCAAGTTCATCAAAAAAGGATATTTCAAACGAATCCAAGGGATCATAGCAATCATCATAGCAATCATCCTTCGATAAGCACAAAGGAAAATTAAACAATGTATGAGTTGAAGAGTTACTCTCATTAGAAGGGCACGGGTAGCTAATCCGCTCTTCCTCCTTTCGTTCTTCGCTCTCCTCGTCATCTTTTTCATCTAATGAGCTCACAGTGTCATCTATTTCTTCTTCCATAGATTCCTGCAAAATATTAATCTCTTCTTGGACAGCGGAGACTTTCTCAATAAATGCATCAATATCGGAATTATATTCATAATTCTCATAGCAATATTTAAGTTAAGCATAATTTTCAAGTGTGTAAACATCATCATCATAATTTTCACACTTTTCAAACAAAGATTCAATTTCATAAGCACCCTTAAAAGCAATGAATTCTTCTATTCGTTCCACATCACAGTAATCATATATACCATTAGCATAAGAAGCCAAGGTTTTATTATCATTAAATTTACATGAAAAGGGAAGGTGTGGAGCCTTCATCCTAGCACTACTGGCCGTTGGATATCATCTACATTCCACCAGATTTTGCCACATGTACAATCTAGAAGACTCCATGGTTGAACTTAAGCATAATGCACAAACCTCAAAACACAAGCACTTCTCCTTTATTCTAGAATCTTCCGTATCATAATTGCCCAAAAAAATTTCTACATGAATTGCCATTATTTGTTTTTACTTTACGCTTTACAACGCACAATTCCATGAATCTTAAAATAGATTAGCTTTTTTATAAAAACTAATTAATTTTGAATGAGATGAACTATAAGAATTAAACGAACATCTACATCATGCATATATGACTCAAAGCTTACATGCTATAATATGGTATTTATTTATAATTTGGTTGCCAAATCTCATGCGTGCAATGCACATGTACCTTACTAGTCTAAATGGTATTTGTGTGTGTGTTGTGCGTGTTAAACACATTGTACGTAGTATCATACATGGTTTAGATTCTGAACATCTAGCTAGAGCATACATGTACTATGATTTGAATTCAACATAAAATGGATACATATATTTGAATTTGAGATCGTATGTACATGTAGTTCATATTTATATAGGAATTTACTACTCCTGTATTCATGTCATGTGTTGTGAAGATAATATTTAGATGGTTGTATAACTAACCCGAGTACAATCCCATTCAAACAGGGAAAATGTACTCAAATTTAGTCCATATGCTAGACAACACGAATTGTTTTTTTATTGATGAGGGAAGTGCAAATTGATTTGGTACTGTACACGTTATGTTTGTTGTCCCAATTTTTTTAGTTTTTTTGTTGTTGTATTTGAATGCATTTCTAGTAATATAGTAAAACAGGACATGGCTCTCTCTAGTGATGAGGTGCGAATTGTCTTTTTTGTGTACACGTTAAACTTGTTCTCCCGAAATTTCAAGCCGCGCCTTGTTATGCCGAAATTTCAAGCTAGCATCTCTGTCTATCGTGCTGTGAAACTCCCGCCTCTTCAACCCGCGCCTTGTTACCCCGAAATATTTAAGATATATCTTTGTCTCGTTGTGCTCCGAAAACTCCCTCCATCTCAACCCGCACCTTGCTATCCCAAAATTACAACGCGCGCGAAAACTCCCACCTCCTGCGAAATCCCGACACGTGAAATGCCTGTGATACCCCTGAACCGAAAGAACTGCCTAGCTCAAATCGATGGGGGTACTTTCGTAACTTACCCCACATTTCGGACAAGCACGTCCCTAAGCCATGGTTCCCCCCTCCCATCCCATCCGCCCACCCATTCATACACCGAGGCCGCGAAAACCCGCGAAGCCCCACACCCTCCTCCGTCCGCCACCCAGCCGGAGCCTCTTCCCCGACGACCACGTCCACAGCAACACCTCGACGTCCCTCATCCACCACACCAGATGAGGATCCATCATCGATCTCGTTGTCCCGCTGGTTTAGCCACCCCATCCTCCACCTCCAAGGAGCTGCCCCGACATTCCCCTCGTCTTTCGCGCCACCTCCATTCCCACACCGCCATCTTCACCTGCACCACCGGAAGAGCAGCATCATCACCGATTCCTCGGATGAAGCTGAGGCCTAATCGGTGCCACCAAAGAGGTTCTACACTAATCGCCGCATTTTCTTCTTGATTCGATCTCACGGTGCTGCCGGCGTCGGTCCCGAGCCGACATGGCGTGGCTCCATCCACGGTGGCGTCGCTCCCTCTGCGGCAACGTCCACATCAGTAGGAGCTGCTGCTGCTTTGGCTCTCGCTCGCGCTGCTGCTCTGCTCTTGCTCTTGGTCCCCTGCCTGGTCTGCTCTTGCTCTTGCTCTTGCTCACGCTGCTGCTCTCGCTCTTGCTCTTGCCTGCGTTGCTGCTCTCGCTCTCGCTCTTGCTTGCGCTGCTACTCTACTCTTGCGCGCGCTGCTGCTGCACGAGCAGCAGATCCTGCTCTCCCTCGAGCCCCTGCAGCTACTACCCGAGATGCTGCTACACGACCAGCTGCCCCAGCTCTCGCACGCGCTGTTGCTCCGGGCGCTGCTGCTGCTACTGCTTTTCTGCTACTAGTGCGTTTAGTTTCGACAGTAAAATTCAGTTTCGACAGTTAAATTTAGTTTCGACAGTTAAATTCAGTTTCGACAGTTAAGTTCAGAGATGAGCGGCTGATGTATTTTACATCTAGCACTTTGTGGTTATGTATTTTATGTCATCTATTGGAGATGCTATTAGAATTCCCCTCAGGTTAACGTTGTCTCTCTTGTCCTGCTTCAGCCTCGCCGTCGTACAACTCACCGGAGCTGCTCCAACAACGAAACCCTCCATCACAGCGGAGCAGTACCCCGGGCTCCATCTCCAGACGCCTAAGATCTTCTTCCTCTCCTCCGACAGCCAAATCAGCCGGAGCATCCTCACCGACCAACCTAATCACGCTGAGATCGACATGGCTTCGCCAAAGAGGTTGTACACTTGTTGCATCGCTTTTTTACTCTACATGTTATATATATTGTCCATTGAGCACACATAGTAACATGAAATACGATTAGTTTCTCCTACTATATGACAAGCAGTGAGGTACCAGGCAACTTAGCTATCCGTGATAGACTCTCTTGAACGCCATCATTATTTATCTCTGCGCGTTTGAGCTGTGCATTTGTAGATGGGCCTGGGAGTTGAGCTAGTAGGGCAGTGGCCTAGGTCTAAAGTAGTAGAAGTAGCACAAAAACATTTTTTGAGTGTAGGCTTTTCCTTGCTCAAGCCTGCCTGCTAGAATCGCCAGTGCTTGAAAGGAAAAGTGAAGGAAAAACATAGGAATTGGAAAGTTTCCTATGGTACTACTATTCATGCATTTGGTTCAAAGGAATGGAGCAAAGGAAAACTGTAGGATTTGTTCCTTTAGTGTCTCCTTGAAAGAAAAACCATAGGAATTTTAATATTCACTTGTCCTCCTTTTCAAATTCCTATTCATGAAGCACAAGACTAAGAGATAGTAGCATAATAGCATTATAACCGTACATTTTCTTGTGGTTTGACTTAATCTCACCATACTTCTTTGCATCCTGTGATCTTCCGATTCTTGTGAACCAAACACCCAGATTGGCAGAAATCCTATGTTTTTAAATTCTCTATTTTGCACGTGCATTCCTATCCTATTCCTGTGTATTTCCTATCCCTGCATTGTTAGAATCCTCAAATTCAAACAAGCCCTTACACAATTACTTCTGTTACAGATATGTGTCAAAGAAAACCTTGTGTGGTTTGTCCCGCTCCTGCTGCACTGTGTTCCACCCCAGCTCAGCTGCTCCAATGATGAAAGGGTTCACCACAGTAGGGATCCGCCCTCCAGACTGTCTTTCGCCACCTCAGATCTTCTTCCCCGCCGCCGGCAGCCACGACAACTGCATTACCATCATCAACTGAGCAGATGACCTTGAGGACTATACGGGTCCGCAAGAGAGGTCGCACTCTTTCGTGTCTGCTTACGTTATGCATCACTTAATATGATGACATGCTACTTTATCGTCCTGTTCACCTATTAGACTCCGAGTCAGGTCCAAACTAATGCTCAAACTTGAGTTTTTAAATGGTTGTGGGGTACATATTGGGGCAGCAATCAATACTATCTGACTACTATCTGGTTAATCTCGGGTGTCTACTATGAGTTTCATGTTGGGTGGAAACAAACATTAAAGGAGCCATTATCTGTATTTTTTAACTAAAGCTATTATCTGCCTGCTATCATTGGTTTTGGGTCTATCCGCAGTTTGTTACCATCACTCTGGATTTGTGCATGCACTCCTTACATAATCTCACTATGTTTTATTCCTATGCATGTCAGTTATTGTACACAATGGAACTGAACATGTAGAGCAAAAGAGAGGAGCCTTGCGTGGCAATAAAATTTCATGCAGACGTCGCTCCATGGTGGGCGCAAAGGCAGCCCCCCTTCACCCATTTCAGATTGTAATCAAGAGGAAGATAACTGTTCTGAGGGGGATTCAGAAGGAGAAGACCACTCCTATTTACCCCTTGAGGTCTTCGCTCTAACTTGGCATGCTGATGTTGGTAATATCATGCATATGGTGCCTTGCATTGCTTACTTTATACATCAAATATGTCATCTGCTTAGTTTAGACATGCTTTGTGTGAATGCCATCTGTTTAGTTTCTTTATCGTATATGTGAATCATGCAATGCCATCTTGTTTAGCCAGGCATCATATATGTGAATTTTGCAATGCCACCCTGGTTAGCCAGTCATCTTATATGTGAATTATATCATGCCATTATTTTTTTATTACGTATTAAATTTGTCAACAATTTTAGTACATTCAATTACTCTTCCTGTGCATCAGCCATTCGACACGGTCATGGAAAAATCTGGAGTGGAAACAAGATCTTCAGAGCAGACAATGCAATCTAACGAAGCGCATGTCTTGCTGGTTACGGATAGCTCCTCAGAGGAGGATTCAGAGACAGATGACCAGTCCTATTTCCCCCCCGAGGTGCATGCTCTAACTTGGCAGGGTTATATTGCTCATATCGTGCATATGGTGTCTTGCATTGGCCTGTCATTTGCTTAGTTTAGACATGCTTTGTGTGAATGCCACCTATTTAGTGTCTAATTACCATGTATGTGAATTTTGCAATGCCATCTTGTTGCAAGACATTATATATGTGAATTATGCAAAGCTATCTTGTTGCAAGGCATTATGTATGTGAATTATGCAATGCCATGCTGTTTAGCCAAGCATCATATATGTGAATTATATCATGCCGTCCTTTTTCTGTATTACTCATTGCATTTGTCGACAATGTTTGTATATTCAACTGCTCTTCCTGTGCATCAGCCATTTGAATTGGTGATGGAGAAATCTGGAGTGAAAACAAGGTCTTCAGAGCAGACAATGCTACCTGCTGAAGCAGATATCTTGCTGGTTACAAATAGCTCCTCAGAGGAGGATTCAGAGGCAGATGACCAGTCCTATTATCCCCCTGAGGTGTATGCTCAAACTTGGCAGGGTTATATTACTCATATCATGCATATGCTGTCTTGCAATGCTTAGTTTTTACATCATATACACAATATTGAATGCCATCGCCTTAGTTGACACATCATATATGCGATTGCCCTCTGCTCACTTGCTTAGGCTGTGTTTGATAGCAAAGGGTGAAATAAACTGAAGTATCCAAAACTGTAGTAATTTTGCCAGTAGGTATGAGATACCATGGTTTTACCAAAACACAATATTTTGGAGTATTCATAATACATATAACCTGTTTGGTTGTTGCCGCACACCGCTGTAAATTTTGTTGCCTAGCCAGTTGCGTTAGCAGTGCAAGCACGCGCAACTAGCCGGCTGTTTGAATACTATTTCTCTTGCATTCAACTAATCGGCCATGCACATGCAACTAGCTAGCATATACCTTACCATTAGCAGGGTAAACACGCCTAGCTGGCTTCTTTACAATTTCTTGTGTGTTATTCCTGGCAGATAGCTGGGTAGCCCTTACCTTACCATACGCGTGTATAAGAACAAGAGAATGCAAAAACTGAACAACAAGGTACGTACCAACCATCGACCACAAGGTACGTACCCAGCCTAGCTATCTCGTACTTATGAGGGGTTGGTGTCGTCGCACGGAGGCAGTGGCTGATGGCCGACGTGGAGAGGGAGGATAAAGGGAGTGACCTTTGTTATCCTCATTGTCGCCCTTCGTTTCTTCATAGCCGATGGAGAATCTACAGAGATGGCCGCAGCGGCGGCGGCGGACGCGATGGCGTGACGAGCTTGTTGTGAATAGCTAGCGACTGGCTCGTTTCTTTCCCTTGCTCTGTTTTTAAAAAAGATGTCCAGGGTTCTTTTTTTTATGCAGAGAAATTACTACAGTTTTGAGAATACTCTAGTTTTAATAACACAATATTTAGTGCTAGCCAAACAGGTCACAGTAAATAAAACTATGGTATCTGAAAAAACTGTAGTATTCTCAAAATACTTAGAAAATACTTTGCTATCAAACAGGGCCTTAGTATATAAATCATATATTTGAATTATATCATGCCATGATGTTTACATAGACAGCATGTATCTGAATTATGGCATGCCAACCCAATTTCTAACATAATATAGTTATATCATCTCATCCTATTTATATAGTCATCATATTTTGAATTATGTCATTCTATCCGTGAATTATATCATGCCATCATGTTTCCATCGACGACATGTTTGTGAATTATGGCATGCCAACCACTTTAATAGACACATCGTATAGTTATATCATGTCATCCTGTTTACATAGTCATCATATTTTGAAGTATGTCATTCTATCCTGTTTAGTTAGCCATCATACATGTGAAATTGTGTCATGCTATCCTGTTTAATTAGCCATCATATATGTGAAATTATGTCATGCTATTCTGTTTGGTTAGACAACATAAATGTGAATTATTTCATGCCCTGTTTTCTTCCCTACTATCCATTGAACCTGTCTATCTTACAATGTCTGTACATTCAATTACTTTTCTTGTTTATCAGCCATTTGAATTGGAGGGGGTGATGGCAGTATCTGTGGGAGTAAAAACACTGTCTTCAGAAAAGATCGTGCTACCTGTCGATGCAGATAGAACCACGGTTGTACTTGCCCAAGAACCAGCCCCACCACACATAACCCAGACTCACGCAGATTGTACCCCTACCCAGTTGGACAGAGAACCAGCTACACCCCTTCTAACCCCAACCCCAGCAACTAGTAACCCAGTTCCAGTTGACACATCACCGTCTCCACCATAGAGCACCCAAACACGAGCAGTTAGTAAGGCAACTGCAGTGCCCAAAGCACGAGGACCACCACTCCGAACCCCAAGTCAATGCTTAAAGCAGAAGAAGAATTGTTCTCAGGTCAGGTTCGGTAGCTATGGTTCATACTCCTTTGCTCTTGCATCACTGTATTTACTCATACCAACTTATTTCAAATTTGAAGGATGCAATTGAAACTCCAATGGCGCAACAGGTATGTTTTAAACCTGTTTCTTTAACGTGTTTGCTGTTGTAACTTGCTCTATGTTGATTTCAGTTTCAATTGAATAAACAGTTATGTTCTCATGCCATGCACATTACAAGTGTTGTTATTGTTGTGTAGTTTCCCACACTTATATTCTGTCTATGCTGCTTTGTCTTAAATAGATATGATTTAAACTGTCTCTATCTTGATTTGGCAACATAAACTAGAATGATATAGACCATGCAGTGACCATACTTCATAGATATATGTTTGTTTCATGCTGTTATCCTGTCCACCTTACTACTGAACTGGTTTACCAAAATGAGTCTCATATACAACATGGTAAACCTGTGATGTGTCTGTTTGTTTCTCTTTTAGAATGCGGATAAAATATTGGAGAAGAGTACCCCGTTATGCAATGGTAAAGGAAGTAATGCAGATAAGGTTCAAGATAGTGAGACATCCCTGTTGGTCTCCAAGAAAGCTGATAAAAACTATATTCAAGACACTGAGACAACCCCAAAGTCTTGTCTTCATGTAGTGTTCGAGTTACTGGCCACTACTGCTGGCACCAGATCTTCGAACTCGCTGCCTGAATCAGTTCTGCTTATTGAGTCTCAACTTCAAGTTGAAAGACATCGATTAGATGTTCTGCGACAGGAAGCCGAAGGACTGAGGAAGTCCCTGCAGAATTCAGATGCATACTTTCTGGTGCAACAGCAAGCGCTGGAGGATTTAAGTGCCAAACAAGAGAAAGTTAATAAGCTTGCTAAGTGTCTTGCCAGCATTATGGGTACCCAGGATATTGTTTCTTGAGCTCTTCTGAAGTGGTTTCAGTTCTGGACTTGTTTTGTTGCGGAGTTTATTTGCACTGGTCGCCAACTTTGACAACCAGTGTATGTGATATGCTACTTTGTTCCCTATATTTGCACTGGTGGCGAACCTTGATGCCCAGTGGATGTAATATGTGTAATAGCCGTGATAGCCTAGCGTAAGTTCCTTGCTTATTTATTTCCTTGTTGTCTTGTTTATTTGTTTTCTTGTAGTCAGTGCAGTTCTTTTTCCGCGGTTTGCTAGTGGCCGCAATAATCTATTTTTTTAAACTAGGCCACAATAACCATGGGCTACATATTTACTGTAGTGACCATGGGCCTCCTATGGGCCGTAGAAACAATGGGCCTTCTACGGGGCATAGCATCAATGGGCCTTCTACGGGACGTATGATCGATTGGCCAAACATGGGCCAATAACAGACTGCATTATGGGTCTTAAACGGGCTAGAGTTGGAATCGTCCGTTCATGGGCCGACCATAATGGGCCGTCATTAATCGGCCATATTTGATGACGCTATGAAAACGGCCCAATGGATTAACGGGCCACAAACGGGCCGACTGTAACCACAGGCTGAATTTGGCCCACAAGCAGAAAAGGCCAGTAATAGGTCGTAAGTAACTGAATGCTGGAAAAGAGCCCAAGAATAAATGGGCCCTGAGAAGGCCGAAAGATAACACGGGCTGGAAACGGCCCAATGGAATAATGGGCCGTTAATGGGTATAAAGTGATACACTGTTCATTATGGGCCAGTTTCACCACGGGCCGTTAATGGGCCAAGAGTTACAAAGGGCCTCATATGGGCCGAAAGACGTCATGGGCCATACATGGGCCGGAAGTTACAACGGGCTAGAATCATATTGGATGGCCCAGATGACGCTACTGGGCCTAATTCGGATAGGCCGTAATGGGCCGTGACTTAGCGGGCTGTAAATGGGCTATATGCGAACAGGTCGTTAACAGGCTTTCCGTGGGCCGCCCGCTACCTTTTGACCAAGTCAAACGGGCCGCCCTTTTCATCAAAATGGGCCTCTGTTGGGCCGTGCCATGTGTCGACGTATCATAGGTGCCTTAGGTCCAATGAGTGGATGACATCTGTCCCAACGGTGAGCCGACACGTGGTTCCTCTGGCTATTGAGAATTTTACACATGGAAAATCCCCATTGGTCCAGGATGTTAACGGGTTATCGGATCCAAACCGGAACCTGATAGCTTAACGGCGACCCGTTACAGTGGATGCCACGTGTCGGTTACCCTTGACGAAAGCAATTCTATGATGCGCAATTTATCGTCATGGAAGTGGACACTTCCGTGATGATAATTTTGGTAATGTCATGGAACACTTCTACGACAGCACAGGTATGACTATCTTGATTCTGTCATAAAATCGTCATGGATGTACATGCATGACAGAAAACATGACCTACTGTGACAAACACGTATCATCACGGAAGTGTATTTTTTTTGTAGTGAGATCTGATATTTTTTAGTAAATGGTGGGCGAGGGAGATAAGATGCAGAATGCTACACAATGAACCAATCCCTCTTCCCATAATATAAGAGTGTTTTGAACACTGGTGTACTGTACAAAACGCTCTTGTATTATGGGACGGAGGGAGTAGCTATTAATGTAAGTACAGTGATAGACGACGTTCAGTCCTTACAAGAGGACTGCAGAGCTAAACCTCTTCAAAAGCATTGGGTTGGTTCTAAATTTATGTAAGAGTCGTTACGGATCTTATAATGTCCACCAAATGGAGGATAATGAGGCTAACATGTGCAGTGATGCTACATAATCAACCAGCTATGAAAGTAAGTATGGTCATACAGGGCAAGAGGTACTCACAAGAGCAATGCAGTGTGCAGTATAGTTGCGAGATTTTGTGTTCCCTTGAGAATGAATGTTCTTCTGTAAACAATTTTCATACAAGTGAGACGTTAAGACACATGCAGAAATGTAGTTCAAATTGTGATGTGATATCATAGACAGTACCTTACACTGCAAACAAGACCAATGTGTAATAAGATTATTCCAGTCACTGTCTGATAAATGTAGCACCGGAGACTTTACAGAAATTTCGTTTAGAGGCTTGCCATCGAAGTGCGCTTGCCTCAGGTAGGAACGATACTTCATCAAAGAGTGCTTGAAAAGCGCAACCAACCCTTGCTCATCTTGACTATCCAGTTTGGTCCTCACCTATTTAAAAGAATGAAATCTTGTGTCTTCTGTCAGCAGAAACATATGCAGTAATTACCATGAATAACATTAGTACATTACTTACGCGTAAGTTGCGGAGGAAGATTGGAAATTGTTCTTTGTCTGTGGTATAATCTTTCCATAAAGGAAAGATGCGCACAAAGTTCCTGACAACAATATAAGCTTCGTCTTGTAAACTGGGAAGAAGTGGAACAGGAGCCCTATTTGCTGCAATTGGGGCTCTCTCTCGTTTGAAAAGGGATTTGGCAACTGGATTTGCTGTACTCTTTGCTGGAATGGGGGTTTTACGTCGTAGAGCTGGTGCTATGTCAACTGGCATCATCATACTGTTTGCGACAGTTGGGGTCTGCTGAGTTGGGCATCAGAGATGGCCAGTGTAGTAGGGCTAGAGTCTGCTAGAGTTGTGGCCGTGTTTTCTGGGTCTGGTGATATTGCAACTACACCTAATGGGCTATTTGATTTATCAGGTGTCACTACCTTTTCCAAATACTTTGTTCGTGCTCCTCTGCGATCAGCAATCGCCCTCTTCCTTTTGAACGTCTGATACACACGAACATCATTTGAATGGATAAATATGGTATGATGATAGATGGAATATGTACTGAAAATGGATAGGCAAGGCGTATTCACATACACAATGTGTAAACTAAGCTAATGGTAGTGCAACAAAGTAGAAGCAATGCAAAGCATCAGTTGCAAGATATGTGTGACCAATATAACCTTGGAAAGTTAGAGCAAGCACCTTGATGGGTGAATAAGATAGGGCATCTGCCTCTGACTCCTCCACTAGGGAGCTACATTGACTTAGGTCTCCCTCTAGCTCAGAATCACTGTTAGGATCATATTCTAAGCATGAATCTGTAGGTGGAGAGTCTTTGCATTGCATTGCATCCAGACTTGATTTTAGTCCCTTAATGCGAAGTTTGACAGCCATGGCATTGTTCTGCTTTATTCTTTTCATGCGCGCAAGCTCATAATCATTATGATGTTGTTCAGTATCTGAGATTCATGAAAACATAAAAAGTAGTCAGATTATCTATGGAATGCATTGCAGATTCAACTCGAAGAGTGTCTCCCTATAAACCCATGCGTATGCAAAGTTCACCCCCCAACCGTGCTAACCAGACCACACACAGAAATACAAACCTCTTATGTCTCTATAACAGGCAGACACACATTTCAAAACTGAAGTAGGAACATTAGAATCATATCAAATTCGTATTTGAACAAATAAACTAAGGAATTATGAGTGGCATAATGTTTAGCTTCAAGGGTGGAGTGCTGGTAGTGCGACACAAAGCAAGTAGGAAGATTGTATTCCATGTAAAAGATCATAGTCTATGTAAAAGGTGGAAATGACACTTTCTTTCTATACAATGCAGTGTTCGTTGCCCACACATGATGGAAGAGATCACACAGAGAAATACTATTCACTCATGTCTGCTGTTCCAGTATTTTGAAACAGGGTGGTCCACCCTAAAAGAATATTGACAACAAATATGACAAGGAAAGCATAGAGGTAGTGAATCAATCATTACTTGTGAGCTTACTAGGACAAGTATGCAGAATTGTAACTGCAGTAAGAGACCGTCCAAAATCTGAATCAAGAAGTTGGTCTAGCACTTATTGTTTGCAACTAATCGACGTGAATAATTGGATATCATATTGAATGAGTAAGAAAGACAAGTAAAATTGTCAACAAACCTGGCTTGCAGTAGTAATCTGGGTCAATGTCACTATGACCAACAATCCAAAATGACTAGTGTCTGTTCGTAGGCCGGAATTTTGAAACCCTATGAACTTTACAGGTACTAAAGATTACTGAAATACATCTAAACCATTAAGTGTAGGTAGCACTCAGTACACAACAAACCCTAATGACAGTCCTGCCTAATGAGTAATGAATCAATTAGAAAATGGGTGATGTGGAATGGCTGCTGAGTGTTGAGGACGTATCTCAGGATAAATCGGGTTGGCTTAGTGGCTGCTGCATGCCTGAGCCCTAAACGGACTGGGAAGGTAGGCACAGCGGCGTGCCCGGGCAGCGGTGACGTTGTTGGGCGAGCGGCTCGTGACCTCCTGTTAGTCTGGCATCTCCTCCTAGAGTCATGTCGTCCGGGGACGACAAGTCAATGGTGAGGCAGGCGGCTGGGGGCGAGTAGAGATCGGAAGCGCAGCAGAACAGAGGGGAATTGGGGCCTGGGCCGACCCAAAATCCCAGGGTGGGCCACGGCCCACCGTGGGCAACCTGTAGATCCACACTCGAGAGGCGTACATGCATTTTCGAAACTAAATTAGGAACATTTAGCTGACGTATTAAACTACTCTATTTTAATAATATCAGATTCGTATTTGAACAACTAAGCTTGTTTAGCTTGATGGGTGGAGCAGTGCTATTATGACACGAAGCACGTATGCTGATCGTATAGTGATCATAAAAGGGGGGAAACCCTAAGCATGATCAATTAAACCCTATTATGATTGTGCCATGGCAGATTTGAAGCTGCAAACCGCAGAAATGCTATTTAGCAACCATTGTTTGCTTCGAACTAAGAACTAAATTCTAAGAGCTGAAAAGAAAGTACAGTAACCAAGTTACGATCTATTTTCTGGTTGAGATCAAAAAGTTGAGCAGATATGAAGTAGTACCACCTCTCTTGCGGCGCCGGGTAGGCATCAGGGTTGCGATAGTTGTCGGTGGCGTTGAAGCAGATCTGCGATGGTAGACGGGTGCATCGGAGGATAAGTCCCGTTGCGGTGGACGAGAAGGTCGTGGGAGCAGCCCCAGCAAGGAGGAGGACGGCGCCGATGAAGCGAGAGGACGCGATGCAAGGCTCCTGGTCCATCGTCATGGATGAGAAATGTCCATATCTAGCAGTGGACGATGCGGTCTTGGTAGGCGCTCCGGCATGGTGGAGGACGGCGGTGATGGATGGGGTGGAGGACGGCGGCGATGGATGGGGTGGCGGACGGAGAAGGCTGGTGTGGGGATGTTGTTCTAGCGCGGATGGTGTATGAATGGGAAAAATGGAGGGAGAGGTACGGGGAACCATGTTTTTGGGACGCGCCTGTCTGAAATATGGGAAAGTTACGAACTTAGCCCCCGTTTAAAATTTGGACGTCTCGTCGGTTGGGGATAGGACGGTAATCTCGCATCTCCCCAATATTTGCACAGAGCGATTTCGGGCGATGAGATGGTGTTTTGGCGCCCATGGTGTATGAACGGGGCTGACAGGTAGGGCAGTTGTGTCACGTCTGAGTGAAGTTACAAACCTGCCCCTATTGAAAATATTTACCTACATCGATTTCGGTCGAGTCGAGTTTGTTTTGCCGCCCACCGTGTATGAATGGGGAAATGGAGGGAGAGACAGAGGTCTTTTGGACGAGCTTGAATCAAATGTGTTTTGTCGCCCACGTTTGGCGCCCACCGTGTCTGAATGGGCTCAGAGGCGGTCGTGTCACGTCTAATTGAAGTTACTAACCTACCCACTATTGAGAGCAGTGGAAATCGAGCCGATGGATTGTCCGTGCAAGGGGTAGACAGTAATTTCCATCTCGCAAACACTAGCTTTGGGCAGCCGATGTGGGAGTGGATATTTTGCCGCTTCTTTTGAATTTTGGGATAATAAGCATCCACGTTTACCCTGGCAACTAAATTCGAATCCATTTTGTATTCTTATACGAATCTTTATAAATCTTTCTATCTGTTTTTATATATCTTCAAAAGCACAACAAAGAAGTATTCCACTGTCATATATGAATATGATTTACAAACGCCGATACTCGAATTCAGAAGCTAGAATCCAGTTTAAGGTGAATTTGAATATTTGAAACCACTTTATGTCCAACGCAAGTGTCACACGCAGCATAATGTGTACTCCCATTTAGATATGTACACAAGCGATGTCTCAAGATTCAAAATACCGAGTCAATCAACCAATAATGTACAAAACTAACAGACATATAAACACTTATAGAGTATATGGATCAATAATATCAACTAACATACATAAGCCAGGCCGTTGTACTTTTTTTGCTAGAAGAGCATCATTTTTTTAGCGAAGCTAGTACAACATCTTGGCCCTTTCAGATGCGTGCCACTTAAGGACCATCTATACTACTATTATTGCTGAATGCACATTCAGCCCGATTGGCATATTTGTAGGTCTGGCACAGCAATCAAAATGAAATGTCACAAAGTCTTATCAATTAATACAGACTCGTGCTCTAAAAAAATTACAAACCAAAAAACAAAAAACAATTATTACATGATCTCTAAAACAAATGGTTTGATCGATTACATTAACAAACAACACAAAGGTTATTCAACGATGGAAAAAACATTTCACCTATGATTTACCAAGTGGGAATTTAATTTCCTTTTTTCCTTCAGGACCTTAACAATGCGGTCAGTCTCAGCTTGCTTCGTTTTGAAATCCACCAAATATTTAATGGTTGTCTTGAGTACTGCTTGTGATTGTGTTGTTTGCTTCCTCAACATGTCAACTTCATCTCTAAGTGCAGAAGCAGAATCTCTTTCTACCAATAGTTTAGCCTCTAGAGCATCAGTAGTTGGCAATTCATGATGCACGATTGGGCCGGTGCCACTGCTGTGGGATGATACAACATCCATGGGGACCTCGCTCTTTGATCTTGGGCTAACCTGTTTTGCCATTAAAGTTCTGATTGGATTCCGAAAAGTTGAAGTTGGCAAAACATCTCAACTGGGAGTTAGAACAGCAAACCAGTTAAACAAACAAGGAATTAAAGAGTTTCGATTGGATGCTGAAAAGTAGTTATTAACATCATTGTAATCGGTTGCAGCAGCAAAGCAGTTAAACAAACAAGTTTTGAAAAAGGTACCTATTGTGGCATTGGAGTTTCTCTTGGATCCTGAAAAGTTGAGTAGCCAGTAACATGCTTAGAGCAACCGGTTGCAACAGCAAAGCAGATAAACAAACAAGTTTTGTAAAAGAAACCTGTTGTGGTATTGGAGTTTCTCTTGGAACCTGAAAAGTTGAGTAGCCAGTAACATGATTAGATCAACCGGTTGCAGTAGCAAAGCAGATAAACAAACAAGTTTTGCAAAAGGAACTTGGTGTGGCATTGGAGTTTCTCTTGGATCCTGAAAAGTTGAGTAGTCAGTAACTTGATTAGGGCAACAAGTTACAGCAGCAAACCTGTTACACAAATATATTTTTGAAAATGTACCTGCTGTGCAATTGGACTTCCAATTGGATCCTGAAAACTTGAAGTTGGTAAGATGATTACAGCAACAAGTTACAGCAGCAAACCAGGTAAACAAGGAAGTTTCTGAAAACATACCTGTTGTGCCAACGGAGTTTCAGTTGGATCCTGCAAACTTGAATGTTAGCAATCATAAATAAAGTGTTGCAAAGAGCCATAAGAAACTAACATCAAACTAGTAAAACTAACCAGTTTTGGCAACGTATTTAATTACACATGAACTAGTAAAACTAACAAGTTCTTGGCAACGTATTAAAGTAACAAGTCGGTACCGTTTACCAACAACACAGACATCTAGAAATTTCTTTGATGTAAGCAAAATGATTCCGACACATATATATATATATATATATATATATATATATATATATATATATATATATATATAAGTTAAAAAGACGGTGTCCCTCATATAAACCTGACAGTTGTCTATCTATGAACATGCAAACATTACTAGTGCTACAAGTGATAACAGCAAACCATTTAAACAAACAGCGTATCAGAACGTAAATTACACGTGAATTTTGCTGCACCCTAGAAGTACATATGACCAGCTATCTACGTGCTTAAGTAGCTATTTAAGTTCAGGCAAACAGGTAATTCTTAACAGTAAGTATCAAACACATAGATAGGCGCAATCTATAATAGGATTAACAGGCTATGGCATTATGTAATCAGTAGTAAACTAAATTAAGCCAAGCAACGTAATTGAACAATTTTGCAATAAGTGGCTAACTAAAATTCCGAGAAGCAGGTAACTGAACTTATGCTAGCTCTTTGTACAGGCACACTGCAACTTCTTTTTCGCTTACAAGGTTCTATGAAGGAGTCCATGGCATCAATTGCTTGGATACGCAGTCCCAATACTTCTTTCTTCCCATACTGCATTGGTAAGTCGAATGGTTAATTCTATAAGATGGTGTGTCCTTGATATGTTATATGAGGACGGGTTCTCAGACTAGTTGTAGCAACACACAACACACTGGCTTTTACTGTATATTTCATGCTATTACATTTGACATATCAAGATCTAAGCAACCTACAATAGGATGAAAAGACTGGCATCCTTCACATTATTGGCAAACTCAGTTCATAGAAACAAGCAATTCAACCATTCTGTGGGTAAATCAAAAGCGCCACTGGAATATTTTTCCCTACCCCAATCATACACGCAAAAAGGGGCAACGCCACCATAGGGGCTGGTATGGGCGGCCGCCTCGGGTGGCTGGAAAGTGTGCACCTAGTTTGAGTCATCCAGGTTGGCCCAGGCTAGTTTTGTTCGTCCCTGCGCATGAGCAGGCAATGTAAAAAATGAAGAAAAATGTTTCAATTTGGATGGGCCAATAATGTAAGTGCAAGGCAGGCCCTATAGCAGGCTCGCGTCCCAAACGAGCGCCTCCCATATCGATCAACAGCAGAAAAAATCCCAATTCGTTCGCTCCAGCCTCCAGTCTGGTTCGCTCCTAACCTAGCCGCCGCTGGACAGACTGACACAGCACTTCCTCGCGCCCTCGTTGGACGCCGGTCACCGGGCTTCAAGCGAATGGAAGGACAAGAAGATGAAGATCCAACCCTGGGTGTAGCCTGCGTGGGAGGCAGCGGCGGCAGCACGAGCATGGCATCGAGCTTGCGCAAATGGACAGTCGCAGCTTGCAAGAGCAGCATGCGCAACGAGCAGGTACATCACATCCCTGATTATATCTAATTCAACTTTTCAATTTCTGGCCAATAGTTAAACCTGACGGTGTTGTAGAACTGCCTGTATGTAGGGAATCTATAAGAAAATGAAACCAATTTCTGCTTATTATAACTCCCCCAATCAATACTGAACTGACTGAACCTGATGTGTCTAATCAAGTTTCCGGTGCAAACATACAAGCTCATGTTGTTCTTGAGCCTGAAGTGTCTAATGAATAGACTGCTAATGAAGGATTTGATGCAAACATTTTACATGCTCCTGGTGATGAACATATAGTGTCTAATGAGGGATCTAATGCAAGCATTTTGCAAGCTCCCATTGAAGGATTTAGTGTCTAATGATGATCTGCTATGTTGAGAGAGAAATAGAGATTTGTAGGAATTGATGACAAGCAAATTATAGTACATTTTCATGGCTTGAGGAAACGTCGAGGCCATCTACCAGAAAGTCCCCGTATCATGACAACATAGTATAAATACTTTTCTAATCTATTGTTTGAAACTATTGGCATACTTGTGCAGGATAGATATATTGATATGCAGTTTGCGCACTGGTTATAGGTGCAATTACACTTCGATATTTTCAGCCAGAGAACAAATAATTCAAGCAGGTACAGTCCATGTTAGTAGTCCTTGTACACAATGTTGCATTTTGTGTTTTTTGGTGCTTACATCATTTAGTGTTTTATAATCTGGAACTACTTTGGATCATTAGCTGGTTTTCAAAGTGCATGTAGCTTCACATTTCTTAAGTTATGTTGATTTCTGCAGTGCAAGTGCCTTCGTATTTTTTAAGTTAAATTTTCGCCCCTGCTAACTTGAATTCGTGGATCCGCCACTGCACACAAATCATACACGCAGGCCAATACGAATTAAATGAAATGTAGGGACTTACGCTAGCTCGTTGTACAGGCTCACTTCAGCTCTGCTTGCGCTTGGGATGTTCCATGTACAAGTCCATGTTACCACTTGCTTGGATGTGCAGGCCTTGTGCTCCTTGCATCCCCCTCTGCATTTTTTGACACGGCGAATGGTTGATCAAATAAGAGGAATCGACGTTGCTGTTGTACCGGAGGACAGGTACTTACAGGGTTATACCGGTGTGCAGGATGTGTACCAGATCCTGTAGCGCCATCATGCTTCGCTAAAAAACGGTTTTGCTTATTTCAAATGATATCTCCAGAAGAAATAAGAGTTAAAGTCAGAGTTGCATAGGCGTGTAAGCTAAGAGAGCAGTAAAGGATATCCAAACATCATCGAAACAGTGCACAAGGGAGTGATATGTGGATACCTAGTTCGGGCCGGCGTTTGCGCATGCTCGCCTAGCTAGAGTGCGGGTCACTTCAGAGCCGTTGAGGCTGATGCGCTGGCGTTGGCTGGCCGCGCACGGATGCAGATCTTCAGTGGCAGCGGAGCGCTATGATGCAGTGGACAAGACCGTTGGTGAAGCCCCAACGGCCTCGGGGGGTGGAGGTGCGATGATGTGCTCGGTGAAGTAGCCCCGGTGAGGTGGGAGACGGCGTCAGTGAAGCGCACCTGATGCGTTGGAAGTCGGTGTCTATGAGGCACGTCGGTTGCGGCGACCGACGTTGTCGATGGACCACCCAGTGCGGTGGACGAGGGCGTAGATGAGGTAGCTTCGGTGCGGTGGTGAAGCGGGACTGTAGTCTTCATCATCATCGTCCGGCACAGAGGTGGGGAAAGATACGAGACGAGGGGTGATTCGAACTTTGCTTGGGTTGGCGGCGAATTAGGGATTTGAGCGCTCTGGGCGCGGAAGGGGACGGTGGAGAAGGGAGATTTTGCAGGGCTGGAATTGGGGCCGCCAGATATTTTAATCTGAAACATGGAAGTGCGAATTTTTTTTGTCGTCGTTCTTTTTTTTTGGGGGGGGGGGTGGGGAGGGAAGGAGGGGGAGCTGGACTGGGGGTGCTACCGTCCGTACGACACACGCGACCACCACGACACGACCCTGGTCTGCCTGGTGTGCCTACATTTGAGAATGCAAACGAATCTTCTTTCATTTGCAAACGAATCTGTATGTATTACCATGTCCGTGTTTTCCTTGCAAATAATTAGTCATTCGAAACGAGATACTATAAATTAATTAATGAGGAGTTATTTGAATCAGAGTTTGTGTCACATAGCGATCTCCAATTCTAACGTGGATTTCGCATTTCACAGTATCCACGCTACTTTTTTTAATACAAATTCATATGTATAAGATGAACACCATGGTAGTGAGAAAACTTTGGATGGATTCAAACATATGACCTACAAAATAACACAACAATCGAGTCAATGTCAACTTTTCCAAACCTAGTATGGCACGAATTCGAAATAATTACGAAAGCCATATGCATGGTCCTCAATTCAAATCTTACAATGTACACTAAATTGAAACATCGATATTAAGTCTCGTACTATCTACATTCAAATGTTGTTTTTAGCCCCACCCCCACCCCCTCGTCACACATGCTACATACTTCCTGTATCGATCAATCTTCCTCTCCTAACCACCTTAGAAAGCTATCAGTTTCCGACGCACGTTCATTCTTTCTCTCCATGTTTCAATCTCTAACTCTCTCAACTGCACATCCCCCTTTTTCCACTCTATTACCAAATGTATCTCTCTCACACACCCGCCATTGCACTCCATGCCGAGCTCTCTCTCTCTCTCTCTCTCTCTCTCTCTCTCTCTCCCTCCCACCCTCTCTCGTTGGATACATGCATTGCCTATCTAGACCCCCCTCTCGTGCGCACGCACGCACATTGTCTATCTAGGTCACTCTCTCGAGACTGTCTCACTCTTTGTTCCGCACGGCGGCCCACACTCGCTCAATCTCGCTCTCTTTATCTAAGTCTCGATTAACCTCGCTTTCTCACACACAAATGATATATCTCACTGTTCGGGCCTCGATCGACACACTCTATACTCTCTCACGCAGATTGTCTATCTAGGTCTGTCCATCCAAGCCGCCCCCACTCTTTCGACCTCATGGCGGGCCACGCTCGCTCAATCTCTCTCTCTCTCTCTCTCTATGTATGTCTTGATTGACCTCGCTCTTTCTCAGACACAAACGATATATCTCCATGTTTGAGCCCAATTTGACATATTCATATTGTATACTCTCTCACACACATTGTTTATCTAGGTCAGTCTCTCCAACCCGTCTCACTCTTTCGATCGCATGACGACCCACACTCGCTCAATCTCTCTCCCTTTATCTATGTATCGATTGACCTTGCTTCCTCCCACGCACAAAATATATCTACATGTCTGTGACTGGATCATCTCTCAAGCTCTATCTTACAGCCCTCACCCTTCCCAAAAGCTCAACCGGACAATATCTCCCCAGAGCATATATATCTTTTCAACGAATGCCGGACCACACTCACTTTGTCTCTCTATCTATCTGTGTCTCAATTGACCTCGCTTTCTCACGCCGTATCTTCCACACATTGAAGCTACTTCTCCGTCCCTCGCAGAGCCAGAGCTATTTACATTGCGAGGGGGACTCCAACCTTGGATTAATTTGCAAAGGCATTTATTCCGATGGGTTTAGATTATATTTTCGTAGCATTTGGCCCACAACTACTCCAAACACCGTTGCAACCCCCGCACCTCCCCCAATTGATTTCCCTCTGGCTCGGTCACCGCTCTCTTGCACGTCCTTTCTCACCTTCCACGTCGCACCATGGTATTTTTGCAAAAAACTCTATTATTCTCTTTAATTATTACAAATAAGCTACAAACTACACACCGATAGTCCACCAGTAATGGAACAAATTTCGACCAACAAATTAAAGTGCTACAAACTACACACCGAGGGGCCCACCTGTCATGGAACAAATTTGGACCCACATATAAATTAAAAATGAAAAAGGACGAGGATCGAAGATGCGACCAGGGCCTTCAAGCCGCACGTCAATAGGCAACATAGTAGCAATGTTTGTTGTACCCCCCTTTGTTGATATAATATTTTTATATTACCACAGCCTATTTAATGGATAACATGTTTTAATATTAATTTAAGTACATTAGTGGGACCGGCTCGTTAGCACGTACTATTTGCCTTCACTTACTGGTGGGTTCCATGTCTGCTCTCTCTCTCTCTCTCCTCCCCTTCTACGTTTAGACGCACGGGCAAACATGAAGAACGCGCGGGCGATGTTGCCGTTGACCATATCTGGACGCGTTCACAAGTTACGGCACCAGTTTCACGTACTAGTAGTATTATACATGTAACAAGTTCAGGAACAAAAGTGACCGTGACGGACAAGTTAGGCTAGTTTTAGTACTATTTATCTACTACTCCGTCAAAATTAAATGCATGGATAAATAGATGTATCGCCTAGTGCTCGAACAAGGGGACTAGTCGCGCCCTACATGTATTTGGAATTGACTTCCCTAAAAAAATATTTGGAATTGACGTGGTATTTAATATGAAATGTTTGCAATGAGAAGGAGTACATGTGGCTTGATGACGTTTTATATTTAGTTTGATACGGCTCTAGCAGAACATTCAATCGATCAAACCATAGATTTCACTCAGTCTGACTCTGACTTTACATTCATACGATGATCGAACTAAAATAAACGGAAATGATAAATCCGAAACATTCGGATTTTAAGCATGGCAATCCGAACGTTTTTCATGGCAAATTTAGATTACGGGGCGGCGGCGGCGGTGGGAAGCGGCTCCTCTGTTGTGCTCTGTGTGCCGTCGGGCCACTGACCGACGGTGACAGCGACGGCGGCGTCTTGTGCCGTTGTTGGCGTACTCCTAGACGTTGGCCCTGGCTTCAAGGAAGGCCAGAATGTTCTGGACTTCGGTCTCCAGGAGTGAGTCAACTGGCATTGGTGCAAGGAAGCGGTCGACGGCGGCGATCCATGCCGCTGAGGGGGGCACTGGCACCCGCGCGGGACAGGCGCTGGCAGCAGCGCGGCGGAGACATTCATGTGCACGGGCACTGGCACGGGCGTGCGCGTAAGTGCACGCGTAGGTGCATGCGCTGGCAGGTCCACGGGCACCGGCACTGGCGCGCACGTCAGTGCACGCATAGGCGCATGCGCTGGTAGGTGCACGGGCGTGTGAAAGTCGGCGGGGACCTCGTGGAACCCCGTGGCATCAAGCTCGGTGACAATGTGTGGCTCCCAGCCCATCAATGCCACGGGGATGGGCGCTGGCGCAGTCGAGGCAACGGGAGCCGGAACGGGAGCGGGGACAGGCGCGGCGTCTTCCCGCAAGGCCAGTTCAAGCTCGTCCCAAAGCTCCTTATGTTCTTGAGACTCCGGCTGGGTGTCTTCCTCAGGAAACTGGAAGACTAAGGGTAGACCATCGTGATGCGGCATGGCGTACGGTTAGGTCAGGCTGGTTGGAGGTAGACGATAGGAGAATCGGAGAGGAAGAGAGAAGATTGTAGCGATACCGGGTAGTGCGGGGGTGATTTTAAACTGCGGCGCCGGTGCCATTAAAAGTGGGGGTAGTTGGGACGAAGCTGGCAGTGGAGCCTGGTCAAAGGGCTCGCCTCCCGGTGAGCCTGCGCAGCGGCCTGCTCGCACGCCTCCCTGTCAGCCTGTGCAGCGGTTTGCTCGCACGCCTCTCGTCGACTCACACGCTTGCTCGGACAGCACCTGCCGATGAGAAGCGGGACTCGTGGTGGCACGTAAACGCCCATGGTTTGAATAGTGAAAGCGTTCGCGTTAACATGACAGGTCTTTGTTCCAAAATACCTTGGCTCTTCATTTGTGCAACTTTTCATAAGCAGCTTGTCTCAAATTGAACAAAAAAATTACGACAACATATTTGTGCCATATCACGAGACCATGCTCAGTTTCATGAATTTCAGGTCACTTTAAGATTTTCTGAAATTAAAAATCCAGGATTCGAAACAATATCATAACCTGCATCATGCAATAAATTTTCAAGCGATACATCTTTACTGTTGTAGATGTTCATATTTCTTAAGAAAGGATTTGGTCAAACATTTTGCTTAGTTAGACTTCAGACAAGTTATATATGCACAGTAAAAGGATAATCCCTCCGTACCAGTGCATTGCCTGAAATATTAACTCAAGTACTAGGCACGAACAAACGGGGCTCAATTCTGTGCTCATCCTGGTGTAGTACTCCTATTAGTACTAGGCAATGGAGTTGACGGGTGACCTTGGGTAGCGGCGACCGAGGGAATTGAACCGTGCTCGGCACGGTAGGTAACGTTGTCTAGTTACTAAAGCATCCCTCCATTATTCATCGATAGTCATTATGGACCGGGGACATGAGGGGAATTTCCTAGGGCTGGAATTCTGGACGCCAGATATTTCGACTTGAAACACGGAGGCTCGAGTGGTTGGGGTTGGCTAATGTGCGTACCACGCACGCCACCAGAAGGACACGAGCCAGTATTTTCCTTGCAAATTAATGGTCATTCCAAAAGGCACGGTAATTGATTTATGACGAGTTCTTGAATTAGAGTGAGTTTGTGATATAGTGATCTGAACGTGGATTTCACATTTCATGGTATCCCCAGTAAGTTTTTCATTGCAAATTCAAATTTAAAAGACAAACCGTATGGTGGTTAGAAAACTTTGTATGTATCAAGCATATGACCACACACGCACACACACACACACACACATGAATACAACAACAATCCAGTAAGTATAGTGCATCTATTTTTCCAAACCATGCATGTATGACACGAATTAAAAAATACTCCCTCTGTTCCTAAATATTTGTCTTTTAGAGATTTCAACAAGTGACTACATACAGAGCAAAATGAGTGAATCTACACTCTAAAATATGTCTATATACATCCGTATGTGTGGCAGTCCATTTGAAATCTCTAAAAAGACAAATATTTAGGAACGAAGGGAGTAAAATGTAAGCCATGCATGGTCCTCAATTCAATATTTAAAATGAACAGGAAACTGAAACATGAATATTAAGTCTAGTACTGCATACATGCGAATGTTGTGTTTAGGTCTCTCCATCGACCCCCCACCCCCATGCACACACACACATACATCATGTATCGATTGATGTTCATTTCTTTGCTAACAGAGCTATTGGTATCCGACACACACAAGCTCATTATTGCTCTTCACGTTTCGATCTCCATTTATGTCATTCCCGCCCTCACACTCTCAACAAATGTATTTCTCACACACAACCTCGTCATGCCCTCCATGACAAACGCTCCCTCTCTCTCAAGACACATGTGTTGCCTTTGTAAAACACCTTCACTGTGCGCGCACACACAAAGTCTATCTAGGGCCACTCTCTCGGTAACTATCTCCCTCCAGCCCTCACGACAGCTTCGCCGCACAATATCTCGGTGTATCGTCTTTAACATTCTAGCGTACACTAGGCCACACTCCCTCGATCTCTCCCTCTGTAAATGACTCGATTGACCTCGCTTTTTCGCGTCGTCTCTCTCACACATAGACGCTCACACTACACCTCTTGCATAGGCAGAGCTATGTAGATTGTCGGGGGTTACCCCTCGACCTTAGATAAAATTGTGAAGCTCTGTTTAGGATTGTTTAGATTATATTTTTTGAACATTATATTTGTCCCCACCCTCCCAAACACCGATTGGTTGTGCACCCCCCTCCCCGGGAGAATATCAGGTGCCCCCACACCTTAGATGCTATATGCTGATACGAGTTCCTTGGAGCTTGTAGATCTGAGATATAGCAGCTCGCAGGATGTCTTAATATTTTTACGGGAAACCTTAATGAGTTTGAGAATTGCACACAATTTGTACAAAAAACTACTCAGATGCCCTTGGATCCAATATCCAACGACCTCGAAGCTCGTATCACCGTAGCATCTAAGATGAAGGAGGACCTCATATTCTCCTGTATGTAAGAATATCATGTGCTACCACACCTTAGATGCTTTGGTGATACAAGCTCTTCGGAGCTGTTGGATCTGTGTTCCAACAACTCCTTGGTGGTTCGAATGTTTTTTTGCAGAAAAGCCCCCAAAGAGTTCGGCCACTACTTACAAGCACAAAGACTGCTCAGATGCCATTGGATCTCACATCGAACGACCTCGAAGCTCGTATCACCGTAGCATCCAAGCTGCGAGAGCACCTGATGTTTTCTCGAATGGGACAATATGAGGTGCTCCCGCACCGTAGATTCTATGGTGATATGAGTTCCCCAGAGATCTAACGGCTCACAATAGGAGGTTTGAATATTTTTGCAATATAGTACTCAAAGAGTTTGGGAATTGCGTAGAAAGTACAAGTACCACGCATGTGGCATCTGATCACAGATCATACGACCTAGATGCTCGTATCACCATAGCGGCTAATTAAGCTACTGGGAGCACCTATATGACCTACTGGAAGCCGTTGGATCCAAGATGCAGCAGCACACACGAGGCCTGAATGTTTTAATTGCAAAAAAACATTGGAGAGTTTGGAAATTGCGCATAATTACAAAGACTATTCCCAAGCCATTGGATCTCAGATCGAATGACGTAAAAACTCGTATCACCATAGCATCTAAGCTGCGGGGTGATGTGATATTCTATGCCGCTGTCATTTTTGTTCCTAAACTTGCAAAATACGTGTAACTGGTGCCATTACTTGTCTAACCGCGCAAAGTGTTTGTGCAAAAAAACCATCCTACACTGAAATATCGAAACAACACACGGGGGTCCCACTTGTCATTCATCAAATTTGGATCTAAAACTAACAAAACTGAAAGACGAGATTCGAATTTGCAACGTGGACTACAAAGCGTAAGTCGATAGCCTGAAACAGCAACGGTTGTTGGCTTTGTCGCATAACTTGATTTTATATAGTATTACGTTGAGTAGAGTAGAGGGAGTGGCTTGTCAACACGTGCATGACCGTTGACTTACTTACTGGTGGGTCCCATGTCTGCGATCTCTCTCTCCTCTCCATCGTTTAACCTTTAGACGCACGGGCACACACGAAGAGCGGCGCGAGCTTGCCGTGGTGTTATTATCTCTATCTCTACTCCTATAAAAGACTCAGTTGGTGATGATGGTGTGTCTGCCATCCGTCATTTCTGACCATTAGATCTGCATCTAACGGCTGTGAGGAAAGTTGTGGCATTTTTGCAACAATAGCCCACTTCTCTGCTCCAATTTGCAGAAAATCCCTTATTATCTTATAAGCAACCGCATCCCTCCCTCACCTCATCAAAACAGCCTGAGAACTATATTTCTCTACTCCTATAAAAGACTCAGTTGGTGATGATGGTGTGCCTGCCATCCGTCATTTCTGATCATTAGATCTGCATCTAACGGCTGTGAGGTAAGTTGTGGCATTTTTGCAACAATAGCCCACTTCTCTGCTCCAATTTGCAGAAAACCCCTTATTATCTTATAAGCAACCACATCCCTCCCTCACCTCATCAAAACAGCCTGAGAAATATATTTTGAGTGAAAAGTAATATATTTTTAGTGGTATATATGTATATCAAAACAAGAGTGTTTTCTTTCAAGTTTGTGAACAAGTACTATTCTACTTTGGATCCGTTGCAACGCACGGGCACAATGCCAGTACCTAAAAAAATGCTTGGAAATAGAAGAATCGCCTAGAACAAGAGATGTTGTGGCTAGTCGAGACGGAGCTAACCACACCTATCCTTCATGCCACGTTAGCATGATGAAGCTGTGTGGCTAGTGGGGTGTTTTCGACCTACTGGCTGGGTCCCGAGGTCGAACCATAGGTAGTATGTCTGATACAGTATATTTTTACACGCACATTTTTCCTCCGAGCCGAGACGTGGCACACCCTACCGCGCGGTTTTTGGGTCCTCCCGGGTGGTGCACACATATTTTGTTCATCGCCGAGACGTGGGACGCCCTACCGCGTGTTTTCTGGGTCCTCCTCGGTCGTAGCGCCGAAGCAAGTAAATGAGTCATCAAATCACAAAAGCCCACCTTTCCCGCCGAGTACATCAGTGAAGCACGGTGGCTAGCTAGTTGGGCTAGTGCGACCGATTAGCTAGGCCGCCGCCACATTTGTTTTTTCACCCCTTTTTTCTCTCCTTGCCGGCAGGTAAATTTAAATATCCACCGCGGCGTTGCTCTGGTCTTTGGGTGCGGCAGGCGCGGCAGGATTTTTATATTTTTGATTGATGGGAGCAGGCACGGCAGCAATTAGTCATGATGACTCCACCTGTAAAACCCACTGCTCCCGGATGTGAAAAGTCGTCGACTGGTGTTTTCCCATGGTGAAAACCAAAAGATTCACCCCGCTTCTTGGCTGGCTCCTTCCGCCTTCCTGTAGATTGCATTGCCTTTCAGCCGTTTTGCCCCCTTTGCTTCCTCTCCCCATTGCTTCTACCTGGTTCCATGGCGGCGCACCAGATCACGAAGTCTGAGGTGAGGCGCCTGACACAGGAGCTCCAGGCCAAGGATGTGGAGCTCAGGGCCAAGGACGTGGAGCTCTGTGAGCTCAAGGAGGAGAGGAGTGCCATGCTCCTCCTTTATGTGCGGGAGTTCACGGAGCTTCAAAACCGGCAGGCGTCCACCACAAAGATGCTCGAGGCATCGGCGGCGTTGCTGCAGAAAGCAGGAGATACGATAGGCGGTCAGGCAAGCCGGCTGGAGCGCGAGCGGGCCAATCGTGACGAGTGTCAGATTCAGGGCTCCGCAGACCCAAGAAAGGTTTGAACTCAGGGGTGCGTGTGAAGAACTCAATCTCTCCAGCCTGCCGACTCGTCGATCTCACCGCCTAGCTCGATGAACAGGAAAGGAAAGGGACTCAACAGTTTACCCAGGTTCGGGCCACCTTGTAGTGTAAAACCCTACTCCTGCTTTGTGGTGGATTGGCCTCAAGGTGGGCTGAGGATGAACTAGTACAGAGGGAGAAAAACCTCAGGAGGAGTGTTCTTGTGCTAGTGTGAGCTGGTGAGGATGATCCCGTCTCCTCGTCTATGGTGGTGGCCTAGCTATATTTATAGTGGCCTCAGTCCTCTTCCCCCAAAATGAAGGCGGGAAGGGATCCCACAACGGCCAAGTTTGAAGGGAGACAAGTAGTACATCTTATCCTGACGAAAGGTGGTCTTTGCTTGCAAAGCTTCTGGTCGTGACATCATGGTGGGCTCAGCGATGACCTCCATCCTGCCGTCCTGGTCTTGTAGCACGAGAATGGAAACCTTTGGCTGATTCCTTGGGACTCTGCGTCTGCGCTTGCTTCCTTAGCACTGAAGAGGAAACCTGTTGTACTGCGCCTGCTGGCGCCCGCCTGGCCTTGGTCATCATGGCTTGCGTCATCTGAACCTCACGAGGTGGGGCTTGCATGGAAATCTCCGCTCCTCAGGAGCCAGCTTGGGGAAGCCGCTCCCTCCGGAGGTCTTGGCGTCATCCGCCTCGCGAGGCTTGGCCCCTCGTGAGGGTCTTGTGTTGTTGATGCTGGAGAAGGGTCGTACTAGGCCGCTGATGAAGCCACGCTGTGGGCCGCAGGTAGGCAAGTCTGGGTACCCCGGTTCCTAGAACGCCGACAGTAGCCCCCGGGCCCAAGGCGAGCTCGGAATTGGCTTCGAGGCGAAGCCAAAGGGCAAGGATGAAGCGCCGCGGGCCCTAACCGCCTACGGACCCGGTCGACGCGTGGCGCTTGATGGGACGTGGGCGTCTCCGCTTCCCCACGTTGCCTCGGCAACCGTCCTGGGCTGACAAAAAGGTTGGCGCCTGCCACTGAGCCTTCATTACCTTCCCTTCGCCTTGCTTCAGATCTCCTTCTCTCCCTGCTCAGAGCGCCTCCAAATCTGCCGACCTTTCCCCAAACTTGCCATCGATGGCGACTAAGAAGGCGAAGCCCGCCGCTTCTCCCGCGCGCCCAGCCTCGCTCGAGCCGGCCCTTAGCGTGTCCACCATCACCGAGGATAAGCACCTCGCCGCCGTGCTCCCGCTGACAGCGAGCAACGACAATGAGGGGAGGGAGACAGCGCTCCGGGTCGGCTCCGCCAAGCAGGAAACCATGGGGGGAACCTTCTACCCCTTCTTCCTGCACAGCGTCTTTGCTGGGCTCGTCCCCCCTTCTCCAATTTCTTCTTTGCCATCCTCAACCATTACCAGATCCGCGCCCTTCATCTTCATCCCAACTCCATCCTCCTCTTGTCGATCTTCGCCTTCTACTGCGAGGCGTTCGTGGGGGTGGCACCCTCCATTGCGCTGCTCCGACACTTATTCTACCTCCGGATGCGTAGCACGGACCAGTGCTCTGGGTGCGTCTGCTTCGTTGCGTCCCATGGTAGCAACGCGATCTCGAGGGCCGGGAAGAAGGTGGACGACTTCCGGCGCAAGTGGGTCTTCATGGACGCCAAGCGTTCTCACGCTCGGCTGGAGCTGCCGACCACGTTGCCGGTGAAGCTGGATCGGTGGGTTCATGAGAAGCTCACTGACCCCCGGGCGGAGCCGTTGCTGGAGAAGATGCCAGCGGATCTGGAGGCGGAGAAGCTGACAGGGGCCATGCTAGTCAAGGAGTTCCTGACGCAGCGCTTGGCCCCACTCCAGGCGCACTCGCGCCCCTTGTGGAGTCTCAAGGGCGCAGAAGACGACCTCCGGTTGCGCCCGGAAGACTTGACTGACGAGGAGCTGAGCAAGGCCTTGTGCACCTTGCTCGAGAAGGACCCGGGCGGCCTCCCGGAGGCCTTCCTCCCGCTGTACCGCCACAACGATGGGGCGGAGGTGGCCGCCGCCATGCCTGTCTTCAACGAGCGGGGGCTCGTACCGTCGAAGCTCCCCCAACTCCCGAACTCCCCGGTGCCAGTGTCCTCTGGCAAGATCTCCGGGGAGGAGGGGGAGGAGGACTCGGAGGCGACCTTGGAGGGGGTGGGGGAGACCTCACCCCCGCGGCAGAGCGAGCTCCTTCGCGATCTCTCCGACGACGACGACGCCGGCGAGCACTTGGTTGAGGGGTCCCCTCACCCCACCGGGGTCGTCACGAGGTTCGGGGGCACCCCCCTGCGGAGGTCGAAGCGAGGGGCCCCGAAGGAGAGTGAGGTGATGCCGCCGCCCCAGGGCGACGCCCCCGCCTTGTCGCCCATCGCCGCCCTTTCGGAGCCAGCCTTCATGCGCCCGGCCGGTCCTGAGAGCGCGGCGAAGCCCGCGCCCAAGAAGCTCGGAGGTGCTGCGCTCCTGACCAAGAGGAGGGCATATGTTGCTGACGATGAGCAAGTATTTTACCTTGCTTTTTGCTTCCCATCCTCGATGTCGTGCTCACGATCCCCTCCTCCTGGTGGCCAGGCTGACGCCAGTGGTGAAGAAGAGGAAGGAAGAGGCCAAAGCCCCCGAGGCCGCGTGACCCGCCGTGGCTGCGGTGACCCCGACGCGTGCAGAACAGGCCGCCCCGCGTGCGCCTGTGATGGAGCGAGCCTACCGAGGCCCGGTGGCCGAGCCTCAGGAGGGGACCGCCTCCGTAGCCAAGCCGACTCCGGAGGTGCCTACCTCCAGCGCGCCTGCTGGGGGTTTGAGGGCTCCGGAGCCCCTGTCACCCTTGCTGCTGTAGCGGCGCCAGTCTCGACGCCGGTGCCGCCTCCTCCTCGAGTCCTCACGCTCGTGGACCATGACACCTCAGTCATACCCAGCGCTTTGGAGGAGGCCTTCACCGCGCTGGGGCAGCTCCGGACCGATCTTCAGGGCGTCGATCGGCGTGTGGTGACGGGGCGTCTGGGGCTGATCTCGGGGTGGCTCCAGGCTGACTCCTCCGTCAGGGCGGCCTGGGGCCAAGCCGAGGCTGTCGTTGTGGAGGGTAGGAAGGAGGCCGGCGAGGCCACAGCGGCTTGCGACGCAGCGCTGACCGATGCCTCGTCTGCCAAGGAGCGCTGCCGCACGATGGAGGCTGAGCTGAAGGCCCTTCGCGATGAGCAGGCCGCCCGCGCCTGCCAGCTTGGAGAGCAGGAGGAGGATCTCAAGGCCCGGGCAGCTGCGCTCGCCAACCGAGACGCCGAGCTGGAGCAAGCGGCCCAGGAACAAGCCGCGGAGCGCAGCCGCCTGGGGAAGCTGAAGGAGGAGACGGAGGTGGCCCAGGCGTCCCACGCCAAGTTCGTCTCCGAGGAGAAGGCTCGGCTGGAGGCCAAGGAGAAACTCCTTGCCACGGCTGAGAAGGCGAACGCGGTGGGGCGTGACGCCTTCGTCTCCCTTGAGCAGAGGTCCCGCGCAGCCCTGCAGTCCCTTTACGGGGAAGGGTGCGAGGGACCGCTGGCTAGTCCGGAGCAGGGCCCTGCCGGGCTGCTCCCCAAGCTTGCCACGACGCTCGAGGGTATCGTCGCCGGGGTGGGCCCCCTGGTGGTAGCGGAAGCTTGCGCGCTTTTCACCTCGGCTGCGACGCGCATCTTCAGCCACCTCCACCTCCGGGACCCGAGCTTCGATCTTGGTGCGCTGCTTGAACCCGTGGCCCCTGAATTTCAAGATGTTGCTGCTGAAGCCGTGGGGAAGCAGGTGGAGGCCCTGCTCCAGAAGTTCCTCTGTGTCGACCCCGCGACTGCGACGGATGGAGCCAATGGTGAAGATGGCGGCGACATTGTCGACGACGGGCCTCCCCGGGCAAGCGACAATGGCATCCAAGGTTGAAGAGGAGGTTTGAAGGCGGCGCTTCCTCCTGTTTTATCCCTGCAATATTCACCGTGCCTCGTGGAGGCGTGAGAACTTCTGCTTTAAGTTTTTAAGAGAAAATATATTTTGTAATAATTTGCTAGGATTTCACGATTTCCTTTTCATTTGCCTTAGTGTTATGCGTCGGCAGGGCCCGGCCCCGCGCATACCTTAGCCGCCGTTGGGTTGTCCGGATCACCAGGACGAGACCAAGGTGTGAGGGGCTATGTGACCAGTGAGGCCCCTGAGTCATGATGCTCAGGGGTCCCCCTTAACGTACGGACAACCCTCAGGAAGGAGATGCGAGTGTAAGTTTTAGCGTTCTGTGTCGGCAGGGCCCGGCCCCACGCATACCTCAGCCGCCGTTGGGTCGTCCGAATCACCAGGACGAGACCAAGGGGTGAGGGGCTACGTGACCAGTGAGGCCCCTGAGTCACGATGCTCAGGGGTCCTCCTTGACGTACGAACAACTCTCCAAACCTTTCCTCGTCGGGCTTTCGCTTAGGAGGGACACGAGAAGACCAGGTGCGAGGGACCTGGTGAGGTGGCGTACGCCAGGCGTGGCCTGAGCGTAGCCCCCGTGCCCAGCCCCCTCGCGCTACCTTCCCGAGGGATAGCAGCGCGGTGAGGCTGAGCGGCGAGCCTGGTGGCTCTCCTGAGGTTACTGCAGCCGCTAGGTTGCCCTCAGTTGTTTATTCACCAGCGCGGAGCATGGTGCTTCCGCTCTTGCACGGGCATAGCCGCTCCTCGACCGTGTCGTCCGCCAGCGCGGAGCACGGGGCTTCCACTGGTTCATGGGTGGGAGCCCCCTCTGAGGGGAGACACCGGGGCGTGTACAGCCCCGTCCTGGCACGTGGCTTGCACGGCAGGACTAGAGGAGGTGTATGTGGGCACTCGTGAGCCAACGCGGGACTCATGAGGCCCTACCTCAAGGCGGGTTGCGCCTAAATTTGGTTCGGAACACTTGCAAGGGTCCTGCGAGATGGTTAGGTAGCCTGTGCCGAGTGAATCTCTTGAGGATATCGCATGAGAAGGCCAAACACCAACGACCCCAGGAGGTGACGTGTATGGGGCCGGCCCACCAGACAGAGCTCAGCCGTTGGGTTTGTCGACGCTGCAGGGACGGACCCGAGCACAGACGCCGTGCCCAGTCTTCTCATGCGAAGGTCCTGAAGAAAGACAACCGGCGTGCGGCTCCCGCGGCGGTGAGGCACCGGGTCGCGCGCCCTAACTTATCCGCTCCCAATTAGCTCATGCGAGAACAAGGCACCAAGGACCATGGGAGGTGACGTGCACGGGAGCTGGCCCGCAAGCCAGAGCTCAGCCACTTGGATTTAGCGACGCTGCAGGGACGGACCCGAGCACAGACGCCGTGCCAATCCTTAATCATGAGGCCGTCATGGGCGGGTTCTCAAGGGCGCACGACGTTCATGGCGACGAAGCACCGGACAGACAGGTGATAATCATAAAGCAACTCATGAAGAGGTAAGGCCAGCTCTGATAGATGCAAAGAATGATACAAGCCATAGGGACGGACCCACACGGCTTGGGGATAATGTAGCCCGAGGGGTGCCCCCAACTGAACAAACTGAAAAATGTCACCTGGCACCATTGCTGAAGAAGTGTTGGAGTAGCTGAAGACACGAGCCGCAGAAGTCATTCCTCACGAGCCGTCCAGGTCCTGAGCCTCGTGAGGCCCCGGGGGCCCATGGGGCTCGTGAGGGTCCGGCGCCTCCTCCGACAGGATCGCCTGGTGCCTGGCCTCGTGAGCCGCCAGGATGCTCCGCATGTGGCGCTGGTGCGTGGCAGCCTGGTTCAGCAAACCGAAAGGCATGCGAACATAGCTTTGAGGGGGGCCCTCGCACCGGCCCACATGGGACGGCTAGTAGAGCTCCTGAGATGCGGCCTAGTTGAGCCCTGGGATGTTGATGCAAACGCTTAGCCCGCTGCCCTCGTCAGGGGAGGGAGCTGCGCCTGGTGGTGCGGGGCGACGCTCACCTCGCATGGCCCTAGCCTCCTGAAGATCCTCGATCGCCTTGGTGATGAACTCCTAAGTGCCTGGCGCCTCGCGCCCTACGCTCTTCTCGCGGAAACGCGCGTTGAAGCACGCCTCCACATGGTGCCTGAACGCCTCCCTCATGACGCTGGCCAGGTCTGAGGCCGTCTAGAGGAGAGCCCCCGAGCCCAGCCTGAGAGGGGCGCTGGGCGCGCCTTCCTATGCGAGAGGGGAAGGCGACCTGTCAATGGGCGCAGGTCCTGATTGACACAAACTGTTCATGGGCGAAAAGTGAGTTGTTTAGGTCCTGGAGGGTTGACGGGGAGAATCGCAAGTTTTCGGAGCCGAGATATTCATCCGCAGGCATGGTCGTCGGGCGCCCCATCCTCCTAGGGTCCCGGGCGGAACAGCTGCTTCTTCTTCTTGGGAACGGCCTCGGGAGGGTAGGCAGCGCCCTCATCGTCTAGGTTCTCGACCGCTGTAGCCTGGTAGGCGCGCTCGAGGAAGCACACCGCATCCTTCTCGTCGCACGCGACCGTGATGATGCCGCCACTCCCTGGCATCTTGAGGACATTTGTAGCCATGGTGAGTGGCGGCCATGAACTTGGCCAGGGCTGGATACTTGTACGGGAGGCGGATGTGGGTGACATCAAAGTCGATGAGCTCAGTGCGGTAGTTGTTGCGCTTGCCGAAGGTGACAGGGAGGCGGACCTGCCCTATCGTGGTGGTGGAGCCGTCGGTCACTCCTGAGAAGGGCTTGGTAGGCTGAAGCTGGTCGTACGGCACCTAGAGTTTGTCGAACGTCTCGACGGAGAGGACATGGAGTCCCGCACCGCCATCGATGAGTGTCTTGGTGACGAGGACGTTGCTGATGGTAGGCGAGCAGAGCATTGGGAGCGCGCCGGCAGCGGCCGCGCACTTGAGCTGGTCAGTAGAGTCGAAGGTGATGGCGTACTTGGACCACCTCAGTGGACGCGTCGCCTCGAGCTTGGGGAGGGCCGCGTTCACCTCATGAGCGAACTGCTTGAAGATGCGGTGGGAGGCGGGAGCCTGAGCACCGCCCAGGATGCAAGCCACGGCACGAGGCTCTTGGAAGCCCCCAGCCCCATCATCTTGGTGGTGGTCATCATTCCTCCTTGGCGGCGGCGGCAGCGGAGGAAGGCTAGCATTGCCCTGAGGGCGGTCCTCACGAGGCTGATCCCTCCAGGGGCCCTCGCGAGGCTGGCCCTGCCAGCGATCCTCACGGGGCTGGTCACACCAGTCCTGGCGGGGGTCGCGGTTATCCCAGTGTCCGCCACCTCAGCCTCCTCCACGGCCGTAGCCGCGGTCGTTGCGCTCAGGGTGGCGGCCAAGGCGCCCGTCCCGGATGGCCCTGAGCTCTTGGCAGTCGTTGGTGTTGTGGCTGTGCACGTTGTGGAAGACGCAGAACGGACGGCTGCCCTTGGAGGACTCCGGGTAGTCGCAGCCGCGCTTCATCTCAGGTTCAGCCGCGAGCACAGCTGGCCCCTTGCGCTTTACGTCCTTGGCCTTGTCCTTCTTGTCTTCTGGGTCAGCTTCTGGGAGCTCGAGGAGGGTGAGGCGACCTTCCTCGGCCCTCGCTCATCTGGCTGCCATGTTAAACATTTCCAGAGCCGAGCACAGGTCCTCGTGCATGACGAGCTCTTCCTTCATCTTGACATCCTGGACACCATCAGTGAACGCGGAAATGATGGCCTCATCCGTCACCTTGGGAATCTTGAGGCGAACATTGGTGAAGCGCTGGATGTACTTGTGCAAGGTCTCCCTAGGCTGTTGCTTGACGCGCTGCAGGTCGCCTACAGCCAGAGCACGGTCTCGAGTGCCCTGGAAGTTGGCGATGAAGCACTCCCGCATCTCATCCCATGAGGAGATCGATCCAGCGGGGAGGTTCAGGAGCCATGAGCACGCACCGTCCTTGAGGGCCATGGGAACCAGTTCGCCATGACCTTCTCGTCGCCGTTGGCCGCCTCGATGCTCAGCTCGTAGAGCTGGAGGAACTCTTCAGTGTCGGGGGTGCCGTCGTAGCGTGGAGGCAGGTCTGGCTTGAACTTCCCTGGCCAGACAACGCCACGCAGCTCCTGGGTGAACGCACGGCAGCCCGCCGCGCCCACGGGAGCCCGCCGCAGAGGGGGAGCCTGGACTTGGCGCTCGCACACCGCTGCCTCAGGCAGCACACGGTCTTGATGTGGCGGCACTGGGAGCGTGCGCACCTCTCCTTGGGGACGCTGCACCATTTGGCAGCTTTCTTTGTCGCGCGCCGGCGTCCTGCGCGGCGGGTCGCGCTGAGGAGCCTCACGCCTTGGCTCGAGGGCGGCTTCTTGCCTGGGAGGTGGAGGAGGCGCACCGTGGGCCATGTCACCCGCAAGAGGTGGCTGGGGAGGCAGCGAGCGAGACGGAGCAGGGGTCTCTCCGGCGGCGCTGACGAGCTCGGCGATGCGGTCCAGCCAGTCTTCGTAGAGGTCGTTGGTCGGGCGATAGCGCAGAAGCTCGCGCGCCATGAGCAATGCGGCCTGCGCATTCGCCGGGCCGCGACGGGCATGGGAGGATGAAGCAGCCGCCGGGGTCAGCGACGGGGTGGCGGTGCGCCCGTCGTGCCGTACAGAGGGATGCAGCGATGAAGCCTGCTGCCTGTGGGCCGCGGGGCCGGTGGCAGCGTTTGCCACAGGCGACGGGGAACGGCGGGGGGCGCTGTTGCCCGCAGGTGCAATCTGGGCAACAAGGGCGGCGAGAGCAGCCCGGCGCTTAGCGCGAACTCGACGAGCGTCGGCCATGGGAACGGTGGAACGGCGGCGAATCGGTCGGCGGAAGAGAGGCTCCAACACACCCCTACCTGGCGCACCAAATGTCGGATTCAGGGCTCCGTAGACCCAAGAAAGGTTCGAACTCTGGGGTGCATGCGAAGAACCCAATCTCCCCAGCCTATCGACTCGTCGATCTCACCGCCTAGCTCGATGAACAGGAAAGGAAAGGGACTCAGCAGTTTACCCAGGTTCGGGCCACCTTGCGGTGTAAAACCCTACTCCTGCTTTGTGGTGGATTGGCCTCAAGGTGGGCTGAGGATGAACTAGTACAGAGGGAAAACAACCTCAGGAGGAGTGTTCTTGTGCTGGTGTGAGCTAGTGAGGATGATCCCGTCTCCCCATCTATGGTGGTGGCCTAGCTATATTTATAGTGGCCTCGGTCCTCTTCCCCCAAAATGAAGGAGGGAAGGGATCCCGCAACGGCCAAGTTTGAAGGGAGACAAGTAGTACATCTTATCCTAACGAAAGGTGGTCTTCGCTTGCAAAGCTTCTGGTCGTGACGTCGTGGTGGGCTCAGCGATGACCTCCGTCCTGCCGTCCTGGTCTTTTAGCACAGGAATGGAAACCTTTGGCTGATTCCTTGGGACTCTGCGTCTGCGCTTGCTTCCTTAGCACCGAAGAGGAAACCTGCTGTACTACGCCTGCTGGCGCCCACCTGGCTTTGGTCGTCATGGCTTGCATCATCTGAACCTCACGAGGTGGGGCTTGCATGGAAATCTCCAATCCTCAGGAGCCAGCCTGGGGAAGCCACTCCCCCCGGAGGTCTTGGCGTCGTCCGCCTCGCGAGGGTCTTGTGTTGTTGATGCTAGAGAAGGGCCGTACCAGGCCACTGATGAAGTCACGCTGTGGGCCGCAGGCAGGCAAGTCTGGGTACCCCGGTTCCCAGAATGCCGACAACGAGGTCCAGGATCACCTCAACCACTTGGTGGACCATGTTGCCACGCACGTGTTGCGGCTGCGCAATGCCTATCGTCGTGCCAGCACGACCATGCCGGCCGTAGGGCTAAACCCGTTCGACCACCCCGTCAACTTCAATGAGCTGCGGCTTCCTGACCTGGTCTCCTTCTTTACCTATATCTCCGAGGAGCTAAGCCATCTCCGCGCAATGGTGGGGGCGGAGCTGGACAAGGAGGTATTGTGGGCTGCCATTGCTGTTGCCGCGCGAATCCTCTCAGGGCTTCGTCACCGGAATCCATTCATGCCATTGGACGCTGTCTTTGACGAGCTGGCTCCCGTCGACCGGGAGCAGGCTCTACGGGCGGTGGCACCCTGCATCACCAACGTCGTGCGCCTCGAGAAGCAGAGGGACTTCGATGGTGTTTAGGCATCATCTGCATGGGCATGTCCATGTCTCAGCGCAACATGACCGTTGGATCAAACTCAGACGGTGCAGATCAGTCACTGTAGCACAAAGCGTGTGGGTGTGTTTGGTTGCATTCTCATCTTAATATAGTTGTTCCCTCTTCATGCATGCTCATCTCAGCACCCCTCTTCATGCATGCTCCTAGTGTATTTGTGTTAACCTACTAGTGTGGACTCATGCACCCTTCATGCACTCTGCCAAACACCCAAAAGTGGGTCCAGAGGGGAACTTTTGCTCCCATCCCATGCACCCTTCATACACCCTGCCTAACACTCATTTGTGCTGACATGGTTCATGTTCCGTGGAGTACTGTAGCACTATACTCTCCGTGTGCTGTAGACCTAGTTCTGTTAACATTGATCCCACTGTTCATTCTCGACCGGACAGTTAAAAAAGGGGTATGTTACATTACTGTCCATATAGTTGACATGCGCACAACATCATTTGTTATCGTCATATCTTACTACACTAGCAACAAGATTATGTAGTACTGACATATGAACCACTGCACATGCCTAGTAGTAGGAGTACTGCGTAAGTTCAAGTGGCTGCCGTGTTTCACACTCCTCCGTCGTAAGAGTGGAAACGCTTGATGTAATCATTTTTTTCTTCAGAAACAGTGGATACGCTCTACCGTGTGGATCCTCCTCGACGGTCGTCGGGAACCTTGCTACTCACTTTCACCGATGTGTGGGACAACCAGCATTGGGGTCCACTTGCCATGCACGAAATTACTCCGTAATAGAGTGCACAACTGCACGGTAGACTACCCTGGTCGAAGCGCCGCAGTAATGCCCAATGAGCCGTCAAATCAAAACCCCAACCTTTCCAACAGTAAGATGGACGGACGAAGCAACCATCATTTCACTCTTCTCCCTTAGCTTCCTCTCTTGAAGAAAACCCCAACTCGCTTCTCCCTCATCGTGTTCCTCATTTCTTCAAGAAAACCCGACGCTCTTCTACCATTGTTCTTCTCTCCCAAAGAAGGAAAGGTGAGCGCATCAATGGTGTTGATTCTGGCCAAGGCCCAGTCTTGCAACCCCGAGACTGATCCTATAACTCTCTCTCTATTCTTCTTTTGGGTTTGTGGTTATGGTTTCTTTTCTTTTATTTCTATTTGACGGTTTCTTCATGGACCCTGGAGCACCGGCCGAAGTGATGTCTATGGCTCTGGCAAAAACCATCAAGGCTCAGGGTATGAATAAGTGCAAGCACCCCGCCGAGACTACCGCAGACAAGCTCAAGGCCATCGCCCTGTCCAAGCCCCCCTCTCCGGGATCCCTCATTAAGCAAGTCCAGGTAATATCTCTTCTTGACGATCTTTTTGGCGATCTTGATCATGTTTTTTCATCTAACACGCAGTACTAGTACTAGTAGTACAACTTTCTGGGTGATCTTGCATGTGATTTTTGTGTGCCAAATGACGGTTCTAAATTGCTCTTTTGACCAAAACATGCGAGAGGTTGACACTGATTTCTTATAGTAGATTACTTTCAACTACTTTATGAACATCAATGCTAGCTGTAGGAAATGCAAGATTTTAGCTCTCATGCCTTTGAAGAGAGTATATTAGCCTCAGTAACTTGTGTTATGGATATTGCAAGTAATCCCTCTACTCTCATGCCTTTGAAGACATGTTCTAGTGTCTTTGTTCACTCATTTCTGTGTGTATATGTAGTCTTATATGGAGTAAAATATTGAAAATCATCTTATATTTCTGAACGGAGGTAGTAATAAAATATTTGGTTTCTGTTTGAATTAGAACCAGGTCCGCGGTGGAGATGAAGTTCTCAAAGTCATGCCGTGTGAACTGGAAGACCTGAGGATGAGTTCTACTATACTATCCAGCTGCTGTGTCCTTGTCGCCATGTGTCATGAACTAGTGTTTTCCTGTAGCATTGTTGCCAGGCGTGTTCTCGAGGGTGTACTTCACCACAACAATTTCCTAGCTGTGCCTTCGATTACGAAGGGTGTGGTTCTTGTAAAGCTTCCCGACAAATCTGATGCGGATTGTCTTCATCGTCATGTTTATGAGTGGAAAGACCACTCAGTTAGGTTCTCCAAGGTTGACGAGATGGCAATGGTGCTGGTAGACATCTCTCACGAAGTCCATGGACTAGTCAGTTATGTGGGGTACATCCCATAGGTCGGTGGCAAGAAATAGTCTGCAGAGTTTAATTAGTGCAACTTTGCTTGTCTGTAGTAAGTACTATTGTTCAGTACTTTGATTTGTGTGTGTGAACCCTGTATTGTTTAGTACTGTCGCTTTTGTTGTGTGGTGAGTCCTGAGAACAGTATATGTTAATGTCTGTCCACTCAATTCAGTATGTATATTTTAAAGTATCCAGATCATATTTTTTGTGAGGACGGTTTATCAATTATGGTTACACTCCAATATCTGTATGCATTGCAGGGTTTATCGCACCCACCAGGATTTCCAATCCCATGGATGTTCGGTCCATACGAGTTGTCACGACCTTTGGACTGTCCTTCTTGTGGGAGTAAGCGGGGGCCCTGCATGCCACCCGTAATTGGATGATCAACCTTCTGTTTAGAACTTGAACATAGTGATTTCTTGGTAAGGATTCACTCGTGTCACATCAAGTAAATTTTATTGATTTATTGTCTAAATCTTATTGATTTAATGTCATGTTTTCTTACTTTTGCTGCAATTTTACGATGCAGGTTTTGCCATGTGACATTCGTTACAGAATAAACCGTTTGGTTTGCTCTATGATGGTTATTTTTGCAGGTTTCACTTCTTATGTCGTGTCAGTAACGAAGGCACTATCCATCACTTATATTACTGCACACAATTGGATCAGTCTGTTGTCTGAGTACAATCTGAAGCCCTATGATGAACTTTAGTTTTGTTTAACAAACACACCACAATTAGTCCTTCTCGCATTTAAAAGAAATGAAGAAAAAGACTGGATCAAGGTCACGGAGCCTAGTCAAGTTAGAAAGCTGAAGTATGAAATCATAGCAGACCAGAGACGATCGCTGCTGTTTCGCACATCGGTACCACCTTCAGCATCGGATCAAGCACCGACACCTTCTCAGACGGCACTGGCTCTAGCACTGACAGCGGCAGCAGCTCAGTCTGATCCACCAGAGGATTTGGCACCGACCGCGTCAGCAGATCAGGCTGATCTACCGGAGGATCGGGCACCGACACGGGCAGCTGCTCCGACACCAGCACCAGCTCCACAAGGAGCACCATATCCGACAGCAATAGCGGCACTACCAGTCGCACTGGCACGGGCACCAGCAACGGCTCCAGCACCTGCACCAACACTTGAAGTTGCACTTGCATCTGCTCCGGCCCGTGCAGCGGCAACAGAACCAGCAGTTGCACCAGCAACAGACTGGGCTGCAGTTCGCACTGCATATACCAAAGTCCTTACAAAAACCTACATTTCCACCTTCTTGGTAAGCATTGGCCGCCCAAGTGCTTCGTTCTTTTTTCTTTCCATGTTGTTTCACATGATTCACTGTGTTGATCTAATTGTTTGTGTATGTCTTGTTGTTTGTAAATAGAGAATTCCTAGAGCAACGAGGGAGTCGTTCAATAATCCGGGTGACCGTGGCCAAGTTTCTCTTACCATGCGCAGCCTTGGTGTGAATGAACCTGCTCAATATACCGTAAGTACAAAGGATGGTCGCATGATGATTGATGCTAAAGGATGGTCAAGGTTCAAAACTCTATCAAATCTTGCGGTAGGGGATGATGTCAAAATTGAACTTTCTAGGCAAGGAGAGCTGGTCCAAATCAACTTTGAAATTCTTCAGTAGTAGCACGCAACTGCCGAACTGATCTATCCTCCGAGAGCTTTTGATGTAATAATATGGCATGGTGAAACAAGTGTCCTGTGTGTACAAGTTGTACGACAGTATTATTTATCACATAGGATATCGTGAAAGAATTGCAACTCTAATTGCTGGTTAGGAACTGTCGTTTGATTTCATTCTATTAGCTGCCATGCTTTATTTAATTTTCTGTATTTGCCTTGCGACAGCATCTAAAACCAGCGCCGTACCGATCGCTTGCAATATGAAATGCGCTGAGTTAGAACATATGGGCCCCCAAACATGCAGGCCCACCGGCCTGTGGCCCAAAGTCCAGAACCGTGTGCCTGTCTGAGTATTATATTCTCAGCTGAACCCCCATATTATGTTATATATATTCCCCTTGATTTTTATTATGTATAAAGTTGTGATCTAAAAGATTTTTATATTTCTTTACAGAGGGAGTATCTCTCTGTCAAAAATATATTTATGTGTAACTAGTTACTCCTGCCTTTCTATTTCCTTTCGCTCATATGCGGGGCATCCAGCAACAGGGTCCATGTGCCACGCACCAAATTAGAGTGCACAACTGCAGGGTAGGCTCACACCGGTCGTAGCGCCGCAGTAATGCCCAATGAGCCGTCAAATCATGAAAACCCCCACCTTTCCAGCTTTAGCAGTAAGCTGGACGAACGAAGCAGCAATATTTCGTTGGGCCTGAATCCCCTTCTCCCTCGTCTGCTTGTTCAGAGAAAACCCCCTCTCGACGATTGCGTAGGGTTTTCTCATGGAGAACCAGGTACGAATTCTTCATCCATCCCCGATAAATCCTAGTCCCTTGGTCGCGGGTAATCCTAGAATGGCAGCCGCTGCCGTTGATGCACTTTTCTTCCTACTGAATCTAGTGTGTTTCATTTGCAGTGCCCAAAGTGCGAGGACCCTATAGGTTTCTGCGCCCTCGGCAAGACGCCACAGTTGTTCCTTCTCATCCTAACACAGGATTTTAAAATGCGCACAGTATGTTCCTAGAATCCTCTTTTCTATCCGGGATGGTGGGGGTTTTTGAACATGCTGTCGACTAATTTGGAAATTTGGATTGCTATATTTGGATAAAAGGTACTAGTACCATGGTCAACACTGACGTGAAGGAGGAAATTATTTCTAGATTTGGATAGCGAATACATTGTGTTCTCATATTATTTTTCCTGCAGTGCATTCCTTGCTCTGGCAGAACACATGTACTCAAGATGGTTGGCCTTGCCATAACTGAATACACCAGTTTAATGGTCACATTGAAGACAAGCCATGGATATAAGTTCCGAGTTGGGTTCATGAACCAAGAAGATCGCTGCTTTTTTTATGGCCGAACTTGGATAAACTTTCTCAAGTGTTACAGACTGAAAGTTGGCGCACGAATGTTGATGGAAATAGCAGAACCTGGTCTCATCTTCACTGTGATCTTCCACCCCGACGTCGTTCCAGTAGTTCAATCCATGTTAGTTTTGTATCTGGTTCTTGCATGTTGCCTCGATTACTTCTTAAAATCCACCTATTCTGTCCAACTAATCACAATTTAACTTTAGAAGTAGCAACGATTTATGATTCCCTTCTCTCACAAAGATGCTACTTCTAACTAATATTTCTTATAATTGGTGGCACATGTAGGTTATTTCAAAGTTAAGCACGCTACTCGTTTGTTATTCTATAAGAACTCGACTGTTACTGATGGCACTGAAGTTGACTGGGACGACATCCACCAGTTCCTTCACTTTATTGATCGTCTTGAGGTCCTTGTGGGGCGTTTCAATGGTGGAAGGCCACGTGGGATATGTGTGCCACTGCTGCACACGTTGAATAGGTCCAACTATGTCGAGAAACTTATGGTACGAGCTGTTTTCTGTTATATATGATGTTCATAAACTCTTGCTTATACATAGTTTTACAGCTGTGATCTGCTTGAAACAAAACTGCCCAGTTCTATTGTTCCTATATAGATGCCTGACCATGGTCGGGTCAGACTTGCACTTGGTCACAACATGATGTTTATGTCGACCTACTCCATTTCCCTTGGAGGTGAAAAGATACTTATTCATGGGTGGTCTCAAATAATGAAGGCCCACCCAACTTGGAGAATAGGACAGAAGGTTATGCTCATGCTTTTCCATGGCTCTAAGCGAATATCCTGTTTATTGACCACATTGCGAGATGAAGCCACTTTTAGAAGGTTGTGGATGCGTGGGGTGGCGCCTGGGCCTTGTCCTGGGGCTTGGTGGCCTCACCCTTGGTTAACTGTAGGCAAAGTAGCACTGCTCGAGGCGTGCTTTGTACAGTTGAACCTGTATAAGTACTCATACTACTTTCAGCTATGGTTGTTAAGTGCCCCTACTGGTTTCAGTTAAGATTGTTAAGTACTCTTGCTGCTTTTACAGTCTGTCGTGTTTCTTCAGTCATGTCTTCCTCCAGCCGCCAAAACCAAACCAGCGCCGGCGGGGCCGCCTGCTTCCGCCTCCCACGGCTGGCTGCGCCTCAGTGCACGCATCGCCACCCCACCGTCTCCTAAATCATTAACACTGACGTCCGGGGCCTCACCATCTTCCTCCGCGCGCTTTGGTGCGCTCGCCGCGGCGCCGCCCTCTCGCATTGTCAACATCGTCAACAAACAAGAGGAATCTGGAGAGGACTGTACATGGAGAGGATGACAGTAGGGGCCCACCATGTCCATGGCCGTACGCAAGCAAGTTCCTCATTTTTTGTTATATACTCCATTGTCAGCGTATAGAAAAAGAAAATGCTTCCTCCTAGTGGTTTGCTGACATCTGGAACCAACGACATTGTCAGCGTATAGTCAATAGACAAGAGAACAGCACAAGATCGGCTGCCACCTGGGACGTAGCTGCTCGAGCAGTATTTTTTTTGTTATTGTTCAGACGGAGCAGGGTTTCAACTGGGCTGTGGCCCGTCTAGCCCAGGCTTCTATTTTATGTTCACCACATGACCAGCCCAGCTATTTTTTCTTTGTGAAAATGAGCCCAGTTTATTTTTTCTGAAGAATACCCAATCCAGGCCTACTTATTTTTCTATGCCCTGCTGGGCCGCAACTCTTTCAAGACGGCTGCAAATCTTGAAAGTAATATGAAATGGGCTGTAAATATAAAAAATAGACGACAAATTGGCAGTTACTTTCAAATTTTTGAATTTTTTCACATTTTCAGATTCCAATTTCAGTGGGCTTTAACCTAATTTAAATATATCTTCAAAGTACTTTAAATCTGGCTCGACATTTTGGTATTAAAAATAGTTTGGACCCCACCGAAATATGCGAAATTTCATTTAAATTTTTAACCCTGGCCCTGGCCAACAAAAAAAAAGACTGCAATAAATTGCATAAGAAGTTGCAATGAGCTGTAAATTATTAAAAAAATAGGGAATGGTCTGACTTGTGGGCCTATTAAGTTGACGCGTATGCAAGATTTATTTACTTATTATATACGTCAACAAACGATTCTAGCAGACGTGACTGTTGGATGTCAATCCAACGGCCGTTGTGCTTCTTCAATCTCTGATCTTCTTGCTCCAGCCGCCAAATCCAGCGCTGGCGGGACCGCCTGCTCCCACCTCCCGTGGCCGGCTGTGCTGCCGCGCAGGCCTCACCACCCCCTACTACTCCCACCACTGGCCAGGTCATCCCTCTACTCACCCACATCCCTCCACTGTTGTGGCTTCGCCGCCTCCAGGTCATTCCCTTCCTGGGTCTCGCCGTCATCCATCGCGTTGCTGTTCTCGGCACGGCGTGGTCAACGTTGTCAACAAATGACAACATCGGAAGAGGGATGTACATGGAGAGGCTGACAGTTGGGACCCACATGGTCCATGGCCGCATGCAAGCAAGTACCTCCTTATTACGCCAAAACGAATGAATCCTCCCAATGACAGCTGGGACCCACCAGCTATATCTTGGCATGGAAGGAAGTGCCTCCTTATTAAGCGAAAAATAGCAAGTGCTCCCCATGACAGCTGGGGCCCACCAGATATGGAGGCTGACTTGTGGCCCTACTAAGTTGACGCGTACGCAGGGCTTTGTCAACTTAGTCAACAAACGATTCTATCACCAGTGACCGTTGGATTGTTAACATCCAACGGAAGTTCTGCTTCTTCAACCTCAGATTTTCTTGCTCCAGCCGTCCAAACCACCGCGTGCTCCTGCCTCCCGTGGCCAGTTGTGCTGCCGTGCAGGCCTCACCGCCCCCTACTACTCCCACCGTTGGCCAGGCCATCCCTCTACTCACCCACACCCCCTGTTATTCTGCGGCGATGGCAGCCTCACACCGCAGCTGAACCAGTCAACCCTCGTACCACCCTCCGCGTGTTCCCAGGCTCCGCGTCATTCCCTGCCTCACCGTCGTCCACCGCCTGGTGCTGTCCGCGCGGCGTGGTCAATCAACGACAGCCATCGGAAGAGGACTGTATGCGGTGAGGCTGACAGATGGACCCACCAGCTACATCTTCGCATGCAAGGAAGTGCCTCCTTATTACGCGCAAAAAAAAGAATCCTCCCCCTGTTAGCTCAGACCCACCATCAATATCTTCGCACGCAAGGAAGTGCCTCCTTATCCTCCCTGACAGCCGGGACCCACCCGGTCGAAGCGTACGTAGCGTTGTCATTCTGGTCGCAAACGTGTACGTACATACTGGTCCATCGGTCTTTCTGCCACAATGAACCATGGCCCAGTAAGGAGCGGTAGCTGTTCAGGCAGTCCCATCTATATTGTGTACATGTACAAACAGCCACGCTGCAAGAAAGTAAATACGGCTACATACGTACATACGGGCGGGGTCTCGAACGTGTACAGCGATGGCGTCCTGTTCATCGGCAGCCAACCGACTGGGTCGGAACGGAGAAACAGCGTCGTGTTCATCGGGAGGCAACAAACTGGGTCGGAATGCATCGTGTTCATCGGGAGCCAACCGGCTTGGACGGAACAGCCGAAACGGGGTCTGGCGTACCACAAAACGGAGGAAACGGACTTGTGTTCGAGCTCCTATGGTCGAAACGGGGTGCTGTTGATCGGGAGGGGTGTGGCGTACTGTAAAACGGAGGAAACGAACTTGTGTTGGAGTGCCTACGGTCGAAACGGGGTCCTGTTCATCGGGAGGGGTGTGGCGTACCGCAAAACAAGACTCCACGAGCTACTGTTCATCCCCCGTCGACTTCCTCCAGCCTCCACCTGCTACTGTTCATCCACCGTCGACTTCCTCCTGCCTCCACCAGCTACTGTTCATCCACGGGGTCCTGTTCATCCAGCCTCCACTGGCTACTGTTCAACCAGCCCTCCACGGGGTCCTGCTCATCCAGCCTCCACGGGGTCATGTTCAACCAGCCCTCCACGGGGTCCTGTTCAACCAGCCCTCCACGGGGTCCCTCCACCGGCTACTATTCATCCACCTCCACCAGCTCCTCGATCGGGGGCCTGTTCATCCAGCGGCAATGGCCTCTACTACCACGGGGTCCTATTCATCCAACCCCCACCGGGAACTGTTCATCCAACCCCAGCAACTGTCACTGTTCATCAAGAGGCAGCAGCAGGTTCGATCGGCTTCAGTTAGCAGCAGTAGCGAAGGAATCGCTCGAGTTCAGTTAACAACCAGGGATCGATCGCTCGGGTTCAGTAACGTAGCTAGTGCAATCGCTCGGGTTCAGTAAGCGAACGCCTCGCTCGGGTTTAGTTAGAGCCCAACGCCTCGCACCCACGCGCGTACGTGTACGAGAGAAACGCGCGATCCCTCCGTGCATTGCTCGGCCCCGACCACCCACCGTAACCAGGAACTCCCCGAAATCTTCCTCGCCCTCACTTCTACCATGATTTTTTCCGTCATGGACGGCTCAAGGAATGTCATGCAGGTGCGTCCCCGGCCCGCCCAGGATGAAAAGCCCATTTTCTATCATGATTTTTTGTCATAGAAGTAGGAGCCCACCACATCTATGATGATACGTGCTCTTGTCACAATTATCGTCATAGAAGTGTCATAAGCATGACAGAAAAAAATTCGTTCGGCCCAAAATGTCACGGATGTGTCTTTTTTTTGTAGTGAAGGTTGGGAGAGAGACAGAGCTAGAGTGTCGGAGGGTTGGTGGTGGAGTTGCTTCTCACAAATGGTGGGAGAGGCCTGCTAGACAAACGGAGTGTACGACTGCAATGTCAATAAGAGAGTCGATGCCTGCCTGTCTGTGCACATACATGTGAGAGACGGGGCGGGAGGCATGCACGGATGATGAGGGGGGATGATATGGCTGTGGTAAGCAGACATAACTACATAGGAAGATCAACCATCGTGTGTCAGAGAAAGGGACACTACAGGAATCAGCTTCTTTGTTGTCTGCCATGGCAGACGGCAAAGGTACCAAAAGCGGACGGCAAACCTCTTTGCCGTCTGCCACCGACGGCAAAGCTGCCCGACAAAGAAAGAGACGGTAAATAGGTTCTTTGCCATCTGCTTCCTCAAAGCAGACGGCAAAGGACCTTTGCCGTCGGTGGTAGATGGCAAAGAATGTGGACGGTAAATAACAGGCGTTAGCCACGTTAGGTGGCTAACGGCAGCCTTTGCCGTCCGCCAGCGGGCGGCAAACATGCCCTCCTCTTTGCCGTCTGCCACAGACGGCAAACTGGCACAACCTTTGCCGTCTGCCATAGACGGCAAAGAAACCAAATGGGTCAGCTCCCAGATTGCACAGGCTTCTACCATGTGGACGATTTGCCGTCTGTGGCAGACAGCAAAGAGCCCTTTGCCGTCTGCCACAGATGGCAAAGAGCCTGTATTGTTACTGTTTTTTCTGTTTTCTGTTATATCCCTGCATTTTCAAAAGACATAAATGATATATATAGCTTCAACCTCAAACATAGCCCATGTATCCATCATCTAGCAGTCCATCAACGCAACAGAACACATAGGGTATTAAAACGTCCAATACATACATAGTTTCACGGAGTTCATCAACATACATACAGAGTTTCACAGAGTTATTCAACATACATTGTTCATCAACACAAAATCAAAACAGAAACTAAAACTAGCAGTCCATCAATGCCAACTTCCATGAAGTGAATCAAATCTGCAAAAATGGGAGTAAGCAAGTTAGAAGAAGAAGAAGACTAGAAGAAGAAGAAAAGAAGCCTAGCAGGAAGACAAAGACGAAGACGCCGCCGCCGACTCAGACCCAACGAAGAAGAAAGAAGACGACGAAGACTAGAGAGAAGAGAGGTTTTTTTCCCTTTTCCTTCTCTTCTTCTTCTTTTATCTATCTTTTCTTCTCTTTCTTCCTCTATTCTTTCTTTTTCTCCTCTTCCTTGTTTTTCTTCTTCTTATTCCTTTTGTGTCATTTTAGAGCTTACATAGTAATTATGCCATTTTGAGCTAACTAAGCTTATTATGTCAATTTGGAGGAAAATAAGGTAAGTGATGGTCAGTTTTGTGCTAACCTAAGTAATTATGCCATTTTTGAGCTAACGTAGGTAAAATGGATCATTTTGGAGCTAACCTAGCTAAAATGGATCATTTTGGAGCTAACCTAGGTAAAATGGATCATATTGGAGCTAACCTAGGTAAAATGGATCATTTTGGAGCTAACCTAGCTAATTATGCCATTTTTGAGTTAACTAAGCATATTATGCCATTTTTGACATAAGTAAGCTAAGTATAGGTCTTTATTGAGCTAACCAAGGTAACTAAGCATACTAGAGCTAATTTAGCATTTTAGAGCTAACTTAGGTCATTTTGGAGCTAACTTAGGTAAAATTGATCATTTTGGAGCTAATTAAGCTTATTATGTCATTTTCGAGGAAAATAAGCTAAGTATATGACATATATGAGGTTACCAAGGTTGTTATGCCATTTCAAACCTAAGTAAGCTAATTATGCCATTTTTACATAAGTAAGCTAAGTGTATGTCATTATTGAGCAAACCTAGGTAACTAAGCATATTAGAGCTAACATAGGTCATTTTGGAGGAAACAAAGCTTAGTATAGATCGTTTTAGAGCTAACTAAGGTAAAATGGATCATTTTGGAGCTAAGTAAGCTAATTATGTCATTTTGGAGGAAAATAAGCTAAGTCTAGGTCATTATGGTAAGCATTTTGGAGGAAACAAAGCTAAGTCTAGGTCATTATGCATTTGTTAAGCAAAACACTAGAGAAAACTTACCGTCATCACGGAGGTGAAGCACCGGCGTTGCTCGCGCCGGTACCACCACCTGGAGAAGGATCGTGTGATGCTTGTATGGAGGTACGCTGCACCAAAGATCATTTGCAATGTCTCGTTAGCATGACGACACTCAAATGTTAATACTAGTAACTAAAGACCATTCAAATTAAACTCACCGTGGTCCCCGAAGCAATCTCTGGCATCGGCGGAGGGGTCTGACCGGCCTTCTGGCACACAGACTGCACATTTGGTTTTGATGAGTCGGTCATATTAGCTAGTAATGAAACAAACATTACGTGCATGATTTGGCTAATATGCAGAAGAAACTTACCATGAGGAGCTCGTACATGGCCCGGTTCTGCATGTCATTCCATGCCCTCTCCTCCTCCATCAACCTTGTCGTCTTCTCCTCCAACTCCCGCTGCTTCTCCTCCGCCTCCCGGCCCCTCTCTGCCAGAAGCGCCTAGGTTCTATCTCTCTCACTCTAAAGAGCAGCCTGCAACACCACTCCTCGTTAGCATTGTAATCATCGATGGCTGCACACACAATGTAATGCTTGAAAGAAATCCGAGTCTGTATAACTAACCTCGAAGGCGAGCTCGATTGGCCATGGACGAGACCTTATATCAGGATCTGAGCTCGTTTGGCGCGCCTTGATCTCCGGGAGAGTGTGAGGACAACGTATAAGTCCATCTCCAATGGCTATCGAGCCATGGGACCTCCCGCCACCAGATATCATCACCAGATCTGGATCAAACTGCCGGCTCAGTTTAAAGTCCTCCCCTTTCCTCGCCTTCCCCTCATGTCTGCACCTCATGAGCTTGTTGTGGGAGGAGATGTTGGTGAAGTTCTCTGGATGATCAAGGTCAGACGCAGAGAATGCCTTGGCCTTCTTGTACGGGGTAGTATGGGCCATGGCATAGAGGTCGAACACCTCTGGCACCGGTGCCATATTGTATCCCGCCTAAAAGAGAGGAACATAGTATTAGTAATTACAGGACTTGATCTAGCATGACAGAATGAATTGCATGAATCATGAAGCAAACCACATACCCAGTTCCGCCCGTATTGATATAAGTTGGCACTGCCTTGATGGTGTGGCACACCTCTCATTAGGGCACACTTTTTCTTGGCATTGTTGTGGACGGCTAGCCATGTGTCTGGGCACCACTCATCCACCAACGCCTCCCAACAATCCATCTTATCCGCACACCATCTCGGGGGCACCTAAGTTAGTAAAGAGAAACTTGAGCGCTACGCCTATGAATCAAATCAACGAAACTAAGAACAAGGCCTTAAGAATATAGGCAATTACCGTCATGTACTCCTCCTTCTTCAGAAACTTTCCGCGGCAATTCTTCTTGGGCTTCCAAACACCACGCGAGGCGAAGTAGTCTCGAACAGCCTGCACCCGAGCCTCATGCCGTAAGTTTTGTAGTAGGCGCCTGCACTCGTCATCGATAACCCATGCACAGGCCTCCTCGTATCCCTCCTCACACCTGTAGAAGGTCTGTAATCAAATGAGACAACATTGATTAGCACAATAACTAAGCTTATTCGAAGATTTTTAATTGTGTAAAGGAGATATTACCCAAAACATTCTGATCACCATGTCGGCCCTCGTGTGGCACAAGACACCGTCGATCATCTCCTCCGGCGGGGCCGGGGCCGCCAAGTAGTGCTCCCAGCTCAATCCTAGCTCTGGAAGCTGACCCTCACCGGGCAACAAGACAAACCCCGGGAAGTTTTGCCGGCAAATCACACCAAGGACTTGGTTGGGCCTGCGGACATCATGAGCGTGGTCCCAACCCCTGCATTATGACAAGGCCAACACATTAGATATTTGAAGAAACATGATGGCAAAAGGTACAAAAAGAGTAAATGCACTAACCTCTGCCCATCAGGCCAAATCAACCACCTCTGCTCGTGAGTCGCCGGCAGGGACGGGAGCCGTGTACTACCACGCTGGTAGACGGTGGGCCCCTCAACCACCTCGCCCTCGCTGCTATCAGAAATCTGATGCCCGCCACCATTAGCATGGCCACTCGGCCCCTCAGGCGGATCCTGCCAGGTACCCCATCCGGACGTCTCCTGGGACGTAGCCTGGTCCGGAGTCACATGGGCCCAAGTGTCCTGGCCCAAAGTCTCGTGGGCTGAAGGCCCATCGACCTGAGGCTCGTGGACCGGAGTCCGCGTAGCCTCTTCCTCAGACGTGTCCCCCCTAGCAGTTGTGTGCTCGGGTGACTTAGCTGGGGGTGGCGGCGAGGAAGGCGTAGGAGCCTGCCTACCTCTCCCGCGGCCATGTCCTGATCTACCTCCTCTCTTCTTCCCTCCCCGACCTCCACTCCCGATGGGCACTAGCGCGGACAAAGAAGCGCCTGTCGGTGTCCCCAAACTGTCTATCAACGCTCTCCGGAGAGGTGCGGGTGGAATGGAAGAACCCCTCCCACCACGCTGAGGACCCGTGCCCACCATCTTTCAACACCTGTCATGATAGAAGAGTAAATGGAATTAGTACAACATAAAAAAATTGAATACCGACATGAATAATAAAATGTATATTCATCAGATAATAGGTAAAGATAGGTCCATCAGCATGTATATTCATCAGTTAATCTAGTTTGTCAATTTTGAAACTTCAAACAACCAAACTAACTCATGACAAAAGATCCTCGACCATCGACCCCTCGACCATCGACCCCTCGCCCCTCGACCCCTCGACCCCTCGGCGATGAGGATTAAAAGCCAAGTTTTGAAACTTCAAACAACCAAACTGACAAAAAATTAGGTCGTAGAAAGAGAAATGAAAGACGAAATAGTACATAGTGAGAGGTTGTGCAACTAGGATGATTTTTTGTACCAGCTTTTTTAATGAATTGGAGAGGATGATGGCGAAGAAGTTGAAAGACACCAATGGCTTTCGAGTTCTTCACCATCATCCTCTCAAATTCGTTAAAAAAGCTGTTACAGAATATCATCCTAGTTGCACAACCTCTCACTATGTATTGTTTCGTCTTTGGTTTCTCTTTCTACGCTTTGATTTTTTGTCATGAGTCAGTTTGGGTGTTTCAAGTTTCAACACTTGGCTTTTAATCCTCGGCGATCATCGACCCCTCCACCCCTCGACGACCCTCGACCCCTCGGCGACCGTCGACCATCGACCCCTGACACCTCGGCAATCCTCGACCCTTGACCCCTCGACGGTCCTATCGAACACCTTCACTGTGAGCATGGTGCGGCTGTTGTCGTAGCCTAAGGTGCGGACATGCCCGAGCTGAAGGTCATCAGCGCGGGCGAAATGCTTCCATCCGTTCTTCGCGCACGGATGGAAGCAGTTCACCCACGCTCATGACCTTCAGCTCGGGGACGTCCTCATCTTAAGCTACGACACCAGTCAGTCAGCACTCGGACCGGAAGTTCCTCGACCATCGACCCCTAGACCCTCGACCCCTCGGCCACCCCTCGACCCCTCGGTAACCGTCGACCCCTCGGCGACCGTTGACCCCTCGACCCCTCGGAGGTCCTATCGAACACCTTCACTGTGAGCATGGTGCGGCTATTGTCGTAGCTTAAGATGCGGGCGTGCCCGAGCTGAAGGTCATCAGCACAGGCGAACTGCTTCCATCTGTTCTTCGCGCACGGATGGAAGCAGTTCACCCACGCTCATGACCTTCAGCTCGGGGACGTCCTCATCTTAAGCTACGACACCAGTCGGTCAGCACTCGGACCGGAAGATCCTCGACCATCGACCCCTAGACCCTAGACCCTCGACCCCTTTTCCCCTCGGCGACCCTCGACCATCGACCCCTCGACCCCTCGGCAACCCTCGACCATCGACCCCTCGACAACTCGGCGACCCTCGACCCTCGGCCACCCTCTTTTTCTACTTTTCCTACTTCTTTTTTTCATCTTCTTCTTCTACTTCTTCTTTTTTTTAATCTTCTTCTTCCTCCTCTTCTTCTTCTTCTTCTTCCTCCTCCTCTTCTTCTTCTTCTTCCTCTTCTTCTTCTTCTTCTTCCTCTTCTTCTTCTTCTTCTTCTTATTTTTTCAACTTTCTTCTTTCTTCTTAACCTAAACTAAACTAAACTAAATCTAAACGTAAACCTTAAAAAAAACAGAAAAAAGCCTAAACTAAACCTAAACTAAAGTAACTCTAAACTAAACTAAACCTAAATCAATGTTGGGGATATCGCTTATCGGGAACATATCGGCCGACCCATGATAAGGGGTAAATCGGCTAGTTTATCGGCATATCTGCTGATTTATCATCATATCGGCTAATTTATCGGCCGATTTATCTTATCGGTCAGACACCGGTACGCGATAAATCGGCCGATTTATCGCAATATCGGAAGATATCTTGAACAGTGACCTAAATTAAACCTAAACTAATTCTAAAAAACAGAAAAAAAAAAGAGAATGCCTCGAGCTCACCTTGGGAGGGGGCGGCCGGTGGAGGAGGAGCCCGGTGCAGTGGAGGGAGGCGGCGCCGTGGCCTGCCTCACGGCAGGGCTCCGGTGGCCCCCGCAGGGGAGGGGGGCGGGGCGGCCTGGGGCTGGGCGGCCGCGGCAGCCGGCGGGCGGCCCGGGTAGGGGCGGCGGGGACGGCAGGGGCGGTGGGGGTGGCCGCCGGCTGCGATGGGGGATCGGGGGGTGGGGCGGCCTGGGGCAGGGCGGCGGGGCGGCCTGGGACAGGGCGGCGGGGCAGCCTGGGCAGGGCGGCGGGCAGTCAGGGGCGGCAGGGGTGGCCGGGGTGGTGGGGATGGCCGGCGGCTGCTGTGGGGGATCGGGGGAGGAGAGAGAGATGGCACGGGGGAAGAGAGAGGAGGCATGGGGGGTGGGCCGTTAGTCGAACATTAGGTACTAACCTCTTTGCCGTCTGCTAGCGGACGGCAAAGCTTTGCCGTCCGCTAGCAGACGGCAAAGAGGTTGGGGGTGGCCCGTTACAGCGCTGGACCCCACCCACCTCTTTGTCGTCCGCTAGCGGACGGCAAAGAACCGGCTGATGGCAAATAGTATCTTTGTCGTCCGCCAGTTCTTTGTCGTCTATTTTTTGTAAGCTGACGGCAAAGACCTTCTTTGTCGTCCGCTAGGAGACGGCAAAGAACTGGCTAATGGCAAATTCCCTGATTCCAGTAGTGGGAGAGACATAACTAGGAGGTAAGTCAATCGTGCGTTGGAAAAATGTTATAGTTGACCTAGCTACGTGTAGGGAGATCAATCGGTATACATGCATGCATGTGTTAGAAGCAAACAAGGCACGGAGTGATGGATAGATAGAGAGGGATGCGGCTAGGAGGTGGTGCAAGAGGCCTACTATATCGAGGGGGGAGGAGTGTGTAACAGTGTAAGTATGAGATCGATGAAAAGAGGGGCGGGAGTGTGCACATGCGTCGAACCGTATTAGACAGAGGGGGACATGGACGGTGAGAAGAGAAGAGGGAAAGCGTATGTTTGTGGTAGGTACACCTGGCTAGAGAGGTATATCAATCGATGTGTGTAGGAAAGAAGGAGCTGCGGGGCCTACACACACCGTGCGTGAACGACCTAAAGAGATATAACAAATGCGCGCGATGGGGAGAATGCTGAGGGAGCGTGAGAGGGAGGCAGGTGTGTGCATGCATGAGAGAAAGTTAGCGCTAGCTACAAAGAGAAGAGGATTGTGTGGATGTAAAAGACGAACAGAGATCATAATACTTTATAAAAGTGGATTCGGATATTTGAACAAGAGATCATAATGTTTTAAACTGACGCATGCATGAATATAATGGTGATACGCATGGTGTGGTTATGAACATGTTATACTACATATAATATATATATATATAACATTTTTTTGAATTTGTGATAATGTGTGGCTTTTGCAGCTCAGGGCTAAATACTTGTCATAATGTAGGGGGCGGGGCACTATCCTTTGTGTGATAAACACAGTGTACATATGAAACATGGTTTAGTATGAAGATCTAGTTAGTACATCGAATGTACTATTATTTGGAATCAACATGAAGTGTATTCAAAATTTTGAATTCGAGTTCACACACACACGCACACACATATATATATAGTACACATAGTTCATATCTAACTCTATAGTAATCATGTGGTGTGTTGTTAAGATAATATACAAATGATGGTTTAACTTGGCAACAATCATGATTGTAGATTCTTATTCAAATAGAGAAATGAATTCAAATATAGTTCGAATTGCAGCGGTAGTATATACATTTGGAATGCACTAAAATGTTCGTATGAGTAGGTTACATGCATTATAGAGGTAGCGAAAAAAATTAATTGGACATAACATGGATTCATAGTTTTGAATAGCATTTGTACAGTAAAACGGGACAAGACTCTTCCTTTGTGTGGTACGAATAGTTTTTTTCCGTCGAGGGAAGTGCGAATTGATTTGGTACGTACATTATTACACGTTAGGCTTGTACCGAAAATTCAACCCGCGCCTTGTTATCCCGAAAATTGAGACATCGCTTTGTCTGTTTGTGCTCCGAAAACTCGTGCCTTCACAACCCGCACCTTGCTATCCCGAAATTACAACGCACGCAAAAACTCCCTCCAGCTGCCAAATCCCGGCACGCGAAATCCCCCTTCTATCCCTGAGCCAAAATGGCCACTAGTTCAACCGGTGGGGGTACTTTCATAACACAGCCTACATTTTGGACAAGCGCGTCCCTAAGTCATGGTTCCCCCTCCCATCACCTCCTTTTCCCATTCAAAAACCCAGGCCGCCATAACCTCTCTACTCCAGCCACAAAACCCCACCCTCCGCCATCCGCCACCGCACCGCTGCCCAACCGGAGCCTCTTCCCCGACGACGTCTTCCACCGCAACAGCTCGATGTCCCTCATCCGCCACCCCGGATGAGGATCCGTCGTCAATCTCGTCATCCCGCTGGTTCAGCCACCCCGTCCTCCACCTCCAAGGAGCTGCTCCGACGATCGTCTCGTCTAACGCGGCTGCTCCATCCCCACAGCGCCACCCTAACCTGCTCCACCGGAACCGTAGCATCCTCACCGACTACTTGGACTAAGCTGAGGCCTACTCAGCGCCACCAAAGAGGTTATACACTCACCGCATCGCACCTTCTCCTTAACTTGACCTCCCGGCGCCGCTGGTGCTCGATCCCGCTCCCCCATGGCGCGGCTACCTCGCAGTCGGCGCCGCCGGTGACATCTCCACGGCGGCTCTCCCCCATTGCGAGGCTCCCTCGCGGCGACGTCCATACCAACTGGAGCTGCTGCTACTGCTCCGGCTCTTGCTCGCTCGCGCTGCTGCTCTGCTGCTGCTGCTATGGCTCTCGCTCGCTCGCGCTGCTGCTGCTCCAGCTCTCGCTCGCTCGCGCTACTGCTCTACTCTTCCCCTCGCCCGTGCTGCTGCTCTGCTCTTGCTCTCGCTCAAGCAGCTGATGCTGCTACACGGGCTGCTGCAGCTACATGAGTTGCTGCTCTGGCTCTAGTTCGCACCGCTGCTCCAGGCGCTGCTGCTTCGGCTGCTATCTGCTACTGTCTTCCCTGTCAATCGGCTGCTGATTTTGATCACTGTTTCTCTACTCCTAGTGCTCGAGCGCCTAAACTACATGTGAAGTGCATCTCTGCTACCAGTGCATTTAGTTTCGACAGTAACATTCAGATTCCACAGTAAATTTCAGTTTTGACAGTTAAGTTCAGAGTCAATAGTTTTTACCTCATCTGTTGTAGTCAGGTGTTTTTTGGTGATGTAAATTTTACATCTACCACTCTTTGGTAATGTATTTTACATCATCTATTGGAGATGCTATTAGAATCCCACTTGAGATTAACGATGTCTGTCTTGTGCTGCTTCAGCCTCGACGTCTTACGGCACGCCGGAGCTGCTCCAATGACGAAACCATCCAGCACAACAGAGCACTACCCTGGACGCCGTCTATAGATGCCTCAGATCTTCCACCACACCTTCGACAGCCACCTCTGCTGCAACTTCTTCAGCGACCAACCCAATGATGCTGAGGTCGACACGGCTACGCCAAAGAGGTTGTACACTTGTCACATCACTTATTACTCTACATTCATGTCGATCTATTAGGGCTATTTTGGTTCAAAGGAAAAAGTGAAGGAAAAACATAGCAATAGGAAATTTTCCTATGGTACTCTATTATTCAATTATTCATGCATTTGGTTGAAAGGAATGGAGCAATACATCCACCTGGACCTACTTTTCCTATGCATGAAAACAAGACTAAGTGCATTAGTGGTAGAATAACATTCTAACTGTACACACTTTCATATGGTGTCACTTTAATTTGGCCATGTTTCTTTGCATTCCTCTGCTCTTCCAATTCCTGTGAACCAAACACCCAAGTTGACAGAAATCCTGTGTTTACATATGCTCTGTTTCCCACGTGCATTCCTATCCTATTCCGGTGTTTTTCCTATCCCTGCATTTTTAGAATCCTACAAGCCAAAGGAGCCCTTACAGAATTACTTTAGTTACAGATAGGTGTCGAAGAAAATTTTGTGTGGTTTGTCCTGCTCCTGCCGCGATGTCGTCCACCTCACCTGAGCTGCTCCATCGACAGAAGCATCCACTATACCAGACATCACGACTCCCGACCGTCTTTTGCCGCCTCAGATCTCCTTCCCTGCCGCCGGCACCCACCGCAACTACATCACCATCATCGACTCAGCAGATGAACCTGAGGAGTACACGGGTCCACAAGAGAGGTCGCACTCTTTTGTTTCTGCTTATGTTATGCATTGCTGAATATTACCTGCTACTTTATCGTCCTGTTCACCTCTTAGACTCCAAGTTAGGTCCGAATTAATGTTCAAACTTGATTTTTAAAATGCTTGTGAGGCACATATCGAGGCAGTAATGAATAGTATCTCTGTCTATTATCTTGTTCACCTAGGGTATGTCTATGTTGTTCATCTTGTGTGGGAAACAAATAGTAAAGCAATCATCATCTGTCTTTTTAATAAAGTAAAGCTATCATCAGCCTGCTATCATTATTTTTGGATCTATCCACTAGTTGTTACCATCACTCTAGATTTCTGCATGCTCTCCTTACATAATCTCACTATATTTTTTTTGTATGCATGTCAGATATTGTACACAGTCATGCTGAGCATGTAGAGAAAAAGAGAAGAGTTTTGCGTGGCAATACAATGTCATGCAGACATCGCTCCATGGTGGGTGCAATGGCAAACCTTCCCCCCTCCAGATTGTAATCCAGAGGAAGATATCTGTTCTGAGGCGGATTCAGACAGAGCTGACCACTCCTATTTACCCCCCGAGGTGTTTGCTCTAACTTGGCATGATGATGTTGGTCATATCATGCATATGCTGCCTTACAGTGCCTACTTTCGACATCATATATGTCATCTGCTTAGTTTAGACATGTTATGTAATGCCACCTGTTTAGTTTCTATATCATATATGTGAATTATGCAATCCCATCTCTTTTAGCCAGCCATAATATATGTGACATAATAGTTTCTATATCATATAGTCTGTACATTCAACTACTTTTCTTGTTTATCAGCCATTTGAATTGGAGGGGGTGATGGCAGTATCTAGCAGAGTAAAAACACGGTCTTCAAATAAAACAGTGCTACCTCTTGGTGGAGATAGCACCCCGGTTGTACATGCACGAGAACCAGCCCTACCACACATAACCCAGACTCTCGCAGATTGTACCCCTACTCCGATGGACAGAGGGCCAGCTTCACCCAATCTAACCCCAACCACAGCAGATAGTAACCCAGTTCCAGTTGACACAACACCATCTCCAGCACAAATCTCCCAAACAAGAGCAGTTAGTATGGCAGCTCCAGTGCCCAAAGCGCTAGTACTACCACGGCGAACCCCAACTCCACCAATTAGTACACCTATTCCTGTGGACGAAGCACAACCAGCCATTCGTAGTTTAGCATCTATCGCATTTGATGTTGTTAAATCCTATGTGCGTATCTTCCCATCATGGAAATATTATACTGAAGATGAAGGAAAAGGCCAGTTGCAGGTGTTCGTCCAGGAGTTATGTGTAAGTAATGTTATTCATGGCAAATACTTTGCTTTGTCCCATACATTCTACCTCCATGCTAGTTATAATACAGCAAATCTTCCCATTTTTCTCTATAGAGAAGGACCGATTTGGAAACTCAGGATGAGGTAACCTGTGCTAATACCTCTGCTATCTTCAAGAATGCTTGGTGGCAGTATCGCAATTACCTAAAGAAAACGTACTTCACTGGCAAAGAAACTCATCAAATTCCCTTACTTTCTCCTGAGACACATTTACGAGACGATGACTGGGAATGCCTTGTTCTGTACTGGTCCCGAACCAAGAATGTGGTAAAGTCTATGAGCTCATTTTTTATTTTGAAGTACTATATGCCTGCGTCTTACTGTATTCTGTTCGTGTAGAACAAGTGCTTAAACCTGAAGAAGAACTGTTCTCATTTAAGATTCCATTGCTATGGTGCATACTGCTTTGCTCTTGTATCACTGTATTTACTCATACAAACTTATTTTTAAATTGAAGAATCAATCGCAACTCCAATGGCACAGCATGTATGTTTAAACATGTTTCTTTAACATGTTTGCTCTTCTAAATTGCTCTGTTGATTTCAATTTCAATTGTGTATACAATTGACTTCTCATATCATGCACATTACTAGCATCACAACAGACCCAATAGTGTTGTTGTACATGTATACCCGTGTTACCCATCTGAAATCTTGTTGTGTCGTGTAGTTTCCCACAATTGTATTCTTTCAATGTTGCTTTGTCTTGAACTGATATGATTTGAACCATGTCTCTATTTTGATCTAGCAAGACAATGCAGTGACCATAGGACATAGGTATATGTTTGTTTGATGCTTTTATTATGTACTACTTGGCAATAGAAGACTTGGTAGTTTAATCCTGTCCACCTTACTACTGAACTAGTTCACCGAAATGAGTTTCATATACTACATGCTAAAACTGTTATGTGTCTGCTTGTTTCTTCTTTTAGAATGCTGACAGAATATTGGGGAAGAGTACCTTATTAAGTAATGGTAAAGGAAGTAATGCAGATAAGGTTCAGGATAGTGAGACATCCTTGTTGGTCTCCAACAAAGCTAATAAAACAGCTAAGGAAAACTATCTTGAAGACAATGAGACAACCCCAATGTCCTGTCTTGGTGTAGTGTTCGAGTTACTGGCCACTACCGCTAGCACAAGCTCTTCAAACTCACTGTCTGAATTAGTTTGATTTCTTGAGTCTCAACTACAAGCTGAAAGACATCAATCAGCTGTGCTGCGACAAGAAGCCGAAGGACTGCGGAAGTCACTTGAGAATTCAGATGCATACTTTCTGGTGCAACAGCAAGCATTGGAGCATTTTAGCGCCAAATAGGAGAAAGCTAATAAGCTTGCTAAGCTTATTGCCAACAAGGTGGATACCCAGGATAACGTTTCTTGAGCTCTTCTGAAGTTGTTTCAGTTATGGACTTGTTTTGCTGCCGCGTTTATTTGCACTGGTGGCCAATTTCGACGGCCAGTGTATGTAGTATGCTGCTTTGTTCCCTATATTTGCACCGGTGGCGAACTTTGATGCCCAGTGGATGTAATATGTGTAATAGTTGTAATAGCCTAGCGTTAGTTGCTTGCTTATGTATTTTCTTATTGTCTTGTTTAGTTGTTTGCTTGTAGTCACTCCAGTTCTTTTTCTGCATTTTTCTAGTGGCCACAATAACCTATTTTCTATAAGTAGGCCACAATAACCATGTGCAACATACGGACCGTTGTAACCATGGTCTTGCTACCTGCTGTAGTGATCGTGGGCCTCCTACGGGCCGTAGGATCCATGGGCCTTCTACGGGCCGTATAGTCAATGGGCCTTCTATGGGCCGTATGATCGATTGGCCAAACATGGGCTGTACTATTTGTGGTCCAATAACGGTCCGCAAAATGGGTCGTAAACGGGCTAGAGTGGAAATCGTCTATTTATGGCCCGACCATAACGGGCCGTTAATAGGCCGAAATGTATAACGGGCTTAATTCTATCGACAGGCATCACATGTCGTTAATGGGCCGTATTTGATGTGCTATGAAAATAGCCCAACGGGTTAACAGGCCACAAATAGGCCGACTGTAACCACGGGCTGAATTTGGCCCACAAGTGGAATAGGCCAGTAGCGGACCGTAAGTAACCGAATGCTGGAAATGAGCTAAAAAATAAATGGGCCCTTAGAAGGCCGAAAGTTAACACGGGCTGGAAACGGCCCAACGGAATAATGGGCCGTTAATGGCTATAAAGCGATACACTGTTCATTATGGGTCAGTTTCACCGCGGGCCTTTAATGGGCCTAGAGTTACGAAGGGCCTCGTATGGGCCAAAAGACATCATGGACCTTACATGGGCCGAAAGTTACAATGGGCTGGAATCATATTGGACGTCCCAGATGACGCTACTGGGCCTAATTCGGATAGGCCATAACGGGCCGTGAGTTAGCGGGCTGTAAATAGGCTATATGCGAACATGCCGTTAACAGGCTTTTCGTGGGCCGGCCCGCTACCTTTTGACCAAGTCAAACGGGCCGGCCTTTTCACTTGAATGGGCCTTTGTTGGGCTATGCCACATGTCGACATATCATAGGAGCCTCCCGTCCAATGAGTGGATGCCATCTGTCCCAACGCTGAGCCGACACATGGTTCCTCTGGCCATTGAGAATTTTACACATGGAAAATCCCCATTGGTCTGGGCTCTTAACGGGTTATCGGATCCAAACCGGAACCCGATAGGTTAACGGCGACCCGTTACGATGGATGCCATGTGTCGGTTACCCTTGACGAAAGCACTTCCATGATACGCCATTTATCGTCATGGAAGTGGACACTTCCGTGATGATAATTTTGGTATTGTCATGGAACACTTCTACGACAGCACATGTATGACTATCTTGATTCTGTCATAAAATCGTCACGGATGTACATGCATGACAAAAAACGTGACCTACTGTGACAAACACGTATCATCACGGAAGTGGTTTTTTTGTAGTGACTTCAGGAGTAAATAACTCAAGCTCGGAAGCAGAGCATGGTTGAAAAAAGCAGGGGATACAATTTACCAAAGGCATTATGTATCAGGGAAGGAACTTCAGAAGATTTTCAAATGTGAAGGACACTCTCGGATAATAACCCGGCAATGGGTCTGGCGGTCCACAATGGAGCTGATGTGAGTATTGGTACTTGTAAGTGCATCTAGTGCCCCTTAGTGATTTTGGTGTATTGAAGACTTATAGGTTAAGGGACTAATGCGTTTGTGAGTGTACACAGGTCTATAAGTCTATGAGGAGTTTGTTATTTACGATGAATGTCGACCCCTAAAAATGAATGTCTTCAACTGAAGACTTTGGTTTTCTTGAAGACTTTGAAAGTGAAGAAATTGGTGTGACCCTGAAGACTTGATATTCATGCGAGGATTATGAAGTGTGAAGACTTTTATTTTCGTAGTTTCATTTTCTTCTTCTTGAGTCATAGGAAACACCGTACTGTAAAAGGGGGTCGAGGTAAAACTAAGGAAAAGTTTCCAAGTGATGCTCAACTCAAAATCCTACACCTACCCAATCCTTTCGAGTGAAGCCATTGGAAATCTCATACAGTTTAGTCAAGTTCTTCAGTGACAGAGACGAAGTTCTTCTGTTCTCTGAGGAATTTGTTCTGACTGAGGAGTTAGGAATTCGCCAGTGCGGATTGCCTACAAGTGAGGAACATGATAGCCCTGAGGAATTTGATACTCAAATATCCGACCGTTGCTGTGCTGCGCGCCAGCTGTCCAAATATCCTACCCACCTAACGGTCATATCATTGAAGGGCATTTATGTCTTATCATGTCGGGCTGCTCCCTAGGCTATAAATAGCCGCCCCCTTCAACCACTATCTGGTTGGCTGCTCCGAGAGATAGATTGACACTTGTCATTTAGAGCATCCCATCCTCCGAGGACTTTGAGCGAAAATCATCGAGGAAAAACCCAAAAACCCAAACACCTACAAACCCAAAGTGATTGAGCATCACTGAAGAGATTGTTCCTGTGTGGAACCGACGCTTGTTACCTTTGAGGACTGTGCATCCTCCAGACGGTTAGGCGTCATGGTCTAGAGCATCCAAGAGGAAATTGTGGATTGCCGAGTGACCGAGTATGTGAAGGTTTGGAAGTCACCTGAAGACTTACCACGAGTGATTGGGCGAGGTCTGTGTGACCTTAGCTCAAGGAGAATACGGTGAGGACTGTGTGTCCGGGACTGTGTGTCCTCAGGTTTAAATACCTAGCCGCTCTAACCAGACGTACAACTGTCACAGCAGTTGGAACTGGTCTACCAAATCATTGTCTTCTCCGAGCTACTGGTTCTATTTCCTCAACCCTTTCATTTCCTCACATACTTGCTATGTATTTGATCATTACTGTTTGAAGACTTTGACTGAAGACTTTCTCAATTTCCTCGGTTCAATTTCTTCAGTCAGCTTGTCTTCAGCCTGCTTATCCTGTGTTTACGCTACTCGTACTCTGTGCTTGTTTTCATTTCATCATGATGACTGTGCTACTGCTCTGTTATGCTTGCATCTGAGTACTTATTCCACTGCTAAGTAGTTCGTCGCTTAGGAATTTCCTCACCTTGAAATTCCTCAGTGACGAATTTGTAAAAATTGCCTATTCACCCCCCCCCCCCTCTAGTCGATATAACGCACTTTCAGTACTCAATCAGAGGAAGAAGGAATGCAAAGGCATCGGATTATAGAAACATCTGTATACTTCGATGCTTAAATACAAAGGAATTATGATTCCCAAAACGGGGGATCTGAAGCAGATGTTCTGATCAAAGATGAGTAAGTTCAATAGACCTAGAAGCACAACCAATCAAAGCATTGATTGGTCAAGAACTAGCTCATATTCGAATGACATCTGAGCCGAAATGATAATTCTAGGATTCGACTGATGATTGTGAGCATTCGCAGCATAATGAATTAGGGGACTCAAAATGATAGCGACAAAGCATGTCAACGAAGACTACTAGACATATGGAATTAACCATAATGCAAGCAAGCAAGAAGAATCTCAAAAGCACTAAGTTGTAGAGGATTCTCGGAAGATCAAATAGCATTTCGAAGAATTTTGTGAAGCACATGAACAACTGGGGATGAATGGATCCTCGGTAAGTGTGAGGAATTATCCATAAGGGCTTTCATGCGGTAATGAACTGCAAGGCAGTAAGCTCAAAGGATTCTCGGGACAACGGAGAGTATTTCAGGGTATCTTGTAATAACAAGATTAACGAGGAATGATTGTATGAACGGAAAGTGTATGACGTTACCCATAAGGATATATCGGTGGTAGGAAATTGCAAAGGCGGTGGGCATAAGGGTCTCGGGAAAACATCAACGAGTACCATCAGTATCTTCTGATGAAGAAGGTGATACGTCTCTGCCATATCTATAATTTTTTATTATTCCATGGCAATATTATACAACTTTCACATACTTTTGGCAACATTTTATATGATATATTGGACTAAACTATTGATCCAGTGCCCAGTGCCAGTTCCTGTTTGTTGCATGTTTTTTGTCTCGCAGAATATCCATATCAAATGAAGTCCAAACACGATAAAATTTTACGAAGAATTATTTTGGAATATTTGTGATTTTTGGGAGGTGGAATCAAAGCAAACGGGGCCTCACAGCCACCACAAGACACCTGGGCGCGCCAGGCAGCCCAGGCATGTGGTGGTGGGTTATGCCCTCCTTGTAAGTCAGTTGGATCTCTACTTCGGGCGCAAGGAAGCTTATATCCGGAAAAAAATCATGTTAAAATCTCAGCGCAATCGGAGTTACGGATCTCCGAGAATATAAGAAACGGTTTTCAGCCAGATCTGAAGAATGAGAAACAGAAGATAACAGAGAGCGAGATCCAATATCGGAGGGGCTCCCGCCCCTCCACCGCCATGGAGGACATGGACCAGAGGGGGAACTCTCCTCCCATCTAGGGGGGCAAGGAAGAAGAAGAAGGAGGGGGGCTATCTCCTCCTCTCTCCCGATGGCGCCGGAACGCCGCCGGGGCAATCATCGTGTGACAACGATCTACTCCAACAACTCCGTCATCTTCACCAACAACTCCATCACATTCCCCCATCTATATTCAGTGGTCCAATCTCCCACAACTCACTGTACCCTCTACTTGAACATGGTGCTTTATGCTTCATATTATTATCCAATGATATGTTGCCATCCTATGATGTCTGAGTAGATTTTTGTTGTCCTATCGGTAATTGGTGAATTGCTATGGTTGGTTTAATTTGCTTGTGGTTATGTTGTTGTCCTTTGGTGCCCATCATATGAGCGCACGTGTGGATCACAACATAGGTTAGTTGTATGTTGATAGGACTATGCATTGGAGGGCAAGGTGACAACAGCTTCAGCCTAAACATAGAAATTGATACGTACGGGATTGAAGGGGGACCAATATATATCCTAATGCTATGGTTGGGTTTTAGAACATTAGTAGTTGCAGATGCTTGCTAATAGTTCCAATCATAAGTGCATAGAATTCCAAGTAAGGGAGGACATGCTAGCAAAGGCCTCTCCCACATACAAACTTGCTATCGGCCTAAGCAACGTAGTCAATTGCTAAGGGATAATTCCACAAATCCTACCACCACCAATCCACACTCGTTTTTCTAATTTAATTGTTTCTTTATCTAAACATCACCTAACTTTTATTTTCATGTTCTTTATTATCTTGCAAACCTATCCTACCACACCTACAAAGTACTACTAGTTTTATTCTTGTTCTAGGTAAAGCAAACGTTAAGGGTGCGTAGAGTTGTATCGGTGGTCGATAGAACTTGAGGGAATATTTTTCTGCATTTAGCTCCTCATTGGGTTCGACACTCTTATTTATCAAAAAAGACTACAAACGATCCCCTATACTTGTGGGTTATCAAGACCTTTTTCTGGCGCCGTTGCCGGGGAGCAATAGCATGGGGTGAATATTCTCGTGTGTGCTTGTTTGCTTTATCACTAAGTAGTTTTCATTTTTTGCTCTTGTTTTCTCTATTTAGTTATGGGTAGGAAACGTAAAATACCAAAAAAAATAGTTGTACCTACTAAACCAATGGTTGAAGAACCACCCAAAATCTATCATACAACTGAAGATTTCTACCTGGATCATCTTCGATCCATTTGTGCTCGTGCTGAAAACCCAACTAGCTTAGTTGATGGAAAATCATTAAATGAGCATGCTTATTTTGTGCGACACCGCTTATCTCAAAAATGGAAACTTTTATGGCACCATATTAATTGTTTGTATTGCTATGCTTTGAATTTATGTGAAATACATGATTTTACTTGTTGTTCTGAAGACCCTAAAAAACACCTTCCCTTCCAATGTGAGTTTAAGGATAATGGAATCTTATCTTCTTATGCCAAGGGTGTTTATAATTACTTTGATATTGAACAAATTGAAGAATTTGTTGCTTTTAAGGGTGCTTATGAAATTCCTTCTTTGATTGAAAAGTATGATGCTACTCTTTACAAATCTGAATTTTTTTCCATACTTAAATATTGCTATGAAAATTATGCTTATAATGCTTATATTAAACCATATATTGAGGACTCCTCCGCTGTCCAAGAATAGACTAATATTTTGATGACATTGTGAGTTCCTTAGATGAAAAAGATGAGGAGGAGAGCGAAGAACAAAAGGAGGAAGAGCGGATTGATCACCCGTGCCCACCTTCTACTGAGAGTAACTCTTTATCCCATACATTGTTTAATTTCCCTTTGTGCTTATCGAAGGATGAATTCTATGATAATTGCTATGATCCCGTTGATTCATTTGAAATATCCCTTTTTGATGAACTTGATGCTTTCTATGCTTGTGGCCATGATGACAATATGAATGATGCTTATGGAGATGAACTTGCTATAGTTCCTTATGTTAAGAATGAAATTGTTTCTATTGCACCCACGCATGATAATCCTATTATCTTTTTGAATTCTCCAAACTACACTATATAGGAGAAGTTTGCACTTATTAAGGATTACATTGATGAGTTGCCTTTTATCGTTGCACATGATAATTTTGATGAATATAATATGCATGTGCTTGCTGCTCCTACTTGCAATTATTATGAGAGAGAAACTACATCGCCACCTCTCTATGTTTCCAACATGATAAAATTGCAAGAAACTGCTTATGCTATGTATTGGCCTTTACTTGATATGCATGAATTGTTCTTGTATGACATGTCGATGCATAGGAAGAGAGTTAGACTTAGTCATTGCATGATATATGTTGCTTTGTGCTCACTACTAAATGCCAAATCATTGCTAATTAAAATTGGCTTTGATATACCTTGGGATCCGGGTGGATCCATCACTTGAGCACTTTATGCCTAGCTTAATGGCTTTAAAGAAAGCGCTGCCAGGGAGACAACCCGGAAGTTTTAGAAAGTCATTTTATTCTGTTGAGTGCTTTTATAAATTTTTAAAACAAAAAAATATAGAGGGGAACTTAAAACTTCAGAAAAAGAAAAGTGAAAGTGAGAAAGACGAGCACCGTGGAAGTGGGAGCTAGCCTTGAACTTCGTTCATGCCCATGGAAACTTTGTGAATCTCGATTACATAAACTTTTCAACAAAAATAATTATCCCCTTGTACAAATCCATTGTATTATAAAAATAATGTGCCAAGATTTTTCCTTTAGGATTATTAGATTGCTTGTTGGTATGTGTGGTACAAAAACAGAAACTTTGGCTGTAGTGCGTGATTTTAAATTTTTTACTGGAACATCAAAAGTTTCTGAAACTTTTTGCACAGTATTTCTATAATTTTTTGTTATTTTTTCCTAAATTTTCAGAATTTTTGGATTTACATAAGTATGGTTAAAGTTCAGATTACTACAGACTTTCCTGTTTAAGACAGATTCTGTTTTTGATGCACTGTTTTGCTTGTTTTGATGAAACTATCGATTGTATCGGTGGTACACGCCATGGAAAAGTTATAATATAGTATCTAAAATGCAAAAACAAAATATTAATTGGTTTGCAACAGTACTTAAAGTAGTGATTTGCTTTATTATACTAACGGAGCTCACCAGTTTTCTGTTAAGTTCTGTGTGGATGAAGTGTTCAAAGATCGAGGAGGTCTCGATATGAGGAGAAGGAGGAGAGGCAAGAGTTCAAGCTTGGGCATGTCCAAGGCACCCCAAGTAAATATCCAAGGATACTCAAGCATCTAAGCTTGGGGATGCCCCGGAAGGCATCCCATCTTTCTTCAACAAGTATTGGTATGTTTCATTTTTGTTTCGTTCATGTGATATGTGTAAATCTTGGAGCGTCTTTTTTGTTTATTTTTTACTTTTCTTTTATGCACCATGCTGGTATGAGATAGTCCATGGTTGATTTATAGAATGCTCATTGCACTTCACTTATATCTTTTGAGTATGGCTTTATAGAATGCTTCATGTGCTTCACTTATATCATTTGAAGTTTGGATTGCCTGTTTCTCTTCACATGGAAAACCGTTATTTGTAGAATGCTCTTTTGCTTCACTTATATTTATTAGATCATGGTACTTTGTAGAAAGAATTAAACCCTCTTGCTTCACTTATATCTATTTAGAGAGTCAACAGGAATTGGTCATTTGCATGGTTAGTCATAAAATCCTACATAAAACTTATGGATCACTAAATATGATATGTTTGATTCGTTGCAATAGTTTTGCGATATAGAGATGGTAATATGTGGGAGGTACTAGTAAATGGTTGTGGTTAGTAGGAATATTAGTGTTAAGGTTTTTGATTCCCGAAGCATGCACGTATAGTCTCTCGTTATGCTATGAAGTTGGAGCATGATTTATTATTCATTGTCTTCCTTATGAGTGGCGGTCGGGGACGAGCGATGGTCTTTTCCTACCAATCTATCCCCCTAGGGGCATGCGTAGTAGTACTTTGCTTTGAGGGCTAATAAACTTTTGCAATAAGTATATGAGTTCTTTATGACTAATGTAAGTCCATGGATTATACGCACTCTTACCTTTCTGCAATTTGCTAGCCTCTACGGTACCATGCATTGCCCTTTCTCACCTCGAGATGTGGTGCAAACTTCGCAGGTGCATCCAAACCCCGTGATATGATACGCTCTATCACACATAAGCCTTATTATATCTTCCTCAAAAAGCCACCATACCTACCTATTATGGCCTTTCCATAGCCATTCTGAGATATATTGCCATGCAACTTCCACCGCTTCCGTTTTGATGACTTGAGTTTTCGTTGTCATATTGCTTTGCATGATCATATAGCTAACATAGTATTTGTGGCTCAGCCACTGTTCATCATTTTTTATACATGTTACACTAGATCATTGCACATCCTGGTACACTGCCAGAGGCATTCATATAGAGTCATACTTTGTTCTAGGTATCGAGTTGTAATATTGAGTCGTAAGTAAATAGTAGTGTGATGATCATCATTATTCCTTATTAGAGCATTGTCCCAGTGAGGAAAGGATGATGGAGATTATGATTCCCCCACAAGTCGAGATTAGACTCCGGACAAAAAGAGAGAAAAAAAGAAAAGAAAAGAAAAGAAAAAAAAGAAAAGAAAAGGAAAAGAAAATAAAAAAAACAAAGAGAGAAGGGGCATGCTAATTCCACACTTGTGCTTCAAAGTAGCACCATGTTTTTCATATAGAGAGTCTCCTATGTTGTCACTTTCATATACTAGTGGGAATTTTTCATTATAGAGTTAGATGCACACCCACTTAGTTTTCATATTGCGCTTTCATACACTTATAGCTCTTAGTGCATCCGTTGCATGGCAATCCCTATTCCTTGCATTGATATCAATTGATGGGCATCTCCATAGACTGTTGGTTAGCCACGTCGATGTGAGACTTTCTTACTTTTTTGTCTTCTCTATATTTACCCCTATCATCATACTCTATTCCATCCATAGTGTTATATCCATGGCTTGCGCTCATGTATTGCGTGGGAGTTGAAAAAGCTGAAGTGTGTTAAAAAGTATGAACCAATTGCTCTGCTTGTCATCGGGGTTGTGCATGATAAATACTTTGTGTCGAGAAGACAAAGCATGACAAGACTATATGATTTTGTAGGGATAGCTTTCATTAGTGTTGATATTTTGGAAGACACGATTGTTTGTTGGGATGCCTGAGTATTAATGTCTTTATGTAAAATTATAGACTATTGCTTTGAATCACTTATGTCTTCACATTCATGCCATGATTAGATATATGATCAGGATTATGCTAGGTAGCATTCCACATCAAAAGTTATCTTTTTTATCATTTACCTACTCGAGGACGAGCAGGAATTAAGCTTGGGGATGGTGATACGTCTCCATCATATCTATAATTTTTTATTGTTCCATGCCAATATTATACAACTTTCACATACTTTTGGCAACATTTTATATGATTTATTGGAATAACCTATTGATCTAGTGCCCAGTGCCAGTTCCTGTTTGTTGCATGTTTTTTGTCTCGCATAATATCCATATCAAATGAAGTCCAAACGCGATAAAAATTTACGAAGAATTATTTTAGAATATTTCTGATTTTTGGGAGGTGGAATCAACGCAAATGGGGGCCCATAGCCACCACAAGACACCTGGGCGCGCCAGGCAGCCCAGACGCGTGGTGGTGGGTTGTGCCCTCCTCGTAAGTCGGTTAGATCTCTACTTCGGGCGCAAGGAAGCTTATATCCAGAAAAAAAAATCATGTTAAAATCTCAGCGCAATCGGAGTTACGGATCTCCGGGAATATAAGAAATGGTTTTCGGCCAGATCTGAAGAACGAGAAACAGAAGAGAACAGAGAGGGAGATCCAATCTCAGAGGGGATCCCGCCCCTCCGCCGCCATGGAGGCCATGGACCAGAGGGGGAAGTCTCCTCCCATCTAGGGGGGCAAGGAAGAATAAGGAGAAGGAAGGGGCTCTCTCCCCCTCTCTTCCGGTGGCGCCGGCACGCCGCCGGGGAAATCATCGTGTGACGGCGATCTACTCCAACAACTCCGTCATCTTCACCAACAACTCCATCACCTTCCCCCATCTATATTCAGCGGTCCACTCTCCTTCAACCCACTGTACCCTCTACTTGAACATGCTGCTTTATGCTTCATACTATTATCCAATGATATGTTGCCATCCTATGATGTCTGAGTAGATTTTTGTTGTCCTATCGGTAATTGGTGAATTGCTATGGTTGGTTTAATTTGCTTGTGGTTATGTTGCTGTCCTTTGGTGCCCATCATATGAGCGTGCGTGTGGATCACAACATAGGGTTAGTTGTATGTTGATAGGACTATGCATTGGAGGGCAAGGGTGACATCAGCTTCAACCTAAACATAGAAATTGATATGTACGGGATTGAAGGGGGACCAATATATATCCTAATGCAATGGTTGAGTTTTACCTTAATGAACATTAGTAGTTGCGGATGCTTGCTAATAGTTCCAATCTTAAGTGCATAGAATTCCAAGTAAGGGAGGACATGCTAGCAGAGGCCTCTCCCACATAAAAACTTGCTATCGGCCTAAGCAACGTAGTCAATTGCTAAGGGACAATTCTGCAAATCCTACCTCTACCAAACCACACTCGGTTTACTAATTTAATTGTTTCTTTATCTAAACAGCACCTAACTTTTATTTTCATGTTCTTTATTATCTTGCAAACCTATCCTACCACACCTACAAAGTACTACTAGTTTTATTCTTGTTCTAGGTAAAGCAAATGTTAAGCGTGCATAGAGTTGTATCGGTGGTCGATATAACTTGAGGGAATATTTGTTCTGTCTTTAGCTCCCCATTGGGTTTGACAGTCTTATTTATCGAAAAAGGCTACAAGTGATCCCCAATACTTGTGGGTTATCAGCAGGCGATCATCTAGAATGGAGGGGCTCTCCGGAAGGAAGTAGTTACGAGAACCTAGAGATAGAGTTAGCAAAATCTTTAACCCGAAAAGAAGAGAGATCAAAATCCTAGAGTAAAGGAGAGGAGTAAAAGATCCTAATAACACCCATTTGCGATGTGGGCCCGTAAGCCACACAACAATGTTAGTAAAAGTTTTTCAAAGACTAGACTCAACTTCAGCCAAGGAATTGGAAAGGGGCTTCCTATAGGCAGTCGGCTCTGATACCAACTTGTGATGCCCCTGACTTGATCGTGCACTAATCATACATGCAAATGCGCATGATCGAGATCAAAGACTCACAGGAAGATATCACAACACAACTCTAGACACAAATTAAAACAATACAAGCTTTATATTACAAGCCAGGGGCCTCGAGGGCTCGAATACAAATGAGTCAGCAGAAGCAACAATATCTAAGTACAGAGAAAAGTAAACAAGTTTTCCTTAAGAAGGCTAGCAAAAACAGCAACATCAATCGAAAAGGCAAGGCCTCATGCCTCGGAGCCTCCTAACTACTCCTGGTCGTCGGCAGTCTCCACGTAGTAGTAGGCATCGTCGGGGTTTGAGTAGTCATCGGTGGGATCATCTGGCTCCTAGACTTCGTCATCTAATCGCAGCAATCGAGTAGAGGGGAAAAGGGGTAGCAAAGCAACCTTATTACTCATCCAAAGTACTCACAAGACTTACATTAGATATATATTAAGTATGCATTGCTATCAAAGGAATGGGGCTATAACTTTGGACTGAACTGCAGAAATGCCAGAAGAGAAGGAAAGCCTAGCCTATCGAAGACTAGCATCTTGCATCGTCTTGCAGCATTAGAAGAGTGCATATTAGCATATTATAAAGTAACAATTATGTTGTAGTAACGCCCAGAGATCCTTCCACGACTCCCTACGAGAAAGCAATCCCGGAGCCATCATATCCATTTATCAACTCCAATATTCAGTTCTAGTTGTATAGATCGGGATACAACTCCGAGCATCTGTTACCGTGGACACAACTATTTGAATAGATATACTTCCCTACAGGGGTGCCCAAACTTACCCAACATGCTCGATTAACTCTGGACGAACACACTTTCTTGGCTCATGCCCGGCCTCGGCTGATCGACACGCCATAGTCCTACCTAGGATCAACAGAGAGGCCAGCACGCCGGTCTACAACCTAAGCGCGCAGGGGTCTTGGGCCCATCACCCATTGCACTCCTGCACATTGCGTACGCGGCCTGGAGCAGACCCACCCCCTTATACAAGCGTAGGTGGTTACCGTCCAACCGGGCGCGCGTCGCTCAATCGCTGACGTCCGAAGAGCTTTCGGAGAATCGTACGACACCGAGTGCCCGTACTTCTTCCCGCGTGGTGGTCAGTGCGAAAAGGCCAGAGGCATACTCGGATCACATATCCAAACTGTTAGTGTCTTGGGAGCGCACGGTAATGATCAATGATCCATGATTTGTGGTCCTGTCGCCCCGTCTCACGGACTCACGGCAAGGGCTAAGAATGCCCAGCCGTGTCGCATAATTATCTCGCGGGTACCCTCCAGGTCAACCCGACTCACAAGGGGCTGTCGGGAACTCAGGTCCACCTCTATCGGGGTGGTACCGCCAGTCCCTCCAGTCCCGCAGAAATAGTAACTCTCGCGGGTACCCTCATGGTCAACCCGACTTCACATTTCTCGCAGGTACCCCTTGGGGCCGACTCGACTTCAATAAGGTTCTAAGGTAAAGTCAAGGTAACCGTTTGTCCATATCATCAAGGGGGAAATCCGAGGAATCACCCTCAATGAATTTCCACTCGATGTAACTGTTAAGGTGAACTTGGAGGAATCACCCTCGAGGGTTCACACTTGAGGGGTTGCACGACAGAATAGTTATCGGGAATGGTGAAGGAGGAATCACCCTCCGAAATCCACGACCAATTAGCTACACTACAAAGATATCATCGGGGGTGCGTTATGAGGTATCACCCTCGGCACCCGATAGTTACTCTGCAGAGTGGTACAACTAAGGGGGGTGTTGGTGATGTGTCGGGCTCAGGACGTCGATCACGTTGATCGAGTCATTGGTAATGAAGCGGGGGCAATAGGGACAAGTTGAGGGGTCACTGATGGATAACTAACCAACCTATACTAAGCATATAGGATAAATAGGTAAGTAACAATAGCAGGTTACAAAATCAGGCTATGCATTAGATAGGAGCTAACTGACAACAGTAGAAAAACTAATGCAAGCATGAGAGAGAAAGAAATGGGCGATATAGGAATGATCAAGGGGGATTTGCTTGCCTGGAAGCTCTGCTGCAAGTAGCTGGACGTCAGGGGCGTAGTCGTACATGAGAGCAGCATCGGTCTCGATGTCTACCGGAGAGAAGAGGGGGAAGAAACAATAAAAATAAGGCACACAGATGAAGCACAGTGCGAACATCAATTTAAAGGTTTTTAGCACGCATGAGGATGACATATTCAAGTTGTATGCAATTTTATAAAAATGTTGGCATGAAGGATGATATAGAACATTTGTCACCATGGTGGAAAGAAAGGGATGCCACGGCGATGAATCCAAAAACGATGCCATGGCAACATTTCGGTTCCGGTAACTCGATTGAGCTACCGGTGCAAGGAACAAGTGGGGGTGATGGAAACATGCAAGAGCAACGGGGAGTGATCCCGGTTAACAAGTGTCCCACGGTTCGGTGGCATCGCAAAAGAGGAACATGCATGAAACAATTCGAGCATGGTGCAAACATAGGGTGCATCTCATACAACACATGTATTCTTTCATGGGCGTCGTCTCGGCAGTTATTGTTGGGGAACGTTGCATGGGAAACAAAAAAAATTCCTACGCTCACCAAGATCAATCTAGGAGATGACCATCTACAAGAGGATAGATTGGATCTACATACCCGTGTAGATCGCTAAGCGGAAGCGTTAAGAAACGTGGTTGATGTAGTCGAACGTCTTCACGATCCAATCACGATCCGTCCCGCGAACTCCCGATCCAAGTGCCGAACGAACGGCACCTCCGCGTTCAACACACGTACGGCTTGATGATGCCTTCACCTCCTCGATCCAGCAAGCGATGGTGAAGTAGTAGCTCAAGTCCTCCGGCAGCACGATGGCGTGGTGGTGGTGGAAATCTCGGCAGAGCTTCGCTAAGCACTATGGAGAGGAACAGGATTACGAGGGAGAGGAGAGGTAACGCTATGGCGTGGAGATGTGCTCAAGGGGTGTGGCTGCCCTATCTCTACCTCTCTAATATAGGGGGAAGGGAGGAGGAGGGGGCGCCCTAGATCCCATCTAGGGGGGCGGCAGCCATAGGGGGAAACCCTAGATGGGTTTTGGGAGCCTCTCCCCCCGGGAGCCTTGGCCCCCAAGGCAAAGGGGGTGGCTGCCCTAGGGGAACGCCCCCACCCCTTCTGGTTACGTGGGATGGGGTGAGGGGTGCACACAGCCCCTTAGTGGGCTGGTTTGCCCCCTCCCCTTGGCCCATGAGGCCCCCCAACACTTGTCGGGACCCCCCAGAAACCCCTTTCGGGCATGCTGGTCATCACTCGGTACCCCCGGAACAATTCCGGACTCCAATACCCTTCGTCCAATATATCAATCTTCACCTCCGGACCATTCTGAAGTTCCTCGTCATGTCCGGGATCTCATCCGGGACTCCGAACAACCTTTGGTAACCACCATAAAGACTCAACTATATTTATATCGTCACCAAATGTTAAGTGTGTAGACCCTACGGGTTCGAGAACTATGCAGACATGACCGAGACACCTCTACGGTCAATAACCAATAGCGGGACCTAGATGCCCATATTAGTTCCTACATATTCTACGATGATCTTATCGGTCAAACCTCGATGTCAAGGATTCGGCTAATCCCGTATGCAGTTCCCTTTGTCTATTGGTATGTTACTTGCCCGAGATTCGATCGTCGGTATCTCCATACCTAGTTCAACCTCTTTACCGACAAGTCTCTTTACTCATTCCGTAATACAAGATCCTGTGACTAACTCATTGGTCACATTGCTTGCAAGCTTATTGTGATGTTGTATTACCGAGTGGGCCCTGAGATACCTCTCCGTCACACGGAGTGATAAATCCCAGTCTTGATCCATGCCAACTCAACAGACACCCTCGGAGATACCTATAGAGCACCTTTATAGTCACCCAGTTACGTTGCAACGTTTGGTACACACAAGGTACTCCTCCAGTGTCAGTGAGTTGCATGATCTCATGGTCATAGGAACATATACTTGGCATGCAGAAAACAATAGCAATAAACTTGACATGATCACATGCTACGTTTATAGTTTGGGTCTTGTCCATCACATCATTCTCCCAATGATGTGATCCTGTTATCAAATGACAATTCATGTCCATGGCTAGGAAACCATAGCCATTTTTTATCAACGAGCTAGTCCGATAGAGGCTTCCTAGGGACATGTTGTTGTCTATGTATCCACACATGTATTTGAGCTTCCGATCAATACAATTCTAGCATGGATAGTAAACGATTATCATGAACATGGAAATATGATAACAACTAATTTATTATTGCCTTGAGGGCATATTTCCAACAGTCTCCCACTTGCACTAGAGTCAATAATCTAGTTCACATCACCATGTGATTAACACCCAATTAGTTCTGGGGTTTGATCATGTTTTGCTTGTGAGAAAGGTTTTAGTCAACAGGTCTGCAACATTCCGATCCGCATGTACTTCACAAATTTTATGTCATACTATAGATGCTGCTACCATGCTCCACTTGGAGCTGTTTCAAATGGCTGCTCCACTATACGTATCCGGTTTGCTACTCATAGTCATCCCGATTGGTGTTAAAGCTTGCATCGACGTAACTCTTTATGCCGAACTCTTTATCACCTCCATAACCAAGAAAATCTACTCAGAGTCATCCGGATTGGTGTTAAAGCTTGCATCAACGTAACCCTTTACGCCGAACTCTTTATCACCTCCATAACCGAGAAACATTTCCCTATTCCTCTAAGGATAATTTTGACCGCTGTTCAGTGATCCACTCCTGGATCACTCTTGTACCCGCTTGTCAGACACGTGGCAAGGCACACATCAGGTGCAGTACACAGCATGGCATATCATATAGAGCCTATGGCTGAGGCATAGGGGATGACCTTCGTCCTTTTTCTTTCTTCTGCCGTGGTCAAGCTTTGAGTCTTACTTAACTTCACACCTTACAACTCAGGCAAGAACTCCTTCTTTGACTGATCCATTTTGAACTCCTTCAAAATCATGTCAAGGTATGTGCTCTGTGAAAGTCTTATTAGGCGTCTTGATCTATCTCTATAGATCTTGTTGACCAGTATCTAAGCAGCTTTACCCAGGTCTTCCTTTGAAAAACTCCTTTCAAACAACCCTTTATGCTTTCCAGAAATTCTACATCATTTCCGATCAACAATATGTCATCCACATATACTTATCAGAAATGTTGTAGTGCTCCCACTCACTTTCTTGTAAATACAAGTTTCTTGCAAACTTTGTATAAACCAAAAAGCTTTTATCACCTCATCAAAGCGTATGTTCCAACTCCGAGATGCTTGCTCCAGTCCATAGAAGGATCGCTGGAGCTTGCTTACCTTTTAGCATCCTTAGGATCGACAAAACCTTCTGGTTGTATCACATACAACCTTTCCTCACGGAAACCGTCAAGGAAACTTTGTTTTGACATCCATCTGCCAGATTTCGTTAATGAAAATGCAGCAACTGCTAACATAATTCCAACAGACTTTAGCATCGCTATGAGTGAGAAAGTCTCATCATAGTCAACTCCTTGAACTTGTCAGAAACTTCTTTGTGACAAGTCGAGCTTCATAAATGGTGACATTACCATCAGCGTATGTCTTCTTCTTAAAGATCCATTTATTCTCAATGGCTTGCCGATCATCGGGCAAGTCCACCAAAGTCCATACTTTGTTCTCATGCATGGATCCTATCTCGGATTTCATGGCTCCTAGCCATTTGTTGGAATCCGGGCCCACCATCGCTTCTTCATAGTTCGTAGGTTCACTGTTGTCTAACAACATGACCTTCAAGACAGGATTACAGTACCACTTATAAGTTGTACGTATCCTTGTCGACCTACAAAGTTCGACAGTAACTTGATCTGAAGTTTCATGATCATTATCATTAGCTTCCTCTTCAACTAACGTAGGTGCCACAGAAACATCTTTCTGTGCTGCGCTACTCTCTAGTTGAAGTAAAGGTTCAACAAACTCATCAAGTTATATCTTCCTCCCACTCCATTCTTTCGAGAGAAACTCTTTCTTGAGAAAGGACCCGTTCTTAGAGAAAAACACTTTGCCTTCGGATCTCAGATAGAAGGTATACCCAATCATCTCCTTTGGGTATTCTATGAAGACACATTTGTCCGCTTTAGGTTCAAGCTTTTCCGGCTGAAGCCTTTTGACATAAGCATCGCAACCCCAAACCTTAAGAAATGACAACTTAGGTTTCTTGCCAAACCATAGTTCATACGATGCCGTCTCCACGGATTTAGGTGGTGCCCTATTTAAAGTGAATGTAGTTGTCTCTAATGCATAACCCCAAAACGATAGTGGTAGATCGATAAGAGACATAATAGAACGCACCATATCCAATAAGGTATGATTACGACTTTGGACACACCATTACGCTGAGGTGTTCCAGGCGGTGTCAGTTGTGAAACAATTCCACATTGTCTTAAGTGATTGCCAAACTCATAACTCAAATACTCTCCCCTTCGATTAGATCGTAGGAATTTGATCTTCTTGTTACGATGATTCTCAACTTCACTCTGAAATTGCTTGAACTTTTCAAACGTTCCAGACTTATGCTTCATCAAGTAAATATACCCATATCTACTCAAATCATAGGTGGTCACATCAACCTTGGAAACACTTCCAACACACATCGTCACCTCGCCCTTAGCTAGTCTCCGTTTATTCCGTAGCTTTTGTTTCGAGTTACCAATATTAGCAACTGAACCGGTATCTAATACCCAGGTGCTACTAGGAGTACTAGTAAGGTACACATCAATAACATGTATATCAAATATACTTTTGTTGAAGTTGCCAGCCTTCTTATCTATTGGGGTAGTTCCGCTACTAGTGGTTGTTCCCCTTACAATAGAAGCACTTAGTCTCGGGTTTGGGTTCAACCTTGGGTTTCTTCACTGAAGCGGCAACTGGCTTGCCATTTATGAAGTTTCCCTTCTTGCCCTTGCCCTTCTTGAAACCAGTGGTCTTGTTAACCATCAACACTTGATGCTCCTTCTAGATTTCTACCTTCGCGGCCTTAAGCACCGCGAACAGCTCCAAGATCATCTCCATCCCTTGCATGTTATAGTTCATCATGAAGCTCTAGTAGCTTGGTGATAGTGACTAGAGAACTCTGTCAATCACTATCTTATCTGGAAGATTAACTCCCACTTGATTCAAGCAATTGTAGCACTCATACATTCTAAGCACATGCTCACTGGCTGAGCTATTCTCCTCCATCTTGTAGGCAAAGAACTTGTCAGAGGTCTCATACCTCTCAACACGGGCATGAGCCCGAAATACCAATTTCAGCTCTTGGAACATCTCATATGTTTCATGGCGTTCAAAACGCCTTTGGAGCCCTGATTCTAAGCCGTAAAGCATGGCGCACTAAACTATCAAGTAGTCATTAGAACGTGTCTGCCACATGTTCACAACATCCACATATGACGCTAGAGGGGTTGGCACACCGAGCGGTGCATCAAGGACATAAGCCTTCTGTGCAGCAGTGAGGACAATCCTCAGACTACGGCCCTAGTCTGCATAATTGCTTACAAAATCTTTCAACTTAGTCTTTCTCTAGGAACGTATTAGAACAGGGAGCTGTAGCACGAGCTATTGATGTACAACATAATTTGCAAAGACAATTTAGACTATGTTCATGATAATGAGTTCAATTAATCATATTACCTAAGAACTCCCACTCAAATCAACATCCCTCTGGTTGTTCGAGTGTAACACGATCAAATTCACCAACCCAAGTCCGATCATCACGTGAGATGAGGTGGTTTCAATGGTGAACATCTCCATGTTGATCATATCTACTATATGGCTCGTGTTCGACCTTTCGGTCTCTTGTGTTCCGATGCCATGTCTGTACATGCTAGGCTCGTCAAGTTTAACCCAAGTGTTCCGCATGTGCAAAACTGGCTTGCACCCGTTGTATGTGAATGTAGAGTCTATCACACCCGATCATCACGTGGTGCTTCGAAATGACGAACTTTCGCAACGGTGCACACTTGGGGAGAACACAATTTTATCTTGAAATTTTAGTGAGGGATCACCTTATAATGCTACCATCATCCTAAGAAAAATAAGATGCATAAAAGGATTAACATCACATGCAAATCATAAGTGACATGATATGGCCATCAACTCGTGCTTTTGATCTCCATCTCAAAAGCACCGGCATGATCTCCATCATCACCGGCATGACATCATGATCTCCATCATCGTGTCACTATCGGGGTTGTCACGCCAACCATGCTTCTACTAATATTGTTACCACTTAGCGATAAAGTAAAGCATTACAAAGCGCTTAATGATTGACACGCAGGTCATACAATAATTAAAGACAACCCTATGGCTCCTGCCGGTTGCCGTATGCATCGACATGCAAGTCGATATAAACTATTACAAACATGATCATCTCATACATCAAATATATTTCATCATGTCTTTGGCCATATCATATCACAACATACCCTGCAAAAACAAGTTAGACGTCCTCTAATTGTTGTTGCATGTTTTACGTGGCTGCTATATCTAGCAAGAACGATTCTTACCTACGCAAAGCCACAACGGTGATATGCAGGTTGCTATTTAACCTTCTACAAGGACCTCCTTTGTCGAATCCGATTCAACTAAGGTGGGAGAGACAGGCACCCGCCAACCATCTTTATGCAACAAAGTCACATGTATGTCGATGGAACCGGTCTCATGTACATGGACATGTAAAGTTGGTCCGAGCCGCTTCATCCCACAATACCGCTGAATCAAGAAAAGACCAAGGAAGGAAGCAATCTGAATATCAACACCCACAAACTCCTTTGTGTTCTACTCATGATGTCATCTACGCATAGACCTAGCTCATGATGCCACTGTTGGGGAACGTTGCATGGGAAACAAAAAAAATTCCTACGCTCACCAAGATTAATCTAGGAAATGACCATCTATGAGAGGAGAGATTGGATCTACATACCCTTGTAGATCGCTAAGCGGAAGTGTTAAGAAACGTGGTTGATGTAGTCGAACGTCTTCGCGATCCAATCATGATCCGTCCCGCGAACTCCCGATCCAAGTGTCGAACGGACGGCACCTCCGCGTTCAACACACGTACGGCTTGATGACGCCTTCACCTCCTCGATCCAGCGAGCGATGGTGAAGTAGTAGCTCGAGTCCTCCGGCAGCACGACGGCGTGGTGGCAGTGGTGGTGGTGGAATCTCGGCAAAGCTTCGCTAAGCACTATGAAAAGGAAGAGGATTACGAGGGAGAGGAGAGGCAGCGCCGTGGCGTGGAGATGTGCTCAAGGGGTGCGGCTGCCCTCTCTCTACCTCTCTATATATAGGGGGAAGGGAGGAGGAGGGGGCGCCCTAGATCCCATCGAGGGGGGTGGCGGCCATAGGGGGGAAACCCTAGATGGGTTTTGTGCGCCTATCCCCCTGGGAGCCTTGGCCCCCAAGGCAAAGGGGGTGGCTGCCCTAGGGGACGCCCCCACCCCTTCTGGTTATGTGGGATGGAGTGAGGGGGCGCACAGCCCCTTAGTGGGCTGGTTTGCCCCCTCCCCTTGGCCCATGAGGCCCCCCAACACTTGCTGGGACCCCCAGAAACCCCTTTCGGTCATGCTGGTCATCACCCGGTACCCCCGGAACAATTCTGGACTCCAATACCCTTCGTCCAATATATCAATCTTCACCTACGGACCATTCCGGAGTTCCTCGTCACGTCCTGGATCTCATCCGGGACTCCGAACAACCTTCAGTAATCACCATAAAGACTCAACTATACTTATATCGTCACCAAACGTTAAGTGTGTAGACCCTACGGGTTCGAGAACTATGCAGACATGACCGAGACACCTCTACGGTCAATAACCAATAGCGGGACCTGGATGCCCATATTGGTTCCTACATATTCTATGAAGATCTTATCGGTCGAACCTCGATGTCAAGGATTCAGCTAATCCCGTATGCAGTTCCCTTTGTCTATCGGTATGTTACTTGCCCAAGATTCGATCGTCGGTATCTCCATACCTAGTTCAATCTCATTACCGGCAAGTCTCTTTACTCGTTTCGTAATACAAGATCCCGTGACTAACTCATTGGTCACATTGCTTTCAAGCTTATTGTGATGTTGTATTACCGAGTGGGCCCTGAGATACCTCTCCATCATACGGAGTGACAAATCCCAGTCTTGATCCATGCCAACTCAACAGACACCCTCGGAGATACCTGTAGAGCACCTTTACAGTCAACCAGTTACGTTGCGACATTTGGTACACACAAGGTACTCCTCTAGTGTCAGTGAGTTGCATGATTCTCATGGTCATAGGAACATATACTTGACATGCAGAAAACGATAGCAATAAACTTGAAACGATCACATGCTACGTTTATAGTTTGGGTCTTGTCCATCACATCATTCTCCCAATGATGTGATCCCGTTATCAAATGACAACTCATGTCCATGGCTAGGAAACCATAGCCATCTTTGATCAATGAGCTAGTCCGATAGAGGCTTCCTAGGGACATGTTGTTGTCTATGTATCCACACATGTATTTGAGTTTCCGATCAATACAATTCTAGCATGGATAATAAACGATTATCATGAACAGGGAAATATGATAACAACTAATTTATTATTGTCTCTAGGGCATATTTCCAACAGTTATACCTTCGAAGCGTTCATTCGTGGCGGTTCGAGTTCGATGCGGTGTAGACGAAAGTAGTGGTACACGTGGTTGGAGAGGAACTTGCCACATCCTAGGGTCATCAAGTACTTGGTGGTTCGGCCGGTAGACGTTCGGCGTCCGTCTAGTCGATCTTGGGGTATCCGTGTGTAGAGGTACTTGGCGAATCCACGGAAAATGGTAGTTGTACACGGTTCATGGATGTCCGGGTCGACGGTAGAGGTTCCCTTGGTGATGTAGTCATACACGCGGTGACGATCGTCGGGGTACTTGATGGCTCCGGTCGGGGTAGCCCAACATAGTCGACCTTGACGTTTCAGTGTTTTAGTGGAATGAGCGTCCAAGTAGTCTTGCTGGTGTGGGTACTTGGCGAAATCCACGAAGGCATTCTTAGCATCCCTAGTAGTCGGGTCTTGGCAGCAACAAGAGGGGCAACGAGACCAACGGGGTAGCAGGGTGGGGTGGAGCTCCTACGGGTGCTGACCATGAAGGGGCTGCTCGAGGCAGCAGCAGAAGATGGCCAGGTCGGCGTCGGGGTTGAAGTCCAGTGGTGCAGAGGCATGGCCATGGGGACGAGTTGGTCCGGTTGGTTGGAGAAGGAGGTGGCGTGGCTGACGGCAACAAGGTTGTGCATGCAGTGGCAGAGAGGAGGCCATGGGAGAGGGGCGGCACGGGAACGACTACTTTGACACGGGGCGAGGAGGAGGCCGAGGTGCGTGGGGCAGTGGTGAGCTGTGGGCGACGGCTGATCTCTCGCAAGGGTGGGCGGCGCGAGGTGTGGCAGAGGAGGTGAGGCATGGCGCGGGTTGACGTGGCTTCAACTGCGTTGGTTTTTTCCCCAGGGTGGAAGGGATGATGCAGTAAAGCTATGGTAGGTATTTCCCTCAGTTATGAAACCAAGGTTATCGAACTAGTAGGAGAAACAAGCAACACTATGTAAATGGTACCTGCACACAAAGAACAAATCCTCGCAACCCAACGCATAAGAGGGGTTGTCAATCCCTCCCCGGTAAAAGATAGATTAAATACTATGAGTTTGGATAAATAGATCTGAATAAAACACGGAATAAAAGATGCAAATAAAAAGTGCAGCAAGGTATTTTTGGGTTTTTGGAATAATAGATCTGAAAATAAATGCGATGAAAAATAGATCGGAAAGCAATATGATAAAAGATAGACCCGGGGGCCGTAGATTTCACCACTGGCTTCTCTCGAGAAAATAGCATACGGTGGGTAAACAAATTACTGTTGGGCAATTGATAGAAGATCAAATAATCATGACGATATCTAAGGCAATGATCATTATATAGGCATCACGTCCAAGATTAGTAGACCAACTCCTGCCTGCATCTACTACTATTACTCCACACATTGACCGCTATCCAGCATGCATCTAGTGTATTAAGTTCATGGAGAAATGGAGTAATGCAATAATAATGGTGACATGATGTAGACAAGATCTACTCATGTAGGAATAGGCCCCATCTTGTTATCCTTAATAGCAACGATACACACGTGCCTCGCTACCCCTTCTGTCACTGGGTGAGGACACCGTAAGATCGAACCCATCACAAAGCACCTCTTCCCATGGCAAGAAAAATCGATCTAGTTGGCCTAACTAACCCAAATATTCGAAGAGGAAATACGAGGCTATAAGTAATCATGCATATAAGAGATCAAAAGAAGACTCAAATAATATTCAAGGATAGAAAGTGATCATAAACTTGATCTTCATCGGATCTCAACAAACACACCGCAAAAAGTCATTACATCAAATAGATCTCCAAGAGACCATTGTATTGAGAATCAAAAAGAGAGAGAAAGCCATCTAGCTACTGCCTACGGACCCGTAGGTCTATGGTGGACTACTCACACATCATCGGAGAGGCACCAATGAGGATGATGAACCCCTCTGTGATGGTGTAGATTGGATCTTGTGGTTCTGGAACTTGCGGCGGCTGGAATTGTATTTCGTCTCCTCTCCTAGGGTTTCTGGAATTTCTGAGGATTTATAGAGCGAAGAGGCGATGCAGGAGACCCCTGTGGGCCCCACAACCCATCAGGGTGCGCCAGGGGTCTTGTGGGCACCACGGGCCTCCCACCAGGTGCTTCCGTTGCTCCCAAGTGGTATTCTGGTCTAAAAACATCTCCAAAAAGTTTCGTGGCATTTGGACTTCGTTTGGTACTGATATTCTGCGAAGTAAAAAACAAGCAAAAAACAGCAACTGGCACTGGGCACTATGTCAATAGGTTAGTCCCAAATAATGATATAAAGTTGCTATAAAATGATTGTAAAACATCCAAGAATGATAATATAACAACATGGAACAATAAAAAATTATAGATACGCTGGAGACGTATCACGGGTCAAGGGAGGTCTTCGCCAGCAGGTGGCTCATCCACGGCAGCAGGGTCGCTGGGCGGCGCGGGGCTCTAGCATAGTGTCCTGCGTAGCCAGGGCAACCGCGTTGCTGCGGCTAGCAAGGTGGCCTACAAGGCCAACGGTCGTGCGGGTTGCGCGAGGGGCTAGCGCCTCCTACACTGTGATACGTCCATTTTGCATCATGTTTTCCTACTATTATTTATAGTATTTTTATGCATTATAACACTTTATGGAGTAATTCTAATGCCTTTTCTCTCATAATATGCAAGGTTTACACAAAGAGGGAGAATGCCGGAAGCTGGAATTCTGGACCTGAAAAAGCTATGTCAGAGATACCTATTCTGCACATCTCCAAATGAGCTTAAATTTCATGAAGAATTATTTTTGAATATATAAAAAATACCGGAATAAAGAACTACTGGAGGGGGTCACCCAGGCGCCGAAAAGGCATCAGGGCACGCCTCCCCCCTGGCGCGCCCTGGTGGGTAGTGGGGGCCCTGGCCCACCTCCGGTGCCCATCTTCTGGTACATAAGGTCTTTTGACCTTGAAAAAATAAGGAGAGGACTTTCGGGACGAAGCACCGCCGTCTCGAGGCGGAACTTGGGCAGGAGCACTTTTGCCCTCCGGCGAAGCGATTCCGCCGGGGGAACTTCCCTCCGGGGGGCGAAATCAAAGCCATCGTCATCGCCAAAAACCCTCTCATATTTGGGAGGCCAATCTTCATCAACATCTTCAACAACACCATCTCATCTCAAATCCTAGTTCATCTCTTGTGTTCAATCTTTGTATCAAAACCTCAGATTGGTACCTGTGGGTGACTAGTAGTGTTGATTACATCTTGTAGTTGATGCTAGCCGGTTTATTTGGTGGAAGATTACATGTTCAGACCCATTATGATATTTATTACTCCTTTGATCTTGAGCATGAATATGTTGTGTGAGTAGTTACTTTTGTTCTTGAGGACACGAGAGAAGTCATGTTGCAAGTAATCATGTGAATTTGATATTCGTTCGATATTTTGATGGTATGTATGTTGTGATTCCCTTAATGGTGTTATGTGAACGTCGACTACATGACACTTCACCATCTTTGGGCCTAAGGGAATGCATTGTGGAGTAGTTATTAGATGATGGGTTGATAGAGTGACAGAAGCTTAAACCCTAGTTTATGCGGTATTTCGTAAGGGGTTGATTTGGATCCATATGTTTAATGCTATGGTTAGATTTTATCTTAATACTTCTTTTGTAGATGTGGATGCTTGCAAGGGGGTTAATCATAAGTGGGAGGTTTGTTCAAGTAAGAACAACACCCAAGCACCGGTCCACCCACATACCATATTATCAAAGTAGCGAACGCGAATCAAACCAACATGATGAAAGTGACTAGATGAAATTCCCGTGTGCCCTCAAGAACACTTTGCTTACCATAGGAGACCGTTTCGTCCTGTCCTTTGCCACAAAAGGATTGGGCTACCTTGCTGCACTTTTATTACTATTACTGTTACTTGCTTGTTACAAATTACCTTGCTATAAAATTACCCGTTACAGACAATTTCAGTGCTTGAAGAATTACCTTACTGAAAACCGCTTGCCATTTCCTTCTACTCCTCGTTGGGTTTGACACTCTTACTTATCAAAAGGACTAAGATTGATCCCCTATACTTGTGGGTTATCACACTTCAGTGTGTGTCGTGTGTGTGCGGGAGGGTGGCGGCGCTAGGAGGGAGACGAGGGGAGAGATGGGGATCGAGCGAGAGAGTTGGGTGACGGCTAGGGTTATAGGAGGGGCGCCAGGCCTTGATGCAAGGTGGGCCAAAGTGCCAGTAGAATAGGGCCTTTCCCTTTTTTCTGTTTCTTTTTCTTTCAACTATGTTTACTATTTAGTTGAGGCACTTAAAGACTTTATCCATTGCTGAAACTTTGTACACTACTCAATTGCAACATGGCGGAATGCTACAAAAAGTTTCAAAGCAATTGGGTCTGTTTAACTATTTTTAGAAATTCAAAAGGTTAAGTAATGTGTTGTTGGTTCACTTAAATAATTTCCAGGGGCAATTTGGGAATTTAAATAATGTTGGTTTTGTTTTTATAATTGCTTTGGGATTATTCGCAATATTTTGAACTATTTTGTTTAATTATCTAAAGAAGTAATTATTTGACTTCCATCTAAAATTTGAATTTGAAGTTGGATTATTACTTAATTGTTTTTCTTAGGGTTTAATGATGATGACTTAGCATGACTAATTAGCATAACCACGGTTTAGTAATCTGGGGATGTCACAATTATCTCCTTAATTAAAACATTAATCAAATCCTAACACTCCCCCTAATCCTCTCTTGTCCGTGTGATTGATCATCCTTCAAACACTCTCCTCCAAAAACCCTACGGGGAAAATATGAGGAGATATGCATAATATGCTATGAAAAACTCCTTCCAAAAACCAAGTGGGAAAATAAGGAGAAAATGACATATCACTATGCTTGTATTACTATTGCCTCATTGAAAACCTTCTAGGAGAAACCATTCAGGAAAAACTCATAAAGGAAAAGAGTACAATATCTAAGATCCAAAGATCTTAAAATATGTTATAATATGGGAGTACACTCCCCCTGAATCTTGCATTCACAAATTCATATCATACCAACTGCATTAACATAATTCTGGAATGAAGAACTTGATAAAGACTTTGTGAACAAATCATCGAGATTATCACGCAACTTTATTTGCAAGATATTTAGCTCCCCCATTTCTTTCCAACTCATGGGGCTAAATAATTTTGGAGCAATACACATTCTAATTTTTCTCTTTATAACCTGTCTTCATCTGTGTAATACAAACAACATTATCTTCATAGATAATGGTGGGTGATTCCAATTAATTAACCCCACTTGAACTTCCAACAAAGTTCATCATTCTGCGAAGCTACACAGGTTCATGTGAAGCTTCATACAAATAAACGATTTTAGAATGATTAGTGGATGCAACCGCTAAAGTTTGTCTTCTTCACTGCAAGAGAAGGTCATACCTTCATTTGAGAAGGCGAAATCAGTCTATGATCTGGGATTATGGGGATCTTATATATATACCCAACATCATGATATCCAACCATGGTCATATCTTGATTTTTTTTCATAAAGCAATCCAAGATTTTGGTGTCCAGAAGATATGCAAAAATATCCTTCACACCAACACAATGCCTTTTAATCAATGATGCATCATATCTAGCCAATAAATTCAGTGCTAATGATATACCAGGCCTGGTGCAGTCTGCTAGATACACTAGTGCTCTCATTGCACCATGATATGGAACTCACGTCCGAATATCTCTTCATCACCATCGTTAGGTCTCAATGGGTCCATATCTCTAGTAATCCAGAGATCTCAAAACCATATTCTTTGATAGATATGACTTATCCATGTTGAACTTTCAACAATCTTTTGGATAAATGTAGACTGATGCACAAGTATTCCTGAAGGAATACGGTCAAGTTCCAAACTCAAGCAAAGTTTGGTCTCAACCAAATCTTATATCTTACAGTCCGTCTTAAGATGATATGATTGTATCATGTATCTCTTGTGTAGCTCCAATGATACTCATATCATCAACATACACAGTATTGTACAAAATCCCTCTTTGGATTTCTTGATGAACATACATGAACAATCATCAATGTTTGAGTAACCTTCTTATAAAGAAACTCACTCAGTCGGTTCTACCACATCATTGCCGACTACTTCAAGTCATAATGACTTCTGAAGCTTTACGCAACACATGTTGTGATTAAACTCAGAATCTTCGTTCCCTCGGGAACTATCATAGAGATATCCGAATCAAGTGACTCATACAACTATGCAGTCACAACATCCATCACTTCGATATACAAATTCATTATTCACTACCAGTGATATAAAATATTGGAACATTATTCCACTCACAACAAGAGAATATGTTTCATCTTAAACGATGGCGGGTTTCTGCGTGAACCCCTGTGCTACAAGCCTCGCTTCATGTCTCACCACCTCATTGTTTTCGTTCATCACATGAATAGAAACCCATTGTGTTCCCCTAGAGAACACATTCAGAGGAGTGGATATTACTAATCAGGTCAGTACCCCCTCTTCTTGAGAGCGAGCGCCTCCTCAATTGCTGCCTTCCTTTTAATCAACCAAAGTGCTTAAGGCACTCAGCCATGCATGGACTTAGGTTCTAGATCCAATCCAAGGTCTTTTGCAATTCTCGAGGAGAAATAAATGTCGACATAATGTAGTCTTTATTATATGATTCTCCCGAATCCATATACATAGTGGAGATTTCATCATTACCTTTTGACTCTTCTTTATTTCCCACAACAATTGAGTCAAGGTATTCCGATGTCCCAACACCAAATTTCCATGCACACTCGTGCTGGGTCCTGGATGTGTCCAACATCCTTCAGGTGTCCTTCAAACCTAGGTTGAATGTCAACATGAAGTTGACCTGCATTTACCTTTTGAGAATTCCTCATTCACCTTTGGACGCTTCTTTTAAGCCTTGTTTTATATGTCTAGATTCCTCCCCCTCTTGGGTGGCCGAGTGGACCTATAGCTCACATCCACTCTTTCTAGCACATTTACTATGGGAACATTTTACTTTGTGACACCTTTATACTCAGTAAATGCAACTGGCAGATTATTTGCGATACTTTGCAAATTTATAATCTTCTGAACCTCTAGTTCAGATTTCATTCGTACGTGGACCTGAGGACTAGATGTCTATCACATCTCATTCTATTTCCTGGCATTCAATGTGGTTATTATCTCCCCCTAATACCGGAAAAATTTCCTCATCAAAATACAACCAGTGTGCCGGGCCATAAACAAGTCCCCTTCTAAGGACTTCAGGTACCTTATGATTGACGGAGAATTGTACCTCACATAGATCCTCATTTCTCTATGAGGGCCCATATATGTATGATGCGGTGGTGAAATCGGTATGTATCCAACACAACTGAATTATCGCAGATGTGAAATACTTACTGATTTCCACGTACTAACTGCAATGGGGAGATCGTATAATATGTAGTTCGTCGAATTTGTATATGCAGTACATAAAACTGCATGTCCCAGACTAGATGTTGGGTGACTACAATTCTGTAGGAGCAATCTTGCTATCAACTTATCCTCTTGACAAGTGATTCCGCAAGACCTATCCGGGTATGTACACAAAGTACCAATATGCTCAACGATTATGCCTAAATCAAGGCATTAATCATAAAATGCTCATGAACTGAATTCCATGGCATTATCCATTCTGATGGATTTATTTCGTGCTCGGGATGATTTTCTCTCAAATTAATGATCTGAGCAATCAAATTTGTAAAAGCATGGTTCCTTATAGAAGTAAGACACACATTGGACCATCTTATTGATGCATGCAAAAGCACTATGGAATATCTGAATATTCCATATAATGGTTGAATTAGATCACATATATCTCCTGTCAAGGAAATCTAGTGGCCCATCCTCTTTCTTGAGATAAGATGGTTTTTGTGATCAATTTCTCAGTTTGCACATACATGCGTACATAATCCATTGACTTTGGAAAATTCATACCGGTAGAATGTGTCCAGTGGAACCATCAATAATTTTCTCATCATCCCAATACTAGGATGACCCAGACGACCATGCCATATCTTGAGCTTATCAAGATTCTAGAAATTTATTTTGTACGCCAATTGTGCATCTCATTTAATGTATGCATAATACAATCCAGAAGATAGAGAAGGTATTACCCCAGGATTTCCTTCAAATCCCTTTTCCGAGTCATGAGTAGGCTTCCAACCTCACAAACTTTATGAGTTTCAATATAGAAACCATTGCAGATCCTTAAAACTCAGTAAGGTACGAGTAGAATCTAGATACATCAATGCATCCATGATTACCATATAGTACCCATAGGGAGTGCAACTGTGGCTTGACCTGAACCAACAATTACCGTACCACAACCGACAATTGCATGACACTTCCTGTACGCTTCTCAGGAGTATGGAAATACTTACTCTCCCTTAACGTCATGTTAGTAGACCCAGTTTCTACTTAACAAATTTCTTCTCAGTTGGATTATTTCTATATGTTTCTATAGAGAAAGAAACCAATTTCAACATATGATTGAACTCATATGGAAATAATACATAAATCATAAACCATATATGTCGGAGAATATACCACAAGCATCATGTCTGATGACAGAGCTATCATATTATGTTGATGGACATAATTCATTTTACAACATGTAATGTGTCTATAGACATCATTACAATGCATGACAAAAGAGACTGAATCCGGTCTCCATATATGCCACTAACATTGAAGTCCACTAACATGTCATCGACACTCAGTAGTGGACCTTCCTTCCGCTGAGCATGCTCCTGTTTGCCCATGTTCTGAGGAAAATCTGGGAACTTTCAACCATTGGGAAATCCTTGTTATGTCAAGTGAGGTAAGATTCACACTTGTTCCCATGAGCCTCTTTCCCTTGGCAATTGATTTCATGCGGATCCACCAAATGCTTGGAAAGATCACTTGTCCTTGCAATAGGTTATACAGCGTAGCAACCACCAGATTGTCATTTTCTTTGAAATGACTTTTTCTCCTTTGAGCTCCACTCTTATTCCGCTTCTCATCACAACCAATTTACTTTACCACAGACAGTATCGTTCATCCAAAATCCTCATAAAAGGATTGAAAGTAAAGAACTTTTCTTGATGAGATCGGCATCTGAAACTGCACTACTGCAGCATCTCAACTTTCAGTTGTTTTGATGCACATTATAGTAGTTGTATGTTGCCACTGACTCAAAGTCATGGAATACCAATGCCCATTTCCTATGCGCTTTATGTATCATCACTGCCCGGCGCTCACTATTGATCCCAACAGATCAGGGTGTGGGTGATGTGTGACGAAGTGCAATGCAACATACTAAGCCATATGATCTATAGCAGGAGCCCCCTGAGCATGTGCGGTTATGGTGAAACTGAGATTCAGGCAAACTCAACAAATTTATTCCAGATATGTTCGACATATCCTGCATAAATCTTCATGCATATTAATTTACTCTCTAGTAAATTAATTTTCAAGCATCATCAACATATAGCAATAATCAAATTTCCTACTCAGAAATGTTGATGCATGAATGTGCTTTACCATAAATACACATATGACCAAAAACTGCATAGATTTTTTTAGGGGTCCAAAAACTGCATAGCTAAATGCTAAAGCAGAAGAAAAACAACAAAATGGCATTTAGACTGAAAAATACAGCCCAATACCAGTGGCACATCCCACTTCCTTTTTTCATTTTGTTTTTTTTCTTGTCAGGCAACGGGCATGGGCCTCAACCCATCTAGCTTTCTGCCCACGCGGTGCCTATGTTGAGGGTCGCTGCACGGGATATGCTTCGGTTCCTCGTCGGGAGTCGCGTCGCTGACTGGGCCACACAAGAAGCCTTGCTTGAGATCGCCACTACGCCTAGCCAGTCGCTGCAGCGCACCTTGCCAACAACGCATCACTAGCACGCGGCTAGCAACTCTCACACCGTACAGTGCGCACCTGAGAACGTCGCACCCTTGTGCTGCAGCATGGTCGGGTGCCTTAGTGCGTCGGCTTCAACGCTGGTGTGTAGCCGAGCGAAGCTCCTACCGGCGTAGGGAGCGCCTCGCCTAGGCTGAATGCGACACCAGACCGGTGCCAGTTCTCCTCCGCTGTGCCATAGACAGTCGTGGCGCTGTGCCGGACGAGCGCCTCCACGCAGCAGACTACGTCAATATGCGCCGTCGTGTGTTCCCACAGCCGCCCGCACCTGCGCCGTACCTTATAGTTGTCACCTCTGTGGTTCTCCTTGCTTCATACCAAGCACACAACGGAAAAGATCAAGCCCATGGCTGCGTCGGTCAGCGCCGGTAGGCCGAAGATCGTCGCCAATGCAATCTATGTCCGCGTCGAGTAGTGGTGCAACTAATCATGCGATTTTATCCATAGGGACGACCATGTTGGGGAGATGACGAGGCACTGGATCCATGGGCGAGCATAGCGATGCCGATATTCTCTGGCAAATTCCTCTGGTTACCGCCATGTCATCGATGAACCATCCTTGTCCGCTGTGGTAACTGCCGTTTTCAGTATGTAGCGGTGATTCTTTATGATCCCTGATTCAGCAAAACACAATTAGCCATAAATCATGCTTATCACAAATAGAAAAATAAATTAGCTTTCTCCTGGATCGATTGTTGGGGCTGGACAGCAACAACGCGCTGCACAAATTCACTGACACGACAATATGCACACTACACAGCCCCTCAGCTTGTGTTGAACTTTGAGGACAGCTTCAACCAACAAGTAAGCAGCGGAATAACACAAACAACATCCACATGTGACACAGGATTTAACGTGGAAAAACCTCCTCAACTTGAGGAGTAAAAAACCACGGCTGTGGACTGACCGGTCCACACAACTTCACTATGAGAATGATGAGTACAAAGTATTCTCTAGAACCTCTAGAGAGATTTACAACACACTCTCCACATTGCCAACCGGCAACAGCAACAACAACCACAAGAGGCAAGATTTCAGCAAAGCAGAGTTTACACAGCTTCTGTCCCTTTCAGTGTTTTGCAAACTGCTCTTAAACCGCTGAACCAAACAACACCAAATTTGGTAGACAAGTAGACACACGAGTTCCTGGGATCCCCTAAAATTTCAGCTCAATTGGACACCATTTGCCTACCCAAACTGTTCGTCTTCCAAAACTACTCTATTATGAAACTACAGCAATGAGAACTGACAAAACCACTCTCAAATCTGATGCTTCACTGACCCAATCCTCAAACCAGCTAACCAGATCGAAGTACTCAAAGTAAGGAATGAGCTCACCAAGTTTGGTGCCAATCCAAGCATGTTTGAGCCTCCAATCACCAGCTTGAACACTGTCTAGTCAGATGCAACAAATCTGGACAGAACTTCCACTTCTTCTTATTCGTCTCTCTCTCACAGGTTGTTTTTCTCTTGTGTTCTCTCTCACTCTCACGAATGGCAGCCACCACCAGCAGGGGTGGAGTGGCTAGGGTTTTCTTCTTGCTCCCTTCCCTTGGAAGAACTCTCAACCGTTGGATGCATTGAAGATCAACGGTTGACATGTGTTGGACTTCTGGGCTGATGTTGGGCCACCGACACACCTCCATGTGGAGGGACTTAGCCCAACAAACTCCCCCTCCCAACATCATGGAGGGTCTCATTGCCTTCCGGTAGCCATGCCAGCGAGCCTGCGACATACTTTGAGCTTCTTCCTTGTCACCACTTTAGTCAACATATTAGCCCCATTGTCATCGGTGTGAACCTTCTCAAGTTGCATTTGCTTGGAATACAACACATCTCGAATCCAATGATAGCGGACTTTTATATGCTTATAACTCGAATGAAAACTTGCATTCTTACTTAGGTGGATAGCACTTTGGTTGTCACAAAACAACACATATTTGTCTTGCTTAAAACCAAGCTCACAAGCCAACCGTTTCAGCCACAATAGCTCTTTGCTCGCCTATATTACTGCAATGAATTTAGCTTCAGTTGTATTGAGTGACACACACTTTTGTAGCCTGCTTTGCCATGCCACCACTCCCCCTGCATAGGTAACCAAGTAACCTGAAGTAGACTTTCTTCTGTCAAAATCTCCAGCCATGTCAGAATCTGAAAAAGCAATCAGCTTGGCCTCACCACCACCAAAGCAAAGATTCAGATTTGTGCTGCCCCGGAGATATCTCAAAATCCACTTCATGGCTTCCCAACGAGGTCTTCCTGGATTGGACATAAATCTTCTCACCGTACTAACTGCATGAGAAATGTTAGGCCTTATACACACCATAGCATACATCAAACTCCCAACCGCTGAAGCATAAGGAACATGATGCATTTCCTTTTTCTGCTCATCAGTGGTAGGACATTGCTTTCTGCTCAACTTGAAATGGGCTGCTAGTGGACAACTCACAACTTTAGCATTTTCCATCCTGAACTTCTGAAGTACCTTCTCAATATACTTCTCTTGAGAAAAGTATAACTTGTTGGAATTTCTCTCTCTCTCAATGCTCATCCCGAGAATGTTCTTTGCTGGACCTAAGTCTTTCATAGCAAAACATTTTCTCAACCCCTTCTTCAACTTAGCAATCCTTGAGACATTCTTGCCAACAATCAGGATATCATTAACATAGAGCAACAATATGATGAAATCATCACCTGAGAACCTCTGAATAAACACACAATGGTCTGAGGTACACTTCTTGTAGCCTTGCTCCCCCATGACAATTCAAACTTCATGTGCCATTGTCTTGGTGCTTGTTTCAGGCCATAGAGACTTTTCTTCAATTTGCACACATAGTCTTCTTTGCCTTTCACAAGAAACCCCTCAGACTGCTCCATGTAGATTTCTTCCTCCAACTCACCATGAAGGAATTAAGTCTTCACATCCATTTGCTCAACCTCCAAATTGAGACATGCTGCCATGCCAAGGATTACTCTTATGGATGTCATCTTCACAACCGGGGAAAAGATCTCATCATAGTCAATGCCTTTTCTCTGGCCGAATCCTTCTACAACTAGCTTGGCCTTGTACCTTGGATGTGATGTGTGCTCTCCTTGCTTGATTCTGTAGACTCACTTGTTCTTCAAAATTTTCTTGCCCTTAGGCAACTTCACGAACTCATAAGTATGATTCTTATGCAAGGAATCCATCTCTTCTTGCATAGCATTTTCCACTCCTTCTTGTGCTCGTCTTCCATTGCATCTGCAAAGCATTCAGGTTCTGAACCGTCAGATAATAACACCATGTATTGGTCTGAGGGATACCTGCTGGAAGGAATTTGACCCCTGTTAGATCTTCTGAGTAGAGCGGTTGGTGGACTTTTTGGTGCTGGTGCTTCCTGCTGATCTGGATTATCAACTTCAGCATCATACTCTTGCTGCTGTTGGGGAGCATCTTCTTCACCTGCACCACCATCTACATCATCTTGTACATCTTCTACATCTGCTTCAACTTGCACAGGAGCTGGAGCTGCAGGAACTGGGTCAGAATCAATCATGTCTTGCTGCTGCCGAGGAGGAACCTGCCCCTTTGTCTTCACAATATCCTCAATTGTTTGGTCTTCTGCAAACATAACATCATGGCTTCTCACAACTTTCCTTGCTATAGGGTCAAAAAAAACTTGTAGCCAAACTCATCACCTCCATAGCCAAGAAAGATGCATTGTCGTGTCTTCGAATCAAGCTTTGACCTTTCATCTTGAGGAATATGAACAAAGGCCTTGCACCCAAAAATCTTCAGGTGGTCATATGAGACGTCCTTGTCATACCAAACCCTGTTAGGAACATCTCCCTACAAAGGATAACTTGGCGAGAGATTAATAAGATAAATTGCAGTCATCAAAGCCTCACCCCAAAAGTGTTTACGTAGCTTTGTACTTGACAACAAGCATCTAACTCTCTCCACAATTGTCTTGTTCATCCTCTCAGCAAGACCATTCAGCTGTGGTGTCTTCGAGGGAGTAAATTGATGCCTAATACCTTGTTGCTTGCAATATGCATCAAATGGCCTGATGTAATTTTCAGTGTGAATGCACTTGATCTTATTCTCAGTTTCTCTCTCAACCGAGGCTTGGAATTGCTTGAATACACCTAATACTTGATCTTTTGTCCTCAAAGTGAAGGCCCAAACTTTCCTGGAAAAGTCATCAATAAAAGTCACAAAGTGCTTAGCACCACCAAGAGATCTTACCGACATTTTGCAAACATCCGAATGTATCAAGTCCAGCTTCTCAGGCTTCTTGTGAGGAGGCAGAGTTTTGAAGGCAACTCTGTGTTGCTTCCCTGCTAGACAATCTAAACATTTTTTGATGTGAACTCCTTTCACACCCTTCAACAATTTTTTCTTCACTAGCACTGCCATCCCCTTCTCACTCATGTGCCAAGTCTCTTGTGCCATAGAGCACAATTATCATCCTTCTCTAGTGCATTGCAGAAGCACTAAAGAGCTTAGCATGAACGTGATACAAAACTGAGACCATTTTACCTCTTGCAACAACCATGTTGCCTTTGGTGAGCTTGTACTGCCCTTTTCCAAAACTGCTCAAGTAATCATCTCCATCAAGCAAACCAACTGAGATAATATTGAGACGAAGTGCCTCAACATGCCTCACCGACTTGAGGACTAACCTTGTACCATTTGCGGTCTCTAAATGCACATCTCCTTTTCCAATGATGGATGCCCTATCATTGTTCCCCATCTTCACAACACCAAAATCACATGATATATAGTTAGTGAAGAGCTCTCTGCGACATGTAGCATGAATGGTAGCACCGCTATCCGGTATCCAAATCATTTCATCACCATCCACAAGGTTGATGGTTTCATCAGAAACAACAGTGATCCTCTCCTCAATAGTGGAACCAAATCTGCCCTCATTTTCTTCATGCATAACGAGCATGACATCCTCTTCTACTGCTGTAACTCGACTACCCTCTGTATCTTTGTCACTATCAGCTTGCTTCTGATCTTGCTTCTTCTTTTTCTTTTTGTATTTCTTTCACTTGTCACATTGCCACTTAATGTGGCCCTTTCGATGGTAGTGATGGCACTCATAATTGGCATACTTTCCTCTTGATTTGCTCCTACCTCTTTCTGCCCCTTTACCTGGACCTCTGCTCTTGCTTCTCCCCCTGGACTGAGTGACTAGCACCTCTGAATGTGAGGAAGAACTAGCTTTAGCCACCTTTCTGGACTCTTCATTTAGTACCCTGGTTTTCACAAGATTCCAAATGACAACTCCATTGGGTGCTGAATTGCAAACCATGACCTTAAAGGTCTCCTAACTATTCGGTAATGATCCTAGTAGAAGCAAAGCTCTCACTTCATCTTCAAATGTAATTCCCATTGAAGAAAGCTGATTTATAATGCCTTGGAATGTATTCACATGATCTGCAATTAGAATGCCCTCTTTGTACCTCAAACACATCAATTGTTTGATCAAGAACATCTTGTTTGTACCTTCTTTTCGGGCAAACAACTCTTCCAATTTCTGCCATAAGGTGCATGCATGTGTCTCATCAATGATATGGTTCAAAACATTGTCAACGACCCATTGCCGAATAAACCCACAAGCTTGGCGATGAAGTACCTTCCACCGACCTTATTTAATGCCCTCCGGCATCTTAGTGGAGAACATTGGCTTCCAGTATTCTTTGACATATAACAAATCCTCCATCTTGCCCTTCCATGCTTGATAATTTGTACCATTCAAGGATATCATCCTGCTGGTATTCACTTCCATCTTTCACCACAAGAACTCAACAATTTGCACAAGCAAACCAAGGCTCTGATGCCTCTATGGTATTCACTTCCATCCTGCTAGTATTTTTTTGGAACGAAGAAGCTAGACACGTCCGGCTTTAAATTAATAAAGCCACCAGGCAGCATCACAAGGTTCGAGTAACTTACACACGCACATAGTTCAGATAGGCCTCAAGGCCACACGAGCATTACATAACCAGGTTCAAATTTCAGTGACAAGACATGGGATAACATTAATCCTAATGAAGCATCACTCCATGCCTATCCAAAACTCAGCCGACGCCAAAAGAGCCAAGATCTAGCTAAGATGAGTGGCGGATCCGCGAGATACTGCTGCTGATCTTCTCCATCGTGGCCCTCATGTGTTCAGCATCGCGCTGTTTCCCCAACGGTGTCCACATCTGAAGAAAAAGATGACATTTGAAGATTACATCAGCCGGGTGAGCAGGGAATTTTTTCTCGATCGTAACCTTATTCCGGATCGTCCATAGGGACCACAACAGCGCCCCCACACAGCGCCATAGCACCCTAGCTCTAGCCCCCTGCTGGGTTTATAACACTACCAACAGATCCGGTCCCGGCAATGGGTTCCAATTCTGGTGGAAGATGTCCCTAACGGCACTCCACGCAAACTTAGCTAATGCACATTGGAATAAAGCGTGGTTCGCGTCCTCGTGAAGCCCGCACACTACACAGGAGCCGTCGGAGGGGCCGTTGCACTTGGCCACATTATCAGCCGTCGGGAGACGATTTCTGAACATTTGCCAAAGGAAAATCTTAATCTTGAGCGGAAGCCCAGCCTTCCATAGCCCCCTAGCTATGTCCAAGGTGCTTCCCTCGGTCAGTTTGTCATACAAGGATTTGACCGAGAACTTATTGGACGAGGTCAAGTCCTAGGAGACCCCATCAGCCCCCAAGCTCAGAGGTCGGATAGCAATCTTAGCCTGCAGCAAATCCCAACTAGCCACTTCTTGCGTCGAGAGGGGCCACAAGAAGTGGATCGCCGGTGGCAAGGTGCGCAAGGCTTCACCCACCAATATGTTGGTGTCCGTGGCTACATTATAGAGTAGCGGGAAGGACTGCCAAAGTGGGCTGTCCTCGAGCCATTTGTCTAACCAGAAGCGCGTGGACATTCCGTTATTTACGGCGAAACGAGCCCCTACCAAGAATGCCGGACGTACTGCCTGGATCCCGTTCCAGAATGCCGACCCCGAGGATTTAGCTTTGAACAAATTCCCGTCCGGGAAGTACTTCGCCCGTAGCAGATCCGCCCAGAGTCTCGACTCATTTTGGGCGAGTCACCACCACCACTTAGTAAGCAAGGCAATTCATGAGCTTGGAGTTGGTAATTCCCAAGCCTCCAAATTTTTTGGGTCTACATACCGCCGCCCACTTGACCAAGTGATATTTCCACTATGTTCCTGCTCCTTCCCAAAAGAACCTGGAGCGAGGGGTGTCTAGTTTTACATGCACCCCATCCGCCAAAAGGAACATCCCCATTGTAAAGAGTGGGAGGGAGGAAATGCTAGAATTGGTAAGGATCAACCTAGCTGCCGACGACATAAACCTCCCTCGCCACGGGCTAACCCTATTTGCCACTTTACCATATAACGGTTCCCACTCGGAGATTGAAATCTTCCGGTAGGTGATCGGGAGCCCCAGGTACTTAATCGGAAAGCTCCCAAGCTTGCAATTAAGTAGGTATGCGATCCGCATAATCTCTCGATGGTCCATTCCCATAGTGATAACTTCGCTTTTCAGGAAGTTGATTTTCAGCCCCGACAGAATCTCGAAAGCGAGGAGCCGCAGCTTGATAGAGGCAATACTATGGTTGTCAGGCTCGAATAACAACATAATATCATCCGCATATTGCAAATGAGTCGCCCCCTGGGATGAGGTGGGGCACCAACCCTTTGATGTGCCCCGCCGCTTTAGCCTTTGCAAGCATAGCCGCCAGCGCGTCCGCTACGAAATTGAAGATGAGTGGCAAGCTTGGGTCGCCTTGGCGGAGACCCCTCTTATTTCGAAAAAACTTGCCCATCTCTCCGTTAATCGTCACCGCGGTCTGCCCACAACTGACCAGGTGCATGATGCGGTGCACGAAACCTGCCTCAAAACCCTTTTTGAGGAGCACCTCCCAAATGAACTCTCAGTTCACTCGGTCATAAGCTTTCTCGAAGTCAAGCGTAAGCAAAACACCCTTCCCCTTGGTGCGTTTTAGCTCATGGACTATCTCGAGAAGTGCCACCAGGCCCTCCAAAATATTGCGTCCCTTGAGAAAAGCAGTCTGGCTTTTCTGGATCACACGTTGTGCTATGGGCGCCAACCGGGTGGCATACGCTTTAGACAGAGTTTAAATGGCATGTTGATAAGCGTGATCGGCCTGAATTGCTTAATGTTATCAGCGCCCTTAACTTTAGGAATAAGGATAATGGCCCTGTAGTTAAGGCTGGATAGGTCTACTTGTCCTAACGCAAAGCCATTAACTAATGGGTAAAAAAACATGCTTGAAACAAGGCCAGAACTTTTTAAAGAACTCAACGGGCCAGCCGTCGGGCCCAGGGGCCGTGTCCGTCTTCATGGAAGCCAGCGCCATATCTACTTCCTCCGGTAGGAAAGACAAGGCTAGCATGTCATTCTCTACCTGAGACACCCGCTCGGAAGGATCCCACAAATCTTCCCTCAGGCACAATCGTTTCTCCTCGGCCGTACCCAGCAGGCCGGTGAAGAACTCATAGATATGACTAACGATCTCGTTTTGGGTAACTAGGATGCCATTATCCGAGTTTAGGCGCATTATAGTACATTTGCGTTTTCGACCGTTCGCGTACGCATGAAAGTAGCTAGTATTCGCATCCCCCTTAGTCACCCACTTCACGCTGCCCCTACGGCGCCAGTACTCCTCTTCCGCTCTTAGAATACCAAGAACTTGGTTTTCCAGCGCATATCTAAGAGCCCACTCACTCTCAGAGAAAGGCCTCACATCAGCGGCAAGGTCCAGAACCGCAATCTCATCGACAATTCTCGCCCGCTCCTTTTTAGACTCACTGCCGTGGTTAGCCCCCATCCCCGGAGAAACATACGCATCTTGGCAGCAGCAGTGGTCCAGAACTCCGCCGGGCCACGTTGGTATCCCAGCTGCGTCGAAATGAGCGCCCAACGATCCTTAACCATGAGTTTGAAACCCTTTGTCTCGAACCATGCCGTTTCAAAAAAGAACCTACTACTATGCCTCACCGATTCCTCCCCTGAGGAAAAGATGAGAGGAAGGTGATCGGAGCCTATCCGCGTCTCTGCCACCAAGGTACAGAGGGGGAACAACACTTCCCACTCTGGAGTAAAGAACACACGATCGAGCATGCTTCGAACAGGACGAAGCTGTTTATTAGTCCTGGTAAACCTAACACCTGTGCGGGCGGCTTCATGCAAGGACGCCGCCGCAATCGCATTATTGAACATAGCCACCCTTGACTAGTTCACGTTATCATTGTTCTTGTCCGCGCCCGAGTGGATCAAGTTAAAATCACCTCCCACAATCAAAGGGAGATCTGCCGCCTACTTAGCCCCAACTAGCGCTGTGAGCTCAGATAAAAACTCAGCGGATCTCGCATGATCCGCAGGGCCATACACACAAACAATAACCCAAGATAACTCGGAGGCACGGTGATGGACGGTAGCTGCCAGAAAAAACACACCACATTCCCAAAGGAATTACATCACATACATCACGCTTACATCCCATGAGGAGGCCTCCCGAGTGGCCGGAGGAAGGCACCCAGTGCCAATCAAAATATTGCAGCGGGTCAAAAGCAAGTAAATCTCGAAAAGTAAAGTCTGCTTTGATCGTCTCTTGAAGCGCAACTACATCGATTCTCTCCTTGGCCATGTATTCCCTGAGCTGCGTTCGATGCCCTACGTGCCCGTAGCCCCGAATATTCCAGAATATGTATCTCATTATATGATACGATTGCGAAGGCGAACTCCACGGGAGCTCACCGCTTTTGCCACTCACTTCCGAGCCGAACCGCGGCTGGAAGAAGGGATATCAGAGGCCGCCCTCGCCTCTGTCTCCCCTTCGGGCATTAATGCCATGATTTGCCCCCCTGGGCTCGTGATCAACGCGCTCGCAGCAACACACCTCGCAGCCACCGCGGCAAGCGCGGCTTGCACCTCCTCGCGCGCACGCACAAGTGAAATAATATCACCATTGCTAACCGACATCGCTACCCCACAATCGCTCAAAATAGACGCTAGATGATCATCCGAGAAAGCATTAAGGATCTTATATGAGGGGAGCACGTTACCTGACACGTCCAGATTCTTGTCGGCGATGCGAAGCTTGGCGCTTTCCATGGATGACATGTCACCCAGCTTGGCCTTGGCCCTGGCGCTTGGTTCCCACTGCACCACCAGAGTTGCCTTGGAGCGCTTGGCCTTGATACCCACCCCCGATGCCGCCAACACCGTCCCAAGCTCTCCCCGCAGAGAAGCCGATGCAGCAGGGGCCGCCGGAGTAGCTCCCTTGGGCCCCGGTTTCCTTCCCGCCGTCTTCTTGGGCTGCCTGCCCGAGCCCTCGGAGCCACGACTGCCTGATGCAGGCGTGATGACAGATTCATTCAGCACACAGCCGGCATCCGCTCTCGCAGCCATAGGGGAGGAGGGGATGAGGTGCCCCCCAGAAGCAGAGCTCCGGGATGCATCCACCACCAGTGGCACCGAGAGTCACTCGGGGACAGGCAGCGCCATGTTGGAGTCGTATTCGTCAAAAGCCCCGGCCAGGTCGCGCGCGAGGGGAGGGACGCGCACCGTCGTGTCCTGGGTCACCACCACCATGGCATCACCCTCCAGCGCCCCCAACTTGTTCCAAGTTTCAGTATCAATGGACGTGTCTTGCACACTGTCCTCTAGCTCATCCTCCTGAACCCCCATCTCTACATTATTGTTCTCAGCAGGGCCACTGTTACCATCCGCACCACCCATGTCCTTGCTCCCCGTAGCACCATTCGGCTTGCCATAGCCACCAGGGGGAAGGAGTGGCCGGACCTATCCGGGTTACTTAGGGGGAGGGGGTTGCCCGAGGAGCCGAGCCCCCCCCCCCCCCCCCCCCCCGCCCCGCCCGCGCTCCCAAGAACGAGCGGGCGTTCCAGCTCCACCTTGACCTGATACCCCTCATGGTTAAACCACACTTCCACAGTGTCGTTCAGCTTTTCTGGCACTTTAAAAGTGATCTTCATTCTCACTGGCCCCAACCTGATGAGTGATAATTCATCGACCACAATCGGGCGCCCTAACATCTTGAGCCCCTCCTTGATGCGCTCCTCCCTACGGTGCTTCTTGGGAATGCCATGGAGCATGACCCACGCTTCCGGCATCACCATCGGCTGGATCTTCTCATGTAACATATCACGCACCCTAGCTATGATGTCATGAATCGGAAGAAACAGCTTCCCACTGGACTTGGCCATGTGCAGCAGATCAGCAGAGGGATAAACCACTAAAAAATCATTGTCCCCCACTTGAGATACCTGCCAATCCCACTCCCATGACACTATGTGCTTGAGCTCTTGTTGAAGTACACGCAGGTTAAGCTTACCCGGCTCCGCCGACAGGATGGCCGTGTTCTCCACCTTTTGATCCACCGTCCCGTCCGCCTCCGAATCTTCCTCGAACTGCAAGCAGACGAAACCTTCCCCCGAGATGGCACTTCCCATAATCTGCAGATTGGGCGCACGCTCGCGGGTCGGGCAATTGGCAGAAGCGTGGCCCTCCTCCTTGTACAAGACGCATAGCGGCTTGAAGGTGCATTTGGACTGAAAATGTCCCAAACAGCCGCACTTGAAGCACTCGACCTTCGGCACATCTTCCACCGGGATGGGCTCGCCCGCAGTGCCTTTGGAAGAGGACGGGTATGCCACTGCGAGCGGCTCCAACATCGCCCGCGGCTTCTTGGCAAGCGGATCCCCTTGGCCACCACCACAGAAGGGCTGTTCCATCGACTTGCGCTCGAGCTCGCGGCGCCGCTGACTCGCCTTCTTCTTCTTTTTCCTTTCATGTTGCTGGATCCACCAGGGGCGAGGAGGACCCCAATCCCCCTCGCGCCCCATCTGTTCCTGAGGGAAGCCATGCTCCTCCCTCGCATCCCTGTCTCCGATCCTTCCCCGCATCACGCGCTTCGCCTTGTCGCGCAACTCCCGCTCCCGCTCCCGCCTGCGCTCCGCCGCCTCCATAGGCCGTTTATCCGCACGCCGATCCCCCATCACCGCCGCCGCATATGAGATGAGAAGAGGTGGAGGAGGAGGAGAGATCTGGATGAGGCGGGCGGTGTGAGCCAAGCGCTGCACCTCCCGAACGGATGCGGGAAACCCTAAACTGGGGTCCCGACAGCCACGCCGCATCCATAAATAGCCAGGCGCAGGCCGCTTCGACGCGCCGGAGGGGCCATGCCCAGCGCTCCCAACAGGAGCCCGCGCCGCACCCCCCACTTGGGCCGCCACCCGAATGGGCCCAGCGACCGCCACAAGCCCGACACCAGCCACCTTTGACCTCGGCCCACCAACCGACACCTTGGCCCGCGGCCCACCCTCAGCAACCCTAGGCACCTGCGGTGGGGCCAACACCAACGTGCTCCCCTCACCCGCCAGCGCCGTCACCGCCTGCCAGGGAGAGGATTGGGTAAGGCACGGCCAGACCGACTCTGACCCCACGCCGCCGCCCGGCAGGACCAGGTCCATCGCCGCTCGCGCCCTAATCGAGCACGCCGCGGCCACCGCCGAGTCCCTACTCGCCGGTGTCGACGGGCGCCAAACACGAGCCTCTGCCGCCGGGCGCGAAGCGGCGCTTAAGGCCAGCCGCCCCACGGACCGACTCTGTCGCAAAGGCAATGAACTCACTGATCATCGGCCCTGCCGGGACCGCCCCCAGGGCCTCCATGCCATCCGCCTCGACCTCGCCGTCTTCGTCCGAACCTTCACCGGAGAGCGCCCAGAACCGGTTCCCACCAAGCACCTGCGCAGCCCGCTGCGGAGAGGGGGGGCTCCGCCCCGGCGAGCATCCCGCACCCCGCCGGACCAGCTCCCAGCCGTCCTTCGCCGCGGGCTGCGGTTCCTCGAGCGCGTCGCCCATGCATTCGCCCGACCGCCTCTCCAACGGACCGCTCATTTCCTAGTGACTAGTGGTCAGGTGACTGATTTTCCCTCCTGCTGGTATTCCCTTAGTCAGCCGTCTGTCCATGTTGCGCCGACGCTGCTCCATCGTCGTTTGAGAGGGCCAACTGCTCCGTTGGTAGAGACAAGTGTTGATAACGTGATACGAGTGAAAACGAGAGAGATGTAAATGAATCCAACAACTATCGATTTCATTGATGATCAATCCTTATATACAACTGGAGGGGACACAAGTGAACGGACGCGTCCACTCCATGGGGAGCGAGGGAACTGTCGTGACTGTTGCCGGATTGGCAACACACGTGCAGTTACACAAGAGAGGATTATCTCCTTAATTAAAACATTAATTAAATCCTAACAACGCACATAGGTTTTTGTTAGAGACTTTCAGATGTGAATTTTCAGAAAATAATAGAACCCATTTCTAACTTAGGTGAAAATATGAGTCCTCATTTTTATGTAGCTTCCAAATGGTCATACTTCCTCCTTCCATATATATAGGGCCTAATACATTTTTGAGGTTGTCTTTGACTATTGATAAGATTAATAATATATGAGATGTATAATGTGAAAATTATATCATTACAAACTCCTTCCACATACGAATTTGATGATGTGCTTTGTGTAACTTGCATGTCATATATTATTGCTCTAACATGTGGTCAAAGTTAGTCTTGAAAAACGCATTAGGCCATATATACATGGAAGGAGGGAGTACTATTTCACGAATATATACATGGGTAACTTTCAACTCAAGATATTTGTGCGTTTCTTTTTCGTGATTTTTTCTTGAATTTTGAAACATACAATTACATCTTTTTTCTTATTTATAAAATAAGGGTATAGTAAAATTAAAGATCATTTTAGGATTACGTTTGCAGCCTTTTTTCTTCTTTTACAATGGACGTCCATGTTGATTCCCATTAAAGAAGCAGCTAAATTATGCAGTCGTACAAAACATAAGCAAAGCAAAGATAATCATCTTCTGAATCTAAATAGTCAATTTTACTAACTTATTTATCTCAATATGCAAGCATGTCATCTCAACATGCGACATGCATGGAAAAGGGCATACCTCAACATGAACCATACATACTAAAAGGCCCACCTCAACATGCAAACATGCACGAGTATTATGCTATTCACATTTATATAATAATGAAACACAATAAGTCAAATGTATTTTCAGTTTTCATTCTCATATTAGTACTCTGAATTTTTCATGTTCCACACAGCCAAATATCATTGAAATATATTGCAAATTATTTCTGCAACAACGTGCGGGGTATCATCTAGTTCTAGTAGTGTTTACGTTGTTTTTATTTAGCCTGTCAAGTAGAGAAGATTTCAGCTGATCCTTCCATACGACAAATACATATAATTTTGGAACTTTGACTGTAGATATTGTTTCAGTTTTTTAATTTGTCACGAAAAGTGCATTTATAATATAGTAATTTTTATGCTTCATACATATAATATAGAAAAAATGTTCAAAGGAAAACCTAGAAGGCCATGCTAGTAAGCAATTTGTAATTTGGTATGTCACTGGAGATGCCCAGGACATGTACCAAAGTCCTCATAATCGTTTGTATTATGCTCTCCACACCAACTATCTTTTTTGACGAGCACGGGGCATGACGAGAATCTGCACGGGACGCCGCTATAATGTTTCTAGGCAGCGTGTCACCATTTCCTCACTGCATCGACAGTGTGCAATCATCCGTTGATTGATGCATCAGTTGCACAACTTGTTGTCCGATATCCAGCTGCTCTTTTTTCCCATGGGTATCCAATTGGTTTTGTTGGTGAAATATCGTACTTCGGCCATGTGTCGTCTCTTGGATTGTGGCACCCCCGATTGGAGCAGAACGTGCTTGGTCTAAAGCATGCGAGTGCACAGCTCACTATCAAAACTCTTTGATCTGCGTGACAAGGCTAAGACAAGTTACTTTACTAATTCAGAGACAGAGCGATAGTTCCATCGGTATGTATATGCTCCTCAGTACCGTACATAGCATATAAGAGAGAGAAAGAGAAAAACTCAAAATAAAATTTTACACGGATCTTAATGTAATATCTTACGGATATAGTATCGACCTTAAGAGCAACTCCAACGCGCCGACCCAAACGGACGATGATTTTGTCCGTCTTAAGTCCGTTTGGGTCGGCCCGGCGGACGCCCACGTCCGCTTTCACGTTTGGGTCGGCGCATGCGAACAACGCTGGCCCGACCCATTTTGACGGCGCGCGAAAAAAAATAGCACAAATATTTCGAAAATAAAACAAACATTAATTAAACATTGAAGCCGGCCACGAAGACCGGCGGGAGTCCATGCGTCCACATTACATTAATTAAACATTAAAAAAACCTAAACTACGAGGTGGCGCGCTGCCTTAGGCGTCCTCGTCGTCGACGTCGGGGCTGGTGAGGTCGATTAGCGTCGGCGCAGGGCCGGCCCAGGGAACGCCATGTTCCAGGTGACGGCGATGTCGGCCACGGGCTGTGCCGCCGCGCCATGGGCCTGGCGCGCCTCCTCCTCCGCCTCGCGCTGCTCCTCCTCGGCGTCGCGCTCCAGCTGCTCGAGGTACTCGCCCTCGCGGCGCTCCTCGGCCAGCCGTCGCTGACGCCATTGCTTGAGGTAGGCCGTCTCCTGTGCCTCCGTGGCCCCGAGCCAAATCGGCGGCGCGCTCACCTACTCGCGCACTACTCCGGTCCAGGAGTAGCGCTCGACGGGGGTCAGTTCCGGCTCGGCCTTGTCTGGGGACGGCGGGGCCATTGACAGCACGACGCAGTCACCGGCCACGGACAACGCCATGGCCTTGCCATGCGCGCCAGGTACGCCGCCTCCTCCTGCTCCTCATACGCCGCCCTGCGCGGCTCGTCCTCCTCGCTCTCCCGGAGGACAACCGCCGGCCGCCTAGTAGGCGGCCTCCGCCTCCTGGTCCTCGTCGCGAACGACGATGGGCGGCGGCGGGGAGCTACGGGAGACTTCGCGGACGCCGCGCCGCCTGGCCTTCTCGTGCTCGAAGGCGAACCAATGCGCCCAATAGGGCGAGTCGGCGTCGTAGGCGGAGTCGCGGCGCTGCTCCGGCGTCAGCAGCGCCCGCCGGCGCCGCACCTCCTCCGCGTGCGCCCTTGCTGACCGTGGCGCCACCGGCACTGGGATCCTCTCCGGATCCAAATGCCAGTCGTGCGGCAGGGTGACATCGGGGTAGGGAAGAGGGACGCGGTGCTGCCAGTGCCACTCCGCCTGGTGCACTGGCACATTCTCGCGCTACCTCGGCCGGCGGGAAGACGCCGACGGAGGCGCTGGGAGGCGGGGGCCTTGCCCTTGCCTTTGCCGTTGCCGGAGAAGAAGCCCATCGTGCGGGTGGCTAGGTGGCTAGGGTTGCCGCCGACGGGGGAGCAGAGGGTGGCGAGATGGGGATGCGGGAGGGGAGGCTTCTGGAAGCGGATGAGGACCCCCCCCCCCCCCCCCCCCCCCCCCCGGGCACGCTCGCCTTAAAAAAGGACGGCCGCCGTCGCTGACGCGTGCGCCCGAGGTCATAAATTAAGCTGACCATGCTGACCGCGAGTAGTTGGACGACCGCCATGTGGGGACACGACAGACAACGAGAAGGCGCGCGAGGCGTCCGCTTCGCGTCCGCGCTGACGCATTTCTGCCGTAAATTTGGGGGCCGGGCGCGAAGCGGCGCTTAAGGCCAGCCGCCCCACGGCCCGACTCTGTCGCAAAGGCAATGAACTCACTGATCATCGGCCCCGCCGGCACCGCCCCCAGGGCCTCCATGCCATCCGCCTCGACCTCGCCGTCTTCGTCCGAACCTTCACCGGAGAGCGCCCAGAACCGGTTCCCACCAAGCACCTGCGCAGCCCGCTGCGGAGAGGGGGGGCTCCGCCCCGGCGAGCATCCCGCACCCCACCGGACCAGCTCCCAGCCGTCCTTCGCCGCCGGCTGCGGTTCCCCGAGCGCGTCGCCCATGCAGTCGCCCGACCGCCTCTCCATCGGACCGCTCATTTCCTAGTGACTAGTGGTCAGGTGACTGATTTTCCCTCCTGCTGGTATTCACTTAGTCAGCCGTCTGTCCATGTTGCGCCGACGCTGCTCCATCGTCGTTTGAGAGGGCCAACTACTCCGTTGGTAGAGACAAGTGTTGATAACGTGATACGAGTGAAAACGAGAGAGATGTAAATGAATCCAACAACTATCGATTTCATTGATGATCAATCCTTATATACAACTGGAGGGGACACAAGTGAACGGACGCGTCCACTCGATGGGGAGCGAGGGAACTGTCATGACTGTTGCCGGATTGGCAACACACGTGCAGTTACACAAGAGAGGATTATCTCCTTAATTAAAACATTAATTAAATCCTAACAACGCACAAAGGTTTTTGTTAGAGACTTTCAGATGTGAATTTTCAGAAAATAATAGAACCCATTTCTAACTTAGGTGAAAATATGAGTCCTCATTTTTATGTAGCTTCCAAATGGTCATACTTCCTCCTTCCATATATATAGGGCCTAATACATTTTTGAGGTTGTCTTTGACTATTGATAAGATTAATAATATATGAGATGTATAATGTGAAAAATTATATCATTACAAACTCCTTCCACATAGGAATTTGATGATGTGCTTTGTGTAACTTGCATGTCATATATTATTGCTCTAACATGTGGTCAAAGTTAGTCTTGAAAAACGCATTAGGCCCTATATACATGGAAGGAGGGAGTACTATTTCACGAATATATACATGGGTAACTTTCAACTCAAGATATTTGTGCGTTTCTTTTTCGTGATTTTTTCTTGAATTTTGAAACATACAATTACATCTTTTTTCTTATTTATAAAATAAGGGTATACTAAAATTAAAGATCATTTTAGGATTACGTTTGCAGCCTTTTTTCTTCTTTTACAATGGACGTCCATGTTGATTCCCATTAAAGAAGCAGCTAAATTATGCAGTCATACAAAACATAAGCAAAGCAAAGATAATCATCTTCTGAATCTAAATAGTCAATTTTACTAACTTATTTATCTCAATATGCAAGCATGTCACCTCAACATGCGACATGCATGGAAAAGGGCATACCTCAACATGAACCATACATACTAAAAGGCCCACCTCAACATGCAAACATGCACGAGTATTATGCTATTCATATTTATATAATAATGAAACACAATAAGTCAAATGTATTTTCAGTTTTCATTCTCATATTAGTACTCTGAATTTTTCATGTTCCACACAGCCAAATATCATTGAAATATATTGCAAATTATTTCTGCAACAACGTGCGGGGTATCATCTAGTTCTAGTAGTGTTTACGTTGTTTTTATTTAGCCTGTCAAGTAGAGAAGATTTCAGCTGATCCTTCCATACGACAAATACATATAATTTTGGAACTTTGACTGTAAATATTGTTTCAGTTTTTTAATTTGTCACGAAAAGTGCATTTATAATATAGTAATTTTTATGTTTCATACATATAATATAGAAAAAATGTTCAAAGGAAAACCTAGAAGGCCATGCTAGTAAGCAATTTGTAATTTGGTATATCACTGGAGATGCCCAGGACATGTACCAAAGTCCTCATAATCGTTTGTATTATGCTCTCCACACCAACTATCTTTTTTGACGAGCACGGGGCATGACGAGAATCTGCACGGGACGCCGCTATAGGGCGTGTTTGGTTGCCTGGGTGCATCTATTATGCATTGCATGAAGGAGCTTGGTTGGGGCTGGCCTGGTTGAGCTGGTGCAAAAATGAGTTGAGATGTGTGTTTGGTGTACTGCATGAGATGAGCCAGGCCCAGCTGAGATTATGTTTGTATGTTGCATCTGTGGTTGTATGAGAGATGCAGTATGCAACATATGTTGTTTTGTAGGTTGTATGATGTGGAATTTGACTCTAGGGTGCTTGTACATGTATATGTAAAAGAATTAGAAGATAATTTTGCTGATTGAAGTACACTCCAACTTGGATATCTTTGCTGATTGAAGTAATAAAAGAATATATGTTCACATGTCTTCAAAATTTGATTGAAGTAAGAAAAACAAAATTTCAGATGATTGAAGTAAGAAAAACAAAATTTGATCAAAATATAGGCACACAAATCAGCAACCAAACCAGCAGCTTGCACTATCAGCGTATCTCGGGTCTTGCCGTTGTCATCCATCTATATAAATGCATCACAGATTTATAAATTAATAAAGGCATGAGCACTGATAATATTGACATCATTTGCATCATCAAAACAAAATAAAATATATGCACAAATTATTCATACTATTTGCACCATTTGCATAACTATTTAGTCAAACTATCTACTGATTCCTTCCTTTCCATAAGCTAGCAAAGTGTCTACGTAATATAAAAACTACCCAGCCATCTCTAATCCATAGGGGAAAAGGAAGTTGGTGACAGATCTGAACCTACAACAAAAAAGGGAGAGGGGAGGCGATGGGAAAATGATGCATTGGTGCTTGCCACACCCAGATGGAGGAGAAGGCACTCTTTCCCGTCCACGACCAGAGGAGGCTGCCGCTTCACCCATCCCCGCATCGAAGAACAAGCACCACGAGTGCAGGGCGAGCGGCAGAGAGATGGGGATGTGAGGGAAAGAGAGGGATGCGGACGGATGGGAGACACGGAGAGGGAGGGGAGGAGGAGGTTTCTACCTCCGCAACGGCGAGGATGACCGCCGGCGATGTCGACAGAGGCGACGGGCTGCGAGATCCGCCGTTGTCGCAGGAGAGGCAGGGGAGCGAGGAGAGCGGTGTGAATGAGTCAGATGTGAAACTGCAGGAGAGAAACCCTATCCCCTCGCTCGCGTGGGTGCAGACGTGCGTGCAGCAGCGGGTGCTGGCTCGCTGATACGCCCGAAACCTGCGTTCGAGCGAGCCTGGCTGGGAGCTCCTTTTTTGCATCTGCGGGCAGTCCCAGTTAGGCGTGCAGGCTACCAAACGTCAACGATATTGCATGGTGGATGCGAGCCAGGTGCGACGCAACAAACCAAACACGCCCATAATGTTTCTAGGCAGCGTGTCACCATTTCCTCACTGCATCGACAGTGTGCAATCATCCGTTGATTGATGCATCAGTTGCACAACTTGTTGTCCGATATCCAGCTGCTCTTTTTTCCCATGGGTATCCAATTGGTTTTGTTGGTGAAATATCGTACTTCGGCCATGTGTCGTCTCTTGGATTGTGGCACCCCCGATTGGAGCAGAACGTGCTTGGTCTAAAGCATGCGAGTGCACAGCTCACTATCAAAAGTCTTGTCGCATGAACTGGTCTTTTAGTAACGAGCAGAGTAATCCACAGCTCGCTCCCGTGCGGCTCCACGGCCGCACCGGGGCGCCCAAACTCCGGCCGCCTAGGGGCCCTCCTTCTCCTCATCTCCCTTCTCCGCCGTCGAAGGGCGTTGCCGGACAAAGCCCGGCCGGCGTTGGCGGCGGGGGGGCTGTTTGGCGGCGTGGTTCGAGCGGATCTTGAGGTCCCGGCTGACTCCAATGGCTGTGTGTGGCGGCGGGGTCAGCGGTGAAGTGGGGTAGAGGCCGTGGCTCGCGGAGGTGCAGAGGGACGCGTGGCCGCGGCGACGAGGGGTGGCTGGGCGCGCTGGTGCACCCAGGCGTGGATCTGGCCGGGGTGAGCGCGGCGGCCTTCTGCGTCCGTGCTCGGCTACAGGGGGCGTGGGTTGCGGCCACCGGGGTGGCGCGGCCTCGCCGGATCTGGGCCTTGGCGCCTGGATCCGCGGTCCGGCGGTGGTGCTGCGCGGCGCAGTGGCGGCCAGGCGACGGGAGCTCGGGCGGCGACCATGCCGGCTCGGGCAAGGGCGGCCCAGATCCGCGCGGGAGCTTGCTGGCCGTGCGAGGCGCCGATCTGAGGCGAGGACGTGTGTGCGGTGGGAGCCGGTGGACGTCGACCATGGGGATTCTGTGCTGTGCAGTGCTTCGGATCTGCTCGGATTCGGAGGTGTGGAGGAGCTCCGGGCGAAAGTCCAGCATTGACTTTAGGTCGGTGCCGGCAACGGCGGCGCCATGGCCATGGCGTCGTTCCCTTCTTGGAGGCGTTGCCATGGAGATCCTTTACATGACTCTCCGAGAGAAATCTCTAGCTTCGGATGTCGAAGCGGGCGATGACGGCGGCTACGTCGTTTCCTTCTTTGAGGCATCGCCTTGGAGAGTCAGCATACTGCAGTTTGCACGGATCTCTTCGTCGTCGGGGACAGTGGACGTCGGGGCGGCGGCTCCAGGTGGTTTCTGATTGTGTGTCGAGATGGCGATCTCGGGAACAATGTGAGTGGAAGCTCTATGAGGTGGGGCTTTATCTCGACATTGGTTGGGTGGCATCCTTATCCCGCTTGGGCGGTAGGGGTGTTGGCTCGGTCGATGCGTCCCAGAAGGGGTGGTCTGACTTTACGTCGGGACGGCGGCCCCGGATGTGGTGCGACGTTCGTGGTCTGCGAGCGGTTGCCCTGTGCAGCGTGGGCTGCGGGCAGCTGGGTTGTGCGGCGTTGCTGCTCGAGGGGAGTGGTGCTATGTTGGGGCGGCGGCCCCGGAAGGCGGTGCCGGTTGATTGCGCTGGGCGCGACGGAGCGGTGGATGTCGGGGCGGCGCCCCGAGAGAATCACTGTGGCGACCAAACTTCTGTGGTAATGATGATGGTGGGAGCGATGTCGGTGACGCGGCAATGGTTGCAATAGTCGACTCTTATCCGGCGTCTCCACAGTATTACCTCGGTTTGTTTGATGTTGTGGAGTCGAAGCTGCGGTGGCAGGGCCCTGTGGTGTACGATGACTGGCTGCAGGTGGCCCTTTCGGCGATTTTCCGTGGCACCAGCCGTGCCTGATTCTGTTCTTCTGAGTTCTCCGTCAGAGTCGGAGCTGCGTTGTCTGGCCGCAGGTCGACATGTCGTTGATAAGGGTGGGCTTTGTCCTGTGTGTTTCAGTCTATGGGAGTGGGCTTGGCCCTTGTTGTTCCGGTTTTTGCCCGGTTTTCCGTAATTAACTGGGTAATTCTCTTCTGCTTAATTAATAGATGAGGCAATCTTTGCCTCCGTTTCGAAAAAAAAACTATCAAAAGTCTTTGATCTGCGTGACAAGGCTAAGACAAGTTACTTTACTAATTCAGAGATAGGGCGATAGTTCCATCGGTATGTATATGCTCCTCAGTACACGTACATAGCATATAAGAGAGAAAAAGAGAAAAACTCAAAATAAAATTTTACACGGATCTTAATGTAATATTTTACGGATATAGTATCGACCTTAAGAGCAACTCCAACGCGCCGATCCAAACGGACGATGATTTTGTCCGTCTTATGTCCGTTTGGGTTGGCCCGGCGGACGCCCACGTCCGCTTTCACGTTTGGGTCGGTGCTCTGACCCATTTTGACGGCGCGCGAAAAAAAATAGCACAAATATTTCGAAAATAATACAAATATTAATTAAACATTAAAGCCGGCCACGAAGACCGGCGAGAGTCCATGCGTCCACATTAAATTAATTAAACATTAAAAAAACCTAAACGACGAGGTGGCGCGCTGCCCTAGGCGTCCTCGTCGTCGACGTTGGGGCCGGTGAGGTCGATTAGCGTCGGCGCAGGGTCGGCCAAGGGAACGCCATGTTCCAGGCGACGGTGATGTCGGCCACGGGCTGTGCCGCCGCGCCTCCTCCTCCGCCTCGCGCTGCTCCTCTTCGGCGTCGCGCTCCAGCTGCTCGAGGTACTCGCCCTCGCGGCGCTCCTCGGCCAGCCGTCGCTGGCGCCATTGCTCGAGGTAGGCCGTCTCCTGTGCCTCCGTGGCCCCGAGCCAGATCGACGGCGCGCTCACCCACTCGCGCACTACTCCGGTCCAGGAGTAGCGCTCGACGGGGGTCAGTTCCGGCTCGGCCTTGTCTGGGGACGGTGGGGCCAGTGGCGGCACGACGCAGTCACCGGCCACGGACAACGCCATGGCCTTCGCCATGCGCGCCTGGTACGCCGCCTCCTCCTCCTCCTCATACGCCGCCCTACGCGGCTCGTCCTCCTCGCTCTCCCGGAGGACAACCGCCGGCCGCCTAGTAGGCGGCCTCCGCCTCCTGGTCCTTCTCGCGAACGACGATGGGCGGCAGCGGGGAGCTACGGGAGACTTCGCGGACGCCGCGCCGCCTGGCCTTCTTGTGCTCGAAGGCGAACCAACGCGCCCAATAGGGCGAGTCGCCGTCGTAGGCGGAGTCGCGGCGCTGCTCCGGGGTCAGCAGCGCCCGCCAACGCCGCACCTTCTCTGCGTGCGCCCTTGCCAACCGCGGCGCCACCGGCACTGGGATCCTCTCCGGATCCAAATGCCAGTCGTGCGGCAGGGTGACATCGGGGTACGGGAGAGGGACGCGGTGCTGCCAGTGCCACTCCGCCTGGTGCACTGGCACATTCACGCGCTGCCTCGGCCGGCGGGAAGACGCCGACGGAGGCGGGGGCCTTGCCCTTGCCTTTGCCGTTGCCATAGAAGAAGCCCATCGTGCGGGTGGCTAGGTGGCTAGGGTTGCCACCGACGGGGAAGCAGAGGGTGGCAAGATGGGGACGCGGGAGGGGAGGATTCTGGAAGCGGATGAGGACTCCCCCCCCCCCCCCCTTCCCGGCACGCTCGCCTTAAAGAAGGACGGCCGCCGTCGCTCACGTGTGCTCCCGAGGTCATAAATTAATCTGACCAGGCTGACCGCGGGCAGTTGGACGACCGCCATGTGAGGACACGACGGACAACGAGAAGGCGCGCGACGCGTCCGCGCTGATGTATTTCTGCCGCAAATTAGGGCCGCAAATACGTCGGCGCGGACACAACGCAGACGCGTTTTGGGTTTGGGTCGGCGCGTTGGCGTCCACTTTTGTCCGCGCCGACCCAAATAAATGCAGGCGGCCGATTTGGGTCGCTGTGTTGGAGTTGCTCTAACTAAGTCTCAGTAAGTGAGACTTAGCAAGATTGTATTACCAAATTCCAAATAATCATTCGATATGTGCTCCCTCCCTTTCAGGAGACTCTGTCAACTCTCTTTGTTGACGTGAACCTCGAAGAAGAAGCCGTGATCTTCAAGCCTTTGCCGTACACGAGAATCTGCACGGGAGGCAGCGATAAAATGTTTCTAGGCAGGGTGTCACCGTTTCCTCACTGAATCAACGATGTGCAATCATCCGTTGATTGATGCATACTAGTTGCACAGCTTGCTTAAATCCAGCTGCTTTTTTTTCCGATGGGTATCCGGCCGCTTTTGTTGGTGAAATATCGTACTTCTTTTTTGAGGGAAAAGTGAAATATCGTACTTTGGCTATGTGTCGTCTCTCGAGATTGTCGCACCCTCGATTGGAGCAAAACGTGCTTGGCCTAAACCCTAAAGTATATGAGTGGACAGCTCACTGTCAAAACAAAATTGCAGTCTTTGATCCACATGACAAGGCCAAGACAATTACTTTACTCATTCAGAGACAAAGCGACAGTTTCATCAGTATGTATATATGCTCTTCAGTACAGGTACTACATCCTGAGTGCTCTGGTCAGCAAACTCAGGTGCAGTAGTATACAACAGAAATGAAATCAATTAACTTTTTATAAACGAGTAATCAATTAACTTTGATTGAACTTATAAAATGAAACTCATCAGCTATACCCCCACCCCACTGAAGCCTATGGAAATGTGTCCCAACCCGAACGGTGCCACCCAAACAACCCAAACAAAGGCTCTAATCCTGCAGCTGGTCGAGCGCCTTGAGGAGGAATGGCTTGAATCTTGTGACATTCACCATGACGTCCTGCTTCATGACGATCTCGGCGAGCGCCGGCCAGCCCTGCGCGTGGATCTGCATGGGGTTCTTGAACACGTAGTGGTCGCGGGAGTACTTGTCCTTGAGCGTCGTCTCCTCCTCGGACACGTAGTACTCGACGTAGCGGAGCTGCATGTCGCGCGCCGGCTGGCCGTAGAAGTTGGTGGCCATCCAGTCCATCTTGCCCCACGGCACGATCTGCACCAGCACGGCGCCCGTGGGCAGGAAGATCTGGTTGGTCAGCCCGGCGCCGTGCACAGCCAGGAGCACGTCGGCGGCGTTCACCGTCTCGGCGAACGCGCGCACGTCCGCGCCGGCCTCCGCCACGGTCACCTCGAAGCCGAGCTCCTCGCACAGCGCCTGCACGGCGCGCAGGTTGAGCAGCTTGCGCGTGCCCTTGCGCTCGATCATGAGCATCTTGGGCCTGACGGTCATCTTCTCGCCGAGCACCGCCGGGGCGTCCCGCGGCAGGCCGAAGGCGCGGCGGAGGAACCGGTTGTAGTCCACCATGGTGTAGTTGTGCGGGTTGCGGGTCGGGTGCGGGCCGATGATGAGGTCGCGGTCGCGGTACAGCCCGAGCTGGCCGCCGGGGAAGCAGTGTACGTCCTCCTCCTTGTCGAAGTTTATCACCTCGTAGTTGGACAGCTTCTTCAGGAGCGGCGCGAACTTCTTCGCCCACCACGGCTTGAAGTTGGTGATGAGGAACTGCACCTCGCCGGCGAAGTGCGCCGTGGAGAGGAACAGCGGGATCATCACGTCCGTGTTGTCGTGGAAGAAGTTGTCCGTGTACCCGGCCGTGGAGAAGACCACCGCGGGGACGTCGTGGCGCCGGGCGCACGCCGGCGCGGACACGGGCGACGCCACGGACTTGATGGTGACCTCCACGACGCCCGGGAGCAGGAAGGTGTCCTTGCGGGCGTAGGGGCGGATCTTCTTCTCCCCGTTGTCGTCGAACGGGCCGGCGCCAGACGGGTTCACGAAGAACATGATCTTCTCCTTGGGGCTGACCCGGACGTCGCCGGTGAGCTCGCAGACGGACGGGCGCGCGTAGGGGAAGCCCTCGTCCACGGCGTTCTCGTCGCAGGTGATCTTGGCCTTGGCCTCTTCTGTTGTATCGCCACCATCTGACCAAAATACGGATCATAAGTTCATACTAAGTATACGAAGTACTATCCGTAAAATGAAGAGTAAATTCTGGTTTTTACCCCCTATTTTGACATTTTTGACACTAATTACTCTATTTAGCGAGATTTCGTCCGTTTTACCCCATTTAGCAAAAGTTCTGCCACAATTTACCCTGTTTAATTTTTTTGTAAGCGTTCTGACCAATAGGTTCCAATTGTCATGTCCAGCTGGCATGCCACATAGACGGTTTTTTCCTGCCTATTTTTCTCCCTGCTGAACCAGTCCTCGCAGCTTCTGCCGACCGGGACCGCCTGATGGTGGTGGTCGCTCGCATCGTGTCCAACACACAACGCCCAGTCGGCAGAGCGGCGAGCGCCACGCTCGCCTCTACTCGGTTCTCGCTTGCGTTGCTCGCCCCCAATCGATTGCATCACCTGTCCAGGCTTCTGACTACATGCACTCGTCAGGCTCGCTCCAACCTAGGGTTAGGGATTGTCAGGCTGCGGCGACGATGACGGCAGCGGTGGCGGGTGCTGAGGTCCCGGCCATGCGATTTCAAACCTCCTCGAGCAGGGTTGTATGGCCACAACATCAAGGCAAGAAACGACCCCGTGGAACAGATGGTTCCGTCAAGCTCGGTGACGTCGGCGTAGTCCTCTGAATTTGATATACTTCAAAAACTAATCATGTACGTGACTCCATCAGGCTGTGCTCAGTTCTTCTTCCTACTTTGGCGACATAGTAGGGACCCTATTAGACTGTGCCCAGTTGATGGCGGGTCTATGGCGACGGCTGGTCCAACAGATCAGTGAGGTTGATGAACAAAGAAGCCCTCTCAGTCGTACCCCATCCCACATGATTTTGACCATCTCTATCATAGCAATTTGTGTATTCTAAAATTTTCCTGAGTCATGCATTGGCTGGTTAGGCGTTTAATTCGGACAAAATTAAAATGCTTATTAGAAGATCACGTGTATACATATCACCCTTCTGCAACTGAGGTACATTGATTTAAAGTTTTTTTCAACATTTTGAATATTGACGAAATTCTTTTACTTCTTCAGTTTGATAAACCTTTGTCAGAATTGATTTCAGAGTAACCCAGATCTCCGCCAGTGGTCGTAAGGCACATAGATGGGGGATGATTTTTATGGTTTGTGACAGCTCCTGGAAGTCATGGAGGACAAGATGATGTTAGCAATCCAGATGGAGAGCTTTGCAAGGTGTAGGAGCTAAGAAACGTGAAGACTGACAAGGTGTATGTGCCACTGCTACTGTTTGGTGTATTTTGTAGCTTGTGTAGTTGTGAACTAGTGAAGCTATCGATATACGTGATGTTATTCAGCTGTACTTTAAGGTCCTGGTGCTATCTATAAATGGAAAGCATCATTCAACCTGTTTTCAACATGTGAACCCAGAGCAATCTGTAGCCTATATTAATCAGTTTTGATAGTAGTGTATTTCCATGATCTGTTGCAAATAATAGGAGAATGATCTGATTTATAAATAATAGGAGAATACCATCAACTCCAAAAATATTAAACATGGTAAATTGGGACAACACAATTGGACCTGCGTGTCAGAATGCTCACAAAATATTAAACTGGGTAAATTGTGGCAACACTTTTGCTAAATGGGGTAAAATGGATGAAATCCCGCTAAATGGGGTAATTAGTGTCAAAAATGTAAAAATAGGGGGTAAAAACCGGAATTTACTCTAAAATGAACTAAATTAGTACGTATACCATGGAAGAGGGGATCTCTACTCCTAATGGAGCAGTTGGTAGTCTCGCTTCCAGGTTTTTTTTAGTCCCACCTCCCCTGGTTTTTTTTTACCTCCTCCCACCTCTGACTTATCCACCAGAAACCGAAAAAACCTCCTCCTGAGTCCCCAACCCGCACCCATCCACGTACCAAAAAAATAGACCTACGAAGGTTAACCAACGAAAAAAGACCTACGAAGGTTAACCAGCGACAAAAAAACCTAAACCTATCGCCCGCACGTACGAGCGACCTCTCATGCCCTCGAGCGAGGTCTCCCTTCGCCGCCGCCCTTCATCCCTTCGCCGCCGCCCTTCACTCGCCGCCCTCCATCCGCGCTGAACACGTCCAGGATCCGCCGCAAAACACGTCCAGGATCCGCCGCCGGCCCCAACATGTCCTGGATCCGAGATATAGGTATTCTTCGATACAGCCATCACATGTCATACATCAATCGCATCTCATACATCTCAGAGCTCATTCATCCATCGCATGTCGTACAGAACATTTTACTCCTGATGCGAGTGCTTTCACAGAGATGCTTTCACATAGTATGCAAATTAGAAGGCTTTCAGAAGTAGGCAATCTTCGGGAGATCCAAAAACTTGTGCTTCTGCCATACCTAAAAAAATCATTTAGAAATCTTTCAGCTATGTGAAAGTCTCAAGTACACATGTTTTTTTGGTTCACTGCAAGACTGCCATATTGTTTTCTGTTCTACACAGCTTTTGGTTTGGAATTAGTAATTAGGGTTGTTTTTCATGTTAAAAATAGTCTCAAGTACACATGTTTACAGTTGGCAACTGGCAATTTGTTCACTTGTAAAAATAGTCTCAAGGAGTATCGTGCACTTGTATAAATTCCTGTTTTGTAACACGCTGGGGCACAAGTCAATTTGTTCAACAAAAATTGGCACAGAAGAAAACACAAACAATAACTCACCTTATCATTGTTGGATTGCATGGTGCCTGGGAATAAACCTTTGGTTGCTTCCACCTGTGCTCCATAGTTGATAAGCTGCAGATAGACATGATTTCTTAACATAATATAAAAGGGAAAAAATAAATAATTTAATGTGAAAATCAGAAAGGTTAAGAAATATCCATAAAGAAGAAAGTCAATTTTTCATAGGCAACAAATTGAGATTATATACGCATGTGATAAATCAGATACGTTTTCATAGGCAAGTGATCATAAATCACAAATTTGCATTAATTAAATATGATGTGAATCAATTCGGTTGATCATGGACCGATTTTGAGATGTCTGTTTCCTTGATTAATAAACAATTTTTAATAGGTTGCCGAATATTAAAGATCTGAATATAGATATGTCACCCACGGGGACCTAGCCTGCCAAAAACAAATTTTCAAATATGTTTCGTTTTCCCGCCGCCCACTATGCTTATATAAAAAAGCCCCGCTGCACCATATTTGTCTCCATCTTTCTATAGAGGAAAGTCATCTCCTCCACGACGACCATGGTAATCTCATACGGATCGATCACCTCTAAGAGGGTGATGGCGTCGCCGCCAGTTCCTATCATCAGTCAACCCATCACCCCTCCGATGAACAGGCAAGATATAAGAATCTTTTTGTACGTCTATTTTGCCATCACTAGATAATGTTTTATTTTCTTGAAATAATCACCATTGTTTTGTCACTTGGTCTTTATCTTAAAAGATGGAGCACATGGCATACACTAGAACATAGTAATAGGCTTGGCGATTAAAACATCTTTTGTCGGCTTGTTCATCTTGTATATTAGTTAAAACCAGATGGACAGTGAGTCTGAAATACATAATAGTTTTTTTTTCATCGTTGCGAAATATTATATTGCTATAATCAAACCCCGTAGGATATACATTTTTTTCCATGGCTGCCAAACACCCCGTCCAAATAAAACACAATCAATCTACGCATTATATTGCCAGATGCAACCCCAAAAAAAATCGCCAGATGTGCAATTGAGGGTGGTGGAAATCTTGGACTGGGAAGGAGGAGATAATTTGATGAAGGAGAAAAAGGAGAAAAAGAAGAAGAAAAGGAAGAAGAAAATAATTAAGAAAAACAAGAATAATATGTATAAATTTGACATGATTAGTGTTGGGCCACTAGAATGTTATGCTCCTTGTCTGTTTAATTTTATGCTCCCCTTGCAAAATAATTTTACCTCATCCTTTTGTTTTATTCTACACACAGGAACTTGAATTTTCATCGCGTCCAAATGGAGCACATATATCAGAATTGCTGGATTATTCAAGCTAGGGTCCTGTGGAAGGCTCACATCAAAGAGAATGGCATGGGAAACTTGTACCTTCAGTGCATACTACTCGATCGGCATGTAAGGCATTAATCATCTACTTTATAGCCCGCATTTTCAAAATACAATTTTGATAAACATGTTTTTTTGCTCATTGTTGTTATGATTCATAAAAATATATTAGGGAACAAAGATGGAAGCGATTGCGTACAACAGCCAGGCAATCCGTTTCAACAGCATGCTACAAACCGGTAGGACCTATGATTTCAATAGCGTCGGGTTCAACCCCACAGAAATGCCAGATGGACATTTCTGGTACCTAGCCATGGACTTTGTCACCCCACTAAGTGCTACGACCGAGGTTAGGATGTCGACACAGCAGATAACGTCGACAATTTGCCCACCGTGCTTCCCACAGTTTGGAGAAATATTTGAGCTACAGGACAAAACCATCACTGGTGCATCATCTTTATATTTGTTCTTGCATATTACTCCGTACAACTCAGAGTCTCATTGTGATTTCAAATTTGCAGATGTGGTTGCTATCCTTGCCTACGTTGGTCAGATAGAATATAAGTGGGATTCAATATATAAACGCCGCGTCCCTTCCCTCGAGATTGGCCTCATGAACTTTCAGTAAGCGCCATTTATAATTTGAGATTTTCATATGCTTCTTTTTGTAATTTTATTGTTGCAATGATAGACTCACATTTGTATTTGTTTGTAGACGGCAGATAATTTTCTTACGTGTACGTGAAGAGCACGTTGGGCGTCACTTCTGCCATTTGCAATGCACTGACAATCTGTTCGAGAAGCTTGTTGTTACTTACATACAGGTAAATCGGAGGCAGCGATGCTTGCAAACTATGAGGGAGAGCACATTCTTCTTCTCTCCTAACATTAATGATGATCATCATTATCTACAAGGTAGGGGCTGCGTTCTATTTTAAATTTGTTGTCAATGTATTTTTTCTGTAATACTATGTCACTACTATATAACACTGATTTTTATCGTAGATATCCATGAAGCCAGCCTCATGACACTTGATGAAACACGTGCGTACGTCAATGGTGTTGTTCAAGCTAGGAACAATGGACGCTACAAGTATCTGTATACACAAGTGCACAATTTGTCTTAGATATACAAATGTATGAACGCTTTGCATGCAACATTTCGTTGCCAATTGTCACATTTTGAAGTGTTCGCTTATGTCTTGGAGGTTTAATAATATGTGATATTCAATAAAAAAATCTATTTAAAAGTGTCGTCATATTTCGGAGCCATATACTGTGAAGTCCTGAACTATATATTTGACTAATATATATTTGATGATCAAACTGTCAATAATGGACTTCAAATGGTAACGTGTCTACTCTCATTCTCTCTACACGTATGAATCTCTTTCAGTGTAGGTTCAAATATTTTTAATATACAGTGCAGCGCAAAAAGGAAAAGACGTTTACCTTGACAGATGCCATCGCATGCTATCAGGCATTATGACATTCCAAAGAAAATATAATTAATTTTGTACATGGAATCAAGAACTGCCATATGCCCGTGCGTTGTGTTTCTTTCTACACACGGAAACAATAGTTCTTCAAGTGCCGCGGGCCTATTGATCGTGGTGAGGAGGACAAAAACAGAAGAAAAAAAACGTTGTGTTTCTTTCTATATCTCGGACGCCCGTGTTTGACATAGATTAGGGAAATAAATGTGGTGTTTCTTTCTATATCTCTGGAGGCAAAGTTTGGAAAGGAGACATAGATTAGGAAATATATAATCCGGCGTTGATACATTTGCCGGGTGGAGCATGCAACCAAAATAACTTTATTCCATGTTTTCCTATAGTTTTTGTTATGGAAACTTGTAATTATGGAAGGATATGGGCCACCTTCCGAGTACATGCCCACGATTCCTCCCGGCCAGGATATGTCAATTAGAACTCTAAATATCCTTTAAGTCCTTTCCTTCCAAAACGTTATAGTATCCAATCTCCCGGTGTGGCCTACCATACGTTCAATGGGTTTCCCAGTGTGGCCATTAATTTTCCCTTAATCGGATTTGCTTATAAGGAAAGTTAAATTCTGCTTGTTCCGATCGGGAAAGGGAGACGTATATAATAGATATATAATCCGGCGTTTATTTATTTGCCCAGTGGAGTATGGAATAAAAACAAATGCTTGTCCGTTTATTAGCAAGGTTTTGTAATGGAAACATGGACAGATGGAAGGATAAGGGGCACCTTCCAATCCATACAACATGCTAATGCCTCACCGATCTGGTGCCAGATGATTCCCCTCCGACACTCATATATATGGTCCGGCTGTGAGTCCACCATTGTCCACTGCCCCCTCGCTCGCTCATCCTGGTGCTAAGACGACTTTCTGCCCGCGGCAATGGCTGCAATGCCGATTTTTGATGGAATGAACGACGCAGTCGAGTTTGTTCTGGCAGCCCTAAACTCTATCTATACTTTATTTGCACTTGTTAGCTGCAGATCACTACCATTATAGTTTGCATTATCGGCTTCTTATTTTAAACCCGAGTAAAAATCTGTTCTTTCACCTAATCCATGTCGATGCGTTGGTCACGTTCATAAGTTGTTGCATGCATGCACTGGTTAGGATCATGCGATCCTTTCTAAGTCCATAAGGTTCTTAAGATCTAACGTAGTGGTTGCAAAAAACTGGGCATGCGCTAATATTATCCTTTTACATTACGCCATGATAGTACCATCTACACCACGTTATTTTAAACTACAAATTTTCTATGAACTGTAGTATATTGCAACGGGTCCTGGTGCATGATACATGTACCATCTACAGATTTTTTCATAACTGTAATACTACAGAGATACATTGCAACCGAACATATCATAATAGATTTGGTTATCTTAAGAAATAGTACTTCTGTCCTCAAATGACACTACAACTCCAATTAGAAGATACATACATTTCAGACCTTACTAAAGTTTTGAAAAAATGTACTATTGTTTGCCCACACATTGAAGTACTACATTTTTATGATACCCTGTTTTTCTAACAGCTTTGCTATCATGCCGGTTTGTTTGCAGCACAATATGGATAAGGAGCCCTCGTCCATTCGTGATCGAGTTAAGTCTACGGACTATCCAAGACACCATGTGAGGTGATACATGGGTCAATCGGAGCTGCTTCGATCTTGCAGTGCGTAAGCTTACTAGCGACGCGATACAGAGGAACGCAGGAACAGACTTTGTTGGCTCCACGCATATGTTTGATTTGCAATTCCATGGCCTAGCACGGGTGCTGAGTCAGACTGGCTTATGCCAAGCTGAACGCACCAACTTGTTGATTAACACTGTCATTGTACAGCCTTTGCCGAAATACAACGTGCTCATGACCCCGTCCATTGTAAGGATTTTCATTCTTAAAAATTGGTGTGTATACTATCTGTTCACCATTAACTTTGTATACCTATTGCAGTACCTATTGCCGCTGTATTTGGTGGATTCCTCCTACGGCCTCCTTGCAGTTAATATTGAAAATAGGAGGACTCTCCTGATTGATCATTCCAACGAGTCATTCCTAGGCTCAGAGGACTTTCATGACAAGGAACTTAAGAAGGAAGCCCTGATAGTTCTGCAAGAATTTGGCAGTGTATTGCAACAGGGGAGGCCTGGTTTGAATCCCCAACTCGTGGATTGGCCACAAGATCATACCTATATTACAGCCCCGCAGTAATAGTTTAAATTGGTCATGCACATTATAGCCACACTGATATAGGTTCTAACATATGGAGTTTTTTTTGTCACAGCCTGGACTCTGGATTCAAAGTCCTACAGGAGATGGCTCACCAAGATGATACTCTCGGGCATAACATGTCCAGGACTTCGGTAGGTGCATATATAACAAGTTTCTGTCTTCCATATCTTTGTTAAATATAAATTTATGTTCTTCCACTCACGTAGGTTTGTTGTGCAATTCATTTTTCAGCAATTTATTAACTTTTTTTAATGTTTTCTAGGATTCAATACAGCTCAGAAAGAACTTGCTGGTCTAGATGCTGACGATCAAAGGCAATGAAGCAGCTGGAAACATCCCAGCTGAAATTACAGCGGCCTTGAGGTTTTTGGACGAATGACTATGGACTGATGCATATTCAAATGTCGCAAATATAATAAGCTAATAGAGCTTTGTTAGGGATCAAATTGAGAATTATCCTTTTGGCAATATGAATAATGTATTGGATTATATATATGTAGGGAATAAACGGTTTGATGGCACCCTCTAGCTTCGTATTCGCTTCAACGTTGTCTGCTTGTTTTGGTTCTATCTATATATTTTGGCTTCTATGTATATTTTGTACTATAATACCCGTGCGGTCAGGAGCAGGTTTGTTGCTCCAGGTGAACCGGAGGCATTTTGGAATGGATCATGGCAGGTTCAGCCGGCAAGTGAGGTTTTCAGTCATGCCTCACATCATATACTAACTCGTAACGTGTAACTCCATCCATACACGCACTGCTATACGATACGAGGTTTACTTTGTCGGAAATCGTCACATGCCAGCTATGGAATAGCCAACTTAAAAACATGCTGGTTATAAGGCACGTACCTTCAATTGCCTTTAATCTTCAAGTTCGCACATGATCCACATTTCTCTGTCATGCTCATGATATTTCTGATAACGCGCTGATTAACTTGTATGTGTTCCTGAATAGAGTAACCAAAATAAGTCCCCGCCAAGGTGTTTTCTTACTGACTACATAAAGTACAAGACGGTGCCAGCATTTTCCGACAAACAGTATACGTTACCAACATTTTCTAATTTGAGGAGGGGGGGGGGGAGGAAGAAAATTATTATTAAGCTACTCTAATGGAGTCACATCTTTTTCAAATATAATATAATTGAAAATATTTTGTGTTCTATGTATGAACTTTCTCTAAACAAAATAGCCATATATACCTAGCTATGACGTTAAATAACAATAAAATAAAGGAGGCACTAATGACTGATTCAGAGGACGAAAAAATAGGCATATGCATCTCAATAGGTATTACACATGAAATGCAAGAAAGAGTTGTAAGCTGATCTCAATAGGTTTCCTTTTTATTGATTTCCAATCCTGTTTATTTTTTGATTTTCTCTTTCCTGTTTGAAAAAGGAAATGTAAGAAAATATTACAGCTGCCACAAACTTAAAGGAAGTGTTAATGCATTTGAAGAAAAAACTATTCAACATATATTTCAAAAATTCTCGTGTATTAAGAAATTGTAGAAGTGTTTTTGAAAAGTTCATATGGCATTCAAAAAATAGGAAAAAATTAATATAAAAAATCAACATGTATTAAAAAAATTAATGTGTAAAATTATTCTTACATTTCTACAAACCTTTGACATGTTTTAACATATTTATATAATTTATTGTTTTTACACAATAATTTTTAATACACGTTGAACAGTTTGCAAAAAATGTAGACAATATTTTATAGTACACGTTGAACTGATTAAATACACATAAATTATATCGAAAGTTCATGTTTACCTCTTCAAACTGAACAATAATAAAAATAGAATAAATATTTAAATAGACAAATCAAATATTGGTAACTATTGTATTTTTATATGGGAAAATTTTATACCTCATAAAAACTAATCAGTAACTTAAAGAAACAGTAAATAAACTAAATTGTTTTTAGCAAGTTTGGATCTTTTACATCTTGTCCAATTTATTAGCAGACGTACTCCGTTGCAATCCTTCGGTGTATACATTAATATGAGTTCGTAAATTAAATATTTCGTTTGGCTGGGATAGAAAAATAAGATAGTATTAAATCTAGAGAAAGTTAACAAATATGGTGTTTCTTTCTATATTTCGGACGACCGATTTGCCATAGATTAGGAAATATATGCGTAGAGAGACTATCTCGCGCGCGCGCGCTCCCACGGTCGATTTCCGACAGGGGGCCGGTTTCTTTCTATGTTTTGTTTGGGAAATATATGGGGAAAGGGAGATATATATTAGGAAAGATATGGGGCACCTTCCACTTATCGGAGAAAGATCTGATCCGTCCGCAGCTGAAAATAATTTCTACTAGGAAATGAATAATATAGACATGCACGGATGGAAGGATATGGGGCACCTTCCATCTGCCTTAGGTACCATGTGCTGTGAGACTTAATGCCTCCGATGTTGAAAATCAGGTGTAATCAAAAGTTTGCTTATTATTTGGCTTTCAAAAATGGAAGTTGCCGTATTATTTGGAAGGCACTTAAGTCTCGAAGATGCAGCTGTCAAACAGGATGTGATCCCTTCATATAACCTCCGACGAGCTCCTGTTTCAACACCCACCCCAGTCTTCGCCAATTTCCGATCACTCACCACTCTCATCAATGGAGGTTGTGCACGAACCAATGGATGTTCAGCTCGCACCACAAGAGGCTTTGCCCGCCCCTCGGGAGGCTGCGGGCAACATGAATGCCCTAGCAGATGCCGTTGAATACATTTTTCAATTTATCACTGTTGTCCAAGACGATGAGGCACTAAAGTAAGTTGTATTGCTCTGCCTATTACTCTCGTACACAGCAGGCTAGATATCAGTTGTAAACCATAGCAGGCTAGACATAATTAACCATGATAGTTTTGTGCGCTGTGTGCCTCATTCTTGTAGCAGTCACCGCTATATTATGTTTGGTTGTCTAGGTGTTATATATTTTAGTGTATATATTTTATGCACTATTACACCGGTGTTATATATTTTATGTGTGCCTGTGTATCACACTTTTTTACCTATGGTACATGTGCCCATGTTATTTTTATACATCTAAAACACTATTACAGAAAAAATAGCTACCAGATTATCACAAAAGAGTTAGCATGTTTTTAATTAAATAACTTTTTTTCACTGCTTTATATTATACAAAAGAGTTAGTCTAAATGTGATACAGAGATGGATGGATGTTTTTTGGTAAAGATTGGTCTGCATTTTTTGGGCAGCACAATTTGGATTAGAAGCGAACGACCATATCAGATTGAAATCAGCCTACGGATGCTCCAGGAAACAATTAGCCTTTTTGGACAAATTCATCCCGAATGCTTCAATCTTGCAGTTCATAAGCTTGCGAGCGCTGAAGTAGAGAGCACTGCAGGTACAAGAATGCTTGGAAACAAACATTTTTTCGACTTGCAGTTTCATTCTCAGGCACGGGCCCTCAGACACTCTTGGATGGAGCAAGAAACACGCACCGCAGTGCTGATTGACAATGCCGTTGTTCGGCCGTTTCCTAAATATGATGTGTTCAACTCTAACATTGTAAGAGACTCATTCTTATAATTTAATTTGCTTATTATATTAGGTATTAACATGTGTCTATTTACAACAGTATCTACTACCATTTGTTTCCGTGGATTTTTCGTACGGACTACTTGTAGTCGACATGGAAACTAGGAGAGTTCTCCCAATTGATCCATCTATCGACGTCTATGGTGGACCATACAGCTTTCATAGCACTGAAACGAGGAAGGAGATCACAATGTTGAAACAAGAGTTCAACAATGTGTTGCAGATGAGGATCCCTGGTTGGAATACCAATCTCATGGACTGGTCACCGCACGGCATATCTTCAAACGGCAGGCGGTAATATACTAAATTGATCACACGCATTATAAGCACACCGTTATAGTTTTAATATAGTTACTTTTTTTAACAGCAAAGACTCCGCTTTCCTTGTCCTACAGGAGATGGCCCACCAGAATGGTACTACTCATTCTGGTAGGATGACCACTCACGTAAGTACACAATAACGAGGTTTATCGTGCAATTTATTTTCCAGCAATTTATTAAATTATTACTTTTCCATCTTTTCTAGGATTCAATACAGCTCAGACAGAACTTGCTGGTCCAGATGCTGACGATCAAAAACAATGAAGCAGCTGGAAACATACCGGCTGAAATTAGAGCGGCATTGAGGGTTTTAAACGACTGACTATGGTCAGATGCATATTCATATGTCGCAAATAAATGGCTACTACAGCTTTGTCAGGGATCGAATTGAGAATTATCTATTTGGCAATACAGATAACTATATAATGCATTGGATTATATATATAGGTTTAAATACTTTGTGTTGTTTTGGATATATTAAACATTGGTTTTGCGACGCACCCTATAATTCCTCGTTTCGTATAACTCCATCCAAGATATGTCAACTAGAACTCGAAATATCACGTCAATGAGAACAGTAAAGTCATGAACTATATATTTGGCAATAAGAACTATATATAACTATCACGTCAATGCCTACTTATCAACATCAGCGCTAAAAGAAAAGCAGTTGTCGTAAATCATAGGCTGATGGAAAGTATGTACCTCATATTCAAAGCTTATTGAAAGCCAACAATCATTTCCTGCATGCTTTGCCTGCAAATTAAAGTGGAGCTTGATCCTATTGTCATGATGTAATGGACTCAAGTTATCAAAATTTTGTGGAGCATACTCTTACATGAGAAGGCTTCAAGGCTCCCCCTGATTGTACATTCACCAAGGTTTGGTTGATCAAGGAACACATTTACACTGAAAACAGACATATGTAATACGATACATTAGTAGCAAGGAAATCCCATGTTACCAGGAGCACGACGAGTACAAGAAAGAAGAAAATATGTCATACCAGTCGAACGGGGTGTATTCTAATAGCTTCATGTCGAATGTCTTGTCAACTCATACAAATAACTACCAGATCAGATGTGTGTCTAGAAGCTTAGCTTCATAATAAAAGCTGCCAAATCAACACATCAAAAGATAACTACAATGAGTTAATATACAGTCAACCAAACAAGTGACATAAAAGGCCAAAGCATTATTTTTCAGTGAGAAAATAAGTGAACAAAAAATTCATTATTATTTCACCGTTACCACTTTAATATTTAAATAGACAAATCGCATATTGGTAACTATTGTATTTTTATATGCGAAAATTTTATACCTCATAAAAACTAATCAGTAACTTAAAGAAACAGTAAAGAAACAAAATTGTTTTTAGCAAGTTTGGATCTTTTACATCTTTTCTAATTTATTAGCAGACGTACTCCGTTGCAATCCTTCGGTGTATACATTAATATGAGTTCGTAAATTAAATATTTCATTTGTCTGGGATAGAAAAATAAGATTGTATTAAATCTAGAGATATGATTTTCCTAATAAAGAGATAATGCTTGTACATACAGACGACCACGGGGAGGAGGAAAAGGAAGTTTCTTTTATTTCCTTTTCTGTTGTATTCACCGAATAAGTGGGCTGAAATAATGGAATTGGGAAGATATTATCTAATACTGGGAGAAAGATCTGATCCGTCCACAATTAAAAATAATTTCTACAAGGAAATGAATAACGGCTTTAATTAAACGACGTTCATCATTTGGAAGGCAATATCAACTCTCCAATATATTAGATGTCACGGTAACAAAATGATAAACTCCATCTGCCTACTATTTCACCACCCACCCAAGTTCACAGATATCCCATCAGCAATTTCCGATCAAGAACGAATTTTCTATCCCATGGAGGCGATCATTGGGAACGCTGCGCACGCACCCCAAGAGGGTGTGCCCGCGCCCCAGGAGGATGTGCCTGCGCCCATGGATCTTCTGCCCCCACCAATGCATGCCGTGGAAGATGCACTCGAATACATATTTCACTTTATCATGGGCATTCGAGACCAAGATACATTAAAGTAAGTTGTCTTATTATATATTCTTTTGCTATATACAAATCATGTTGGAACACTCTGGTACACAGCAAGGAAAGATAGCTAGACTGGCAATCCTAAAACATTCATAGGTACATGTATACGTTTTTTAGTTGAATCCTTGTACATGAACAATGTCATGCAAAGGCCATGAATTCAGGTTCTAGATTTGATATGTGTAGATACATCTAGGTGAGGACAATCTGACCTCGTGCAATGTCATGCAATCCAAACATGAATTCGGTTTATAGGTTAGTATAGACAAAGTTAAACTAGAAGATGATCATTGATGTCTTTTGCTAAATGTTGTTGTGCATTTTTTTTTTGTGCAGCTCAATATGGATAAGAAGCGCCCGGCCGTACCAGATCGAAATCAACCTCCGAATGATCCAGGACACCCTTTTTTTTCATAAAAAACTTCATCCCGAATGCTTCAACCTTGTTGTTCGTAAGCTTGCGAGCGCTGAAGTAGAGAGGACCGCAGGCACCAACTGGGTTGGAAGCAAACATTATTTCGACTTGCAGTTTCATGCTCAGTCATAGGCCCTGAGGTACTCCTGGATGACGCAAGGAGAGCGCATCACGACGCTGATTAACTATGTTGTGCTCCAGCCTCTTCCTAAATATGATGTGTTCAACTCTATAATTGTAAGAGACGCTCATTCTTAAAGTTAGTTTTACTTATTATAATAGCATTTGACATGTGTCGACCTGCCACAGTATCTACTACCGTTGAAACTTTCGGATTCCTCGTACGGGTTACTTGTAGTCAACCGGCTGAGGAGGAGGGTTGTCGTGATGGATCCATCCTTCAACACGTTTGATCCTGAAGATAGCACTCATAACATATTGATGAGGAAGGAAATCACATTGCTGAAGGAAGAATTCAACAATGTGTTGCAGACTAGGATCCCTGGTTGGAATACCCAAATCATGGATTGGGAACAAGATACCATGTCCTGTGCTGCTCGTCGGTAATCTACTAAATTGATCGCATACATAAGATGCAGACCGTTATAATGTTTAATATTTATTTTTTGTGTCGCAGCAAACACTCTGGCTTCTTTGTCCTACAGGAGATGGCCCACCAGATTGGTCGTTTGCGTAGCATGGGCTGGATGAACACTAGCGTAAGTACATATATGATGAGTTGATGTGTGCTAATTATTATCCAACCAGTTTATTAAATGATTGAGTTTTTGCACCTTTCCTAGGATCCAATACAGCTCAGACACCAAGTTACGGTCCAGATGCTAATGGTCAAAGACAATGAAGCAGCTGCAAACATCCCGCCAGAGATTAGATTGGCCTTAAGGGTTTTAAGCAACTGAAGATGGACTGATGCATGCAGATATGCCAAAAATATTTTCCTATACTTCAGCTTTGTTAGGGATCGATTTGATAATTATTTATTTTTTATATGAATAGTTAGATAATAACTTTATGGGGTCTTCTATACACGTACGTTTAAAAATTTTATGATGTTTTGGTATTATCAAACTATTCAAACTTTATGGTGTTTTGGTATTATTGAAGTTTGGTTTTACTACCATATTGTTGGATTATTAATTGAAGTTTGGTATTATCTATTTGGCAATACGGACTCTTGAAAGATTTTCTATTAGATTACAGCCTTGCATCTATTCTTTAATTTTCAGGTTCATAGTCAGCTCTTGAATGATTATCTATTTGCGTATTCGCAAATAAAAGCACTATACTATATTACTACATCTGTTTGTAAAGCGTCCCTAAAGCGTCGCTTGAGCGACGCTTAAGCGTCAGAGCGCCCTCCAGGCTCAAAGCGTCCACCTCGCTTTAGATATGTGTCTAAGGCGTCCGAATTAGACATTAAAGCGTCTGAAGCGCCTGCTTAGGCGTCCTGATTGGCGCTTTAGGGCAGAGAGGGCGCCTTAGACTTGCCAGGCAGGGGAACAGATATTTCTGCCTGGGAAAAAGGGCTGGGCGGGAAAACTGGGCTCGCATAGTCGCATGTGAAACAGTTATAGACAGGGATAGAAAGAGAGAGAACCAAAACCAGAGCGTGCAAATCTCCAGGAGCTACAGCTCTCTCCTCTCTCCTCTGGGAGCAGCTTCCTCAGATCTACACCAGCTTCCTCCTCTCCGGCCACAGCTCCTCCCCCTCCTCCTCTCTGGCTGTAGCCCCTCCCCCTCCTCTTAAGCAACCACAATGTATGGCTCCTACCCTCTCTTCTCCCCATTCCCCTCTCTCTGCTCTTTCTTCCATGCTCAGATCTGCACCAGCTTGTCTTGCCTTTCCTGCTCTGTTATGTGTTATGCTTTGCACAGCTCCTCTGCTGTTAAGTGCTGCTACTGCCTCTCTTATAGTAGTTGGCCAGTTGCTTACTGCTTAGTGGATGGATTAGAATATATGTATCTCTCACTAAATGGTACTCTATTCTACTGCCCATCAGGTTCAGAGTCTATCTAAGGCGTCGCCTCGCTTTACGCTTTGCCGCTTAAGCAGTGAGGCGCCCCCCAGCGCCTCGCTTCGCTTTACCGCTTTAAAAACATATATTACTACAATGAGTTTATATGACTGTCATACGGGACGTACCTTGCATATTCTTTAATTTTGAAGTCCTCCTTGATCTTCCTCTCTCGTCATTGCCTTAAATTCCATCTAGCGAATAAACGCTTATTATCTTTTATGTGTTCCTGAATAGAGTAACCAAAATGAGTCCAAAATGGGTTTTCTTATTGATCAGTACCTACAATAATAAACTAAAACCAGCATATGGGAAAAAACATAATGCGTTACCAACATAAAAGACAAAATATTTGGTGTAGGAAGAATTTTATTAGTAAGCAACTCTAATTGAGCCACATTTTTTCCTAGCATATTAGATAGTTGAGAATATCTTGTGTTCTATGTGTGAAGAATATTTGCACTATATATACTACTACTATTAGAAGATATAACTTCCTCTAAACAGAATATCAAAAATTAGTGAAAATATGCTACTACGAACTATAGTTTGACATTTTCTTATTGACAACATAAAGTTATACAGACATTTATGTGAACTATGTATGTGTCCGTGTGTTGCTACTACGAAGCATACATTTTCTTACAACCGAAGCGCAAGGCATACTGAAGGCCAAAAAACATATTATAGTAAAGCGCAAGGCATATGAAGCGCAAGGCATACGAAGCATTTCAAAGTATGCATGCTCATGAAAAAGGAATATTGAACATTGCAATATTGTATTTGATGAGCAATAAACCATGACCCTACTTATGAGACAACAACCAATATTACAATAAACTCCACACTGGATATGGAATGTGATGAGCAATAACAAGAGCATACCTAGAGCTCTTGTTCTTTTTCAGTTATACACCTTGCCCAAACTTATCCAGTACATATGTATTGTACTGCCACCATCAGTTATATATTGGTTACTCCCTATCAAAAAAATGTGTTAGTGTTGGTTCACTAATAATCTCTATGGCAAGCTGTTTTCATGCATCCAGAATTAGTATTGGTTACCTTTGGCATTGGGAAATCATGGAGAAACTGGAATTGAGAGCATTCATCGAACTTGTGTGATCTCTCAGATATTACAACTGCAAATGGTATATTGAGACTGTACATTACTACCAAATTATGGAATTAAGTATTAGTACAAACTGTTAAATCATACAAAAATAGCTAAGCAGGAAAAAGATTAGTGTGCATGTCGTGAATTTCTTTTTGCGGTAGCTAAACTTGGCATGCAAGCAATGAAAAGTTCTTTATTTAATTAATAAAATAATTTAATTCTTTAGTAAGTTCTGATTTTTTACATCTTTTCTAATTTATTAACAGGTGTGCATTTGATGGAAAAAGGAAATAGATCTGCACCGTACAGGTATATATGGTAGAACTAGATTAAGCCATGATCTGCTACCCAGTTATCCTCCGCATGGCCTACCTATATATGTTAACCTCCTCTGCCATCCCTCCTCCCCCTCCTTGCTCTTCCTTCGGCCATCACAACAGCCAGACCTGGAGGAAAATTTCCCAAGGAGTACCTTGTGTAAGCAAGGAGCATCAAGAAGGCGAGTTCCTCTAGGTATGAACAATTCTGGATCTTTATCTTCTCTAAAAGTGTAATAGTTGTTATATTAGGATCATGTTTGGTTGAGGTATACAATCAAAAGTATGTTTTATCTTGCATTTTCTGTATGTTCACCTACAAAATTATGCATGCAATTCTGAACACGTGATTTTCTGAAGCACATTTTATAGCAATAAAAGCATGCATGCAATTCTGAACATGGCAGAAAACAAACAAATAAACAAACACTTCTGAAAAACTTAATATCATGACAGTCATAATATTAAGTCCTTCTATGTAAAAAAACTGCATAAGGAGAAAATGCTTCGATGGAATACTCTAAAATTATTCACAATGGGCCCCTCATCCAACTTCCACCACTAGATATAATTAATACATTAAATTTGTCCTTAATAATAGTTTAAAAAAAAGCATACCATCAAATTTCTGGATCTTTCTCTTCTGTAAAATAATTAGATTAGGATCATGTTTGGTCAGGCATACCTGCAAATTCCAAATGAAGAACACCAGTGGAGATAGTGCCAGCTTATAAAAAGATCATAGCCAATACAATTGATTGTAGATCTAATCAAGCAGTCCTATTAGGTGGGCTGCAACTGAATACAAACAGTTCTTTCAGATATTTAGGGTTTAGGGTTTACGCAAAATTTTAAAACTGATGCAACCAGATCAAGCACATACAATAACTTTGTATTCATAACTTGGTGTAAATATTAGTGAAGTTTGGATACTGTCAGTTATATTTGGGGAGCCACCACAAGACATCTCTGAGTCATCGTGTATTGAGAGTTACAGGAGAGAGAACAATAAACTCCGATTGGATAGATGTTGATCATCAAGTTGTGAAGGATCACACTGGTTTACACTACAATTCCATTTCCAGAGTTGGTTTGTGAGAGTATGACTTGGTATTGTGTTTCTGATCAACATTTTTGCTTATTCGGACTCAATACTGAGTTGTTCATTTATTCCTTATGTTCAATCATGAAAGATCGGGCAACCCTATAGAATCATCCTCTCTAGGTTGATTTATCAATAATAAATCAATGAGGATGTACGATGTAAAGTTAAAAGAGGCTTCATTTTCTAAAGTTGCGTATACAAAGGGTATATATCCACACATAGTTTACTTCTTTGAAAGGGTAGCTGCAAGGCTGTTTCGGAGAGAAAGATAGAACTGATACTCATGTCCAGGTTAAAATCTTACCATGGAGGAGGTAAGACTAATAGTAACAGATGGCACAAGCGCATCAGAATATCTACTTTGACATGAAAAGACTAAGGTGCCACATGTCATGCAATAAATTTCCCGAACTAACAAGCCCTATACGCTAATAAATCCGGTACTTGTTACACTATATGATTACAGCTAAGTGATCAGAAATCATGAATTTTCATATGATAATGGTTATCTGGAAAGCCTAGCTTTGGAATAGAAAAGCAACACTTACTTGAGGAACCAATGCCCTCAGAGTACGATCCCACTTGTAGATGGTGCCGTCATCATCAGTAAATTCTTCCACACCATCTGGTGGGGATGCTGGCCGCTCATCGGGATCATCAATGACATGCGCTCTTTGCTTAAGTCACCATCTGCAGCCTTTGCTTTCAGCGCTTCCACCTCTGACTCAGCTTCTATAACCTCCTTCTGGAATTTCTCGAAATCATCTTCAGTTTCTGAAGAAACCATTTCGAAGAGCGTTAGGAGATACTTGAAAAGAACCATACTGAATTTGCTTTAAAGGGAATGCAGAAAGCCCTAAGCTCCTAACCTTGTTCAGGTTTATCCTTCTTTGTGACCCCAGAATGCAGCTCTGGAATCAAAGATAGTGGCATCCATTCACTCCTCCCCTCCGCCCAGAGCATTGTGCTCTCGTTGAGGTACCCGTTAGCAAAATGATCTGTACAGGGAGCCAAGTTCCTCAAATCCAGATCACATCGAAAACAAGACGCATAGATCTTCAGAATGTAAAAGGGAGCCAAGTTCCTCAAATCCAGATCACATCAAATCCAGTGATAAGGTGAGAGCCGATTTAAAGCCAGCATCCACCCATCCATTAAGCACCTACTTCTTTGATCGTCTGGAGGTCTAATCTACGCAAACGATCTGCTAATCAAACAATCCGTCCAATTTCTAAACCAAGATGAAAACCTAGCAGTCAAACCTTGATAGAGCAAGAGTACTTATAACACAGAAAGAGAAGGGCAAAGGGAGAGACTCACGCTGCTGCTTCGCTTTCCCCGGCGGCACAGGTCACGCATGCACGGACTCGTAGAAGGAAAGGGGGCGCCGGCCAACTCCTCCACAGCATCTCTCCGACCGCCGCATCACCCGAGCCCAACTTCTCTCCCACCAAGTGCCTCTGTTCACTTGCCTTCTACATCATCAGGCGCCTCCCAACCAAGCCCCATCAGGCGCCTCTCATGGATGCGTCAGACGCGGCGTCGGGAAGCAGTCGTCGTCCTCGCCGTGCATGTGAGGTTTGGTCACGGCGCCGCGGCACAGAAAGACAAGAGGAACGAGATCAGGGACGCAAAGATTCGAAGAAGACGAGGAGGGGGCGGATCGGAGCAGCGTGCGTTTAATGGAGTTGTCAGGTATGGGGAGTGGCGTACCGGAGCTGTGGCGTTGCAGATCGGGACGCCTCGCTTCGGATCCACCTGAGACATCGCCGGAGAGGAGCGCCGCCGCGGATCCGACTAGAACGGGACCGGATCGAGCACCCGCAGGTGCTCCAGGAAGCGCGCCCCGTCCGTCCCGCTCTGTCGCGCAGCACACAGCACGCAGCACCAAGGTCCGTCGATGCAGGAGACCGATGCGGTGGTCGGCGGGCGAAAGAGTGCGGCTGCCTGCTCATCGACACGGGCGGCGATGTGGCGGGGGGAGGGGAAAGGGCGAGAGGGTTTGAGTGAGTGAGTTGAGAGGAGAGGAGAGAGTGATGTGGATAAGGGGAAAGGGGCGAGGGGGTAGGTAGAATGCGGCGGGGGGAGGGGAAAGGGCTTGCCGCGGTGCTCCAGTGCTCTTGCCGCCCGAGAGGCCTGCGTGCCAGGTGGGCCGTCGTGCCGGGCCGTGAGGCTGTTGTATAGTGGCTTCGCTGAAGCTTCGCCTCGCAACAGCCCTGTTTGGGCCGGCCCAGACTTGTTTCGCTGCTGCCTCGCTGTTTCTTTTGTTTTCTGTTTCTTTTATTTTCCTTTTTCTCTTTCTTTTCTTTTTTTGGTTTCTGTTTATATTTCTTTTCCTATACTTTTTTATTCTTTATTTATATCATTTCCTTTTTATTATAATATACAAAGTTCATTGCATGTTACAAAAGTGTTCATCGGTATATTAAGGAAATGTTCATGGTTTTTTACAAAAGTTCATCATCCATTACAAAACTGTTCAACATTTATTAGAAATTGTTCAATGAATATATAATCACAGTGTTTTGAAATTTGTTAAGTGTATATTACACAAATGTTCAATGTGTATTACAAAATTGTTCAACTTATATTACATAATGTTCAATGGGTATTCAAAATTTGTTCAGAGGATATATTCGTATGTTTAAAAAAAATCATGTATGTTAAAAAAAGTTCATTCTATAATGAAAAAAGTTCATTGTATGTCAAGAAAATGTTCAACGTATATTACAAAATGTTTAGTGTGTATTTTTTGAATTTTTTCAAAATAAGTTCGATACTTAATAAGTCGCTCCGCAAGCCTATCACTAGGTTTCTTTAAGACATGTGGTTAGTTTTTGGCCATTTTTCTACGCGGCTGGAGCTCGTTACCTCCAAATGGGCCGGCCCAGTCGCCCCCTGCCTTCAGCATTATAATCAAAAGCATTTTTTATCACAGAGAAAATAGTTGTGTTAGTTTCACATTATATGATGCAGCAAAAAATACTATTTATATTTTAGCATAGCTATAAAGTGATGGGTTCCAACACACGCACTGATGTAACGATGACAGACCGCACTGAAACACCACGAGAAGAGGTGCATATAGCTAACCTTCCTCTCTATGTATATTATAGATGATAATATGAAAGGTCTATTTTTATATTTTTGTTTTTTCAGAATATAGGAGACATGGATATGGACTTTGGAGATGCACGGAAAGAATCCATTGAGGGTTCAGATGCAATATCGCTGAAAGGGGACGAAAATTCACAACATAAAAATGTCGAAGAGGTTATATCTCATAACAAACCAAAAAAGGATGCTAATTTACATGTTATCCCACAAGGTATTTTTTAATATTATTATCAATCTTATTTTTGTGATATTGCCTTTTGTATTCAACTAATTTTGCTCATTTTGATTGCTAAGTTGGCTTATTTTTTTATGAATTCGACAGACTATGTTTGTACCCCTAGAGATATTACAGTCATCGAATCAATCAAGTCTGCCCCCAAGAATACCCAGTTCGTGGACATTAGAGATGCCTTGTTATCAACCGACGATTTGGAATGTCTTATGAAAGATGATATGTTCTTACATGACGGTGTAAGACCAATTGCACAAACTTTGTAATTAATAATATGAACAATATATAATATCATGAAATATAAATATAATCTAAATGTTGATTACAGGTGATAAATGATTACATATATTGCATGCTTGCTCACGACCATCTACAAGACAGGGCGGGTGAAAAAGTACACATTATTAGCACGTTTGTATCTGGCCAGATAAAAGAAGATGGGGAAAGAGACATAGACCCATCAAAATATCACCGCATCATGCATCATGTTAATACTTATCTACAGCAAGATATGGTTAGTTTTTGTCTCGTTATCCATGCATATAATTATGGATTGTTTTTATTTAATTCATATGTATAATGATTTATTAATATTTATATCTAATTGCGACCGTGACTTGTATGATATTTACACCAGTTATTCATTCCGGTTAACATGCCGGGCTACCATTGGTATCTAGCAGTCGCCAATGCCAAAAAACGTGAGATTCAAGTATTGGACTCACTTGGTTCTCGGGTCAAACGCAATGACCTTGCTACTACGGTAACTATCTATTTTTTTACTCATCTTAACATATGTTTTGTTTGCCTTTATCCCTAATATTTCTCATATATAAAAGAGTTACTAGGACTCGAGAAGCGTCTGAAACTTGTAGAGCATAGTCCGGAGTTTATCAAAGGTCATAAGTGGCCCGATCTCAATGTTACAAAATGGACGGTTGTAGAGCAGTTTCATGAGGCAATACAAACCGATGGGTAAGCGCTTGTTACAATGGTTTGTTTATTTGATTCATCTGTGTGATATTCTAAAGCATTATTTTATAATATTACAGCGTATCATGTGGACTGTTTATGCTAAATTATATGGAATACTGGACATCACATGGACTGTCAGACCAGTTCACCCAGGTATTTCATTTTTATACATTATCTCGTTATTTTATCTCAAAATATTATATAAATTGTTTTTATATATATTTTGTAGGAGGATATGAAACATTTTCGACAAAAATTAGCCGTCATTTTGCACGATTCAGAGCTGAATAAGCTAAAAGGAGGTCCCATATACCATCAACCTGACGATGAAGAAACTTTAGCTAATTCTGATCTCGAGATCCTGGAGAATCCATCTGACGTAGGCAAAGACAAACGTCCTGCCCCAATCACTATCATACCCACGGACCAACGTGAATTACTTGCCGGCCTTTGCAACTACATCATGTCGATCGATGATGCCGGGTGTTTGGAGTAAGTATCATGTATCAATATTTAATGTGCGGATGTATATTATTGTTCTTCTTATTACCATCCAATTTATAGGAAGGTATGGGTTCGGAGCTCGACACCCGATCCAATGGGCTTAAGTCTTAAGAAACTTCAGTGCATACTTAACATGGAGCAGCCCATGGACAATGATTGCTTCAACACCGCCGTGCATATGCTGGCATGTGACAAGGGAGTATTGTTCACAGACCCTCCTGTACACTACATGGATCTATGATTTTGTGTAAGTTATCGTAACTCTTCATTCTATGTGTCATTAGTATCAACATGTTGAAACAATATTTCTTTTTTTGCTTAGTCCATGATGCTAGAGTCAACACGAGGTCAGAAGTTTTGCGAGAAGGAAACTATCCAGACGTTGGCAACATTATTTGATAGCTGGCCTGGGATGGATAGCGACATCTCATCGTGCAACAAGGTAAGTAAAGTATTTTGTCCATTGTTATCATGGTTTATTGTTGTTTCTAATAGCTTCACTTTTAGATTTATCTTCCCTATGCATCCATCGGCCGATACATCTTGTACGTCGTCGACAAAGAGGCACGTTGTCTATATATCTAAATGGCAACGTTTATTTCTGTTCGGTGTTCCAACGAGTATAGACGGGTAATGAATTCATAACAAAAACATTTACTTTTGTTATCACTATATTCTTTATATTATTAATTTAAAGTTTTGCAGGAATGTGTCTGGCTCGGAACGGTAAAGAATTGGTCAAGCCGATTTGCGCGGTGAGTATTGTCCGTTACATGTTTTAAGACCTTTGGCGTGAAATTTTCATACTAACTACATGTATTGTTTGTGCAGGATGGGTATGAATTGAGGAAGCAGTTTTTACTATACTTGCTAAAACATCGTGGGAATGAAGCTAAAGGAAACTTTCCTGATATTGTGAAAGAATTTCTTAAGCGCGTCATCTAGATGTTAATAGTTTTGTAATAGATGTTTAGTTGGAACATCGCTCAGTTTGTTACATGGACATGTCGTTAATTTTCTTTATGTTATCAATTTACATTGCAAAAATGGACTTCAGTTATTAAATAATTGTGTTTGTTATATATTGTTTGTACGTGTGGAAATTAACATGTAACTCTTGTAAACTATTTCAAGAGCCCATGGCAACGCACGGGCATTCTACTAGATAAGCTAAGTTCAGACTAAGTACGAAGTATGGAGTACTATTTGTAAATGAATCTCTAGTCCTAATGTCTGAGTTGGTAGGATTGCGTCCATGGTTTATTTTCGTCTGGTTATATTTCGTCTGATTTATTTTCGTCCGGTTTATTTTCGTCTCACATCCCACCACCATATCTTCTCACGTTGATTTTTTTACCCTCACAATAAAAACTTTCCTAACATTTCCAAAGTTTCCTAACTAGACACGTTATAAATGGGCAGGAACCGATAGCACGTTACCAATTAATAAAATTTAGTTTCATGACAATCAATTCCAAATCCTAATTTTCCTAATGCATCGATCTTTGCCTTTTCTAAGTGGTTGTTTGGATAGGGAGGGGTTAGCCACGGAAAACCCAAAGGGGCAGATCTAACATATCTCAACCATCCGATGGCGTTAATCCAACAGATCTTTGCAGGAAAATTTTGCACGAAAGGAACCGCCGCCCGCCGCATCGCATCGACCCGCTCCTCCTTCGCCGCCCCACGCCGTGCCCGCATCGCGTCGCCTTCGTCGGCCCACGCCGCGCAACCATAGCGTCGCCTTCGCTGCCCCACGCCGCGCCACCATTGCGTCGCCACGCCCCGTCTTGCAGGACGTCGCCCCTCACATCTCCTTACCGCCCCCAACCATCGCGACCTCGCCTCCTAAACCACCTGCTTCCCGGCCGTCGGGGACGCCGCCTGCCTGGGCATACAGGAGGGACGCCGCCGTCTGGGGTAGAAGCTATTTTCTTTGTCCGTAGAAGCTTGATGCGATCGTGCATGACCGGCTTGCGAACTGCGTTTCGTTTTGCCAGTCCTATTTTTGTGGTTTCTCAAGAGATGGAGATCTTTTGTTGCATGTGCTACAGACGCTGTTCAAGACGTTGGCAATCACTTTCTCCACAATGACGATCTTCACGGGGATCACGTTGTTGTACGGTAGCATCCTCCAGTGCGTTGGGTTGGCCAGCCTCGTGTGGGGCTGGGTCATCATCTCCTTCACCTGGTTCATCGGCGTCGCCATGTCGGGGATTTCTCCTTCCCTGTAAGCACGCACCTTCCCAGAATTTGCCAGATTCAAGAATCAACCCTATCTGTGATCGAATTTTGGTGCTCTGTTTATCCGTTGCTTATAACATTCAATTTGGTTTGGTCAGTCAACATGATACCATTGGTATACAAAATTCTTGCAATTTAGTTCTGACTCTCGAGTGGCAATATATGTGCGACAATTACTGAATCTTGAATGTACTTTTTTCCTGTATTTGTGCTGCATGAATTGTGTCATATTAAGTGGAAAAGACTCATACTTTCTGATCACGGCTGACGTGCTCTGTTTTGAACTTTTTTTTGTTTTCTGTTTGACAACAGACAACGGGTTCCCTCTATTTCTGGGCAACTCATCTTGCTGGCCCGATCTGGGGTCAGCGTTGCTTGCTTGCTTTTCTCCCATAGCCCCATAGATGAGTGTCGGCATTGTCTTCGCCTTGGCTATCGGATGTGTCGACGTTGTCATCGCCTGTGCCGCAGACCAGTCAGTGAACACGGAGGCTTTGGCGAATCTGATGCGGCATTAGTACCAAGTCTGCTCCAAGTCACGGGTGCAGTAACTATCCTGGTTTTTTCAATCTTCCTCCTCGTGCTTGTGCATTGGGATGCAACTTTTGCCTAGCCGGTGACTTGAAACTTATTTGGGGATGGAAGTAGCAAACTGATACAGATAGTTTCATAGTTTTGGCATACTTAGTGTCAAATCTGGTTTGAATGCTTCAAATTTTAAAAGAGGCAACCAGAGAGTTCTTCTTCTGTTTATTTTTCTTTAATGTGTGGCTGATTGACCTGCTTGGTTGTGGTTTGTACAAACTTCTATTCTCCATTAATCCTTTGATTTATGTATGTTGATGTTTCTCAGTTCTTTGTACCTCTTAACTGTTGAACCTGAAAATGAAGTTCATGATTGATTGTATGGTAACGGTTCAAGGTACGCTTCATGACATGCTTGCATCTTGTTTGAAGCTTCCTATGTGCCTTGTTAACACAGCTGAACATTGCTCCTTTTCACTTACAGTAGCAAAGTCCTGGTGCTGCATGAACCGTCTAACATTCAGGTTAGCATGGAAAAAAATCAGTGTTTGAGACCACATGGCAGGTTAAATGACGAGGTAAATATTCAGCTTACATGTACTAAACTATCTTCACTGATTGCAAACATGTAAGTTTTACACTGATATTTTTATACGTAATGGGGAAAGTGGGATCCGTTGTCTTCAAGTTCATTAATTTGTACCTTGAATTGTTAAAGGAGAGGGGAATAAGAGAACCCAAAAGGTTATTGAATGCAGTTTCTTCAATACATTTTTTAAAATATATGCATGTGTTTTCTCCTATTTAATCTGCAGAGTGTCATATTAGATATTTGCATATCTTCCTGTGTTCCTGTGTTTTTTTTTTTTGCTTTTGTTTTTGCATTTCTTCTAACCACATGCCGACTTCGGATTAATTGCAATATGCTTGATGAGCGATTTGGGTACTGTGGTTAACGCTCTAAAAGTGCTATATTGCCCTTCGTACTAGCGTCTTGGTATCAAACTCAACTCTATAGTACAATGCAGGCCGGTCAGCTCTGCCTGCAAAGAAAACCTAGACACATCAGCGATGCCGTTGATGCTGAACATGGGATGCCTTCCAATCGATGATGTTCCATGGCATGGCCTGGTCAGCGTCACTATCACTGGGACAACTGGATTCATCTGAGGAGCAGGCCGTTGTTTTTTCTTAGAATAAACAACAGAGAAGCCCTCTACACTGAACAAAAAATGTAGTGAGTTAAACTTATATCTGCTGTGTATATACTTCATCATTTATTTCATTGATATTAGCTGCAAATGTTTGACATGAATTAAGATTTCTACATATGTATTCCAATGATGTTTTTTTAATCATTTTCAGGATGTAGTTTTCTTCGATGACGAAGATACAAAACACGCTAAATCCATACAGCTGATTTTTGGTGGTTATGAAATGTGCAACACATGTACCATGAAGGGGGCACTTAGTTTGATTTGCTCGGCTATACTGTAAACCCCCCCACCCCCCCAAACCCACGCAAATCCATAATATAAGTTGTAATTTGATTTTCTAAATTCATACTTTGTCTATAGATATATCTTGAAAAAATTGTCGTGGTTAAAAGTCAATAATCATATGGAAGCTTGCTTGAATACAAATCTAACTATGTCTATTTTATGTAATATGCCGAAGACGTCGATGGCACTGCGAGGCTGAGCCAGGACCTCGTCGGAGACAAGGACGACACTTCAAGCGGTGGTGACGAGTGGCGTCATAGTCGGGGGCGAGGAAGAAGGTTCGTAGGCGTGTGGTGGTTCACCGGAAAAATTTGGTCGCTAGGCTGGTTCGGAGGGATGGTCGGGGGTGGCGGCCGCGGCTAGCGGATCGGCAGGTGGTGGTTGGCTGTTAAGGAGGAAGAAGCCGGAGGTAGAAGACAAACAACAACCATTCGGTGAAGATCCAACGTTGCCCGAGCAGTGGCGTCATAGTCGAAGGCGGGAAGAGGGTTGACAGGTGTGGGCGGGGGTGCGATGGCTCGCCAAAAAAATCTGGTCGCCGGGGTGTCCAGAGGGATGGTAGAGAGTGGCGACAGGGGAGGGCAGGGAAGCAAGGCGGTCGGGGTGACGGTGACGGGTGGATCAGCTGGTGGTAGTTGGCGGTTCAGTAGGAGGAAGAGGCCGGAGGTAGAGGATAAACAACAACCATCCGATGAAAGATCCAACAACCCAGAAAAATCAACTTTGCATCAAATTTTCTTAGTCTGAAATATAGCGACAACTTTAATACCGAGATATTTAGAATATTTTTGACCATATTTATCTTTAAAAAACCAACTTATGCAATACTAAAGTTATACATTAGAAAAATTGAATTCATGATGCATCTAATGATATTGATTCCGTATTGTAATTGTTTGTATTTCTATAAAGTTAATAAACTTTACAAAGTTTGATTTTAGACCAATCTTATATGCGAGTAAAAGGACCGGAGAGAGTACTATGTTGCTTTCTACATGTCTTCTTATGGCCTTATTAAAGATCTTCGTTTCTATGGCTTTAAACACAAGATGTTATTTTTGTAGCACATTTCTGATAAGTTTTTCTTCTATAAGGCTATAATTTCAATCACGTTCTACAATATAAATGGGATTTGGTGATAAGTCATCATTGTGTTTGTTCATAATCTGTCAGACACGACAATATTCATGTCGAATGTGTTCTAGAAATGTTCTTCGATAAATATGTTTTTAGCTCTTAATATTTTAGTATGGTCGTAAATTTATCAATTCACATATCACTCCGATAAACAATTTTTAGTTGGGAGAATCAAGAAAGATAGAAAAGGAGAGAGCTTTAAGGGTAAAAAAAGTAGTTGCCGATGCAGCCCGTTGCAACACACGGGCATTCTACTAGTAAAATTAGTATACTAGTACATCATGGAAGAGGGGATTAAAGCTAAGCTCTTTGGGAAATCATCATCTACTAAAGGTAAGATCTCTGTTTTTTTTTCATTTAAGATGCGGGATTCAGGTAGAGACAGAAAGAAATGGAAAAGAACTCACCTGGCTTGGTTACCGCGGTCTCCTCTTTTTCGGTGCTTTCTGTCTCCGCTGGGGTCTCCTCCTACTTTTCATCGATCTTTGTTTCTTCTGGAACGTCGGGCTCTTTCGGCTCCGTGTCGCCTCCAGCCAGATCTTTCTGCTCCTCGACTTCGATCTTCTTCTGGACCGGCACGGCCTCCTCCGTGCTGGGCACCGCCGTGGACGCGGGCGGGGCACTGCACGCACTCCACCTAGCAGCATTTTGCGAACCAAAACAAGAAACGCGGTTTTAACGTGTTTGTCGGTCCAACTAACCAACGAACTCCCTTTTCTTCGGGAAAAATATAAGAAGCACCCACCCCCCCCCCCCCACACACACACACCGCACGCACGACACGGCGCCTTCTCCCTTCATCTTCATCTTGCCCGCTGGGATTCCTTATTTAATTTCGCGACTCGCCCGATCCACCATGTTCGGCGCCGCCGTACGTCTTCCTCGCCGACGGCACTCCGTCGTCCGTCAAAAAAGCTTTTTTTTCTCTCTTCTTTGCGCACGCAGATTGTTCGTTCGGCACAATGCGCGCGTGCACGGCGGACATGCTCCGGCTCGCAAGTCGCAACGCCCGACGCCGCTGACACTATCAAGATGACCTCTTTGGACCTGCCGCACCCGCATCCTTCCTGGGCATTCCTCCTCCATCCTGGATGAAGGCCCTGCCGTAGCCGATCCAGGTCCGGCGAGCACGGCGCCGACGGCGAGGACGTGCAGCGGAGACGGGGGAGAACGTGCGTGCTTGCCGTCTTCCTCGCCTCCGCCATCCTCAAGCTGCTCCGCCAAAAAAGATGACCTTTTTCTATTCTTTTGGCACACCACAGGCAGTCACTCCGATCCACCGGCGGCGGCCCGCTTCCCCCGGCATGCATCAACGAGCTCCCCGATCCACGGGGACCATCCCTACATGCTGTTGGGTCGCCGACGGCACACGTCTTCTTGCCTGGCACTGCTGCATCTCTCCTCTCCTCTCCTCCCACGCTAGCTATAGCTCCTCTAATGGGTGCCGTCCGTCCGTCTCCGTCCTCCTCTTCCCCGTTGCACTTGTATCCCTCCGGCTCCAGGGCACCCAACAACCCAACCATCCTTCTGCTCAGCCTCTCCCAAGCACCACCGTCGCCGCTGTCAACTAATATACCTCCTGCCTGGCTCTGGCCCGCCCTCTCATCTCTCGTAGTCTCGTCTGTTGCGCGCATGCATGCAGAGTGTTCGGACGAGCAGTACTAGCTCCTCCTGACCAAGCATGCATGCATGCATGGTGCTCGATCCATGCGGACGCGCGCCGGCGCTGAGGAAGGTGACCTTTTTGGGCCTCCGCCGCCGTACGTCTTCCTCTCCTCCCATGCTGCCTGCCTGCACTCCGCCGTAAAAAAAGCTCACCTTTTATTTTCTTTGGGCACGCAGATTTTTCGTTCGGCAGAATGCGTGCGTGCACGGCGGACATGTTCCGGCTCGCAAGACGCAACAACCGCCGCCGCTGACGAAGCGGCGCCATCAAGGTGACCACTTTGGACCTGCCGCACCCGCATCCGATCCTCCTCCATCCTGGACTGGAGGCCATGCCGTAGCCGATCGAGCACCCGGCGACCACGGTGCCGACACCATGGTTTTGGGTACCGGGCGGAAAATTCGGATACCGCCCGGTATCCGCGTTTCTCGCTACCCCACGAGAAAGCTGTGTACCGAGCAAAAAAATTCGAATTATTTCGAAATTTTTGAATTTGAACGGCTACAGTATAGTCAAGTAGGACAGAAACTCATCTAAAACATGTAACTAGCTGTGGTCTGGTGGCAAATATGGTCGTCCCTTGCACGCGCAACCCGTAGGTCGCTGGTTCGAGTCCCACTTCCCTTTCAGTGGTTTTCTTTTTTGTTTAACCAATTCTTAAATAAAAATTTAAAAACGCACAGTTGGAGAATCGAACCCACGACCCCGTGTACGCGGAGGACGGACAACGAGACCATGCCACTGCGCCAACACCTTGTTTGTGTAATACTTGAGCTCAGTACTGATATGTTCCTAACTCAGAAAAATTTGAATCCAAATTACGTTTAAAAAATTCGACCGGTTTTTGCTCGGAATTTTACGGTAACCGCGGTATCCACATTTCTCGCCCACCCTCGGAATTTTCTTGGGATTCGGTAGCCAAAACGTTGGCCGACACAGCGTCAGAAAAAGATGACATTTTTCTATTTTTTTGGCACACGACAAGCAATCTCTCCTCCCGGCGGCCCGGCCATGCATCAGCGATCCACCCTACATGCCTACAGTTGAATCACCTGTCGTTGAGTCGCCGCCGGCACACGTCTTGTTGCTTGCCGCTGCTGCCGGCGACGGGCTCAACGCTCCTGGCGCTGCTGCTGCATTTCTCCTCCCACGCTAGCTACCTCCCGGTTGCCTTCCGCTCTCCTCTTCCCCGTTGCACTTGCATCCTTCCTTCCGTCTCCGGGGCACCCAAGCGCCACCGTCGCCGCCGTTGCTGCGCGCATGCATGCGGAGTGCTCGGATGACGAATGCTACCACCTCCTGAGCCATGCATGCATGGTGCTCCACGCGGACGCCGGCGCCGAAGAAGGTGACCTCTTTGGGCACCCACGTGCCGTTGTCCTCAACGTACGGCCGATCCGACATGGACGCCAAGCCGCACCATCAAAGACGCCTATTACGCGTCGTCATCGTCGTCGTCCCAGCAGCCGACCGAGGACCATGGCGAGGAATGGAGGCTGCCTGCGACGGCGAGGGCGAAGCAAAACAAGCCCTAGCTAAGCTAGCTAGCTAGTTGTCGGCGATGACGGATCAACGTAGAGCTGCGGTGAACGACGGGTGCGTCTCGTACATGCATATGCCGTACGTGCACAACCAATAATATATGCGACCCAGCGAAAGTGTAAGAGAAGATCGTCTTATTTATATGGGAGTCAGGTGATATAACATGAAAAGAGAAAAAGAAAAAAAAATGAAAAAAAAATTGCACGGATCTCAATGTAAGATCTCACGGATAAAGCATTGACTGAGACTTAACGAAGTCTTAGTCGACTGAGACTTAGCATGACTGTATTTATATATACTGCCCGCCAAACAATAATGATCGTGCATGTGTGTTATACAGTCGATCCATCATTTTTTTAGCTAGACTAGAAAGACTGATTACCTATACCGGTGGATCCGTACAAGCATCAAGCATGAGGGCATCTCCAACGCCAACCCTCAAAATCCGTACAAGCATCAAGCATGAGGGCATCTCCAACGCCAACCCTTGAATCATCTGGACCGCGCGGTCTGGACTTGTTATATCATCCATCGCGGGCCTATATCGGTCCGTTCAATGGTCCGGACGCACTTTCTCCTGCAAACCGGTGAAAAACTAAGGGGGCTTTGCGGGTGTCCGAATAGCACCCACGTCCGCTTCTGATCACCCAAAATTCTCCTCACTCGCACGCGCACGTTCCCGCCCGATGTCAGCTGTTCGCATTCATGATCCTGTGGAGCGGCCGCTTCACATCGAAGCCGGCCCAGAGCGGACGGGACCTTTCACTAGCTCCGGCACATCCGTCGTTGTCCCCTTCATCGTTGGAAGGGCGCAAAGGGGTCGCGACAACCCTGATCGGCCGCCACCTGGCGCTCTCGGCACAAACGATCCGTTGTCTTCGCCGCCTGGCACAGGCGCTCGGTCGCGTCATCCTGGCGCAATGGTCGACCGTGAATGCCGCCCTGACCTCGCGCTTGTCGTTGGCGCGGGCGGCGCATCCAGACTCGGCAAAGCCCTATTTTGAAGAGTTGGTTGCAGATCTGCCGCCGGGCGGACATCTACGCCATGGTCCAGGACCGGTACTCGACCCAGGCCCCGGCCCGCCCGCCCTGGCCTCGCCCTTGTCAATGGCGCGGGTGGCGCGTTCAGACTAGGCTAGGACCCAGTCTGGCGCGACGTACGAAGTCACGGACGCAACCGACGTCGGAGCCTACTCGGTTGCAACCTTGTCAGCCATCGTCATGGTGCGTGAGGAGAAGGCGGCAGCGCGCGCTGGCAATCGGGCGGACACCACCTCCATCTTCACCGAGCGCCATTGGCTCCTGGACCAACGGGCGGCCATGACGGTGCCACCTCCTTGATGCGTCGGAAACTGTCCGGCCGGAACGCCGGCTCGATGAACCGCCCGACAGTGCTGTGCGACGACATCGGCGACTCCTTCCTTACCTCCTCTTTCACGTGCCATTTGATTTGGATGCCGCAGTAGCGCGGCGCCGGCGGCGATGGCAGCTCCTCCTGGGCATGAAGGTTGCACGGTGGCTAGGGCGGCGCCACGGAGATTAATTCGTGTGATGTGGGTGTGCGGTTGCTTTTGGGATTCAAATATATATGACATATTTTGAACTAGATCAAATATATCTAATATGGCTGGTTTTGGAAACAAAACATTATACAAGTCTTATAATCATTTTCTAAATTCTTTTTGGTTGTCCTAGTGTTCCCATGAAAAGAATTATCATGTACATCGAAAGCACGGAATGTACAGTGTTTGATAACTAGCATTTCTCGACATCACCCCCTACTCAGCATGATTTAGAATAAATCGTTATTTTATGTGATAAGATGGTTAATGCCTATTTCTAGTTCCATGTGTTTCCAACAGGAAGATCTCGCTAGGCACCAAGCAACCCCAGAGCATGGTCGTGGTGTTCAAGCCAAAATTCTAGTGCTATGTGTTTTCCCACCCAATATGTGTCGCCTAAAACTTTCATGTCCATTTTCTCGCTGAAACCACCCCCAACCGACAGTGGCGTAGCGAGGAATAAAATGATAGGTGTGCACACTCTAATTTTTTTTCTACCTAATCCAAGCGCCATACAATGCTTGGCAAAAGAATAACATAAATAGCCCAACCAAGTCCCACAACATTGTAGTTCAGGAAACATATTCCAAATGTGCAAAATTACAATACATAGTGTCTTACATGAAAGATAAACAAGTAAAAAATCACAACACTATTCAACTCTACGCTTACGCGTTGCCATGAAAGCTTCAACTATGTCATCTTTACTTACTTCAAAGAACACATCTCGTTTAATGAATGTCACTAGGCAATAATTCAAGAGATCACCACTCTACTATTTCTCAACTTGTTTTTCACTAGTTACATTGCTGAGAACACTCTTTCAACACTCGTCGTCGCCACCGGTAAGATCAATACCAATTTGATGAGTAAGTAGACCAAATCATAAAGAGCATGCTCTTTTGTTTCAACAAGCATAATAGAGAGCTCACCAATATTATGTGTACATCTAAACCTAGCATCCCGTCTCTTATCATCACTAAATGTGGCAAGTTGGAATTGAAACCTTATCAAATATCCATGCTTGATATGTCCTTGGGGTAGAATTCGGCAAGGTCTCATTACCTTGGGTGCATCATAAGAAGCGAATGAGTTGATGTGATTCAAAGCCAACATGCAAATAAGTAAATCCATTTTGACCTCATCAAAATGATTGTCAAGCCCTTGAATGATTTGATCAATAATACTAAGATATATTCCTCTTCTATAGTGATCACCATTTGTTTGTACTTCGTCCATGGATGGTCGGCCGCGGACGCCGCCCCGACCCGCCCGCCCTGGCCTCGCCCTTGTCGATGGCACGAGCGGCGCGCTCGGACTCGCCAAGCTCTATTTTGAAGAGCTAGTTGCTAGTCTCGCACCGGTGTCGGGCGGACATCCACGCCGTGGTCTGGGACCGGTACTCGACCCAGGGCAACGCGAGGTCGGGGGCGGCTAGGACCCAGTTTGGCGTGACGTATGAAGTCACGAACGCAATCGACGCCAGAGCCTACTCGGTTGCGAACTTGTTAGCCGCCATCATGGTGCGTGAGGAGGAATCGCCGCCACGTCCAAGGTAGTGGAGGAGGCAGTCGCGCACCTGGCAATCGGCCAGACGCCTCCTCCATCTTCACCGAGCGCCATTGGCTCTTGGACCAACCGAGCGGCGATGACTGCGCCACCTCCTTGACCCATCGGAAACTATGCGGTGGGGATGCCGCCTGGACGAACTGCCCGGCCCTACTGCGCGACGACGACGACAACTCCTCCTTCACGTGCTGTTTGTTTTGGACGCCGCGGTAATGTGCCGGCGGCGGCGATGGCATCTCTTCCCTGGCACGAAGATTGCACGACAGCGAGGGCGGCGCGACGGAGGTTAATTCATGTGATGTGGGTGTGTAGTTGCTTTTGGAATTCAATTATATACATGACATATTTTGAATTAGATCGAATATATCTAATATGGTTGATTGTCATAATAAAAACATGATACAAGTCTTATAATCATTTTCTAAAACATTTTTGGTTGTCCTAGTGTTCCCATGAAAAGAATTGTCATGTACATCGAAAACATGGCAGAAAGGGTGTTTGACAACTAGCATTTCTCAACGTCGCCCCCCTAGTCAGTTTGATATAGGATATTCATTATTTTATGTGATAAGAAGGTTAATGCCTATTTCCATTCCTATGTATTTCCAGCGGGAGGATCGCGCTCGGCACCAAGCCACCCCAGAGCATGGTGGTGGTGTTCAAGCCAAAATTCTAGTGTTATGTGTTTTCCGCCCAATATGTGTCGCCCGAACTATCCCTCTCATTTTCTCACCTGAAACCAGCCCCCAACCGACGTGTAAACCTCCATAGACCAAAAAAATAATGCAAAATTACCAAACCTTATCACTTTCCTCACATACGGGAGGTCATGTCGGAGCGATGCACAAAAATTCACCCTTGCACGGTTCCTACAATACCATACCCCCCTAAGTGAGGTTAGACGAGGTACTAGGTCAAGTCTCTTCACGTATAGGGGTAATATGGCTGCACATGTGAGGTTAGGTTTCGGTTGCACCAAAATTCCAGGGTTTTATAAAACATTATACTTTAAGCCATTCTGCAATTTTAAATCTAATTTCAGACACTACCTTGGGGAATAAATAGCTCTCATGGGTGTGATAAAGTCACTTCGGGTAAATTAGACACCTTTATCCCAAGTCCTATAATTTTATGTGAATGAGCTTCCCTAAGGGCATCTCCAACGTTGACCCGCAAATGGACACCGCAAATGTCCGTTTTTATGTCCGGACGTAGTCCGTGGACATCATGCCGAAGAGAGCCATCCAAGGCTACTCACATATTAATCCGTATTTGTCCGGTTGGGAGGAGAGAGAGAGAGAGAGGGAGAGGGAGAGGAGGGGGTCATGCATGGATGCTTTGGGTGGGATATTGTGGTGTGGTGTCTGGTTGGAAGGCACTAGTAGAAAACGGCCCATTTGTCCCGGTTCCAGAGGCCCATTAGCCCCGGTTCTGGAACCGGGACTAAAGCCCAAAACCTTTAGTTCCGGTTCGCTTACGAACCGGGACAGAAGGGGCTCCACGTGGCCGCTGCGGGGAGCCCAGGCAGGAGGACCTTTAGTCCCGGTTGGTAACACCAACCGGGACCAAAAAGCCTCCACACGTCAGCATTTGGCAGGAGTTGGGGTTTTTGTTTTTTTTAAGGGGGGGGGGGGTAGGGGGTTTTGGAGGGTTAATTTAGGGGTTTCATATTGTGTTAGCTAGCTAATAGAGAGAAGTGTCCTCTCTTTCTCCGTGCTTGGTCGACGCTAGCTACTATACGTATAGAGAGAACTCGACACGCTAGCTAGTAAGCAAATGAAGGAACCATTAAGTACACAAGATCGTCATGAACATATACAGAGAGAAGTGATCGACCTCTCTTTCTCCGAGAGATTGGTCGAACAACAAGTTTTCGTATATCTATCCGACACTACTAGCTACATATATACAATATAAGATCTCTTACGTACAATCCCTAACATCTAATGTCAAATTCCACATGGTATTCTTCGGCTTTATTTATGACGTGGTCAAGAAAGAATCCCGCCAATTCCTCTTGAATTGCTCGTATGCGATCATGTGGTAGGAGTTCATCCCGCATCTGCCACAACTAATTTGAAGAAGGGGGTCAATACATATATATGAATGAAACTCAACACAAATGATGGTAATAAAATAAAATTGTGAATATTATTGCTTACGCACTTCATATTGTTTTTCAGAGTAGCCCCGCTTAGAGGCCGTCGCGTTGTAGATGAACTCGCAAACATAGTATCCACAAAAATCATTCCCGGCTTCCTGCCACAAGCACTTTACAAGAAATAAAGTTCAATCAAACTGATAATCAAGCATTATAAATGGTATTGATGAAACTAGAATCAATGGGAGATGCGCGGAACTAGCTAGTAGTACTTACTTTTGGGTGTGTAAATCGCAGCTCCCTCGGCAGTGCCGGAACAATTCCGGTGAACTTTTTCCAAACCCTGCTAGACAAAGAAAACAATTACTTGATATCAGGAAATGAACAAAGTTGCCGATATGGTGCGATAATGATCGATTGAACTTACTTCTGGAGCATTTCAGTCATGTCCGCATACTCCTGGGGATCTTTTCGTCTCGAGTCTAAGACGGTTACTACTCCCCGCTCAAGCTTAATCTCTAGCAGAATAAAGTAGAACCTGCGCACGCATGCATAAGTCATCAATTACATTACTATAACCTCGAGTAATAAGGGAAACCGAATATGCACAAGACAGTAACACTCACTTGAAGTTGTAAGGAAAGAGTATTTTCTCTTTGTTTTGATTTTTAAGCAACGATTGTAGCAAGTTGTCCTCGGTTTCTGTGACATTCTTTTGAACCGTCCATTCATGTATGATATTTGGGTTAATGAACCCAATGTCATAGATTTGTGCTTTTCTGCATTCGACGATCTTCAATCTACATAATATAGTGAGGATAATTATATATACATGCAATGAAAGAGCTGAGCTATATATAGAGACTTAATTGCAGAAGCAGTACTTACAGACAGTAGCAAGTCACGAGTGTTTTGTCGAGGGCCTTTTGATTGTATAATTGGAATAACTCGTCAAATTCAACAGACAACTGATCCATTCCAACGAGGTCGTGCTCCTCTTTAATTCTCAGCGTCAAAGTATCCTTCTCAGACTCGCTGCAGGTTTTCATGTACCATTCATGGAATCTTCGCATCATCGTTGTTAGAGGAGGATGATCAGGTTTGACGAGAGGCTGCCCGTATTGGTATCTGAATTCTTCCACCTCCATTATTTCAAACTCTACATCATCGCTCAGGTAATCAGCAGGATTGGTACCGGGCACCATCCCCGGCTGATTAGCGACGATATCGCTAAACACCTTGAGCGGGGGGCACGATTGGTTCGCCTGTTCGCCGAGCTGGGAATTTTTTTCCCACTTCTTCGTTCTGCTAGCCTTGCATGACTGCAAGTACTTCCCGACCGCTCCGCTTCCTTATATGTCCTTTCAATAATTCGCTCATAGTTGGATTGCGGCGGAGACGGTGGTGGTCGCTTCAGGGCATCGATAGTGCGCTTCAGTTTCACCGGATCTATCGTCTCCTTCGGAGGTGGAGGTTTCCGTGCAAAATGTTCATGCACTTCGGCAACACTGATTTTCGCGGTTTCCTCGTCGGTCCTCTCATATGGTAACTTTTCCAGAGGCTTGAGAGATGGACCGTATCTGAATTGCTTCCCGTCTTTGCTTGTACTGCTAGCCGCCGGAGCGGCGGCGGCTCTCTTCCGCCGTTGCTGACGAAGCGGAGGAGGAGGCGGAGTGCCCTCACGCGGAGAAGGAGGCGGAGTGCCCTGATCACTCACCGGAGGAGGAGGAGGAGGAGGAGTGCCCTGACTCGCCGGAGGAGGAGGAGGAGGCGGAGGCGTCTAGTTCGGAAGCTTGATGTACTCCTTCCGCCATAGACATGTAGTCCTTAGAGCATAAAACAGCTGAGTCTCCCCTTTACCTGTAGGGTGGTCAAGCTCGAGCTCGTCAAATCCCTCCATTACTTCATCCACCGTCACAACAGCATAGCCATGTGGAATCGGACAGCAGTGAAAAGTTCCGTCAGGTTGAGGAGGTGCAACAGAGCCGACAACCGCGAATGAACGTCCCTGCCTGCGCTGCGGCGATATACTTCTGAAGCTTCTTGACGAGTATTGCAAGTTGCTCGTCCGTCCAATGGCACTTCCTGTTTCAAGGTTCAAAGTTCCCCCAACCCCGAAGAACCAAGTCCTTGAACGGTCTGGCCAGTTCAATGTCTCTGGTTCGACTCCTTTAGCAATGGTCATTCTCAGCTTTGTCCCACAACGGCCGGGCTTTGAGGTAGCCGCCTGACCCCGTGCGATGGTGATACAGCTTCTTTGCAGCATTTATCTTGTTTATCTCTGACATTTTCTTACTATTATCCGATGTCTTGTAGGCCACAAATGCGGGCCAGTGATCTCTTATCTTCTCAAATCGGCCGGTGAATTCTGGAGTCTTCCCTTTGTCGACAAACGTTGATTTCAACTCATTCTTCCACCTCCTAAATAGATCTGCCATCTTCTTAAGAGCACACGCCTTGACCAGTGGCTCTATAACTGGCTTATTCGGATCCTCCTCTGGCGGTAGGGTGAAATTTGCCTTCAGCGAGGTCCAAAGATCATCTTTCTGTCTATCGGTGACATAAGAAACTTGAGGGTCTTCGTTCTTAGGCTTATTCCATAGCTGGATGCTGATCGGGATGCTGTCCCTAACAATAGCTCTGCACTAAGCAGAAAATGCTTCCTTTGTCCGCTTGGGTTCAATCGGTTGGCCATCGTCCGCAATTGCTGTGATCGTGAACCTTTCATCCTGGCGCAACCTTTTCTTCGGGCCTCGTCTTGTTACCGAAGTTTGACTCGATCCGGAGGGCTATAAAAGAAGAAAGAAGTGTTAATATATGTACATACCAAAACAATTAATGCATCAATTAGCTAGTCAGCACATGCTTAATTAATATATATACCTCGCCGGACTTTGCAACAGCTCCCTCCTCCGTTCGGTCACCGGAGCCGTCATCACGGTCTCCTTCTTCCACCGGCATTCGGTCACCGGAGACATCATGATCATGTCTTTCCTCCTCCATTGTTCGATCACCGGAGCCTTCATGCTCTCCTTCCAGACCATCGGTGTCGTTGAGAAACGACAAGACATCATGTCCGTCGCGGATTATGTCCCCCAACAACTCTTCTTGTTCTAAGTCTCTTTGATCCATAGTTTCTGCAAATATTACAACATGGCAATTAATATACAAACATGAGAGATGGATATATTAGTGGCAAATATAGACCTAGCTAGCTAATCACAACAAGGAATATTAATTAGTGGCCTCGACGCTTCTACGGTTTGGGGTGGCCTCGACAACGCTTCTAGGGTTTGGGGTGGCCTCGACAACGCTCTTTTAACTTGGTAAATTTGGGTGGCCTCGACGCTTCTAGCGTTTGGGGTGGCCTCGGCAACGCTTCTAGGGTTTGGGGTGGCCTCGACGCTTCTAGGATTTGGTCGGGCGAGAGGGGGTTGATCAACGTCCCCCCTCATGTTAAAGAGTTACCGGAGTTCTCTCATGAATGTCCGACGTCCGGACCGCCTCTCTCATGAATGTCAAACAAGGGATTTAACAAAATGGCGCCATTCTGAATGTGCAGAAAATGGTCCATATTTTTCTTGATCTCATCTACCCTTCTTTATGTCACGTTGTCAGTGTCAAAGGATTCAAGAAAACCATGGCTTCATCATTAGCCGGAAGTAACAGGCGCATAATGGTACGAAGCTCTCCAAAATTGTTTTGGAACGGAGTCCCGGATAGGATAATTAGTTTTTTGGTACGAAGTTCAGCAAGTGCCTTCCGAATATCGCTATTTGGAAGGCCTTTGCTGAAATTCGTACCAAAAAGCGAATTATTCTATCCGGAACTCCGTTCCAAAACAACTTTGAAGAGCTTCGTAGCATCATACACCTGTTACTTTCGGCTAATGATGAAGCCATGGATTTCTTCAATACTTTGACAGACAACATGACATATAGAAGAATATATATATATGAGATCAGAAAAAAAATTGGATCAACTTGTGCGCATCCATAATGGGGGCATTCTTGATAAATCTATGTCAAAAGTCAAACTTTGACATATGATCAAATATTGTTGCATATGTCAAAATTCAAACTTTGACATATGATCAAATGTTGCATATGTCAAAATTCAAACTTTGATATATGATCAAATGTTGCATATGTCAAAATTCAAACTTTGACATATGATCAAATGTTGCATATGTCAAAATTCAAACTTTGACATATGATCAAATGTTGCATATGTCAAAATTCAAACTTTGACATATGATCAAACTTTGACATATGATCAAACTTTGATATATGATCAAATATTGCATATGTCAAAATTCAAACTTTGACATATGATCAAAATTATTGCAAACTTTTAATATGACAAACTTTTAATACATTCAAACTTTCTTCAATTTGTTTTACCAAGATCATCATGATGAAGTAACCACTCATCATATGCAAATTTTAACATTTGTTTCTCTATCTAAAACCCCTAAAAAAGATTATCTTCTTACTCGAGTCATGTAGGAGTTTTCTATTATATATGTATGCATGCATATGTTATTTGGTTCTCGGCCTCACTTTGTTGTTGTGAACTCCACCATTTCTCTAAAAAAAATCTCTATGCAAATTTCTCTAAAAAAATGTCTTTGGTCAACTTTGATAATAACCTATATATGCAAATATCTCTAACTTTGATTAATGACCTAGGCAAATTTCTCTAAAAAAATGACTTTGATCATGAATATCTCTAACTGTGCAATTATCTCTAACTATGTAAATATTTTTCTTATATTTAATAAATTCTAAAGTTGGAATTTCAATTATTCATATTTCCTTTGATTTGCAAAGGAGCTATATTCTCCCCAATTCTTTTGCACCCACAAAAATTACTCCATCTATTTGACAGTACCCACAACCCATTCCGACGATTTTTTTCTAAAAATGCACATATGAACATATGCAGAGAACATACATAGATAAAACTTTTCTAAAAATGTAACTTTTGCATATATGAACATATACAGAGAACATACATACATACATTTTTCTAAAAATGTAAAAAAAATCATCATATGAACAAAAAAAACATACATCATCTATCATCAACATCATCATATCTATCATCAACATCATCTAACAATCATATGAAAATAAAATGTATATGAACAAGCAAGCTAGGGGAGGAGGACAGGGAGGAAAAGGGGGCCGGCCGGACCGTAGCGCGGGGCGGCGCGTACCGTCGGCGAGGGCTTTGGGCAGGGGCGCGGTGACAGCGTCGGGGGAAGGGGCGCAGCGACGGCGTCAGGCGCGTCGGCGAGGGCTCGGGGCAGGGGTGCGGCGACGGCGTCGGGGGCAGGGGCGCGGCAACGGCGTCGTGGGCGGCGACGGCGACGCCAACGATGGGGCAGGGGCGACGACGGCGTCGGGGGCGTCGGGGGCAGCGACGGCGACGGCGGGGCAGGGGCAGCCTGGCGGCGGCGGCGGAGAGATCGAAGAACTGAATGGAAATTTTCACAAGTGCTGCTTATATAGACGAAGCATTGGTCCTGGTTCGTGGTACCAACCGGGACCAATGCACCCCTTTAGTCCCGGTTGGTGCCACCAACCGGGACCAAATGTCAGTTTTCAGCAGCCCAACGGGCAGGAAACAGAGACCTTTGGTCCCGGTTGGTGGCACCAACCGGGACTAAAGGTGGGCATTGGTCCCGGTTGGTGCCACGAACCGGGACCAAAGGGCGGCATTGGTCCCAGTTCGTGCCACCAACCGGGACCAATAGCCTTGCACAGCGGCATGGTGGTGGGAGTTTAGTCCCACCTCGCTAGTTGGGAGCGCCCCGCACCTGTTTATAAGCTCCGCTGCCTCTTCCATCTCGAACTCCTCTGAACTGCAGGCCTACAGGCCTAATATAACACTGCTATGCCTGTGGGCCTACTGGGCCCGCCGCGGGCCTGCATCCTGGCCCAACATGCTAGTTGGGTTTCTAGTCGTATGCAGGCTGTGGTGGCCCCGTAGGCGGCATTTTTTAAAAAAAAAATTGTACTTTTTTTGTTTTATGCTTTACTTAATTTTTTAGAGTTTTTGAGTGATTCATTTTGCTTTAGGTAATTTTTAGGTTATTTTAAATGTCTGTTTTAATCAAAAACAGATTTTGTTATTTTAGTTTGCTATTAAAGTTTCTAACAAAAAAATTCTTTATGAAAATTCTTTTTGCTATTAATGTTTTGAACAAAAAATACTTTGATAATTTAAGTTGCATAAATTTTATAGAAATTTAGTTTCAAAAATACTAGAGGTTTATAAAATCTTTTTAGTTGATTCCTTTTGCTATTAGAGTTTTATAAAAGCTTTTTAGTTGATTCTTTTTGCTATTGAAGAGTATTATAGTTTTGTTTTAGTTGATCATAACATAATATTTTAATTGATTATTTTTAGTTCATTCTTTTTGCTATTAGAGTTTCATAAAAGTTTTCTAGTTCATTCTTTTTGCTATTATTTCATTCTTTGAGCTAAATGACCCTGAAATTGAAAAGTACTTCAAATGAACTGTGAAAAGGTTGAAAGTTGGCATGGTATCATCATTTCACCCACATAGCATGTGCTAAAAAGTTGAGAGGGTTACGGCAAAAGCTGGATGCACTTCGTGTACAAAATGGACAATCTCTTTCGAAGTACCAGGGTTTCGGACGAAAACTCATCTGTTATAAAGGGATTTCATTTTTTTGAACTTATTTGAACTCCAGACTTTTTGTGTGTTCAAAATGCACCATTCAAAGCCACATCATCAATTTTCAACCCTTTCTGACTTCATTTGGTATTTTTCATGCATTTACTGATTTTTTTGAGCTAAATGACCCTGAAATTGAAAAGCCTACAATGAACTCTGAAAGTTGAAAGTTGGCATGGTATCATCATTTCACCCACATAGCATGTGCTAAAAAGTTGAGAGGGTTACGGCAAAACTGGATGCACTTCGTGACAAAATGGGCAATCTCTTTCGAAGTATCAGGGTTTCGGACGAAAACTCATCTGTTACAAAGGGATTTCATTTTTTTGAACTCCAGACTTTTTGTGTGTTCAAAATGCACCATTCAAAGCCACATCATCAATTTTCAACCCTTTTTGACTTCATTTGTTATTTTTCATGCATTTACTGATTTTTTTGAGCTATATGACCCTAAAATTGAAAAGCACTACAAATGAACTCTGAAAAGGTTGAAAGTTGGCATGGTATCATCATTTCACCCACATAGCATGTTATAAAAAGTTAAGAGGGTTACGGCAAAAACTGGATGCACTTCGTGTACAAAACGGACAATCTCTTTCGAAGTATCAGGGGTTCGGACGGAAACTCATCTATTACAAAAGGCATTTCATTTCTTCACATGTAACTGTAGTGATATTCTAGATCAAAGGCATCATCATAATAGTTGTGGAGAGAAAGTCTTCACTTTTTCTTCGCTTGTGTCCTTTGCTTATTGCGCCGTAACCATGGATAATCTTCATCGTTTAACAGGGTGCTTGGGTCAGCTTTGACTTTGAAGGGAGGAATTTCATGAAACTTTTCATAATCTTCAGACATGTCTGTCTTGCCCTCCAATCCCACGATGCCTCTTTTTCCTGAAAGAACTATGTGGCGCTTTGGCTCATCGTATGATGTATTCGCTTCCTTATCTTTTCTTTTTCTCGGTTTGGTAGACATGTCCTTCACATAGAAAACCTGCGCCACATCATTGGCTAGGACGAATGGTTCGTCTGTGTACACAAGATTGTTCAGATCCACTGTTGTCATTCCGTACTGTGGGTCTACCTGTACCCCGCCTCCTGACAGATTGACCTATTTGCACTGAAACAAAGGGACCTTAAAATCATGTCCATAGTCAAGTTCCCATATGTCCACTATGTAACCATAATATGTGTCATTTCCCCTCTTGGTTGCTGCATCAAAGCGGACACCGCTGTTTTGGTTGGTGCTCTTTTGATCTTGGGCGATCGTGTAAAATGTATTCCCATTTATCTCGTACCCTTTGTAAGTCAATACAGTCGAAGATGGTCCCCTGGCCAACGAGTACAGCTCATCAGAAACAGTGTTGTCACCCCTGAGACGTGTTTGCAACCAACTGCCAAAAGTCCTGATGTGTTCACATGTAATCCAGTCGTCACACTGCTCCGGGTGTTTGGAGCGCAGAATGTTCTTGTGTTCATCAACATACGGGGTCACCAAGGTAGAATTCTGTAGAACTGTGTAGTGTGCTTGAGACCAAGAATGCCCGTCCCTACATATTATTGAGTCCCCTCCTAGCGTGCCTTTTCCAGTCAGTCTCCCCTCATACCGCGATTGAGGGAGACCAATCTTCTTAAGGTTAGGAATGAAGTCAACACAAAACCCAATGACATCCTCTGTTTGATGGCCCATGGAGATGCTTCCTTCTGGCCTAGCGCGGTTACGGACATATTTCTTTAGGACTCCCATGAACCTCTCAAAGGGGAACATATTGTGTAGAAATACAAGGCCCAGAACGACAATCTCGTCGACTAGTTGAACTAGAACGTGCGTCATGATATTGAAGAAGGATGGTGGGAACACCAGCTCGAAACTGACAAGACATTGCACCACATCACTCCTTAACCTTGGTAGGATTTCTGGATCGATCATCTTCTGAGAGATTGCATTGAGGAATGCACATAGCTTCACAATGGCTAATCGAACGTTTTCCGGTAGAAGCCCCCTCAATGCAAACGGAAGCAGTTGCGTCATAATCACGTGGCAGTCATGAGACTTTAGGTTCTGGAACTTTTTCTCTGGCATATTTATTATTCCCTTTATATTCGACGAGAAGCCAGACGGGACCTTCATACTGAGCAGGCATTCAAAGAAGATTTTCTCTTCTTTGGTAAGAGCGTAGCTGGCAGGACCTTCATACTGCTTTGGAGGCATGCCGTCTTTTTCGTGCACATGTTGCTGGTCCTCCCGTGCCTCCGGTGTATCTTTTGTCTTCCCATACACGCCCAAGAAGCCTAGCAGGTTCACGCAAAGATTCTTCGTCACGTGCATCACGTCGATTGAAGAGCGGACCTCTAGGTCTTTCCAGTAGGGTAGGTCCCAAAATATAGATTTCTTCTTCCACATGGGTGCGCGTCCATCAGCGTCATTCGGAACAGATAGTCCGCCGGGACCCTTTCCAAAGATTACTTGTAAATCATTGACTACAACAAGTATGTGATCACCGGTACGGATGGCGAGCTTCTTCCGGTGATCTGCCTCGCCTTTGAAATGCTTGCCTTTCTTTCGACATTGATGGTTGGTCGGAAGAAATCGACGATGCCCCAGGTACACATTCTTCCTGCATTTGTCCAGGTATATACTTTCGGTGTCATCTAAACAGTGCGTGCATGCGTGGTATCCCTTGTTTGTCTGTCCTGAAAGGTTACTGAGAGCAGGCCAATCATTGATGGTATCAAAGCATGCAGGTCAAATTCCTGCTGTTTGTGCTCATCCCACACACGTACACCGTTTCCATTCCACAGCTGTAAAAGTTCTTCAACTAATGGCCTTAGGTACACATCAATGTCGTTGCCGGGTTGCTTAGGGCCTTGGATGAGAACTGGCATCATAATGAACTTCCGCTTCATGCACAGCCAAGGAGGAAGGTTATAGATACATAGAGTCACGGGCCAGGTGCTGTGATTACTGCTCTGCTCCCCAAAAGGATTAATGTCATCCGCGCTTAAACCAAACCATACGTTCCTTGCGTCACCTGCAAAGTCCTCCCAGTACTTTCTCTCGATTTTTCTCCACTGCGACCCGTCAGCCGGTGCTCTCAACTTCCCGTCTTTCTTACGGTCCTCTCTGTGCCATCGCATCAACTTGGCATGCTCTTTGTTTCTGAACAGACGTTTCAACCGTGGTATTATAGGAGCATACCACATCACCTTAGCAGGAACCCTCTTCCTGGGGCGCTCGCCATCAACATAACCAGGGTCATCTCGTCTGAGCTTATACCGCAATGCATCGCATACCGGGCATGCGTTCAAATCCTCGTACGCACCGCGGTAGAGGATGCAGTCATTAGGGCATTCATGTATCTTCTGCACCTCCAATCCTAGAGGGCATACAACCTTCTTTGCTGCGTACGTACTGTCGGGCAATTCGTTATCCTTTGGAAGCTTCTTTTTCAATATTTTCAGTAGCTTCTCAAATCCTTTGTCAGGTACACCATTCTCTGCCTTCCACTGCAGCAATTCCAGTGTGGTACCGAGCTTTGTGTTTCCATCTTCGCAATTGGGGTACAACCCTTTTTTGTGATCCTCTAACATGTGATCGAACTTCAACTTCTCCTTTTCACTTTCGCATTGTCTCTTTGCATCAACAATGACCCGGCGAAGATCATCATCGGGCACATCGTCTGGTTCCTCTTAATCTTCTGCTTCCCCAGTTGCAGTATCACCGTATTCAGGGGACACATAGTTGTCATCATCCTCTTCTTCTTCGTTGTCTTCCATCATAACCCCTCTTTCTCCGTGCTTGGTTCAAACATTATAGTGTGGCATGAAACCCTTATAAAGCAGGTGGGTGTGAAGGGTTTTCGAGTCAGAGTAAGACTTCGTATTCCCACATATAGGGCATGGACAACACATAAAACCATTCTGCTTGTTTGCCTCAGCCACTTCGAGAAAATTATGCACGCCCTTAATGTACTCGGAGGTGCGTCTGTCACCGTACATCCATTGCCGGTTCATTTGCGTGCATTATATATAATTAAGTGTATCAAAAACCATTACAGAACATCATGAATACAGAAGTGACCAAATTAATTAATAGAAGTTCATCATCACATTAAAACCAAAGTACATACATAGTTCTCATTGAACAACATATAGCTCTCCAGAGCATCTAATTAAACCATACATTGAAACTATCTAAAACATTTCAATGCAACAAAAATGCGATCATAATCGCAACTAAGGTAACAATTGATCCAACGGCATAATGATACCAAGCCTCAGTATGAATGGCATATTTTCTATACTTTCTAATCTTCAAGCGCATTGCATCCATCTTGATCTTGTGATCATCGACGACATCCGCAACATGCAACTTCAATATCATCTTCTCCTCCTTAATTTTTTTCAATTTTTCCTTCAAGTAATTGTTTTCTTCTTCAACTAAATTTAACCTCTCGACAATAGGGTCGGTTGGAATTTCCGGTTCACATACCTCCTAGATAAAAAAATCTATGTCACGTTGGTCGGCATAATTGTCATAAACACTAAATGAAACTAATAGTTATAAAAGATAATATATATACCACATCCGAATCATAGACAGGACGAGGGCCGACGGAGGCGGATACCAAAACCATCGCACTATATAATAACAAACAATAATAAAAGTAAGAAAATTACACAAGTATCTATCTAAATCATACAAGTAAGAACTTTTTTCTTTTAGAAAAAAGATAAGAACAAGAGGCTCACCACGGTGGTGCCGGCGACGAGATCGGCGCGGACGATCGATGGCGGTGAGGACGGGAACGGGACAGGACGGACCACCAAACCTAGACAAATCTTGAGGAAAATGAAGCTTGGACAAGGAGGTTCGAGAGGAGAAAGCTTAAGTGTGGCTCGGGCATTTCATCGAACACCTCATGTGCATAGGAGGTGAGCTAGAGCACCACAAAGCTCTCCCACGGCCAGCCAAAAAAACAGAGCACTCCACTGCTCTGCTCGCGGGGTATATATAGGCATCTCTTTGGTCCCGGTTTGTGGCTAGAACCGGGACTAAAGGACCCCATTTGGTCCCGGTTCCAGCCACCAACCGGGACCAATGGTTGTGGGCCAGGAGCGAGGCCCATTGGTCCCGGTTCGTGTCTGGAACCGGGACCAATGGGGCCAGACGAACCGGGACCAATGGCCCACGAGGCCCGGCCGACCCCCTGGCCTCACGAACCGGGACCGATGCCCCCATGGGTCCCGATTCGTGAGTGAACCGGGATTAATGGGCTTACCCGGCCTGGACCAAAGCCCTGTTTTCTACTAGTGAGGAGAGAGAGGAGAGGGGGGCCATGCATGTGATGAGAGAGAAAAGAGAGGAGGGCCACGTGGAGGCTTTGTGTAGGTCAAGTGCATGTTTGAACTCCGGCAAAGCCCCCATGTTTGTTGTTAGGATGCCAGAAACCGTACATCCGGACTGTTACACGGACATATACATGTCCTAGTTGGATGGCAAAAGGGGTCCAGACATATAGTGGAGGTTTAATGGTCCGCTTTGGAGATGACCTAAGCAAACTACAACATAGAGTCTTCCTCCCCCCCCCCCCTCAATTATGGGTGTGAAGCTAGACATATAGTCCTAAACTAGCAATTGTCAAGTTTTTTGCACATGCAATAATAGGGCGTAAATATTTTTGTTTTCTTGTTGCGAGCTACGAGCAAAAGCGTGTCGTGGCCCGCCCTGCCCAGAAGCAAAAAGAGGAACAACATCTCATGCATCCGTCGTTCCGCCACAACCACCCACCATGGAATCACAACTCATGGAGTTGGCGATACAAATTCACGGTGAACATCGAGGCACTCGCTAAGGAACTCAACTTCCTTCGAATGCATCTCTTGCGCTCAATGACCCGCGCACTCCAAGTTGAACTCGTACATTGACCCCATTGGCTAGCACTTCCATTCCCACTTAAATTTCGTGCCAAAATATTTCGGATCTGACTCCCGCTTCCCTCCCCGCATGAATTTTTTGCCAATTATTTTTGGGTCTGACTCCGGCTTCTGTTCCTGCCGAAATATGCGAGACATTTGGAGAGAGAGAAGGGGGGGGGGGGGGGGGGGGGGGGGTACACATTGGATGAGATCCCGGGGAAAGATAAATAAGCGGGAAATACGTGACGCAGTAAATAGTTGGACCGTTTCTTTCACATAAAATAATGACCGACATATGTGGTGGTCGTGCGTGCATGACTCCATTCGAAAGTGTTGGTAGAAAATAATGCTCGGAATGCCGCTCTGTACGCCAATGACCATGCTTCTATTGGTGCACGTACTTATGTATTCACTATGCATTAATCATGTGGCTCCCGACCTGTCGGCTCCTTCAATGATGGTGCACACTCAACCTATTAAGAGAAAGATGACAATTTGTGAGTGCAAAAATATTTTTTTCCAACTCGATTAATTTATTGTATGAGAAAAAAAACTGGTAGAAATGTGATCCCCACTTAAGCCACCCCAAACAAAATTAGTCCGTTGGATGTGGGGGTCGATCTGTGGGAGATGAAGATGGGCCAATCAAGGAGTAGTAAACAAGCAACACTTTCTTAATAACCTTTCCTACCCGCAAATGGATCTTCCCACAAAGCCCAACCCGCTCCTAATTCAGAGATCCAGACGTGTCGTCGGATGTGCACATGCGGCTGGGATCGACCGAAGAAGGATGGATCCGTGGGTTATGGAGATGGGCCAATTAGTGAGCAAGTGACAAATAAAAATACTTATATTTCAGTAACCACCATGTGCAAGAACAAGAGAAGTCCAATAAGTGAAGGAAGCGAAATGCAAATAAATAATATAAAATCATGAACCAAATTGAGGTTGAGCATTGTACTACTAAAGCAACCACACACGTCACGGGCCATCAGAACGTTAGGTGTCGGGCGGCTCGGATCGACTCGCCGACGGTCGATCCATGGGAGCACTTGATGGACCAATCAGAAACCATTGATCCATGAGAGCTGCGTCCGATTGACCAAGCAAGTGGCAGAAAAAGAAGACCAAAAGTGAGGAGCTAAACAAATCCCTCACCGCCACTCATCAAAACATTGTTTTGGACCACGCGGGTTGTTGGATCAGTAGGTGTTTGACGGCTCGGATCAACTCGGAAGGGCTCAATCCGTGGGAGGCGCAGCCGACTAATGAGAGACAATCGATTCATCAAATATGGATGGAATGACCCAGCAGCAAAGGGATAGAAGACTGTGCTGTTATATATATAGAGAGAGAGGGCCAAAAGGAATGAAACAAATCCCCCACCTCCATATCCCGCCAATACCTCTCCCGCGAACCAAATATTTCCTTGTCCCGCTCAACGAATGAAATATTCGCCGTCCCATCCCGCTCAACGAACAAAAAAGGCGCACAGGTCCACTCCCGCTCAACTCGTATAATATTTCCCGCGCTCTCCCCTCGTCGTGCTTAAAGAAGTACTATTACTCTACATCCTCCCGAAATTTTTCGCGCCGCTCCATTCCCGCTAGGCCCAAATCAGTTTCTCCCGGTCTCGGAGTTCAAACCAAGTGGAAAGGAAGAGAGGGAATAGGGTGGCTCAAAACAAAGCAAACCAAACAAGGCGCTGTTCCAAAATGAAAAAACCCGGACCCTAACCAACACAATCCTCTTACCCTCTCCCATCTCCTTCCCCCACCCGAGGCCCCAAGTCGAGCAGGTGCTTCCGGATACGCCACGGCGTTGGTCGTCAAGGGCTTCGAGCGCCGGGACGGGAGAGGAGCCTCCGCGTCCCGCCGCGCCTTTGGTTCCCCTTCTCCTCTCCGTGCCGCCGGGAGGGAAGCTCGTCACGGTCCCCTCCTCTCCATGGCGATGCTTCCGGATCCACGAGACTTCCTCCATCCATGGAGCTCGTCAAGGTGCCCCTCACCCTCTCTCTTCAATTGGATTGGATTCGATTTGGCAGGCGTGGATGCGCTTTCTTTATGCCTTGTTGCTCTGTTCGTGTTCGTGCTGCAGAAGGGAGCTCGACCGCGAGATCCATCCGCCATGGTCGCCGTGACAACGACGACCTCGCGTCCGCGTGCTTGTGCTCGGCCGACGACGCAGTCATCTCTTCCTCACCTCACCTCAGGCCGGTGGCGGCCAGATCGAGCGCATTCGTCATGGGCCTTCGTCCCTCCCTCCCTCTGCTTCTGCTCGGAACGCCAAGGTCAGCTGCTCCCAAGACCCACCCATCTTCTTCTCTCCTCCGAGATTTGTCTGGTTCTCTGCTTGATTTGGTGGTTTCCTCATCTGTTTTCTGTTGCAGCTGCTCATCTCATCGGGACACGCCATTGCTGCTGCTGTAACTTACCTCAACAAGGTCACCCACGGCTCCAAGCTCCTTGAGTCCAACGACAGGTGCCTTTCTCTCTGGATCCCCACGATTTCTTCTCTTGTTCTTCAGTTTCAGCTCAAGATTTGATATTTCTCTTGTACCTCTTGTGCAGCAGGAGTTGGTATGGTACAACAGAGAAGAAGGGGTTCATGGTGCCACGCACCTCGGCCTCGGCGTCTTCTGCTGTCGGCGGCGGTGCTTTTCGGCATTGGCTACACAGCAGCCATGGTGAGTTCCTCTCCTTCCTCCGCTCAACGCCTCTGATTGCTATGCCACGCTAGTGTTTGGACTCTGATAGATGGTCTATCTGTTGCAAATGTTTTCTGCACATTAGCAGACCATGCTGATGTGCCACAGTACAGGGGGTTAGTTCTTCTATGAGAAGAAAGCAAATCACTTATTCCTGGCTGTGTATGCGTGTCTCGACAAACAAGTTTGTTATTGTCAAGGTGGCTTGCTGCCATTTATTTGCATTGCATAAAATGCTTATTTATTACCTCAACTAGGGCCATTGTTGTTGCTGTAGCTTACCTCAACTAGGTCACCCCATGATTTCTCCAAGCTCGAGTCCATGATTTCTTGTTTTGTTTTTTGATTTGACCTCAAGATTATCTTCTTATTTCTCTTGTCCTTCTTGTGCAGCAGGATTCAATTCTGTACAGCAAGGGTTCATCATGCCAGGATCCTCGGCGCTGCTGCTTCCGTGCGACGGCGGTGGCGGCGGTGCTGTTCAGCATTGACTACAAAAATAGCCATGGTTAGCTCCTCCCCTTCCTCTGCTCCCCGCCTCCAGTGGTTGCTCTGAGCTCGTTGTTGCCATCGAGTCACGGCTATGGTGGTCGCTCTGCGTTCACAACCATCGTGCCATGTCTATGTCTGGTTAGGCTGCTACAGTCCGTCCTTGCATAATGATGGTGCTACTGTTTATTTCTTTTGTTTGTCCGTTTCTCTGTCTTCTTGGTAATTATAATGCTACCACTAGCCTGACTGATACAAACTTGCTGAATATAGAGTTGAAATTTCTAGGCCTGGGCATTTGGTTACCGAACAGAAAACCAACACCGAACCAAACCGAACAACATGGTTAGTCTGGTATTTGGTTTTTGGTAAATCATTGTGATACCTTGTACAACAAATTAGCATCCTTTTCAGATTTGTAAGCTGACATACACTAGTTATGTGTTGGTCATGAAACTGGAAAGAGATGTAAATCATTGTGATGCCTTGGTAAAACAAATTAGCATCCTTTTGCAGAAAAATTACAGTGGTATAAGTTGAGATACACTAGTATATATGTTATGTGCTGTTCATCGAACTGACAAGAGCTGTTAATTCTTGTTGTGTGCTTCATAAAACCGATGAGAGCTTTTCTGTGTGGTTGTTGATGTTTTAATTTCCATAATTATTGTCTGCTCATGATGCCATGTACAGTAAATTAGCTTCCTTGGTTAAAATATATATGCCTAATGGATGATATGTATGTTTTAGGCTTTTAGCTTCCTATAAGTTGAAATGCTATATATGTTATGCGTAGGTTGTGAAATTGGCAAGAGATGTCCTGACTGGCTTTGTGTACAGCTAATTGGCATCCTTATTAACAAAGTAATATATGTCCGTTGGATACCTATGTTTTTGCTTTCTAAGTTTAGACACACTAGTTCTGTGTGGGTCATGAAACACAAGCAATCTAAATCATTGTGATGCCGTGTGCAGCAAATTAGCATCCTGCTGCACAATTTTTTTGTATGTTGCCCAGTGGATGTGTATGTTTTTTTATAAGTTGAAATAACACACAGTATATATGTCTTGTGTGGTTCATGAAACTGACAAGAGCCACTGTGAATTCTTGCGGTGTGGTTCCTGTGAGCTATCCAGAATCTCATGATGATGGTTTATTAGCACTAAACTCTCTGTTTTGTGCCTGACCTCTCTCTCTCTCTCTCTTCTCTCCAGGTTCTTCAGGCCGTGTTGCGTATGTACTTCGTACCAGAGCACTTGTACTCAAGTTTTTGTTATTGTTGACAAGGTACGTCCAAATCCTGTTTCCACCTTCCGATTTGTTGTGTCATGATGCCTTCATGCCCATCATACCTTTGTTTCATGGCATTCTTTATTCATCAAAACAATGAGTGATGGTGTAATTTGTAAGTTTGCTCCCAACCTTTTCTGTTGGTATGCTACAACTACAGTAGGTCCATGTTCACCTCCTTGCACAGCTCATTAGAGAAACATGATAAGATCTTGATGTTTTTCTTTTTGTTTCTTCACACGTTCTCCTTAGCTATGCTGTCCAGTTGGAGACCTAGGATAAGATCGCTAAAAGAAACAAGAGGTTGATTTCTGTTGGACACGTGCGCAGTTTATCCTTAGATATGTGCTCTATGTAGAGATGTAGAAAATGATCAGTATTTGGTAGGTAATACATATCACATGGGCCAATGTCCCCATGCTTGTTTCTCAATTTGTTATTAAAATCCTTTCTCATATACTAATCCTCTGTATTATAAATTAAATAACCGGTAGAATAGTAATTACAAAACCACAATCCTGTTGTCCACTGACTGAAATTGAGCATATCATAGTTGTTTCTGTGTTTACTTTTGAAACTGAACTCACTCATTTTGCCCTCTGATCTCTCATGTGACAGGGTTCAGTTCCACGCCTCCACGCCTAATTGCTAGGATATGTGTGACATTCAGTTCAGCAGCTCATGGGATGCAAGGCACGCCACACCATGCTTTCAAGCTCGCTCTTTACCGGTATGCAATTTCACTTCCTGAGTTCAGTCCCTAATTTAGTGGTACCTAGTAGTGAATGATATGTGATGGATCGAGATAGATTGGACTCCACATCGCAATCATATTATCTCTGTCCTTGCATGTGTAGTGTACCTGCTCAATTGTTCATCATGATGGGATTAGTGAATGAAACAATTGTTTCGTTTCTCAACAAAATAACACAGGACATGCTACATTGGTTAGTTATTTTACAGTTTGAATAAATCGAAACGATTGCATGGTTATTCCAGGATAGGATCTATAAGGAGCATGCGATTTTCATGCTCTACTCCTAACTGAATCTGATTCATGGTTAAGCCTTCTGTTTTCATGATTGAAGGGCGACAATCTATCGGTCAATTCACATTCCCTCTAATGCCTTTTGCTCTGTTTGTCCTACTCAATCACTCATCATTTTGTATATACTAGTGCTCTATGATGATCAATGAGCCAACCATGCATGCTCTTATGTGAAAATTTCGTCAATTTCATTTTATGTGTATATGGATGGATGCAAAACAAGTCAAGTCGTCCTTGGTTGCCTGCTAATTTTGCTTTCATTCGTTGTCGACACGTTCGTTCTTTACCCATACTTGACAAACCTGATGGATTTTATAGTTTTGTTAGTGTCGATAGTTTTTGCTTGTTTTCCAGTTCAGGTCAAGGTTCAAATATTTAGAGAGAGCTAGCATCTTGTAACTGTATTCATGCTCTGATCATCTACTGCTGCTTCTACTTGATCTTGTTTTGTTCACTTGACCATCTACTGTTGCTTTGGTCCTCTATCGACGGCTGCTGCTAGTTGATCTTGTACTGTTCACTTGAACATCCACTGTTGTTTTGGTCCTCTATTGATGCTTACCAACGTAGCTTGTGCTAGAAGAGTGTAGTTTGGCATTGTAAGCAGTTATAGCATATTTACCTGACTTGGTTTCTTTGGATATTCTTATTACAGGAGGGAGAGTATATCTTTCTAAATCTAAAGAAAAGAATAGCCATGGACAGTAAATTAGCTTCCTAAGTTGAAGTGCACTATATATGTTCTGCGTGGGTTGTGAAACTGGCAAGAGATGTCCTGACTGAATTTATTTACAGCTAATTAGCATCCTTATTAACAAAGTTATATATGTCCGTTGGATATCTATGTTTTTGCTTTCTAATTTAGATACACTAGTTCTGTGTGGGTCATGAAACACAAGCGATCTAAATCATTGTGATGCGTGTGTAGCAAATTAGCATCTTGCTGCACGATTTTTTTTTGTATGTTGTCCAGTGGATGTGTATGTTTTATTTTTCTAAGTTGAAACAATACACTATTATATATGTCACCTGTGGTTCATGAAACTGACAAGAGCCGCTGTGAATTCTTGTTGTGTGGTTCCTGTGAGCTGTCCAGAATCTCATGATGAGAGTTTATTAGCACTAATCTCTCTGTTTCGTGCCTGACCTCTCTCTCTTCTCTCCAGGTTCTTCAGGCCGTGTTGAGTATGTACTCCGTACTAGAGCACTTGTTTACTCAAGTTTTTGTTATGTTTCCACCTTCCGATTTGTTGTGTCATGATGCCTTCATGCCCATCATACCTTTGTTTCATGGCATTCTTCATTCATCAAAACAATGAATGATGGTGTAATTTGGAAGTTTGCTCCCAACTTTTTTGTTGGTATGCTACAACTAAAATAGGTCCATGTTCACCTCCTTGCACTGCTCAAGAGGAACATGATAAGATCTTGATGTTTTTCTTTTTATTTCTTCACACTTTCTCCTGAGCTATGCCGTCCAGTTGGAGACCTAGGATAGGATCACTAAAAGAAACAAGAGGTTGATTTTTGTTGGACACGTGCGCAGTTTATCCTTAGATATGTGCTCTACGTAGAGATGTAGGAAATGATCAGCAAACTGAGTGTTCTTTGTGTGATTCAGTACTTGGTAGCTAATACATATCACATGGGCCAATGTCCCCATGCTTGTTGAGTTGTTTCTCAAACTGTGATTAAAATCCGTTCTCATGTATTGCTAGTGTTGATAGTTTTTACTTGTTTTCCAGTTCAGGTCAGGGTTCAAATATTTAGAGAGCTAGCATCTTGTAACTGTATTCATGCCCTGATCATCTACTGCTGCTCCTGCTTGATCTTGTACTGTTCACTTGACCATCTACTGGTGCTGCTAGTTGATATTGCACTGTTTACTTGACCATATACTGTTGCTTTGGTCCTCTATTGATGCTTACCAACGTTGCTTGTGCTAGAAGAGTGTAGTTTGGCATTGTAAGCAGTTATAGCATATCTTTGTCTTGTCTTGTGTTCATCGAGAAACCTGACTTGGTTTCTTTGGATATTCTTATTACAGGAGGGAGAGTATATATCTATCAAAATGTAAAGAAAGAATAGCCTGGAAGTCGTGGTTGTTAGAGGCCTCCGAGGGAACATGATACGCTCAAGGGCCACCTGGAGTTGGTTGTCAAAGCTGAAATGGCTCGGATCGCTCTATACGGTGTGATGATCTATCCTGGGTCGACGGCTGCAAGCCTGGCTGGTGGTGCACCGCTGGCCAAGACGTGGACTTGAGGACGCCGACAACTTTGGAGTCGTCGACCTCACCATTGCCGGCAATGGCTCCCTGTAGGGAGCAACTCATGTCCCTCCCCCTCCGCTCACTTCCTGATTTCCCTGCACCATCAAACCACTCACTCGCCAAATTAACTAATGCCTCGCCTTCTAGTGCATGCTACTATTGCTGTATGATGGAATAATGAGCCAACCTGCCAGCCATGTGTGCTGTGATGTGAAAATTGTACTGATATAGTATGAATACACATCACATTTTGGTTCATTTTAGTATTGATCGAAAGAAACTAATCAAGAGCAAGCAAGCAGCAGAAGGCTCTAACAGTCTATCGAATCAATGTATATATTCTTGTATGTAATAACTTTGGCATCTTCCAACTGCGAGCATCATCTAATCCATGTCAGTTTGGTCCTTGTGTGGTTGGATCCTAATTAGGACTGTTCACGTATAGAACTTATTCTTTTTGTTAATTTGCGTGCAATCCTTTGTTCTTGTTGATAACCAACTGAGTTGTGGTTATTTGATGTTTTGCCAGGGCAGTTTCTACGAGATGCAACTATCCATGATTCTGCTTGACGCCCAGGACCAGGACGCCCACGTATGGTGTTGTACCAGAAGGCGAACTTGTGCGGCTCGATCAGAGATTGATCGATCGACCTTCCAATCTCCCTGATGGTTGTGAGTGAAGAGTGAATTCTCTTTGCTGCAATCTTCGGTACTTATTGGAAACAACAGAAGTAGTGTGTTGTAATAATGTATCCCCTTGGTGATCGCTTCCTTGAAGGGCATAATCACGCTTTTCTTTTCTTTTGTTAGTTATTCTTTTCCATTTATATCTTGTTATGTACTCCCTTCGTCCTAAAATAAGTGTCTCAACTTTGTACTAACTTTAGTACAAAATTGCCCTAAGCTTAAGACACTTATTTTGGGACGGAGGGAGTACATGTGGATAAATCTAAACGTCTGCAAATGAATGTACATACATGGTTGATCAGAATTATTGTCTGCCATGATATATTGCTATGTCTTTGAAAATGCAAGCAAACCAAATGTTTCTAGTTGGTGATCTAAAGGACTTGCTGATAGCTTGTCCTTTGAGGATCCATGCGTATGGATGGATGTGTTACCTGACCCATTTGAGGATCTAGCTAGCATATACTTGCTTGTGAAATATAAGAGAAAAGAGACTGCCCATGCCCACAACATCAAAGAAGGCTTGAACATTAGAAACATAAATAACAAACTCTAGAACAACTAAGCTTATCTTTTTTTGATATCCTCAAAGAAACCAAAATAGCTTGACTGACATGGAAAGTTTGTCCAAAAACACCAGTCTTGAGATTGTAAAAGTCATCCAGCAACCAGTGTCATGTAACAATTCCTTCTCCTGGAAATGGGCCATCATCATCATCATTGTCATTAAACGACCTAGGGATGCCCATCAACCATCCAAGGGTATAGTTTCTGCCACCTCACTGATCCGCGGCACCGCGGCCTCCTCATTCTCTCCGCTGTGCCTTCTTCTAAGACCATCTCTATCTCTATATATACTAGCTAGAGAAGGTCACCCATCCGCGTGCGGGGTGCGCGTGCGACTTAGGACTTTGGGCGACGGCGACGAAGAGGAGATGAAGCCTTTTAGTAGTCTGGGCCGCCGGCGAGCAGCAGGAGCCCGCGGAGCATGGTCGTCGTTGCTCCTCCTTTGGCGGCGAGCCTGACATTGACGATGCAGATGAGGAGCCCCGCCGCTAGGGAGGTGCAGACCAAGAGCAGCCAACGGGCGGCGAAGCGCTGGCGCAGCAGTGGGTTGCCGGCTTTGCTCCAGCGTGCATACGCGTAGGCGCGGATGTTGGAGAGCAAGCACCCGACCGGGCTCTCCGAGGAGGAACAACGGCAGCGGGAGGGACCTTTCACTAGCTCCGGCACATCCGTCGTTGTCTCCTTCATCGTTGGAAGGGCGCAAAGGGGTCGCGACAACCCTGATCGGCTGCCACCTGGCGCTCTCGGCACAAACGATCCGTTGTCTTCGCCGCCTGGCACAGGCGCTCGGTCGCGTCGTCCTGGCGCAATGGTTGACCGCGAATGCCGCCCTGACCTCGCCCTTGTCGTTGGCACGGGCGGCGCATCCAGACTCGGCAAAACCCTATTTTGAAGAGTTGGTTGCAGATCTGCCGCCGGGCGGACATCTACGCCATGGTCCAGGACCGGTACTCGACCCAGGCCCCGGCCCGCCCGCCCTGGCCTCGCCCTTGTCAATGGCGTGGGTGGCGCGTTCAGACTAGGCTAGGACCCAGTCTGGCGCGACGTACGAAGTCACGGACGCAACCGACGTAGGAGCCTACTCGGTTGCAACCTTGTCAGCCGCCGTCATGGTGCGTGAGGAGGAGGCGGCAACGCGTGAAATACCCCCAGTGGTTAACTACAGTAATCCCCCTTTGATAATGCCATGTCATCATGATCAGCAGTGTTTAAACATCATTTGGATCATATCTCTTTGCAAATTCAAATTCAAATGAAAATTCAAACTGAAAGTGAAAATAAAAGTTGTTCAAATTTGAAAACTAAAATGTTCATAATATTGTAAATATTCCAGAGACAATTCTAAAATTATAACCAACATTCACTAAATTAATTAATTGACTCTAACAGTAACAAAACAGAGATATTTAATCCATTTCCATTTAATTAAAATCCAAATAAAATTCATTTGCCTCCAAACCAATTTCTAACAATGAATAAAACTGCACTATAAATATGTGGCTAGTTCATCTATTTTACAAAAGTCGGTTTGGGGCTAAACAATTTGCAAAACAGGAACTAAAAAGAAAAACAGAGAAAACAGAAAAGAGAAAAGAAGAAAAAGAAAAAGGCCCATTGGCCTGGGCCTAAGTGGCTACAGTGAGGCCCAGCCCACCTGGCGCCGTCCCCTACCTCACACTGCTCCTCCCTGCGCGTTGTCGCCGCGCCTGGCCCCCCTCCCCTCTGGTCGACAGCGCGATGCCCGCGCCCTTAAGGACGACGCCGCGCCACCCCTCCTAACCCTAGCGCCCCCAGTTTCCCCCTCCTCCTCGCTCTTCCTCTCGGATCCCGCTCGCCCGAGCGGGCTCGCCGCCGACGCCTCGTCGTAGGCGTGGCCACCGGCACCCGTTCGACGCCCCGTCAGGCCCAGGAGCTCCGGCGTGGTCCTCCTCTTCTTCCTCGACACCGGATCGGGACCGAGAAGCAACGCTAACGCCGCATTCGACCTCGCCTCCGTCCACGGCCACCGCACGACCTCGCCGCCGATCTGCTTCACCGGACCTCCCTGAGCCCTCTGCCTAGACCCCACGCTCCCACGGTGAGCTCTTGCGCCGAACGCGCCTTTCCCTGCCCCCTCTAGCCATCCCTAGCTACTGCTCTGGCACTTGGCCGGGCCCTCCGCCGCCTGGCCTCGTCGCCGGCGTGGCCACGGTGACCTTATGGTCCCGTGCGAACCACCGTTGCGTTCGCCGCACCGCGTAGGCCTCGACTAGCTGCTCAGTTTCCCCGCAAACGCACCGTAGCCCCGATCCCGACGACGACCGAACTCCGGCGTCCGCCTCGCCGCTCACTGACGCCGTTCCCGGCCACCGCAGCCTCTGCCACCACCCCAGGTCGCCTCGCCGTCGTCTTCTCGTTCGAACGAGCACGGCTGCGCTCGAAATGGCGCTGTGTGCGCAAAACCCGAGCCCCTCCTGAGCCGCGCCGCCGCGTTTGGCTCGCCGGAGTCAGCTCCGGCGCGTCTCCGGCCGGTGTCCGACGTGGCGTCCACGTGGCACCGCCTGGGCCACTGACTGGTGGGCCCAGGGGCCCATTTTTACCTGTTGACTTGGGTCAACGCTGACATGGCCGCCCCCTGTGTCTATGACATGTGGGTCCCGCCTAAAATAAATGAATTAAATTAAATAGATAATTAGTTAACTATCTAATAGTTAATTAAACTACTAAACACTCACTGACCAGTAGGCCCCACCCACTAATTAACCTATTTAATTAAACTAACCCTCTGATTAAAGCCACTGCCACTGACATGTGGGTCCCACTGGACCCACTTGTCAGGTTTGACTGGTCAACCGACCAGTTGACCTGCTGATGTCACCTCTACGTCATGCTGACATCACCTAACACTATTCTGGATAATGTTGATTTAAAATGATTAAATAATTTCAGAAAATACTAAATTCTTTAGAAAATCATATAAAATAAACCGTAGCTCAGATCGAAAAACTTTGTACATGAAAGTTACTCAGAACGACGAGACGAATCCAAATACGCGGTCCGTTCGTCCGCCACACGTCCCTAGCATAGCGAACATGCAACCGCCCCCCTCCGTTTCATCTGTCCGAAAATACCAAACTTCAGGAAAACATTCCCGGATGTTTCCCTCTTCACCTATATCATGTAGCACCGCGTCCGAACACCCCTAGCTCGGCGTACTGTCATGTCATGCATATTGTTTGCATTTTTGCCGTGAATTTATTGTTTCTTCCCCCCTCCTTCTCTCTCGATAGACCCCGAGACCGCTGACAACGCACTGGTGATCGACTGCTTCACCGTTGGAGTTTCCTTTTCCATCTGCCGAGCAACCAGGCAAGCACCCCCCTTTGAGCATGCCTATATCGCCTATTCTCTTCTCTCTTGTGCTTGCATTAGAATTGCTGCTGCTACTGTTCTACCTATTCTGATGCATAGCCTGTTTATTGTAGCCTGCTATTGATAATTACCTGCTTATCCTAAACTGTCTAGTATAGGCTGGGTAGAGACCTATCAGTGACCCCACTTGTCCCGAATGTCCTGCTGGATTATCAGAAGACCCGATCAACGGGATCGAAGACAGGTCCCGGCACCGCACATCACCCCCTTGGTTGTACGACACTGCATCGTTACCATCGAGTGCCGAGGGTGATACCTCGTATAGCACTCCTAATGTTAACTCTGTAAAGTAGCTATTTGGTCATGGACAACGAGGGTGATTCCTCCTTCTCCACTTTCGATACGACCTTGTCGTGCAACACACCAAGTGTGAACCCATCGAGGGTGATTCCTCCGTGTTCACCTTGACGGATACATCAAGTAGGAATCCAACGAGGGTGATACCTCGGATTCCCCTGATGTTATGGAAACACGAATACTTGGACTTTACAATTGATACTTGGAAAGGCGGGTCGACCCTGAGGGGTACCCGCGAGTGTTGTGGAGACGGGTTGACCTGGAGGTTGCCCGAGATATGAATACGAGGCGCGGCTGGGCATTCTTAGCCCTTGCAGCAAGTCCTCGAGACGGGGCGACGGGGTCACATCGATCGTGAGTCTCCGCTCGTTACCGCAAGCCCCTAGTCCACTAGCGATTTGGATATTTGATCCGAGTAGGCCTCTGGCCTGATAGCACTAACCATCACGTGGGAAGAGTTATGGGCACTTTGCATCGTAGCATCAGCTGAAAGCTCCGTCAGACGTCCAGTTCAGCCTTGCGGCCGGGACGGACCGGCGCCCTCCTGGTGCCTGGCTTCACCCTGCTCGCAACGACCCGGAGTGCACAGGGCGATGGCCCAAGACCCCTGAGCGCTTAGGATGTAGACCGGCGGGGACCTCTCTGCTGAGCTGTAGGTAGGGTTGCGGTGTATCGTTTGGTCGAGGCCGGGCATGACCCAGGAAAGTGTGTCCGGCCGGAGTGAAGCGAGCGTGGTGGGTAAGTTGGTGCACCCCTGCAGGGAAGAACACATCTATCGATAGCCTGTCCTACGGTAAAAGACACTCGGAGTTGTATCCCGATCAATACAACTAGAACTTGTGATGATACCTGGATATGTGGCTCTGGGATTGCTTTCTCGCAGGGAGTCGAGAAAGGATCTCTGGGCGAGGTTGATGACAGTATGGCTCTGGGATTGCTTTCTCACAGGGAGCCGAGAAAGGATCTCTGGGTGAGGATGAGACTTAACGATACTATTACTTTATACTGTGCTGATCTACTCTCTTCTATTGTTGCAAGACCGTTGAAGATGCTAGACTTCGATAGGACTAGGCCTTCTCTCTATTCTGGCATTTCTGCAGCCCAGTCCACATATACAACCTTTCTTTGATAATATTGCATATGTAGTGTAGATCCTTGCTTGCTGAGTACTTCAGATGAGTACTCATGGTTGCTTTGCTTTCTTTTTCTCCCCATATCCTTTTGATGCAACCAGATGACGGAGCCCCTGAGACAGCTGCCCCCGCCGACGATCGCTACTACTACCCCGAGGGTGGTTACTACTACAAGTTAGCTGACGACCAGGAGTAGGTTCGGAGGGTCCCAGGCAGGAGGCCTGCGCCTTTCGATCGTAGTGTTTTCTTTTGCCCCGCCTTCTAAGGGCCTATCTGTGTTTTCTTTTATATCTGTACTCAGATATCTGATGCTTCCGCTGACGCTTGTACGCGAGCTTATGTATTCGAGCCCTCGAGGCCCCTGGCTTGTAATATAAAGCTTGTATGACTTTATTTATGTTTTAGAGTTGTGTTGTGATATCTTCCCGTGAGTCCTTAGGCTTGATCGTGTGCATTTGCGTGTATGATTAGTGCACGACTAAGCCGGGGGCGTCACAGCGCGCGCTGGCAATCGGGCGGACACCACCTCCATCTTCACTGAGCGCCATTGGCTCCTAGACCAACGGGCGACCATGACGGTGCCACCTCCTTGATGCGTCGGAAACTGTCCGGTCGGGATGCCGGCTCGATGAACCGCCCGGCAGTGCTATGCGACGGCATCGGCGACTCCTTCCTTACCTCCTCTTTCACGTGCCATTTGATTTGGATGCCGCAGTAGCGTAGCGCCGGCGGCGATGGCAGCTCCTCTTGGGCATGAAGGTTGCACGGTGGCTAGGGCGGCGCCACGGAGATTAATTCGTGTGATGTGGGTGTGCGGTTGCTTTTGGGATTCAAATATATATGACATATTTTGAACTAGATCAAATATATCTAATATGGCTGGTTTTGGAAACAAAACATTATACAAGTCTTATAATCATTTTCTAAATTCTTTTTGGTTTGTCCTAGTGTTCCCATGAAAAGAATTATCATGTACATCGAAAGCACGGAATGTACGGTGTTTGATAACTAGCATTTCTCGACATCACCCCCTACTCAGCATGATTTAGAATAAATCGTTATTTTATGTGATAAGATGGTTAATGCCTATTTCTAGTTCCATGTGTTTCCAACGGGAAGATCTCGCTAGGCACCAAGCAACCCCAGAGCATGGTTGTGGTGTTCAAGCCAAAATTCTAGTGCTATGTGTTTTCCCGCCCAATATGTGTCGCCCAAAACTTTCATGTCCATTTTCTCGCTGAAACCACCCCCAACCGACAGTGGCGTAGCGAGGAATAAAATGATAGGTGTGCACACTCTAATTTTTTTTTCTACCTAATCCAAGCGCCATACAATGCTTGGCAAAAGAATAACATAAATAGCCCAATCAAGTCCCACAACATTGTAGTTCAGGAAACATATTCCAAATGTGCAAAATTACAATACATATTGTCTTACATGAAAGATAAACAAGTAAAAAATCACAACACTATTCAACTCTACGCTACACGTTGCCATGAAAGCTTCAACTATGTCATCTTTACTTACTTCAAAGAACACATCTCGTTTAATGAATGTCACTAGGCAATAATTCAAGAGATCACCACTCTAGTATTTCTCAACATTGTAATACATGGATCTGAAAGTGAGATTCATGGTAGTCAAGCAGCAAACCTAGATGTAAGTGGATCATATGGTACAGTTGAATTTCTTTTTGGCGAAATTGTTGCATTTACAAATATGAAGAGAGAAAATTTCAATAATTTTCAAGATCTTGCTATGTAGCAAGCACGAGAGATACAATATTGTAGATGCAAGTATTTTCAACTTTAACATTACTAAGCCTATGCGTCCAGTTCATGCTAATTCTTGTGCTGGTTACAGTTTTTGCCTGTCTGGGGTTCATTCGAGGAAAGCACTACATGTATGTAATGCAGCGAAGTTGGGAAAATACAAAGGAGAACCTGGGTACCAGCGCACCCTATATGCAAAAAAAAAAATAGTAATTCAAAAAAAGTTCAAAAAATCCCGAAACTTCTTTGGTATCAAACATGATCAAATAGTGTAGTCGTATAAAAAGATTCATCAGAGAAAGACTTTTGTTGTATGTTGGGTCGAAGATTCGGCAAAAAACGCTATATACAAGTACTATACACGCTATATTGTCGTCATAAACTTCTCTTTTTTGCCCTGAAGTCAAAATGAATCATTTCTTGTCCAAACTTTTTATACGAGTAGAATACCTAATCATGTTTGATTCCAAAATGGATTTATAATTTTTTGAACTTTTCTGAATTACTAAATTTTTTGACGCATATAGGGTGCGCCAGAACCCGAGAGCACCAAGTTCCCGTCCAGCGAAGTTGGTGCCTCCATGGCATGTAGTATTAGTGATTGAATATATGTTCTGCAATTAAAAAATATGTGATGTCCGGTGCAGCTTCAGTGCTATTTTATACTACTTGAGTGTGTCATCCTTTCACTTACGCTAGAATCTTGTGTGCTATTGGCCATATTAGATTTTCGTTTTTATCTCATAACATATGCAGCAAGTGAGAGTCCACTACTAATTCAGTTTTGCTCTGGCTCAGGTACTGTGAAGTATTAATGATTGGTCATCATAGTTCTGATGGCCTGTCAACATTACGGACTTTTTTTTTTTTTGAACAAGGTTGGGTCCGGATGGACCCAGAGCTTTCCATTAAAAAGTAGGCGGTGGAGGTACAAAGCTCATTACAGGACTCGAACATAAAGAAAATGACAAACAGGTCCCTGACTCATGCAAATAGGACCCCAAGACGAGATATAAAATTACGATTGGGTCCAAAGAACAGCTGCTACTTGGAAACGAGCACGCCGTCGCCGGGGACGAACCACTTGGGGCGGCCCGCCCGCCTCCATGCTTTTCCAGCTCCAGATGAAACCAAAGAAAACATTACGGACTATTTAAAACAAGAGATGATCGGGGCTCTATATAAGAGGTATTCCCCTCTTGAACTTCTATATTTTTGCTTTTGCGTGATGCAAATTATTTATTGTGACCGAATTGAAACTTTATCATAGACTGAAATTCACTTGGGAAGAATGAAAGGTTAAATGTACTACTAAGTATGGAAAAGAAGGGATGCTCCAGTCTCTAGGTAAGAGGTATTCCTGTTCTTAAACTCTATAACATGATGTGGATGACTTGTTTTTATTGGACATAACAATTTATCTGGATCATACTTGCGAAGAGGGAAAGTTAAATACGAAAGCAATAGTTGGGATCTTTAATTTCGAATTACAGTGTAGACATTGTGAAAAGTTATTTTTGTTCATACATCTGTGTAATGCATGACTGCTGGAAGAATTGAACTTTGGTGAAATAGTGCTTCCATAGCACATTGGATTAATCTCTTATATTGTGTTCATTATTTCAAAGTCATATAAAGTCGTTAGTCTTTGGCAAAAACATTCTTCTTTGGTTGACTCCACTTTTTATTAGAAATATTTCAAAATACTATAAATGGTATAAAAATACATGGTCCTTATTCTAGACCCTGTTGAGATGGGCCGGGATTGGCTGACTTAACATCGGGTGACTCAGGGTCACTGATGTGTGGTGCCACATATCAGCTGGCCCACATGTCGGTGACACTAAGTCACCTCACGTTAAGTCAGCAAATCTGAGCCGTGCTTAGATATAGCCTTTCATAGTTAAATGCAAAACTAGATGAACATGTTCTACTGCCTAATTTGTTCTTGAGCTTTTGCTAGCTAGGCGGCAATGAAGCATGACAACTTAGTAAAGCGAAGTCAATCAAGTGTGCTCTTTTTGGTTTATTAAGTGGCATGGTATAAAGCATTTTGATCATGTATTGCTTGCTCTACAACTGATTAGGCTCGGAGACGTCACCCGTGGCGCCTGGTCTGGTTATGTTGTCTATGATTGTGCCCATAGACATATACGTATGTTCCTCTTAATATTTTTAGTGTACTATGTGCCACTTCGTTGGACAGCTAAGTTTGTGGAAGAACCATTCGGGAAATCTTTCTCTATACAAGTTCTTTATGTATGTCGTGTTTATGTTATGCATGTAAAAAATCGTCTAACTTTAGTGGATGTGTGTGTGTGTTTTCGGGGAACTTCAGTGGAGGTTTGATAAGTACCTTGCAATTGCTCAGCTGCAACAGAACACTAAGCTCCGTGTCTGAGTGTTTGACATTGAAAGAACGAGAGCCCAAATGTTATGTAAACCAAACAATCGAACAATCAAGTACACTCCACCTCACAAGCATTTTCACCAAACGGCGCAGCAAAGCGCGCAATACACTTCTGGTATACGAAAGTCCACATAATCGTCTGATATGTGCTAGAATTATGGTCTCCACGCCAACTCTTCTTTTTGATGTGCACGGGACATGATGAGAATCTGCACGGGACGCCACAATAATGTTTCTAGGCAGCGTGTCACCATTTCCTCACTGCATCAACAGTGTGCAATCTTTTTTTTCTTCAATACGCACGAGTGTGCGTACTTTATACAAAGAAAGGAGGGGGCGGGGGGGGGGGGGGGGGGGGGGGGGGGGGGGGGGGTAAAGAACCTCTTCCACATTGGATTTACATAGTTTTTACATACACCCAACTTGCTCACTCCACGTGAAAAATCAACTATCGCTAGCTCCTCGCTGAAAGGATCGATATAGTTGACTAGAGGGGGGGGGGGGTGAATAGGCAACTAACAATTTTTAGCTTTTCTTTACCAAATTAAACTTTGCATCAAAGTAGGTTGTCTAGAAATGCAACTAGGTGAGCAACCTATAAGATGCAACAACAACAAGCATATAAGCAAGCAAGGAATACAACACACAAAGAAGCTTGCACAAGTAAAGGTAAGAGATAACCAAAAGTGGAGCCGGTGAAGACGAGGATGTGTTACCGAAGTTCCTTCCCTTTGAGAGGAAGTACGTCTCCGTTGGAGCGGTGTGAAGGCACAATGCTCCCCAAGAAGCCACTAGGGCCACCGTATTCTCCTCACGCCCTCACACAATGCGAGATGCCGTGATTCCACTATTGGTGCCCTTGAAGGCGGCGACCGAACCTTTACAAACAAGGTTGGGGCTCTCTCCACAACCGAATTGGAGGCTCCCAACGAAACCACGGAGCTTCACCACAATGGAATATGGCTCTGAGGTGACCTCAACCGTCTAGGGTGCTCAAACACCCAAGCGTAACAAGATCCGCAAGGGATTAGTGGGGGGAATCAAATTTCTCTTGGTGGAAGTGTAGATCGGGGCCTTCTCAACCAATCCCTAGAAAATCAACAAGTTTGATTGGCAAGGGAGAGAGATCGGGCGAAAATGGAGCTTGGAGCAACAATGGAGCTTAGGGGAGTAGAGGTAGTGGACTCGGAGAAGAAGACTCCCCTTAAATAGTCAGAAGACAAATCCAACCGTTACCCACTAAAACAGCCCGCGACGTGCGGTACTACCGCACCAGACATGCGGTACTACCGCAAGGCATTGCGGTACTACCGCACCCACGGCAGAGGTCAGACGAAGCCCTGTTGCATTGACGCAGTGAGCGGTAGAACTGCCGGAGCGGTACTACCGCGCGCCCTTGCGGTACTACCGCAAGGCAGGGTTCGACTAGGCTGGGAAGGCACGGACGAATAAAATTACATCCGTGGCTACTTCCGCTGAGTATTGATCTGTGCAAAAATCCGACACGGTACTACCGCATCCAGGGAGCGGTACTACCGCATAGGGCGCGAATGTAAAAAATTACATCCGCCCCTACTTCCGCGCGAGTAGCTGAGCTGGGCCAGACGTCACGGTACTACCGCGTCCGAGGAGCGGTACTACCGCAAGACTTTGCGGTACTACCGCGTCCCTGTCCGGTACTACCGTGAGCATCTGCGGTACTACTGCTCCGTAGAGCAGTACTACCGCATGCCACAGCACAATCCCACTTGGAGTCCTTCATTTTGCAAAGACACGGATAACCGGTTGGTGCTCCAAAGGAACAATGGAAGGGTGGTGCAAAGGAATAGACGTGTACGTGTTGATTCCACCCTAACCTTTCCGAAGCGGACCCCCTCTTAATAGTACGACTTTCCTACAACTCAAATCCACCGAAAAGAAACGAAGAGAAACGCCGTCTTTACTAGGCTCCGAGGGGCATCGAATCGTCTTGTGCCTAAACATGAGATATCTGAAATGCTCAATGCACACGATTAGTCCGCAAACGCATTGTCATCAATCACCAAAACCACATAGGGTGAAATATGCCCTTACAATCTCCCCCTTTTTGGTGGATTGATGACAACACGGGATTTGCACATAAGGGTACTAATATAACATAAGCAAACCCACCATCCACAAAATATAGACAGGCTCCCCTAGATGTGTGCACTCTATTTAAATGCTTTGGACTGCACGGCACACATACTAGGATCAACACTCCCCCTATATTTTATAGACAAGGCATTCCTTGCAACAATATAAATAACACTAAGCATGGAGGCAAGGCAATGCATATGAGCATAAAGTAAAGGGCACATGATAGCAAAGGCTCACGGACTACTAAGCATAAAAGACAATAAGATAAGCTTGAGTGCATATGTCTTACACCATATGAAAGTCTCCGGGACACACAAACACAAGCACAAACCAACAAACCAAGGCAACACAAACGGAAGACGAACGAAACGAAGGCACAGAGACACGAACACGAAAGCAAATCCTACACTCTCTCCCCCTTTGGCATCGAGACACCAAAAAGGCAGAGAGGACACCTACGACACAGGTGGTAGCATCCTCTGCAGAGATCACTCAACACGCTCCTCATCAGACTCGGCAGCGGGAATGGGCTCCTCCTCTGACTCGGTCCACTGATAGTCCTGCTTGCTCATCCAGTCAGCCTCCGGGGTGATGTTCGTCTCGGACCCGCTCTCCACGATCTCGCCGAAAGTCCTCAAGATCCTCTTGTTACGCTGGCGACTCTCCTTGGAAGCAACATGGGTTCTGTACTGCCCCTTGGCCTGCATGCAGAACAGGGTCTTCATCTTGGCCTTCAGCCTCTTAGCCCAAGAGGGGTCAGTAGATGGAGGAGCATACCCAGCAGAGCTATCCTCAGCCTCCTCCTCCTCAGCCTCATCCTCATCAACATCCATCATAGCTGCCTCAGCCTCAGCCCTGGTAGTGGTATTGGCCCACTTGTTCTTCTGGCGCAGGTTGATAGGCTCATGGAGAACCCAGTTGGGAGCAGAGAAGACTTCAGTCGGAAAGAGCTTCTCCCACGTCTTCGAGATCAAGAGGTGCAGATAAGGGCCATAGATGGGCACCTTGCGATTGTAGACCGCAAACCGAAGCTCAATCCACATGATATGAGAGATGTCCAGGGGCTGGGTAATTTGACGGTGCGCCTCCTCACAAAGAAGCAACATATCCACGAGATAAGCATGCACCTTATCCTTGTCGCCAATGCGCGGAAAGAGCGTGTTGCGGAAGATCCGATGCATGACGTCCAGGAAGGGATTGAGCACCCATGACTGCGAGCCATTTGCCAACTTCTTCTCCACAAGGAACGGTTGAAGCTTGTTCTTGTTGGCGGACTCAGGATTGGCGTGTGGACGGACACCAACGGGCACATCGAGCCCCTCATCACGGACATGCAGCATTTCCATGAATTCCTTCCAAGTGGCAGACATCCTCCTCCCATTAGTCATCCAAGTCATAGTCCGCTCCCCATCCGTGTGGAAGTGGACAGAAGCAAAGAACTGTGCCACGAGCTCCGCGTCAAAGTCCATGTGGAAAGTGATGAAGTCTTCAATGCCAAACTGCTCCACCAAGTCCAAGGCCTCACCAAAGTATGCCCGGTCCTTCCTCAGATGAGTCATATCAATCCACTGCATAGGAACATATATGTTGTGCTTTGACTTGATGACATCGATGTAAATGAGATTCTGCTGCTTGGTCCAGAACAACTCATTCCCTTTGACAGTCTCATGAGGGTTCACATAGGGATTGATCCTCCTTCGAATAATGAACTCAGATTGAGGCAACTCATCCATGCCAAGACTTGGCTCCTTGAACCTGTTGGCGGTCTTCTTGACATTGCGCTGTTGGGCATTGGAGCCCTCTGGTGCTTCTTGATTGCGAAGCCGCTTAGAGCTCGTGTTGCGGCTAGGATTCGAGCGACGGACATTGGAGCCACCACCTGTGACACACAACACAAAACACACGAGAAGACGAGAAGGATCAAAGCAAATACCAAAGCCAACACAGACGAAACACGTAGAAATAAGATTGGGTAGTCGCACCAAGGTAGTTTAGATGGCATCGGTAGTACCTCACTACTAAGCGGGAATAAACGCTTACATCCGCTCTAGCCGCGGTAGTACTGCGCCGGGAGGAACGGTAGTACCGCACGAGCCAGAGCGGTAGTACCGCACGGAATGCGCGGTAGTACCACACGGATACAAAGAAGCACAGAACGGATCTGGGCACATCCGCAACTTTGGATCGGTACTACGGTCGATCAAAAATACCGTGAGGCAACATACCAAATAGCATCTCTACAGCACTACTACTCTCCTACGTCCTCCTATTGCAAAGACTTGGCCAAAAATCTCAAGAACAACATGCATCTCCCCAAAACCTAAAAGCGAAACTACGAGGCAAAAAGAGAGGGATTTGGGGAGAAACCTTGTTCCATGGCAAGAGGGCGAGGTGGGGATCGATCCCACCGGTCGGAATGCGAGGAGAGCGGCCGGAGACGGAGATCCGGCGAGGTCCTCCGGCGCCGTTCTTGGGCAGGAGAGAGAGAGAGACGAGGTGGGGAAAAAGAGTTGAATGGGTATGGGGGAGTTGGAACTCCCCCTGCCCGCTCTTGACCCCCACCCGCTCGCGACTGCGCGGTAGTACCGCGGGTCATCACGGTAGTACCGCCCGGGCGGAAGTACCGCACACAGGGCAGTAGTACCGCTCTTCCAGCGGCAGTAAAAAAATACTGCCGCGATGGAAGCGGTAGGACCGTGCCGGGATGCAGCTGTGCACGCACAGGGCAACCCATCTCCTGCGGTAGTACCGTGGCTCAGCACGGTAGTACCGTAAACCCAAGAAAGTGCAAGTTTCAACAAAAACAGAGAAACACGGCCTATGCAATGCAACCTACAGGCAACCGGATACGCGGAAGAGCACACACATGAGGCAACTCAACCACAAACGTGACTCAAGGGAAGGCAAAAGACAATAAGGACCAACCAAACACGAAACACAACCTCTCCAAAGAGAGGGTGGTGGCCGGAGGCACCTATGTTTGAGTCAATTGGTATGGCACCGCGAAGAATTATCCTTGGGCCCATGACCAAAACTCGTCTTTGAAGCACAAGTACCATAAAAAATGGCTAATGTGAAAGAGTTGATCAATTTATGCATAAAGGGGGAGGGAGAGTTCATTGAGAGAACAACACTCCCCCTATGTCCATGCCTACACCTAAACAAGACATCAAGATGAGTATGGTGGGGTGTGCAAGGGTTCAAGCCACATTGCTCGAATCAATGATATTTAGCTCATGCCTTCACTCGCGAAATCTTGATTCATCCAAAGGCTTTGTGAAGATATCTGCAAGGTTATCATGAGTGTTGACATAGTTGAGCTCGATCTCCCCTCGCCTAATATGATCCCGGATAAAGTGATACCGAATCTCAATATGCTTCGTCTTGAAGTGTTGCACCGGGTTGAGAGAGATCTTGATGGCACTTTCATTGTCACACCAAAGAGGCACTTTGTCACAAATGACACCGTAATCCTTTAAAGTTTGCCTCATCCAAAGAAGTTGAGCACAACAACTACCGGCGGCCACATACTCCGCTTCGGTGGACGAGAGAGACACACAACTTTCCTTCTTAAAAGACCAACTCACCAAAGAGCAACCAAGAAATTGGCACCCTCCGGAGGTTGACTTCCTATCCACTTTGTCCCCCGCCCAATCCGAGTCTGAAAAGCCCACAAGATTGAAGTTTGCTCCTCTTGGGTACCATAAGCCAAAGTTTGGGGTATGATCCAAATATCGAAAGATTCGCTTGACCGCCACAAAGTGGCTTTCCTTAGGTGCAGCTTGAAACCGTGCACAAATTCCCACACTCAACATGATATCCGGTCTAGATTCACAAAGGTAAAGTAAGGAGCCAATCATGGAGCGATATACCTTTTGATCCACCACTTTACCATTGGGATCTATGTCAAGTTGGCATTTGACAGGCATTGGAGTGGAAGCCAGCTTGACATCACTTAGCTTGAATCTCTTGAGCATGTCTTGAGTGTATTTGGCTTGGTTGATGAATGTTCCTTCTCTTATTTGCTTGATTTCGAACCCGAGAAAGAACTTCAACTCTCCCATCATGGACATCTTGAACTTTGAGGTCATGAGAGCGGCAAATTCCTCATTGAAAGCTTTGTTAGGGGAACCAAAGATAATATCATCGACATATAGTTGGCATACAAACAACTCCCCTTTGACCTTCTTAGTAAAAAGAGTGGGGTCGATTTTCCCAATTTCAAACCCACGATCTTGCAACAACTCGGTAAGGTGCTCATACCACGCACGTGGGGCTTGTTTAAGGCCATAGAGTGCCTTATCGAGTTGGTACACATGATCGGGGAAATAGGGATCCTCGAACCCCGGGGGTTGTTTGACATACACCAACTCATTAATAGGACCATTAAGAAAAGCACTCTTCACATCCATTTGTTGCAACTTGAAGTTATGATGTGAAGCATAAGCAATCAACAAACGAATAGATTCAAGGCGAGCAACGGGAGCAAAGGTTTCACCGTAGTCGATACCCTCGACTTGGGAGTAGCCTTGAGCTACCAAACGAGCCTTGTTGCGAACGATAATTCCATGAGCATCTTGCTTGTTCTTGAATATCCACTTGGTTCCAATGACATTATGGTTCCCCGTTGGCCTTGGCACCAATCTCCACACCTTGTTATGCTCGAAGTTGTTGAGTTCTTCATGCATGGCATTGAGCCAATCCGGATCCTCGAGCGCCTCATAGACCTTTTGGGGCTCAACACAAGAGACAAACGCGTGATGTTCATAATAGTTTGCTAATTGTCTACGAGTGCTTACCCCCTTTCTTAAGCTTCCAAGCACATTCTTCATGAGATGATCTTTGGTAGTGAGCTTGGAGGCAATCTTGGCGGCACGACGCTCTAATTCCTCCTCAAGAGAGAGTTGAGGAGCGGTAACTTGATCATCTTGAGCGTCGTCATGAGCTTGTTCTTGATCTTGAGCTTGCTCTTGATCTTGAACTTGCTCGGTGGAGAGAACTTGACCTTGGGCATCACATGGTGGTTCACCACCATCTTGAGGTTGATCTTGCCCTTGATCTAGTTCATTTGGTTGAGGGTCTTCACTTTGTTCTTCGGAAGCGTGTGGGTCTTGGATTGGTGATGGTTCCACTTGAGTGGAACATTGTCCTTCTCCTTCGGCCACAAGGGGTTCCTCAACGGGTAGGATATGACCAACACCCATTCTTCTTATGGCTTGAGGAGGAATTGCATCACCTATATCACAAGTACCAATTTGCTCCACTTGGGAGCCGTTATTCTCATCAAACTCTACGTTACACGTCTCCTCAATAAGTCCCGTGGACTTATTGAGGACACGGTAAGCATGAGAGTTTGTAGCATAACCAACAAATATGCCCTCATGAGCTCTAGCCTCAAATTTAGACAAACGAACACCTTTCTTGAGAATGAAACACTTACACCCGAATACCCGAAAGTACTTGAGGTTAGGCTTGTTACCGGTGAGAATCTCATATGGAGTCTTGTTCAAGCCTTTGCGGAGATAGAGCCGATTGGATGCATGACAAGCGGTGTTGATGGCTTCGGCCCAAAAGTTGTATGGAGACTTGAACTCCGCCATCATGGTTCTTGCCGCATCCATCAACGTTCGGTTCTTCCTCTCCGCTACACCATTTTGTTGAGGGGTGTAAGGTGCGGAATATTGATGCTTGATCCCCTCATCACTAAGAAACTCATCCAAGGTGTAGTTCTTGAACTCGGTGCCGTTGTCACTTCTTATCGTCAAGATCTTTGCATTGTGTTGGCGTTGAGCTTCATTTGCAAAGTCGATGACGGTTTGTTGGGTCTCGCTCTTCCTCTTGAAGAAAAATATCCAAGTGTATCTTGAATAATCATCCACAATCACCAAGCAATACTTTCTGCCCTCAAGACTATCGAAGGATGGAGGTCCAAAGAGATCCAAGTGAAGGAGCTCCAAGGGCCTCTTCGAGTAGATGATAGTCGTGGGAGGGTGAGCTTTCTCATGCAACTTTCCTTCGATGCAAGCACTGCAAGCACGATCTTTGGCAAAACTAACATTTGTTAGTCCACGGACATGGTCCCCCTTGAGAAGACTTTGCAAAGATCTCATATTGACATGGGCTAAACGGCGATGCCAAAGCCAACCCACGTCAACTTTAGCCATTAGGCATGTCGCGGTCTTAGTGGGTCGCTCCGAAAAGTTAATCACATAAAGACCGTTCTCGACATGCCCAACAAAGGCTACTTTAAGAGTCTTGCTCCACAAGAGGGCCACAGTATCAATATCAAAGAAAGTGGCAAAGCCCATGAGTGCAAGTTGACGAACGAAAAGTAAATTGTATGCAAGGGACTCAACAAGCATGACTTTCTCGATCGTGAGATCATGAGAAATGACAACCTTGCCAAGACCCAATGCCTTAGAAGACGAGGCATCACCCCACTCGACATTGGTGGGCATAGATGAAATCTTGTGCACGTCCACCACCAAGTCCTTGCTTCCGGTCATATGATTTGTGGCTCCACTATCGAGCAACCATGATCCCCCACCGGAAGCAAACACCTACAAGAGATCAATGCTTGGTTTTAGGTACCAATTTTGTAATGGGTCCTTTGATGTTAGTAACAAGGGTCTTAGGAACCCAAATAGACCATTCAATATACTCATAAGGAGAACCAACAAATTTGGCATAAACATGCCCATCACTAGCACGGCATAACACATAAGAAGGGTTAAAGTCGCCGGCTTTGTTGGAAGGGGTGGCATTGCCCGTCTTGACACCACCACCCTTCACATTGTTCTTCTCCTTAGAAGCACCCTCTCCCTCCTTCACAAAGGTTTGCTTGAGAGGGGGAGGTCGTTTGGCCTTGTCATTCTTCTTCTTATTCTTGGACTTGGGTGCAAACCCAATTCCCTCCTTGCTCACAACTTCCTTTTGATTGCTCAAAAGGTCGTTGAGGTTCTTCTCACCTTGTATGCAAGACACAAGGCCTTTCTCAAGTTGCTCCTTCAACTTGGCATTCTCCTCCACAAGATGCACATGCTCACAACACGGGTTAGTAGCATTTGCATTATCAATTAAAACCATGTGAGGAAATGTGGCTTTCTCCTTGGTTAGCTTTACTTGGAGTTGATCATGAGACTCTTTGAGGTTAGCATGAGCACTCTTCAAGGCCTTGTGAGCGTTGTCAAGTATATCAAACTCCTCCTTGAGTCTAGCATGGTCAACCCCAAGTTTAGCCTTCTCGGAATTGAGCACATGAGATACAACAAGAGCATGATCAAGATCTTTCTTTAATTTAGCATGATCATCGTTGTGTGACTCCTCAAGAGCCAAACGATGATCACGCTCTTCCTCAAGAGCATTTGAGAGATCCGATATCTCATCGGCATAGTCACGACTATGCCCTTCCATCTTAGAGATGGTTTCTTCATGAGCCTTGATCAAGTCATTGGCTTCACCAAGTTGTTCCAAGAGAGCAACAAAGTGCTTCTTGGATTTACCCTTGAGCTTACTCATAAAAGACTCAAATTCATTTTCTTCCTCATTAGACCCCTCACTTTCATCAATGCAATTCATCAAGGAGGATTAGTAATGATGGTAGTTTTGATGTTGGGGGTTACCTAGTTGGTGGCTTTAGCCATGAGGCACTTGGCGGTGATGTTCTCATTGGGTGAGTCGAAGAGGGACACCCGTGGAGTTGTCGCAATGGCAACGGAGGCCATGGCAACCGTCTCACCATCTTCATCATCATCATCATCCTCATTGTACTCTTCTTGTGCCACCAACCCCTTGGGAGGAGTCTTCTTGGTGAAGTTGTTCTTGTTGGGAAAAGACTTGGCCTTGTCTTTTCGGATGAGCTTGCCACCATTGTCTTCCCTCTTCTCATATGAGCACTCCGCAACAAAATGGCTCATATTGCCACAATTGTAGCATGTCCTCACACGTTGCTTGCCCTTAGCGCCACTTGAGTTGTTCTTGTTGAAGTTGGGCCTTGAGATCTTCTTGCTCCAAAATTTCCTTGAAGCGAGAGCCATGTGCTCATGATAAGCATATTTTGTATCTTCGGGGTTACTCTCCTCTTCTTCCTCTTCATCCTCTTCTTCCACACTCGCCTTGGCCTTCAAAGCAAGGTTGGGTTTCTTTACTCGTTGAGAGCGTAACACCGCATTGTCGGCGGTCTTGTCCAAGATTCTCATAGCAACAAACTCATCCAACACTTCACTTGAGGACAAGGTATGGAAGTCCGGCCTTTGACGGATGACGGATGACATGGCCTTATGGTAGGGCATCATGGCCTTGAGAAACTTGCGCTTGATCCAATTGTCATCCGTATCCTTGCTCCCATGATCTCGGAGTGAGACCGCGAGAGTGGTTAATCTCCGGTAGAGCTCACGAGGTTCTTCATCTTCATTCATCGCAAACTCATCGGCTTCATCTTGCACCACTTCATAGTTGGAGCGTTGAATGCTTGCGCTTCCCTTATAAATGGAAACAACATGTTGCCATGCTTCCTTGGCCACGGTGAAAGGTCGGAGGTGCGCAATATCTTCGGGTGGGATTGCATCTTGGATAATGAAGAGGGCGGACTCGTTGAATTGATGATCCACGGCTTCTCTTGGAGTGAGGTTGCTTGGGTCATGCGGGTAGAAACCTTGCTCAATAATTCTCTAAAGATTAGTAGAACTATGATTTAAATGACGTTTAAAATGGTAGACCCAAGAGGCAAAATCCTCATTTTTCACAAACTTAGGAGGAGGACCAACATGATTCAAATGAGTTGAGGGAACCGGTCCTCCATAAGTAAGAGGTGGTTCAACATGGGCAAAGATGCCACTTCCATTTCTACCACTAGGCATAGGAGCATGCTCACTACTAGCTTCCCCCTTTTTGGAGTTAGCATCCGTCACCTTGTTGGCGGGATCAACCACTTCCAAGGGTTCGGTGGACACTTTAAGACCATCAAGAAACTCCTTAAACATGCCTTTAACCTCGGCTATCAAGGAGGTTTTCAATGTGTCCAAAGCCACATTGAACTCCTCACGAGAGACCGAAGATCCCCCATCGGCCGTAGACGAGGATGGATTCACACCGGGGTGCTCCTCCCCACCGTCTACGGTGTCAACCATACTCTTCGGACGGTAAAGTCCTTAATAAAGAGACGAGGCTCTGATACCAATTGAAAGGATCGATATAGTTGACTAGAGGGGGGGGGGGGTGAATAGGCAACTAACAATTTTTAGCTTTTCTTTACCAAATTAAACTTTGCATCAAAGTAGGTTGTCTAGAAATGCAACTAGGTGAGCAACCTATAAGATGCAACAACAACAAGCATATAAGCAAGCAAGGAATACAACACACAAAGAAGCTTGCACAAGTAAAGGTAAGAGATAACCAAAAGTGGAGCCGGTGAAGACGAGGATGTGTTACCGAAGTTCCTTCCCTTTGAGAGGAAGTACGTCTCCGTTGGAGCGGTGTGGAGGCACAATGCTCCCCAAGAAGCCACTAGGGCCACCGTATTCTCCTCACGCCCTCACACAATGCGAGATGCCGTGATTCCACTATTGGTGCCCATGAAGGCGGCGACCGAACCTTTACAAACAAGGTTGGGGCTCTCTCCACAACCGAATTGGAGGCTCCCAATGAAACCACAGAGCTTCACCACAATGGAATATGGCTCCGAGGTGACCTCAACCGTCTAGGGTGCTCAAACACCCAAGAGTAACAAGATCCGCAAGGGATTAGTGGGGGGAATCAAATTTCTCTTGGTGGAAGTGTAGATCGGGGCCTTCTCAACCAATCCCTAGAAAATCAACAAGTTTGATTGGCAAGGGAGAGAGATCGGGCGAAAATGGAGCTTGGAGCAACAATGGAGCTTAGGGGAGTAGAGGTAGTGGACTCGGAGAAGAAGACTCCCCTTAAATAGTCAGAAGACAAATCCAATCGTTACCCACTAAAACAGCCCGCGACGTGCGGTACTACCGCACCAGACATGCGGTACTACCGCAAGGCATTGCGGTACTACCGCCAGTCTGTACGGTACTACCGCACCCACGGCAGAGGTCAGACGAAGCCCTGTTGCGTTGACGCAGTGAGTGGTAGAACCGCCAGAGCGGTACTACCGCGCGCCCTTGCGGTACTACCGCAAGGCAGGGTTCGACTAGGCTGGGAAGGCACGGACGAATAAAATTACATCCGTGGCTACTTCCGCTGAGTATTGATCTGTGCAAAAATCCGACACGGTACTACCGCATCCAGGGAGCGGTACTACCGCATAGGGCGCGGATGTAAAAAATTACATCCGCCCCTACTTCCGCGCGAGTAGCTGAGCTGGGCCAGACGTCACGGTACTACCGCGTCCGAGGAGCGGTACTACAGCAAGACTTTGCGGTACTACCGCGTCCCTGTCCGGTACTACCGTGAGCATCTGCGGTACTACTGCTCCGTAGAGCAGTACTACCGCATGCCACAGCACAATCCCACTTGGAGTCCTTCATTTTGCAAAGACACGGATAACCGGTTGGTGCTCCAAAGGAACAATGAAAGGGTGGTGCAAAGGAATAGACGTGTACATGTTGATTCCACCCTAACCTTTCCGAAGCGGACCCCCTCTTAATAGTACGGCTTTCCTACGACTCAAATCCACCGAAAAGAAACGAAGAGAAACACCGTCTTTACTAGGCTCCGAGGGGCATCGAATCGTCTTGTGCCTAGACATGAGATATCTGAAATGCTCAATGCACACGATTAGTCCGCAAACACATTGTCATCAATCACCAAAACCACATAGGGTGAAATATGCCCTTACACTCGCGTTATCAGCCGTTAGAGCTTCTAGGAAGCTATCCAAGTCCGTCTTGAGAATGTGTGCCGTCTTCCATACCCGTCGTTAGAGCTACTAGGAAGCTATCCAAGTCCGTCTCGAGAATGTCCCCCGTCTTCCATGACCTGCACTCCACTTCTATTCTATGAATTATGCTTTATAAAGATGGTGTGGCATCATCGAAGACCATCACATTGTGGTGTTTTCATAGCTCCCACATGACGAGCAAGACCCAAGTGTCCTTGCTGCCAGTAGCGTTTCCACTTTTTTTTTGAAAAGAGGAGACATCCCTCGGCCTCTGCATCGAGTGATGCACACATCCTTTTATTTATCATATCAAAGTTCGTCATCCGACCATAACAAAGTTCGGCCAATAAATTGTCGCACCTGATTGCCCTAAGGGCAAATTAAAAAATAGAGTATCATAGGGAAATGAGCCTCATGCATCACAAATCCTACTAGTAGGCCGCCAACCAAATCGGCCGAACAAATTCCGAGAGACCATCTCCCATCGGTTGCACCCAAAGACCGTGGGCGCCCGATCCTCCTCCTTGCGTAGTAATGACCACATATGGATCCAGCTGGTGGCCTTGAAGATAACCTGCAAAAAGTTTGGAACTTTCGTTCGGTTAAAAATACAGTCATTACGAGTGTTCCAAATGGCCCAAAGTAAATCACAAATTCCCACACGGATCTGAGACTTCAACTTGGGATGCACCCCCCACTAACAAGTTTCCAAACATATATGGCGAACGGTCCATATACCTTTCAACTACCTCCAAAAAAAGTTCTAAACATTTGAAATAATATTTACAGTCAAAGTTTTAAATCTTTCACACTTAAGACATGCCCATAAGGAAATGTATTTGTAGTACTCAATGCCCACACTTAAGACATGCCCATAACGAAACATATTTCAAATGTTTAGAACTTTTTTTGCAAGTGGCAAATATTTAGATTGAGAACTTGAATCATATGTTTAGATCTGTCTCGAAAAGTATATTCACAATTTTTTTCGTTCGATATATAATGTAGCAAAAATTAGTGGTCAAATAAAATTCTAAAAACCATGCTAGCATGTTAAATGACATGTATTTGGAATATATATGGAGGGAAATATATATCGCTAGAGTAGACACGTCCAGGACATATACCAAAGGGTGTGGCTAAGTCTCAGTTGACTGAGATTTAATCAATCTCAGTCGAGTGACATAACATACAAGAGAGAAAAAATAAAAAAAAATAAAAATAAAATCTTACATGGATCTCAATGTAAAACCTCACGAATATAATATCAATTAAGACTTAACCACGTCTCGAGTAAGACTTAGCAAGACTGTATACCAAATTCCAAATAATCATTGGATATGTGCTCCCTCCCTTTTCTGAGACCCTGTCAACTCTCTTTGTTGACGTGCACCCCGAAGAAAGAAGCCGTGATCTTCAAGCCTTTGCCGTCACGAGAATCTGCAGCAATAATGTTTCTAGGCAGCGTGTCACCATTTCCGCGTTGCATCAACAGTGTGCAATCATCTGTTGATTGATGCATTATGGCAAAAGCTGTTGATATCCAGCTGCTTTTTTTTCCCGATGGGTATCCAGTTGCTTTTGTTGGTGAAATGTCGTACTTTGGCTATGTGCCGTCTCTCGAGATTGTAGCACCCCCGATTGGAGCAAAACGTCATTGACTAAAGCATATGAGTGGACAGTTCTTTGTCGAAAAAAAAGCAAGCGACAGTTTAATCGATATGTATATGCTGTCCCCGTTCAGTACAGGTACATCTTGAGTGCTCTGGTCAGCAATGTAACTCAGGTGTAGTACTAGTATACAACAGAAATGAAATCAATTAACTTAGATTGAGCTTACAAAATGAAACTCATCAGCAACTTACAAAACATGCTCGCATATGAGTGGACAGCTCACTCTTGTTTCAAAAAAAAAAAAGAGAGTGGACAGCTCACTGTCAAAGAAACATTGCACTCTTTGATCTGCATGACAAGGCCAAGACAGTTACTAACATTCAGAGACAAGCGACAGGCGACAGTTTCATCAATTCATCAGTATGTGCTTATATGCTGTTCCCAGTTCAGTACGGGTATATCTCGAGTGCTCTGGTCAGCAATGTAACTTGTACAACAGAAATGAAATCAATTAAGTAACTTTGGTTGAACTTACAAAATGAAACTCATGATTCAGCTATACCCCCACTCCACTCCACTGAAGCCTATGGAAAGAAACGGTGCCACACAAACCAAGTAACCAAACAAACGCTCTAATTATTCCTGCAGCTGGTCGAGCGCCTTGAGGAGGAACGGCTTGAATCTGGTGACGTTGACCATGACGTCCTGCTTCATGACGATCTCGGCGAGCGCCGGCCATCCCTGCGCGTGGATCTGCATGGGGTTCTTGAACACGTAGTGGTCGCGGGAGTACTTGTCCTTGAGCGTCGTCTCCTCCTCGGACACGTAGTACTCGACGTAGCGGAGCTGCATGTCGCGCGCCGGCTGGCCGTAGAAGTTGGTGGCCATCCAGTCCATCTTGCCCCACGGCACGATCTGCACCAGCACGGCGCCCGTGGGCAGGAAGATCTGGTTGGTCAGCCCGGCGCCGTGCACCGCCAGGAGCACGTCGGCGGCGTTCACCGTCTCGGCGAACGCGCGCACGTCCGCGCCGGCCTCCGCCACGGTCACCTCGAAGCCGAGCTCCTCGCACAGCGCCTGCACGGCGCGCAGGTTGAGCAGCTTGCGCGTGCCCTTGCGCTCGATCATGAGCATCTTGGGCCTGACGGTCATCTTCTCGCCGAGCACCGCCGGGGCGTCCCGCGGCAGGCCGAAGGCGCGGCGGAGGAACCGGTTGTAGTCCACCATGGTGTAGTTGTGCGGGTTGCGGGTCGGGTGCGGGCCGATGATGAGGTCGCGGTCGCGGTACAGCCCGAGCTGGCCGCCGGGGAAGCAGTGTACGTCCTCCTCCTTGTCGAAGTTGATCACCTCGTAGTTGGACAGCTTCTTCAGGAGCGGCGCGAACTTCTCCGCCCACCACGGCTTGAAGTTGGTGATGAGGAACTGCACCTCGCCGGCGAAGTGCGCCGTGGAGAGGAACAGCGGGATCATCACGTCCGTGTTGTCGTGGAAGAAGTTGTCCGTGTACCCGGCCGTGGAGAAGACCACCGCGGGGACGTCGTGGCGCCGGGCGCACGCCGGCGCGGACACGGGCGACGCCACGGACTTGATGGTGACCTCCACGACGCCCGGGAGCAGGAAGGTGTCCTTGCGGGCGTAGGGGCGGATCTTCTTCTCCCCGTTGTCGTCGAACGGGCCGGCGCCAGACGGGTTCACGAAGAACATGGTCTTCTCCTTGGGGCTGACCCGGACGTCGCCGGTGAGCTCGCAGACGGACGGGCGCGCGTAGGGGAAGCCCTCGTCCACGGCGTTCTCGTCGCAGGTGATCTTGGCCTTGGCCTCTTCTGTTGTATCGCCACCATCTGACCAAAATACGGATCATAAGTTCATACTAAGTATACGAAGTACTATCCGTAAAATGAACTAAATTAGTACGTATACCATGGAAGAGGGGATTAAAGCTAAGTTCAGACTAAGTACGAAGTATGGAGTACTATTTGTACACGAATGAATAAAATTAGTATACTAGTACATCATGGAAGAGGGGATTAAAGCTAAGCTCTTTGGGAAATCATCATCTACTAAAGGTAAGATCTCTGTTTTTTTTTTCATTTAAGATGCGGGATTCAGGTAGAGACAGAAAGAAATGGAAAAGAACTCACCTGGCTTGGTTACCGCGGTCTCCTCTTTTTCGGTGCTTTCTGTCTCCGCTGGGGTCTCCTCCTCCTTTTCATCGATCTTTGTTTCTTCTGGAACGCCGGGCTCTTTCGGCTCCGTGTCGCCTCCACCCAGATCTTTCTGCTCCTCGACTTCGATCTTCTTCTGGACCGGCACGGCCTCCTCCGTGCTGGGCACCGCCGTGGACGCGGGCGGGGCGTTCTTCATCACCATGGACGTGCTCTCTGCAGCGACAATTTTTTTTCAATCAGCAAGCTTGCAAAACCAAACAAACATCCAAGAAGTGGTTCCTGCGCGAAGAAATGGATCGGAGGTCCTCACCGAAGACCGGCGAGTAGATGGCGAAGAGGCGGGCGAAGGAGATGTAGGTGAGGAGGGCGAGGCAGCAGCCGGCGACGAGCCCAATCCCGAGCTTCTTGGGCTCGATCCTGCTCAGCTCCTTGGCCAGCCGCGGCTGCCTCCGCTCGCCGGGGCCGGCCGGCGGCTTGGACCCCCGCGCGTACGCCGTGGACGCCATGGAAGATCACCCAACCCAAAACAACACACGGTCACGACCGACGACCGATTCCCCAGACAGCGCAAGAGAACAAACAAACAAGCACACCCACGACGCTAGCCCCCGATATATCGGCCGGCCGATCGTCACCCCCACCACCAAACCGCGACTTTCTTTTCCCTTCTAAAAAAGCTTATTGGATCGGCAGCACATACAGGCCGGGGTGATGGTAACATGTAGGCGATGATTGGACTCTTCCTGGAACGAAGTAGTATAATTCGTTTTGTTCGTTTGGCACGGGGGAGGCGGCTTGCTTCCTTCCTTCCTCCCAGATTCCTTGCTTTGACTCGTCCGCAACTGCAAGCTGTGAACAATAATTTGGACTTGGCACCTAATCCCGTCGTGGACAGCAGGGGATTATTGGGCTGTCATGTTCTGTGTTTCATTATTTTTCCTTGATGGTGGTTCGGCCGGGACAGGGACTTGTGGAATCGTGGAACCAGTCCTTTGGACGTGGGAAGGTATCCATTGGTTGCTTGCTTCGATACTCCCCCGTCGCTCCGCAGCTCGGACGCCGATGGGAGGGAAGGTGTGGATTCCGTCAGTTAGGCACTGTTATTAGGACATATTCCACTTTTTTTTTAAGACAAAACAATCGGTTCACATACATGCACATACGCTCAACCTATGATGCTATGAGCAACCCCAAGACATTGAGCCCGCACAATGTTTTATTTAATTTTTAAATTGTGGACTATGACTGATAGTGGACCGGACGGATTGAGAGTCGTGGGTTGTGGAGAGGTGTGGTGCAACTAACGATGGGCCGAGAGGAACTCGTATACTCCCCTAGATCTTCCAGATTAGATTTGAGGTGTTGCGGACAAATCTCTACTATTAAAGAGGAGTACTTTGCTGTCGTTTCGACCCTGCAGTCATTAATATGAAATAATTTAAAAACTGAGCGCCGAATCGATTTGAAAATCGAACCATCAATGCAACTAATTAACTAAATATTTAATTAAATGTGTAGTTAATTAGGTTCATTTAAATTCGGATATTTTTGCTGAAATCAATTTGAATCGAACCATTAATATAATTAATTAGTCAGGCAATTGATTGGCGTGCAATTAATTATGTCCGTTGAAATAATGTTTTTTTTAGTTGTCCAATAAAAAAAGAGATGTTGCTCCGTGGCTCACTGGCCCTATAATACCCGACGGAGGAAGTAGCTTCACTGATTGCTTTTTTTTTTCCAGGTACCCAAGTATATCATCTAATTTTGTCTACGTGTAACAAAATTAAGTTTTTCATCTGAAGAATCAATAGATCAAGCAACAACAAGGGTTTCTATGCTGCCACCCATCTCCCTCTACTCTGTGGTCGGCCCCGATGGCACTGCGTTGATTGCTCATCGACCACAGACACAAAGGTGGCTCTCGCAAGGCGACTATGTGTGACGTCCCGTCTGCCTGCTGATACGTCTCAAACATATTGATAATTTTTGTATGATTGATGCTGTAGTTTATCAATTACATACACTTTGGGCATACCTTTTATTGAATTTATTGGACTAAAATATTAACCCAGTGCCCAGTGTCAATTCCTGTTTTCTTACTATTTTCATAATTTTAAGAAAATCCCTAGAAAAAGTCTGAGGAAAATAAAATAAAAATGGTTCGGGAGGCTTCAGCACACCAGAAGATCCTGGAGCTTTGGAAAGTTACTCTTGGTGACCCTATGAACCCCGGTCCAGTTTTTAGCATAATACTCACCTTCCAACAACTTTTACACACTGCTTTATTTTCTTTTTTTCATTTCAAAAATAACAAAAATATTTACCACCCATTATCTTTTAATTGCCTTGTGCCACTAGCAAGGTTGACACTCTTGTTAGAACCGTTGGGGACACAAGTGAAGTTTTATTTGTGTTGGAGAGCATTCAACTGTTGCAGTATACTGACACCTCCACAGATTGGTACCTTGGTTTCTCAGTGAGGGAAGACATGCTGCATACTGCAAGCTACTAAACCTAGGATCCCTCTACTTCTTGAGCTTGAGTTTGTTTTTCCCTGGAAGAGGAAAGGGTGATGCAGCAAAGTAGATATAAGTATTTCCCTCAGTTAAGAACCAAGGTATCAATGCAGTAGGAGGAACACACAAGTCTCCAATAATTGCACCTACACAAACAAACAAATACTTGCACCCAACGCGATAAAGGGGTTGTCAATCCCTTCACGGTTACTTCCAAGGTTGAGATCTGATAGAGATAGGTATGAAAGATAAATAAAAGTGCAAAATAAAGTAAAGGTAAATATATTGCAGCAAGGTATTTCTGGGTTTTGGTTTTGTAGATCTGAAAATAATATGATAAAAGATAGACCCGGGGGCCATAGTTTTCACTAGAGGCTTCTCTCTTGAAAGAACGCATACAGTGGGTAAACAAATTACTGTTGAGCAATTGATAGAAAAGTGCAAATTTATGATGATATCTAAGGCAATGATCATAAATATAGGCATCACGTCCGTGACAAGTAGACCGACTCCTGCCTGCATCTACTACTATTACTCCACACATCGACCGCTATCCAGCATGCATCTAGTGTATTAAGTTAACAAGAATGGTGTAACGCCTTAAGCAAGATGACATGATGTAGAGGGATAGATCCAATCAATATGAAATAAACCCCACCTTTTTATCCTTATTGGTAACAGTACAAATACGTGTCATGTACCTTTCTGTCACTGGGATTGAGCACCGCAAGATTGAACCCACTACAAAGCACCTCTCCCATTGCAAGAAAAATCAATCTAGTTGGCCAAACCAAATCAATAGATCGGAGAGAAATACAAAGCTATCTTAATCATGCATAAAATAGCTCAGAGAAGACTCAAATAATATTCATAGATAATCTGATCATAAATCCACAATTCATCGGATCTCAACAAACGCACCGCAAAAGAAGATTACATCGAATAGATCTCCAAGAACATCGAGGATAACATTGTATTGAAGATCAAAGAGAGAGAAGAAGCCATCTAGCTACTAGGTATGGACCCGTAGGTCTGTGGTAAACTACTCACACATCATCGAAAGGGCAGCAAGGTTGATGTAGAAGCGCTCCGTCGTCGAATCCTCCTCCGGCAGAGTACCGGAAAAGGCCCCTAGATGGGATCTCACGAAGACAAAAACTTGCAGCGGCGGAAAAGTATTTTTGATGTGCCCTATGGTCTACAGAAAATATTTGGGTATTTATAGAAGAATTAGGGTTAGAAGAGTCACGGGGGGCCCACAAGCTTGCAGGGCACCCGACCCATGTGAGCTTGTCGTGCACTCATGGCTCTTCTGGCCTCCTCCCGAAGCTTCCAGGGTGTCTTGTGATCCAAGAAAAATTGTCAAAAAGTTTCGTTCCGTTTGGTATTGATTTTCTGTAAAGGCAAAACAAGGAAAAAACAGCAAGTGGCACTGGGCACTAGGTTAATAGGTTAGTCCCAAAAAATGATATACAATAGCATAATAATGCATATAAAACATCCAAGGTTGATACTATGATAGCATGGAACAATAAAAAATAATAGATACGTTGGAGATGTATCAAGCATCCCCAAGCTTAATTCCTGCTCGTCCTCGAGTAGGTAAATGATAAAAAAAGAATTTTTGATGTGGAATGCTACCTAACATGTTTATCATATAATCTTTCTTAATGTGGCATGGATATCCAGATCCATAAGATTCAAAACAAAAGTTTAATATTGACGTAAAAACAATAATACTTCAAGCATACTAAAAAGCAATCATGTCTTCTGAAAATATCATGGCTAAAGAAAGTTATCCCTACAAAATCATATAATCTTGTCGTGCTCTATCTTCTTAACACAAAGTATTTATCATGTACAACCCCGATAACAAGCCAAGAATTTGGTTCATACTTTTTAACGCACTTCAGCCTTTTCAACTCCCACGCAATACATGAACGTGAGCCATGGATATAGCACTATGGGTGGAATAGAATATGATGTTGGAGGTTGTGTGGAGAAGACAAAAAAGGAGAAAGTCTCACATTGACGAGGCTAATCAACGGGCTGTGGAGATGCCCATCAATTCCTGTCAATGCAAGGAGTAGTGATTGCCATGCAACGGGATGCACTAGAGCTATAAGTGTATGAAAGCTCAAAAAGAAAACTAAGTGGGTGTTGCATCCAACTTGCTTGCTCATGAAGACCTATGGCATTTGAGGAAGCCCATCATTGGAATATACAAGCCAAGTTCTATAATGAAAAACTCCCACTAGTAATATATGAAAGGGACAAAATAGGAGACTCTCTATCATGAAGAACAAGGTGCTACTTTGAAGCACAAGTGTGGAAAAGGATAGTAACTTTGTCCCTTCTCTCTTTTTCTCTCATTTATTTTTTCTTCATTTTTTTTCATTGGGCTCTTTGGCCTCCTTTTTTTATTTTGGACTCTTTGGCCTCTTTTTTTTTAGTCCGGAGTCTCATCCTGACTTGTGGGGGAATCATAGTCTCCATCATCCTTTCCTCACATAGGACAATGCTCTAATAATGATGATCATCACACTTTTATTTACTTACAACTCAAGAATTACAACTCGATACTAGAACAAAAATATGACTCTATATGAATACTTCCGGCGGTGTACCGGGATGTGCAATGATCTAGTGTGACATGTATAAAAAATATGAACGGTGGCCAAGCCACAAATACTATGTCAACTATATGATCATGCAAAGCAATATGACAATGATGGTATGTGTCATAATAAAATGGAACGGTGGAAGTTGCATGGCAATATATCTCGGAATGGCTATGGAAATGCCATAATAGGTAGGTATGGTGGATGTTTTGAGGAAGATATAAGGAGGCTTATGTGTGATAGAGCATATCATATCACGGGGTTTGGATGCACCGGTGAAGTTTGCACCATAACTCAAGGTGAGAAGGGGCAATGCACGGTACCAAAGAGGCTAGCAAATTGCGAAAAGGTAAGAGTGCGTATAATCCATGGACTCACATTAGTCATAAAGAACTCACATACTTATTGCAAAAGTTTATTAGACCTCGAAGCAAAGTACTACTACGCATACTCCTAGAGGGATAGATTGGTAGGAAAAGACCATCGCTCGTCCCCGACCGCCACTCATAAGGAAGACAATCAAAAATAAATCATGCTCCAATTTCATCGCATAACGAGAGACCATACGTGCATGCTTCGGGAATCACAAACCTTAACACAAATATTCTTAATAAACCACAATTACTCACTAGCATGACTCAAATATCACCATCTTTATATCTCAAAACAAATGCAAGGAATCAAACTTCTCATATATTCAATGATCTTCATGAAAGTTTTTATTATATCCCTCTTGAATACCTTATCATATTAGGACTAAATTCATAACCTAAGCAAATTGCCATACTATTTATAAGACTCTTAAAATAATATAAGTGAAGCATGAGAGTTCATCAATTTCTTCAAAATATAACCACCGCCGTGCTCTAAAAGATATAAGTGAAGCACTAGAGCAACTACCTAGCTCAAAAAATATAAGTGAAGCACATAGAGTATTCTAATAAATTCACGATTAATGTGTGTCCCTCTCAAAAGGTGTGTACATCAAGGATAATTATGGAAAACTAAAAAGCAAAGACTCATATAATACAAGACGCTTCAAGCAAAAAATATATCATGTGGTGAATAAAAATATACCTCAAGTAATTTATCGATAGATTGAAGACAAAAGAGGGGATGCCATCCGGGACATCCCCAAGCTTAGATGCTTGGTTGTCCTTGAATATTACCTTGGGTTGCCATGGGCATCCCCAAGGTTAGGCTCTTGCCACTCCTTATTCCGTAGTCCATCGAAACTTTACCCAAAACTTGAAAACTTCACAACACAAAACTCAACAGAAAACTCATGAGATCCGTTAGTATAATAAAACAAATCTCCACTTTTAGGTACTGTTGTAAACTCATTCCAATTTTATATTTGCATTATATCTACTGTATTCTAACTTCACCATGGCTCATCCCCCCCGATACTACCCATAGACCCATCAAAACAAGCGAACAACACAATGAAAACAGAACACTGTAAAAAACAGAACAGTTTGTAAAGACACGAATTAAGATCATACTTATGTAACTCCAAAACTTCTGAAAAATTATGACAACGTATGCAATCTGTATATCAATCTTGTGTAAAAAATTCAGAATTTTTCCACATTCCAGCAAATTTTAACAAATCTACTACTGGACGCAATTTTTTTTCTCAGAATCAAATCAACGATCTTCCAAATCATCCCAAAGGTATTACTTGGCACAAACACTAACTAAAACATGAAAACACAATCATAACAGAAGTATAATTGCATATTTATTGAAAAACAAAAGCAAAAAAGCAAAAACATAAATTAAAATTGGGTTGCCTCCTAATAAGCGCTATTGTTTTACGCCCCTAGCTAGGCATATTGCATAGATCTAGGTATTGTAATAGAAGTGAGGGAGATCATCCATTCTCATCTCATACTCCCTTCTTTCAGCAGCAAGTTTCCTTTGTAGCAAGCAAAAATAATCAAAAGGGCTAAATTTAGTTGGGTCGGATCTATAAGATCAATATTGGGAGGAGGAGGTTCCTCCCTTGGCCCTTTATATGTGATTACTATCTCTTCATTATAAATGTTCCTTTGATTATGATCCCTAAGCCTTTCTTTAATAACATGCCCTAGCCCATTATTTTGTATAACAAAATTTTCATTGAGTTCAAAAATTTTATTAATCAAAACAGATGGAGGAACCTTTTTTTTAATTTCCATTGTAAGCGGCATAATCTGGAGATTGTAATCTCCTTATCTCTTCTAGATCAAAAAGTATTTCCTCTATAGGAGGGCAACCACCACTGATATTGTAATGAGCAAATATTTCACTAGCATCTTTCATGATATGACCAAATTCATAAGCTAGAAATATAGTGGTAACACGCTTAACGGAAGGATCAAGAATATTAGAAAGTTCTAAGAAGATCCTTTGTATGGAAGGATGCACGTGAACAAATTGTCTTTCAAGATCAACTATAAACAAAGATATTGCATCCGCAAGACTAGAGGTTTTATTAAGAATAGACCCTCCTAGCATAGGTAACGTACCGACACAACTAAAGAAATCTTGAATAACACCTTTTCCAATAATATTACCGCTACCCACACAGAGTTTTTTAGTGTGCATGATAGTAGTTTATTTTTCATGAGGATCATCATTAACAAAATCATCAAATTTTCTCTCAAGATTATTACTAGTTTTTTCAACGATAACCTCCCCAGATTCAGACATGATGACAAAGCAATCTAGCATACAAGCAAACAAAAGGCAAACGAAAAAGCGAATGGAAAGAAGGCAAATAAAAAGGCAAATATTTTGTGTTTATCTAAAAATGTTTTAGAAGTGGGGGAGAGAAAAATGAGAGGAAAATGGCGAATAATGTAAGTGAAAGAAATGAGAGTTTATGATGGGTACTTGGTAGGCTTGATTTAGATCCTCCCCAGCAACAGCGCCAGAAATTCTTCCTGCTACTTCTTGAGCTTGCGTTGGTTTTTCCCTTGAAGAGGAAAGGGTGATGCAGCAAAGTAGAGATAAGTATTTCCCTGAGTTAAGAACCAAAGTATAAATCCAATAGGAGGAACACACAAGTCTCCAATAATTGCACCTACACAAACAAACAAATACTTGCACCCAAAGCGATAAAGGGGTTGTCAATCCCTTCACGGTTACTTGCAAGGATGAAATCTGATAGAGATATGTATAAAAGAAAATAAAAGTGCAAACTAAAGTAAAGGTAAATAAATTGCAGCAAGGTATTTTTGGGTTTTTGGTTTTGTAGATCTGAAAATAATATGATAAAATATAGACCCGGGGGCCATAGTTTTCACTAGAGGCTTCTCTCTTAAAAGAACGCATACGGTGGGTAAACAAATTACTGTTGAGCAATTGATAGAAAAGCGCAAAGTTATGACAATATCTAAGGCAATGATCATGAATATAGGCATCACGTCCGTGACAACTAGACCGACTCCTGCCTGCATCTACTACTATTACTCCACACATCGACCGCTATCCAGCATGCATCTAGTGTATTAAGTTAACAAGAACGGAGTAATGCCTTAAGCAAGATGACATGATGTAGAGGGATAGATCCAATCAATATGAGATAAACCCCAGCCTTTTATCCTTAGTGGCAATAATACAAATATGTGTCATGTCTCTTTCTGTCACTGGGATTGAGTACCGCATGATTGAACCCACTACAAAGCACCTCTCCCATTGCAAGAAAAGTCAATCTAGTTGGCCAAACCAAATCAATAGATCAGAGAGAAATACAAAGCTTTCTTAATCATGCATAAAAGAGTTCAGAGAAGACTCAAATAATATTCATAGATAATATGATCATAAATCTACAATTCATCGGATCTAAACAAACGCACCGCAAAAGAAGATTACATCGAATAGATCTCCAAGAACACCAAGGAGAACATTGTATTGAAGATCAAAGAGAGAGAAGAAGCCATCTAGCTACTAGGTATGGACCCGTAGGTCTGTGGTAAACTACTCACACATCATCGAAAGGGCAGCAAGGTTGATGTAGAAGCGCTCTGTGGTCGAATCCCCCTTCGGCAGAGTACCGGAAAAGGTCCCCAGATGGGATCTCACGAAGACAGAAACTTGCGGCGGCGGAAAAGTATTTTTGGTGTGCCCTCTGTTCTATGGGGAATATTTGGGTATTTATAGAAGAAGAATTAGGGTTAGAAGAGTCACGAGGGGTCCACAAGCTTGTAGGGCGCGTCCTGTGAGCTTGTCATGCACTCGTGGCTCTTCTGGCCTCCTCCCGAAGCTTCCAGGGTATCTTGTGGTCCAAGAAAAATTGTCAAAAAGTTTCATTCCGTTTGGACTCCGTTTGGTATTGATTTTCTGTAAAGACAAAAACAAGGAAGAAACAACAGCTGGCACTGGGCACTAGGTTAATAGGTTAGTCCCAAAAAATGATATAAAATAGCATAATAATGCATATAAAACATCCAAGGTTGATAATATAATAGCATGGAACAATAAAAAAATTATGGATACATTGGAGACGTATTAGAGCCCAATAAGAGTTGCTACAAGTAGCCAACACCTGGACCGGCGACCGTGCTAGGTCGCGCAGCCGCGCTTATTACCCATCAATGAGTACGCGACATGACAGACTAGCGTCCCCATCCGCTGTCGGCCTACGACAAAGCCTAACGTAGCTCGGATAACAACTATCGAGAATCGGATTGAAAACCCGACCTCACCTCACATATCACCACCCTTCTTTGGGCAGGAGCTGGTAGCCGCCAATGTCGTCAGAACACAGTTGACGCCACCGTGGCATTGGACAAGAGGACACACGCCACCACTCTTTATATATTGTTTTGTCCCATAGCAACGCATGAGTATTTATCATGTGAAGTATAACATTTGACGTATAAGGGCATCTCTAACGAAACCGTTAAAATTTAACTCCTCAAACTTAACTCCTCAACTACGAAGAGTTAGAAAGCGTGCAGAGCTAACAGAACCCTCGATTTTTACTGATCAAATGAACTTGACTCAAATAGAAGTCTCCCCCTCTTCATCTTCCTTCTTCCTTCTTTTTTCCATGCAGCCAACTTGATCTCTCACCACTAGATGATGTACATAAGCTAGCTAGGGCCTACACGACATAAGCATGCAATGAAGTAGTCAATAAAGTAGGCGAAATTCGTCCTCCACGAGGCATGACTTGGGTGTTTCTTCGTCTAAATGAGTTCTTTTCCTCATCCTTCTCCTAGTGGTGCGATGGCGTGGTTCGAAATGCAAGAATTCATCGAAATCATCGACGATGACGGGCATCCACTTTTCATTATAAAATTTCTTCCTCTCTTATGTATGCGCTCCTCCGCATGTGGTGTAGCTTTGCTTGCAGCCAGGGACGATGGGGAGGAGCGCTGCTAGGCTAGGAACGATGAGGAGAGAGCGCCGCCATTGCCAGAGATGACGAAAAAAAATATGAAAACGTGAAGAGAAAAGGAGTTCACCGGATTCTCCTTGGAATTTGCCGATCAAAGGTCGGCGAGGCTGCGGGGTGTTGGACGGCGTGGGGTGGTCGCCAAAGGCAAGGAGCACATCTTGTTTAGAGGTGGCGTAGAGGTGGTCGAGAAATATAGAGAGGCAAGGAGCATCATTTGCAAGATATGTGCGACCAGTATAACCTTGCAAAGTTAGAGCAAGCACCTTGATGGGTGAATAAGATAGGGCATCTACCTCTGACTCCTCCACTAGGGAGCTATATTGACTTAGGTCTCCCTCTAGTGATAACCCACAAGTATAGGGGATCGCAACAGTTTTCGAGGGTAGAGTATTCAACCCAAATTTACAGATTCGACACAAGGGGAGCCAAAGAATATTTGCAAGTATTAGCAGCTGAGTTGTCAATTCAACCACACCTGGAGATTAATTATCTGCAGCAATATGATCAGTAGCACAGTAATATGATAGTTTTGATAGCAGTGGTAATAGTAATAGTAACGGTAACAATGATAGCAATGATTTTGTAGCAGTTGTGACAGTAGCAATAGCAATAGTAACTTAGCAAGAACAATATGTGAAAAACTCGTAGGCATTGGATCGGTGAATTCATTGGATGATATTCATCATATAACACTCATAACCTAGGGCGATGCAAAACTAGCTCCAGTTCATAGATATAATGTAGGCATGTATTCCGTAAATAGTCATACGTGCTTATGGAAAGAACTTGCATGACATCTTTTGTCCTACCCTCCCGTGGCAGCGGGGTCCATAAGAAAACTAAGGGGTATTAAGGCCTCCTTTTAATAGAGAACCGGAACAAAGCATTAGCACATAGTGAATACATGAACTCCTCAAACTACGGTCATCACCGGAAAGTATCCCGAATACTGTCACTCCGGGGTTTACAGATCATAACACATAATAGGTGACTATAACTTGCAAGATCGGATCTAGAACATAGATATAATGATGATAACATAAACGGTTCAGATCTGAAATCAAGGCACCCGGGCCCAAAGTGACAAGCATTAAGCATGGCAAAGTGATAGCAACATCAATCTCAGAACATAATGGATACTAGGGATCAAGCCCTACCAAAACTAACTCGATTACATGATGAATCTCATCCAACTCCCTCACCGGCCAGCGAGCCTACGAAGGAATTACTCACTCCCGGTGGGGAGCATCATGGAATTGGTGATGGAGAAGGGTTGGTGATGACGAAGATCGAAGATTCCCCTCTTCGGAGCCCCAAACGGACTCCAGATCTGGCCTCCCGATGAAGAACATGAGGTGATGGCGGCTCCGTCTCGTGAAACGCGATAATTCTTTCTCCCTGATTTTTTCTCCGAAAATAGGTATTTAAGGAGTTGGAATTAGGGTCCACGGGGCCACCAGGTGGGCACAACCCACCTGGGCGCACCAGGAGGGGGGGGGGGGTGCCCTGGTGGGTTGTGCTCACCCAGGGGCCCCCTCCGGTGATTCTTGGCTCCAGAATTTTTCTTTTATTCCATAAAAATTCTCCAAAAAGTTTCATTCCATTCCGAGAACTTTTATTTCTGCACAAAAACAACACCATGGTAGTTCTGCTGAAAACAGCGTCAGTCCGAGATAGTTTCATTCAAATCATGCAAATTAGAGTCCAAAACAGGAGTAAAAGCGTTAGGAAAAGTAGATACGATGGAGACGTATCATCTAGCTCAGTACGAATTAAATCATACACGCAAGCCAGTACGAATTAAATGAAATACAAGGACTTATGCTAGCTCGTTGTACAGGCTCGCTGCAGCTCTGCTTGCGCTTGGGATGTTCCATGTACAAGTCCATGTTACCACTTGCTTGGATGTGCAGGCCCTGTGCTCCTTCCATCCCCCTCTACATTTTTGGCACGGTGAATGGTTGATCAAATGAGAGGAATCAACCTTGCTATTATACCGGAGGACATGTACTTACAAGGTTATACCGGTGTGCAGGATATGTACCAGATCCCGTAGCGCCGTCATGCTTCACTAAAAAATGGTTTTGGTTGTTTCAGATGATATTTCCAGAAGAAATAAGAGTTAAAGTCAGAGTTGCATAGGCGTGTAAGCTAAGAGAGCAGTAAAAGGATATCCAAACATCATCGGAACATTGCACATGGGAGTGATATGTGGATACCTAGTTCAGGCCAGCTGAAAGCACAGGTGCTCTCTATGAAAGCACAAGTGCTCCCTGGGTGATTTTGGTAATTAATGTCAACATCTCTTGTTGGACTAATATTTTCATCTAGTATATTTCAGATAGTTCAACGATGGCGTGGCCTGGACAAGAGGATGTGGAACCCCTTCAAAATGCTAAGGACAAATATTGGCAAAAGCTCAAGACTCTTCATTTCTATTTTAGTGATCCAAGATCACATTGAGTGCATAGGAAAAGCCAATACTATTAAAAGGGGATGAGGTGTTGCTTAATGGTCTACTTGCTCAAAGTGCTTAGTGATATGCTCCAAAGCCCTCAACCACTTTCTCAAATCCATATATGTCCTAAACCTAAAGTCAAACTCGGCCCCACCGATTTGATCTATCCAGCGCCAACGAGTTCCTTTGACATAGCCACTGCCAGAAACCCTAATCAGTTCGGTCTCACCGATAGGGATCTCGGTCTCACCAAGATGGCAATGCAAACTCTCTATTTCCCTTCGTAACATTTCGGTCTTACCGAGATGAGCGATCGGTCTCACCGAGTTCACCTTGCAAACTCTCTGTTGCATGTTGTAATTATTTCGGTCTCACCGAGATGTGCAACCGGTCACACCGAGTTTGCCTGACCAACTCTCTGTTTGCTCGTTGCTGAAATAGGTCTCACCGAGTTCATGCAATCGGTCACACCGAGATGAGGTTTTGCCCTAACCCTAGCACATCGGTCCCACCGAGTTGATCATATCGGTCCCACCGAAAATCCTAACGTTCACATTTTGAACTAGATCGGTCTCACCGAGTTCTTCTATTCGGTCTGACCGAGTTGGGTCAAATGTGTGTAACGGTTAGATTTTGTGTGGAGGCTATATATACCCCTCCACCCCCTTATCTATTCAAGAGAGAGCCATCAGAACGTGCCTACACTTCCACTACTCATTTTCTGAGAGAGAACCACCTACTCATGTGTTGAGACCAAGACATTCCAATCCAACCACAAGAATCTTGATCTCTAGCCTTCCCCAAGTTGCTTTCCACTCAAATCATCTTTCCACCATAGCCAAATCTGTGAGAGAGAGTTGAGTGTTGGGGAGACTATCATTTGAAGCACAAGAGCAAGGAGTTCATCATCAACACACTGTTTATTACCTTTTGGAGAGTGGTGTCTCCTAGATTGGTTAGGTGTCACTTGGGAGCCTCCGTCAAGATTGTGGAGTTGAACCAAGGAGTTTGTAAGGGCAAGGAGATCGCCTACTTCGTGAAGATCTACCCGAGTGAGGCAAGTCCTTCGTGGGCGACGGCCATGGTGGGATAGACAAGGTTGCTTCTTCGTGGACCCTTTGTGGGTGGAGCCCTCCGTGGACTCGCGCAACCGTTACCCTTCGTGGGTTGAAGTCTCCATCAACGTGGATGTATGATAGCACCACCTATCGGAACCACGCCAAAAATCTCCGTGTCTCCAATTGCGTTTGCACACTCCAATCCCATCCCTTTACTTTCTTGCAAATTGCATGCTTTACTTTCCGCTGCTCATATACTCTTATCATGCTTGCTTGAAATGTATTGTGAATGCTTAAACTTGTGCTAAAACTCTACCTCAACTTGAAGAACTTAAAAACTGCTACTTTTGCTTGTTGAGTGTCTAATCACCCCCCCTCTAGACACCTCTTCTCGATCCTTTCACCGGCGTTTGGGCTTGCTCGCCTAGAGTGCGTGTCACTTTAGAGCCGTTGAGGGTGATGCGTTGGCCGGCCGCATACAGATGCAAATCTTGAGCGGCAGCGGAGCACTATGATGCGGTGGACGAGGTTGTTGGTGAAGCACCAACAGCCTCGTGGGGTGGAGGTGCGATAATGTGCTTGGTGAAGTAGCCCCGGTGAGGTGGTAGACGGTGTCGGTCAAGCACACAGGATGCAGTGGAAGGCAGTGTGAGGCACGTCAGCTGCGGCGGCCGACTTTGTCAGTGGACCACCCGGTGCGGTGGATGAGGGCGTAGATGAGGTAGCTCTGGTGCGGTGGTGAAGCGCGACTATCGTCTTTGTCATTGTTGTCCGGTACATAGGTGGGGAAAGAGATGAGACGAGGGGCGGTTCTAATTTTGCTTGGGTGACGGCAAATTAGGGATTTGAGCGCTCTGGGTGGAAGGGGATGGGGGAGAAGGGAGATTTTGCAGGGCTGGAATTGGGGCCGCCAGATATTTCAATCCAAAATGTGGAAGCGCGAAGTTTTTTTGTCGCCGTTCTTTTTTTGGGGGGAGGGGGGTGGGTGCTAGCGTCCATACGACACATGCGACCACCACAACACGACCCTGGTCTGCCTGGTGTGCCTACATTTGAGAATGCAAACATATCTTTTTTTCATTGGCAAACGAATCGGTATGTATTACCATGCTCGTCTTTTCCTTACAAATAATTAGTCCTTGGAAACAAGATACTATAAATTAATTAATGAGGAGTTCTTTGAACTAGAGTGTGTTTGTCACATAGCGATCTCCAATTCTAACGTGGATTTCGCATTTCACGGTATCCACGCTACGTTTTTTAATGCAAATTCATATGTCTAAGATGAACACTATGGTAGTTAGAAAACTTTGGATGGATTCAAGCATATGACCACACACATACAAAATACCACAACAATCGAGTCAATATTAGTGCATCAACTTTTCCAAACCTAGTACGTCACGAATTCGAAATAATTACGGAAGCCATATGCATGGTCCTCAATTCAAATATTACAATGTACACTAAATTGAAACGTCAATATTAAGTCTAGTACTATCTACATTCAAATGTTGTGTTTAGCCCCCCCCCTCGGCACACACGCTACATACTTCCTCTATCGATCAATCTTCCCCTCCTAACCACCTTACAAAGCTATTGGTTTCTGACACACACTCATTCTTTCTCTCCATGTTTCGATCTTTAACTCTCTCAAATACACAACCCCTTTCCTCACTCTGTCAACAAATGTATTTCTCTCACACACACCCACCATTGCACTCCATGCCGATCTCTCTCTCTCTCTCTCTCTCTCTCTCTCTCTCCGTCCCACCCTCTCTTGCTATATACATGCATTGCCTATCTAGACCCCCCTCTCGCGCACACGCACGCACATTGTTTATCTAGGTCACTCTCTCCAGACCGTCTCACTCTTTCGTCCGCATGGCAGCCCACACTCGCTCAATCTCTCTCTCTCTCTATCTAAGTCTCGATTAACCTCACTTTATCTCACACACAAACGATATATCTCCCTGTTTGGGCCTCGATCAACACACTCTATACTCTCTCATGCAGATTGTCTATTTAGGTCACTCTCTCCAAGCTGTCCCACTCTGTCGACCTCATGGCAGCCCACACTCACTCAATCTCTCTCTCTCTCTCTTTATGTATGTCTCGATTGACCTTGCTTTTTCTCATACACAAACGATGTATCTCCATGTCTGGGCCCAGTTCGACATATTGTATACTCTCTCAGGTACATTGTCTATCTAGGTCACTCTCTCCAACCCGTCTCAGTCCTTCGATTGCATGACGACCCACACTCGTTCGATCTCTCTCTCTCTCTTTGTATATGTATCGATTGACCTTGCTTCTTGTCACGCAGAAACAATATATCTACCTGTCTATGGCTGGATCCACACTCTGTATACCCTAGCATGCACATCGTCTATGTAGGTCAATCTCTCAAGCTCTCTCTTACAGCCGTCACCCTTCCCAAAAGCTCAATCGGACAATATCTCTCCAGAGCATATATATCTTTTCACCGAATGCCGGGCCACACTCACTCTGTCTCTCTATCTATCTATGCCTCGATTGACCTTGCTTTCTCATGCCGTCTCGTCCACACATAGATGCTACCTATCCATCCCTCGCAGAGCCGAAGCTATTTACATTGCGAGTGGAACTCCAACCTTGGATTAATCGGTGAAGGCATTTATTTCAGTGGGGTTAGATTATATTTTTGTAGCATTCGGCCCACAACTACTCCAAACACTGTTGCAACCCCTGCCCTCACCCAATTGATTTCCCTCTGGCTCCATCACCGCTCTCTTGCACGCCCCTTCTCACCTTCCACGTCGCACCATGGTATTTTTGCAAAAAAAACTCTGGTGTTCTCTTTAATTATTACAAATAAGCTAGAAACTACACACCGAGAGTCCACTTGTAATGGAACAATTTTTGACCCAGAAATTAAAGTGGTACAAACTACACACCGGGGGGCCACCTGTCATGGAACAAATTTGGACCCATATATAAATTAAAAATGAAAAAGGACGAGGATCGAACATGCGACCAGGCCCTTCCAGGTGCAGGTCAATAGGCAACATAGTAGCAATATTTGTTGTACTCCCCTTCGTTGATATCATGTTTTTATATTACCACAGCCTATTTAATGGATAACATGTTTTTATATTAATTTTAGTAGATTAGTGGGACCAACTCGTCAGCACGTACTATTCCCCTTCCTTGAGCCACTTACTGGTGGGTCTCATGTCTGCTCACTCTCTCTCTCTCTCTCTCTCTCTCTCTCTCCTCTCCTTCTACGTTTAGACGCACGGGCAAACATGAAGAACATGCGGGCGGTGTTGCCGTTGACCATATCTGGACGTGTTCACAAGTTACGACACTAGTTTCATGTACAAGTAGTACTATTATAAGTTACTCCCCCCATCCCAAAATAAGTGTCTTAACCTTAGTACAACTTTGTACTAAAGTAAGTACAAAGTTGAGACACTTATTTTGGGACGGAGGGAGTACAAGTTTAGGAACAAAAGTGACCATGATGGACAAGTTCAGGCTAGTAGTATTTAACTAGTAATAATTAAATGTGTGGATAATTAGATGTATCGCCTAGTGCTCGAACAAGGGGCCTGCTCGCGCCCTACAAGTATTTGGGATTGACTTCCCTAAAAAAAGTATTTGGAATTGACGTGGTATTTAATATGAAATGTTTGCGACGAGAAGGAATACATGTCGCTTGATGACTTTTTTTATTTAATTTGATAGGGCTCTAGCAGAACATTCAATCGATCAAACCATACATTTCATTCAGTCTGACTGCGACTTTACATTCATACCATGATTGAACTAAAAAAATGGAAATGATAAATCCCAAACATGCGGATTTTAAGCATGGCAATTCGAACGTTTTTCATGGAAAATTTAGATCACGCGGCGGCGACGGAGGCGTCTTGCAGCGGGAAGCGGCTCCTCTGCCTGGCTCTGTGTGTCGTCGGGCCACCGACCGGCAGCGATGGTGGCATCTTATGCTGGCGTTGGCGTACTCCTCGACCGTTGGCCCAAGCTGCAAGGAAGGCCAGAATGTTCTGGATTTCGGTCTCCAGGAGCCAGTCAACTGGCGGGAGGCGGCGACTGGTGTTGGTGCAAGGAAGTGGTCGACGGCGGCGATCCATGCCGCTGAGGGGGGCACTAGCACCGGCGCGGGGATGATACTTCGTGAGCTTGCGTTGGTTTTTCCCTTGAAGAGGAAAGGGTGATGCAGCAAAGTAGAGATAAGTACTTCCCTCAGTTTGAGAACCAAGGTATCAATCCATTAGGAGGAACACACAAGTCACCAATGGTTGCACCTACATAAACAAACAAATACTTGCACCCAACGCGATAAAGGGGTTGTCAATCCCTTCACGGTTACTTGCAAGGATGAGATCTGATAGAGATAGTTATAAAAGATAAATAAAAGTGCAAAACAAAATAAAAGTAAATAGATTGCAGCAAGGTATTTTGGGTTTTTTGGTTTTGTAGATCTAAAAATAATATGATAAAAATAGACCCGGGGGCCATAGTTTTCACTACAGGCTTCTCTCTTGAAAGAACACACACGGTGGGTAAACAAATTACTATTGAGAAATTGATAGAAAAGCGCAAAGTTATGACGATATCTAAGGCAATGATCATGAATATAGGCATCACGTCCGTGACAAGTAGACCGACTCCTGCCTGCATCTACCACTATTACTCCACACATTGACCGCTATCCAGCATGCATCTAGTATATTAAGTTAACAAGAATGGAGTAACGGCTTAAGCAAGATGACATGATGTCGGCGTGGAAGCACGATGACCTATGGGGCATGGGTGCCCCTTTGTGGTTCGGCAAGGGGACGACCGCATTGCACAAAGAGCAGAAGCAGCAGGGGACAGCACGGCGATGGACAACTTTCTTTACCCAGGTTCGGGCTGCCTTGCAGCGTAAAACCCTACTCCTGCTATGGTGGATTGAACTTGAGGAAGGCAAAGACATGAGGTGCACTAGCCCAGCAAGGATGCCTGGGGGAATGTAACTACGTGCGTACAAGTGTGGGAGGTCGAAAGATTTGAACCCTTTGCTAGGTTGCCTCGGGCCTCCTTTTATAGCTGAAGGGGCGACCACAATGGAAAAACAGTCATTTGAATGTGATTAGATAGCCAACAGTGCTATCATACCTAACTTTGGCAGCTAGGAGAAAGTGCATTAAATGCACTGCCAGGTGTCATGCTGAGGTTGAAGCCCGGCAAGCCTGCCGCGCCGCTTATCCGCCTCTTCTTATTAGTGTGACACGTCCTCTGGACGGGTGTCAATAAAGCTAATCTCTTCTTCATCATGCCGCCAAGTGCCTGACAGGATCCACCTGGTTGCTTCATACATTGACACCGCACTGATTAACGATCTGGGTGTGATGAGGTGGAGCGGTGGCATCTTGGTGAAGGTTCCTCGGCAAAGGAGCTTGGCGGGCTCTGGCCTTGGCGGTCCGGGCAACCCTGCCAGGGCGAACTGGACTTGACCTTGGGTGCGGCCTCGACCTGGCCAGGCTCTCCTGCCCGGCAAGGGAGGCCTTCCCATGGTGGCCTTCTGCTAGTTTGTTCTTCTTAATGCCCTCCTTGATCTCACGAAGAGCGGCTTCTTTGGCTTATCTTTATGTCACGCATTGGTGCTGGATGTATGATCATTAGCATGCCTGTGCATGAGATCGGTTAGCAAACGTTAACGTTTGCTGCACTGACAGGAGCCCCCGGGCCTAGTCCAAACGTGCCGCCGGGCATCGTTGGGGTAGGCCCAAACATTGCACAGGCGGGCACCTTGACTTTGCCAGGGCGGAGTTCATGTCCTTGAGATCTTCTTTGCTTCTTCATTAACCTGGAATTGAGTTAACTTATGGATTTCCCGCGAGTCATGCAATGCCAAACGATGTGGTTTCACCCATGCGGTGGACCAGAGGATGCCCACGTTCATGGGGGTTGATTGGAGTGCCCGCGCATGATCCGGAGGTAACTGCCATTTCACCTTACCCACCACGCCTACCATTTCGCCACGCGTGCTGCATGCATTGTGCAGGGTTGGTGGAGGATGCATAGGGCACGGGAACATGTGCCATGGCAGAAAGCGTAGCGCCCTGGATTGGCATAGAGGGGAGGCCAGCGAATTTGGACGCTGTCAGTGGCGCAGATAAGCCAGATTGGAGGAGTGGGGCGGTTGCCCCAGGATAGTAGAGAGCCAGCCCCCTACTCCGCTCTGCTATAAAAGGGAGCGCGAGGGGGATGGAGAAGCTCATCCACGTACCTTCTCCTCCTTCTTCTCGTGTTCTCCTTCCACCATGGTGAGGGGCAGGGGGAGCGCTCGGGCTCCGGCGGCAGTGACGAGGGCTTCTTCTCGGCATCGTGTCCCCGCCCCCGTTGGGGATGCAGGGGCAGGATCCAGTGCGCAAGGTGGAGCCGTAGGACATGGTCATGGCCGGCGAGGTGCTCGGGGCCGAGGTGGACGCGGCGGTACTCCGACCGTGCCTCCCCCAGCCGCTCCAATCCCAATGGAGGGCCATGTTGGACACACGGTGCTGGAATTCATCGTCAGGCTGCGCGAGCCTCCACGCAGCCGTCTGCGGCTTCCTGGCCCCTTTGCAAGGGTAATGGAGGTCGATCAATCGCATGGGTTGAGGCTGCACATGAGGGGTTGCTGCAACGACACCATGTGGGTGGATGTTGAGTTCCTTGCACCTCATGTCATGTTCCTCCGGCGTGGCTGGAAGACTTTATCATGTGCCAATAACCTGGCGGAGGGGCATGTTCTCCACTTCAAGTTAATGGAGGCCGATCTGCTCTCCATCAAGGTCTTCGGGCGTTCGGGTGCTCGCTTAGAGTGCTACGCGGAGAGCTCGACCGATGACGAAAGCTCCTCCTCGAGCGATAGCGACGAAGAGGATACTGACGGCAAAGACGGCAATGCCGAGCCCCTGGTCGTCAAGCATGAGGATGATGGCTTGGACTTCGGTTGAGCACCGGACGCACCGTCACCGTCAGCTCGGCGCTGGCAGCACCAACATATGCAGCTGGACCCCGGTAGAGTGATTTGCCAGGGGTGCTTGGCCTGGTCGAATCCGCTTCCACCAGCTGGACACCGGCAGGCTTCCTTGTGGACTCCGGCTTTGTCTTCCCTTCCGGTGTCCCTCTTGCCGCGTTCCTCTGGTTCTGGCGGTGGTGACCAGGGCATCGCCTAGCCGTTCTCTTCGTCCCTGGCCTCTTCTTCCTTACCGGGGAGGCGCCCTCCCGATCTTGTCAGGCTGCGTCCCGTGGGCCCTGACGGGGTCGGGTTGGGCTTCTTCCTAGGTGCTTTTTTTGCCCTCTTTCCTTCTTGATGCAACTCCTAGGAGGAGAGGGACAAGAAAGGCATTACGGGGCACTTATCATTTTTCAAATTAAAACATGTAGGCACTTGCTGAGTTTTAGTTTAAATCATGTAATCCTCTATCCATGTTTGTATCATATATGATCTATACTTGTTTATCTACGTATAAATGGAAAAAAGGATGCGTGCCGGTTACTTGTGCATGTATTATAGACAAGCTGAGGAATAATCCCTCAATACTCTCAAGTAAACAAGGTTTTCCGGCGAGATACCCTGCCGGCCCTCATCACAGCTGCTACTAAACCTCGTTTGACGGTTCAAAAACGGATTAGGAGCATGAATGAAGGCTGGCCCCTTGTCAGCTCCCCCCAAATGTCACTGCGACCAACTTGACCGAAAAGCCTTTGAATCAAAAGATGGGAGCACAGATGATGGAAGCGACAAGGTTTTCCTACATACAAGTTTTTCATATGCGAATACATCATGGATGGTGAGGTGAACTTATCTTTGTTTGTTGTTCTTCTTATCGTTCCCGATAAGAAAAAGCTGTCGGGGGCCAATATGCGGGCGTATTCTCACTCTTCTTCCTGGGGAGTCCATCCACGGTAGAATCCTGCTGTTAGCTTCAAAAAGAAGGACAAGGGAGAAGCAACTGCATATGATCCTTCATAAGGGATTAGTCACCTTATACTAACATTATTGTAATCACAAAACATCCATACTTAAATGAACATGCATGCAAGTTTTGTGCGAGTGCTTCATTTTATTATATTTGCACAGGGTCTGCGCCTGGCTTTGTACAAAGGGTTACAAGTCCCGGGGACTATGCTTGTAAAAAATAGGTTGCCGGGGCAAGGCCCGACAACCACGCCTCACGGGTAGAACTTACGAAGATGCTCAATGTTCCATGAGTTTTGCATCGGGATGCCATCTTCGGTCTCCAGACGGACTGCGCCGGGTCTGGTGACACGTACTGCCCGGTAATTAAGGGCCTTCCCACTTTGGTGTCAACTTGTTTGAACCCTTGGCGGATTGAACACGCCTAAGGACAAGGTTACCTTCTGATGTCTACTATGCAACCTCCTTCTTGTAGACTCGTGTTGGGCCTCCAAGCGCAGAGTTTTGTAGGACAGTAGCAAATTTCCCTCAAGTGGATGACCTAATGTTTATCAATCCGTGGGAGGCGTAGGATGAAGATGGTCTCTCTCAAACAACCCTGCAACCAAATAACAAAGAGTCTCTTGTGTCCCCAACACACCCAATACAATGGTAAATTGTATAGGTGCACTAGTTTGGCGAAGAGATGGTGATACAAGTGTAATATGGATAGTAGATATAGGTTTTTGTAATATGAAAATATAAAAATAGCAAGGTAACTAGTAACAAAAGTGAGCAAAACAGTATTGCAATGCTTGAAAACAAGGCCTAGGGTTCATACTTTCACTAGTGCAAATTCTCTCAACAATGATAACATAATTAAATCATATAGCAATCCCTCAACGTGCAACAAAGAATCACTCCAAAGTTTCTATCGGAGAACGTAGGAAGAAAACGTGCATCAAACCCTATGCATAGATTACGCCAATGTCACCTCGGGAATCCGCGAGTTGAGTGCCATAACATACATCAAGTGAATCAATAGAACATCCCATTGTCACCACAGATATCCCATCGCAAGACATACATCAAGTGTTCTCAAATCCAATACCCAATCCAACATAACGACACCTCAAAGAGCAAGACTCAGTTCATCACAAGAATGTAGAGAGGGAAGAACACCATAAGATCCAAATATATTAACAAAGCTTGCGGTACATCAAGATCGTGCCAAATCAAGAACACGAGAGAGAGAGAGAGATCAAACACATAGCTACTGGTACATACCCTCAGCCCCGAGGGGGAACTACTCCCTCCTCGTCATGGTGGCCGCTGGGATAATGAAGATGGCCTCCAGTGATGATTTCCCCCTCCGGTAGGGTGCTGGAACGGGGCCCCAATTGGTTTTTCGTGGCTACAGAAGCTTGCGGCGGCGGAACTTCCGATCTTGGGTTCTTTTCAGGGGTTTTGGTATTTATAGGAATTTTTGGCGTCAGTCTCGCATCAAGGGGGTGCCCGAGGGGCCCACAAGCTCGGAGGGCGCGCCCTAGGGGGGTGGGCGCGCCCCCAGGCTTGTGGTGTCCTCGTCCACTTTCTAGCCCAGCTCCGGTGCTTCGGGGGTCTCTTTTGGTCCATAAAAAATCACCGTAAATTTTCAGCCCATTCCGAGAACTTTTATTTCTGCACAAAAAACGACACCATGGCAGTTCTGCTGAAAATAGCGTCAGTCCGGGTTAGTTCTAATCAAATCATACCAAAACCATATAAAATTGTTGTAAACATGGCATTAATATTTCATAAATTATAGATACGTTGGAGATGTATCAACATCCCCAAGCTTAATTCCTGCTCGTCCTCGAGTAGGTAAATGATAAAAGAAATAATTTATGAAGTGTGAATGCTAGCATAGTGCATAAATTTGATCAATGATGGTTCCAAACACTTTTTCTAGCATCATTATGTATCATAAAAAGTAGCTCATCTCATAAAACTTCTCATGATCAAGTAACAAGCTATTCACATGTTAAAGCATAGACCATAAACTTTCTTCAAAACTAACAAACTATGTTCTCAGTAATCAAACAATTGCAATTCATCTTATTTCCAGGAAGGGTCTATATGTAAGAGCTTTGATTTAGCAAATTCCACATACTCAACTATCATATAGTCTTCCATGATTGCTGACACTCAATGCATATTTTTTGAACAAATAGCATCCATCGAACACAGAGAAAGATAAGGGCTTAATGTTTCGCCTCCCAACTTATTTATCATATAGATAATTGTAAACAATAATAATTCATGATCAAATATATTTGAATGGCCATATATGCTTGGATCTTTCCCCACCACATGATACTTGCCAACTAGAGAATAATTGAGGTTGAAATGAGAAGGAATACTGTTGACTCTTGCATAAAAGTAAAAGATAGGCCCTTCACAGAGGGAAGCAGGGATTTGCAGTGGTGCCAGAGCTTGAAGCTTTTAAAACATAGATGAATATAATTTTGAGAGGTATGCTTTCATTGTCAACGTAACGACCGAGAGTTCCCTATACCTTCCATGCTAGACACATTATAGGCGGTTCCCAAACATAAAGGTAAAGTTTTACTCCCCCTCCACCAACAAACACAAGCCATGGCTAGCCGAATCCTCGGGTGCCCTCCATACCAACAACAATCCAGGGGAGTTTTGTTTTATTATTATATTTTGATTTTGATTTTGATCATAGTACTGGGCATCCCAATTACCAGCCACTTTCTCGTGAATGACAAGCGAATAAAGACTCATCGTGAGAATAACCCACCTAGCATGGAAGATACTGGCCGCCCCCTATCGCTTCATGAGCGATTTGGGCATACAAAACCGATTATTATTTGAAGATTTTGAGTTTAGCACATGCAAATTTACTTGGAACGGCAGGTAAATATCACATATAGGTAGGTATGGTGGATTCATATGAAATAACTTTGGGTTTAAGGAAGTGGATGCACAAGCAGTATTCCCACTGTGACGCCCCCAACTCAATCGTGCACTAATCATACACGCAAACATGCACGATCAAGCACAGGGACTCAAGGGTAGATACCACAACACAACTCTAACACAAACAAACGAAGATCCACAATATTACAGACCAGGGATCACGAGGATCCGAATACATAAGTCAGTCAGACAAATAATATCTGAGTACAGACATAGTTAGCCAAGGTTTGCCTTAAGAAGGCTAGCACAAACAACGACTCTAGATCGAAAGGCGAAGGCCTCCTGCCTAGGAGCCTTCGATCCTACTCCTGGTCGGCTGGCTCGATCCAGTAGTAGTTACCGTCTGGTCCCATCTGATAGTAAGCTCCTGCAGTGGCATCTGGCTCCGGGGCTCCATCGTCTGATGTATCATCAAAGTGGGTATGGGGGAAAAGAGGTAACAAAGCAACCGTGATTACTCATCCGAAGTACTCAGCAAGCAAGGATCTACACTACATATGCAACATTATCAAAGGGGAAAGGCTGTTTATGTGGACTGGGTTGCAGAAATGCCAGAATAGAGAGAAGGCCTAGTCCTATCGAAGACTAGCATCTTCAGACATCTTCACGAAGCCACCATCTTGCAGCAATAGAAGAGAGTAGAATAACATTTTATTAAGCAAACATGTTGAAGCAAAGCCTAGAGATCCTTCCTCGACTCCCTGCGAGAAAGCGATCCCGAAGCTTCAATTAAGTAACAAGTATCCAGTTCAAGTAGTAGATCGGGATACACAAACTAAGCGTCCTTTACTGTAGGACCGGCTATCGATAGATTATTCTTCCTTGCAGGGGTGCACTACTGTTACCCAACACGCTCGATCAACTCTGGCCGGACACACTTGCTGGGTAATGCCCGGCCTCGGAAGATCAACACAAAGCAGCGCCCTACCTAGGCTCAGCAGAGAGGTAAGCACGCCGGACTAACCTATGCACCCAGAGGTCTTGGGCCATCGCCCTGGGCACCCTGCACGTTGCGAGACTGGCCGGGGTGCAGGCGCGACACTGAACTCGTCAGTGAAGTATCCAGCCCATTCCCGACAATCAGCCCGCATGGTGAAACGTGACGTCTGAAGAGCTTTCGGGAGAAACGTACGACGTAGAGGGCCCCATAAACCATATTCCCGTGTGGTGGTAGTGCGTATAGGGCAAGTCGACCCACTCAGATCAAATACCCAAATCCAATAGGCTGATTTAGTAACACGCGGAGACGATCAGAGTTTCTGAAGCTCCGCCACAATATCACACTCGAGTGCCCTTCCGGCACACCCGACATCATAGATCCCCTGCGGGTACCCATCAGGGTCGACCCGCCTGTAACAAAGGTCAAAGTAACCGTGTGGTCATAACATCAAGGGGGAAAATCCGTGGAATCACCCTCGGTGGATTCCACTCGATGAAATCATCAGGGTGAACGTATGAGGCATCACCCTTGAGGTTCACACTGAGGGGTTGCATGACATAGTCGTATCGTAAGTGGAGAAGGAGGAATCACCCTCGATGACCACGACCGAACAGCTACACTGCAGAGTATTCATCAGGAGTGCGTTACAAGGTATCACCCTCGGCACTCGATAGTAACTATGCAGAGTCGTACAACTAAGGGGGTGAAGTGATGTGTCGGTCTCTTGTCGATGATCACATTGATCGAGTCGTCGATGATCAAGCAGGGGCAACAAGGGTAAGGTGGTGGGGGTCACTGATGGTTCACTACCAACCTATACTAAGCAGTTTAACATAGGCAGGTAAGGTAACAATAAACAGGTTACAAAAGCAGGCTATGCATCAGAATAGGAGCAAACATTAACAGTAGCAAAATCTAATGCAAGCAGGAGAAATGGAATGGGCGATATCTGGATGCTCAAGGGGGGGTGGGGGGGGGGGGGGGGGGGGGGGGGGGGCTTGCCTGGTTGCTCTGGCAAGAAGGAGGGGTCGTCAACGGGCTACTCGTCTGGAGCGTAGTCGTACTCAGCTGCAACGGCGTCGGTCTCGGCGTCTATCGAGAGAGAAGGAGGGGGAAGAAACAATAAATTCACGGCAAAATGCAAACAATATGCATGACATGTCTTAATGATATGCAGAGGTGTCATACTACCTATCTAAATGATTTAGTTAATTTAGGAATTTATTTGGATTTATTTAATTAAAGTTGAGCACTATTCATTTATTGAAACCAGGCAAAAAGTTTCATGTTCAGATAGCTAGGGGCATCTGACAGGAATACGGAGGGCGTATTCAAATTCGTATCGTCGTTCTGAGCAAGTTTCATGTACAAAGTATTTTCATCTGAGCTACGGTTTATTTTATATTAAATTTTAAAGATTTAATCAATTCTGAAATTACTATTAATTAAATTAATTCAAAAATACAATTATGACATCATCATGACATCAGCATGATGTCAGCAGTCAACTGTACTGTTGACTGGGTCAACCTGACATGTGGGTCCCGGTTGTCACTGACTATTTAGGTTAATTAGGGTTTAATTAAACTAATTACAGATTAATTAGGCTATTAAAATAATTAGTTTAATTAAACAAAAATAATTAAGTTAATTAATTAATTGTTTTTATTTATTTATTTACTTAATTGTTTTTCTTTTTTTTGTTCTGGGCTAGGCCCACCTGTCATTAGCACATGGGGGCGGGGCCCAGCTGTCATAGGCCCCAGGGCCTTAACGGGCACATGGGCACGGGCGAGCGGGCGCGGCACCGGCTGATGCGACGGCAAGGCCACGGCCACGGCCACAGCGGGGCTCGCCGGCCGGAGCAGCAGCAGCGCGCAGGAGCGGCGCAGGCGGAGCGCGGCGGCAGCAGGGACGGTGGCCACAGCGGCCGAGCGTGGCCAGGCGAGCAGCAGCAGCAGGCAGAGGGAGGGGGCGGCGAGCGTGGGCGCGGGCGCGGTAGCGCGTGCGCGCGCAGGCGGCGCAAGCGAGCGCGGGGTGAGTAGAGGGGGGGCGAGGCGCTGGCAGGGCGCCGAGCGCGGGAGGGCTGCGAGCGTGCGAGCGGGAGCGTGGTGGGGACGAGGCGAGCGGCGACGCGGTTGGCTCACGGGCGCGCGCGCGGGCGCGTAGTGAGCGGCGATGCGGGGCACGACGCGTGTGCGGGCTGGCGGCAGCAGAGGCACGAGCGGAAGGCGGCGGTGGACGGCGTCGGCGACCGAGGGGAAGAGGGAGACGGGGGTTCCTCACCCGGGGCCGTAGGGTCAGGGCAGTGGGGCACGGGGAGGAGGACGGGGACGAGGCGACGATGGGGTCGGGGCGGCGCCGGGCGGCGAGGCGACAGCGTCAGGCGTCTGCTACGTGCCCCGATCCGATCTGGATCGGGGAGGGGGAGGGGAGAGCGAGGGGGTTAGGTTTCGTCGGGGTCTCTCCTGGGGGGGGGTGGGCCTCGTAGGCCAGTGCGGGGTGGGCCGCCGGCTGGGCCGTGGCCCAGTTGGGCCAGGGGGGTTTTGTTTTTGTTTTTACTTTGTTTTATTTCCTCTCTTTTTATTCATTCTTTCCTGTTTTATTTTAGTTTTGGTAAAATATATACTTAGCACCTAATTTAGTATTTCAACCTAGTCCACTGTCACAAAAAGTCTAGTCCCCAAATAATTTAGTTTGATATTTTATTAATTAATAAAGGCATTTAAATAATTAGGTTTGCTACTATTTAAATCATTTGAGCGCATTTAAGCATTTCATAAAAGTTTGGTTTCAGCACCATAATCACCTATGCATTATCTGGCACGACCCGAACAATTTAGTTTTTATATTTGAAAACTTTTATCGTTTGATTTTATTTGAAATTTGAATCTTTAAATTTAAACTGGAATTTGAAATGTGACATGATGCAAATGATGATTAGGCACGGTTAATCATGCTGACATTGTCATTATCAAAAGTGATTACTGTTGCTAATGGCATGGGGTGTTACAATTCTCCTCATCTAACAAGAATTCTCGTCCCGAGAATTAAGAGGAAGACTGAAAGAAAGCGGGATATTCTTCGCGAAGACGAACCTCGCGTTCCCAAGTGGCTTCATCTTCCGAATGATTCGACCACTGAACTTTCAGGAATTTGATTGACTTCTGAAGAGTTCGACGCTCAGCTTGATCAAGAATACGGACGGGATATTCTGGATAAGACAGATCTTCCCGTAATTCAAGCATTTCATGATCCACAACTCAAATAGGATCCTTGAAGCAGCGACGAAGTTGGGATACATGAAAGACATCATGCATTTGAGAAAGATTTGGCGGCAACTGCAATTGATATGCCACTTCTCCTCGACGGGCAAGAATACGGAATGGGCCAATGTAGCGAGGAGCTAACTTGCCTTTGATTCCGAACCGATGAGTGCCTTTCAACGGAGTGACGCGGAGGTAAGCTTGCTCGCTAGGTTGATAGACCATTTCCTGGTGCTTTCGGTCATTGTTGCTCTTCTGACGAGACTAAGCAATTTTCAGATGTTCACGGACGATGCGGACTTTTTCTTCAGCTTGTTGGATAATGTCCGGTCCGACGAGTGAGCGTTCCCCAGTTTCTGACCAATTCAGAGGGGTTCGACACTTATGTCCGTAAAGAACTTCAAACGGTGCCATCTTCAAACTAGCTTGGTAGCTATTGAGAATTCGGCATACGGGAGAGATTCTTCCCATTTCTTACCGAAGGAGATGACACAAGCCCGAAGCATATCTTCGAGCACTTGATTAACTCGTTCGACTTGACCTTGAGACTGAGGGTGAAAAGCGGTGCTGAAGGACAGATGAGTTCCCATAGCTTCTTGGAAACTTTGCCAGAATCTGGAGGTAAAGAGGCTGCCACGATCTGAACTGATCTCCAACGGAAGAAAGTGGAGTGACACAATTCGGGAAACATACAAGTCTGCTAACTGACTAGCAGTGATTATCTCCTTGACTGGCAGAAAGTGAGCAACCTTTGAGAATCGGTCAATGACGACAAAGATAGCATCATGACCCTTCTGAGATCTGGGAAAACCAGTAATGAAATCCATTTGGACTTTGTCCCATTTCCATTCAGGAATATCAAGTGGTTGCAGAGTTCCAGCAGGCCTTTGATGTTCTGCTTTAATGCGGCAGCAAACGTCACACTCAGAAACATAACGAGCAATGTCTCGCTTCATATTAGGCCACCAGTATCTCTGACAAATGTCACGGTACATCTTTGTGCTACCAGGATGAATTGACAGAGGAGTGTCATGAGCTTCTTTCATAACGTGTTCCCTCTCATCCTTGAATTTGGGTACGAAGAGACGGCGTTGGAAGAATAGGATCCCATCATTATCAAGATGGAATTCCGACGGCTTTCCTTTTTCGAGGTATCGCTTAATCCTTTCAACTTCAGAGTCATACCGTTGCATAGTCTTAATGCTGTGCTCAAGATCCGGTTCAACAACCAGGGTATTGAGATTACCCTGTGGAACAATATGGAGGTTCAATTTGCGAAGCTCTTCATAAAGAAGAGGTTGTGCTTCCTGAACCATATGGTTGCTGCAATAAGCCTTGCGACTCAAAGCATCGGCCATTACATTAGCCTTGCCAGGGGTGTATGAGATATTCATATCATAATCGGCAATTGTTTTGAGCCATGTTTGTTGACGAAGGTTCAGATCTGGTTGAGTATATAGATACTTCAAACTCTGATGATCCGTGTATATCTCGCAACGATTACCGATAAGGTAAAGTCGCCATAGCTTCAGGGCATAAATAACCGCAGAAAGTTCGAGATCATGCACTGGGTAATTTTCTTCATGAGGACACAATTGTCGAGAGCCATAAGCAATCACTTTACGCTCTTGCATTAGGACATAGCCTAATCCTTGACGAGATGCATCACAGTATATCATGAAATCCTTTTGGGAATCCGGGGGTGCTAGCACTGGGGCAGATGTCAACTTATCCTTTAGCGTCTGAAAGCTTTCTTGACATTTTTCTGTCCAATCAAACTTAACACCTTTGTGGAGCAGGTCAGTCAGTGGCTTTGCAATCTTGGAAAAGTTCTCAACGAATCGACGGCAATAACTAGCGAGTCCCAGAAAACTTCTGACTTGCTTGACATTCTTCGGGGGAGTCCAATCAAGAATAGCCTGTACTCGCTCGGGGTTAACAGCAATGCCATTCTTGGAAATCACATGACCAAGATAGGTCACTTCAGATAACCAGAACTCACACTTAGAGTACTTGGCGTATAGCTGGTGTTCTCAAAGCTTCTCCAATACAAGCCGAAGATGTTCAGCATGTTCTTCTTCATTCTTGGAATATATAAGGATATCATCCAAATAAACCACGACGAATTTGTCGAGGTAATCCATGAAGATATAGTTCATCAACCGGGAGGAGGTTGCTGGAGCATTTGTTAAGCCAAATGACATGACAGTGTACTCATAAGAGCCATATCGAGTAACAAAGGCAGTCTTCAGAATATCCTCTTCACGAACACGGATCTAATGATAACCCAACCTCAAGTCGAGTTTAGAAAACACAGAGGATCCAGCAAGCTGATCATAAAGATCATTGATCCGGGGCAGTGGGTATTTATTTTGGATTGTGGCTTGGTTAATGGGCCGGTAATCCTGAACCAATTGGTTAGTTCCATCCTTCTTCTTAACGAAGAGTGAAGGTGCTCCCCAAGCAGAGGAACTAGGGCGGATGAAACCTTTCATAAGTGACTTGTCGATTTCTTCCTTAAGCTCGAGAAGGTGGTGCGGAGGCATCTTATAAGGACGCTTCACAATAGGGGTAGTGCCAGGCTTCAAGTCGATGACGAACTCGACAGCTCTAACCGGGGGTATTCCTGGAAGTTCTTCCGGAAAGACGTCCGGAAAATCTCGAACGACAGGAACTTTCTTGATTCCTTCCAGAGGTGAGGCATTCAAAGCATTCAGAGCATATATCTGAGCTTCAGCATCCCGTGTAATGCGGGCAGTATAGTTCACTATCTCATCGGAGGGGTGAAGAAGTTGGACAACTTTAGTGGCACAATTGATCGAAGCAATGTGAGCTTTCAACCAATCCATTCCGAGTATGCGGTCTATGGTGGAAGACTTCAAGATGATGGGTGAGGCAAGGAATTCCAACCCTTTAATTTCGACGGTAACGTCAGGTGCTATCACGTCAGCATGACAATGACCTCCGGGAGTTTTAACGACTAACGGAGTATGCATCTTCTCATATCGAATGCCATGCATGAATGCAAATTTTCCCGAGAGGAATGAATGCGATGCTCCTGAATCAAATAAAACAGAAGAAGGTACTGAGTTAACAAGAAGGGTACCCATCACAGTAGCAGGTTGATCCTGGACTTCTTCAATATCAATGTTGTAAGCATGTCCACGACCATGAGCAGCAGACCCAGTATTATAGTTGCGGGCCTGATTGTTGCCACGACCATTGCCATGGCCAGTACAAGGGAAAGCCAACTAATTCTGAGTCTGGCGGCAGTCCTTAGCAAGGTGACCTGGTTTGCGGCACTTGAAGCACAGACCATCTTCAGGACAAAGAGGAGCATTGTGTGGAACAGCTTGAGCTCTTGGCTGCCTCGGTGGTGGAGGAGGCAGACGTGGTGCAGCATAGTTATTCTTTGGTGCAGGGGCATTTGGACGGAACACGTTGTTGGGAATCCAGACTCGACGCTTCTGTGATGAGCCCGAAGATGAGCCAGCATCACGATAGCGCTTCTGCGAGTCCTTATGCTTCATCTGAGCGGTCTCAACTAGAATAGCCTTGTTCACAAGAGTAGAAAAGTCGTTGAAGTCTTGAGCAGCAAGTGCAAGCTCGAGGTTTGGGTGGAGTCCACTACGAAACTTCTCTTGTCTACGGGCATACATGGCGATGTGTTCTTCAGCATAGCGGGATAGGTCAAGGAATTCCCGCTGATAAGCTTCGACAGTCTTGTTGCCCTGAGTGAGGTTGCGGAACTGGGTTTTCATCCGGTCCATAATTCCTTGAGGAATATAACGGGCACAAAAGGCAGCCTGGAACTCAAGCCAAGTAAAGGCTGTTCCATCAGGCAGTGTACGCTTGTGTGTGTCCCACCATTGAGCAGCAGGGCCCTTTAAGAAAAAGGCCGCGAAGGTGACGAAGTTGGCAGGGGCGACATTAGCAGACTCCATCTCGTGAGTGATGTCACGGAGCCAGTCATCAGCATCCAGTGGCTTGTCAGAGTTGCAGAACTGAGTGGGGTTGAGTCGCATAAACTCTGTCAAAGTTATTGAAGCAGGGTTCTGGTTCTGGTTGTTCTGATGCGGAAACTGAGCCATGATTCCGGTCATGAACTGACGGTTGAGCTCGAATTGTTGCATCATAGCTGCCATATAGTCTGGCGGTGGTGGGCGTTCAGGGGCACGACCACGACCACGACCACCTGGTCTAACCATCCTGCTAAGTATCAACAGGGGGCAGTTTAGTAAAAGAAATTGCGAGTGTTTAGCGACAAGCATGATGTAACTCGACAACAATTAAGTAGTGTAACTGTAACACCGCTGTGTAATAGCCCCTGTGATCAACTGCTAATGGTGCCAAGTCATCTTCATTTGCAGAGCCTAGTCATAGTGGTTATTCAAAACAATTCAAATTCTATTCTGAAAATCAACTCAAAATCAAAAGTGCAAAACAAAGTTGCTCAAAACTCGTGGGAAAAATGTTCACCTTATAGCAAATAATCCAAAACTATTTGCTGTTAAGGAACACAACATCACCATCAAGCACAGAAGGGCCTAATCATTTAAAACAGAGTTAAAACATCACTTAAATGCCCTAATCATTTTTGAATAATTTCAAAAGGGTTCCAAAAATTCTCAAACTTTTTGTGATAGTGCTATATATTGTAATGCATTAGTGTGAGCAAGTTTCACATTTTTGCAGATCCTTTTGAATGCTCAAAATATTTCAAAAACTAACTTTGATAAAAAGAAAAAGCGAAACAGGAAAAAGAAAATAAAAAGAGGCACTATGCACTGTGCCTAAGTGCACAGTGCCCCGTTTCAGCCCACCTGCCCAACTCCCCCTCTCTCTCCCTCTCGCTGTCATTCCCTCCATGGCTGCACCGGCACACACTGGTCGCAGCTCGACACGGCGACGCTGCCGACGCTCGTGAGGATAAGGCCGAAGCCGTGCCTCCCCCCTGGACGCCTCACCACTCCTCCCCCTCGTCTCGCTCGCTTCTTTTCCTTGCTCATCCTCTCTCTACACCGTCACCGAGCACTGGCACCGCCGCGCCTTCGTCATTCCCGCGGCCACCGGCCATCGGCCTCCGTCTGCTGGTGTCCAGGATGTTCTTCATCGTCGACTACATCGGCTCAGGGGGCCGGAACGACCTGAGGAACACCACAGCCTCGGGATCGACCTCGTTTGCGCCGACGATCACCAGACATCTTCACCGCCGATTTGTTGCGACCGTCGCTTCCCCGAGCACACTGCCTTTCCCTACTGGATCACCGTGAGCGCACGCATCTCCCCGACCTTTTTTCCCCTCTCCTTGCTCGTCGTGGTCGTCCCTAGCGCCGTTTGCCGCCATGGCCGGAGCTACGCTCTGCCGCCGTGCTCACCAATGTCGCTCTGCGCCACCTACCGCTGAGCTGTTGCTGCAATTGTGCTCTGGAGAACACCGCAAAGCTATTGCGCTGCTCAGCCAGGTCGTCTGCAAACTGTAGCAAAGATCCCACCTCGACCATGAGCTCGGCTCCGCCATTGTCGACCTCCTGCTCACTCTCGACCACCCTGACGCCTGCTGCGGCCACCGATCAACTCCCCATTGTGCACCCGATCGAATGCGCCCGCCCGCGCAACGAACCGTGGCCGGAATCGGCCGGACGGCCAACTCCGGCATCCTTTGTTAGCTCCGGTGATGACCGGCGCTACTGGCACTGACGTGGTATCATTAGCTGCTAATTATCACCCCTAACTCACTGACATCGGGCCCCACACGGCTTAATCAGCCGGCTAACTAAATGGCTGGATTAAATCAGTTTAAACACTGGCCCCACACGTCAGTTGGACTAGCAGACGTGGCGTTGACCGGGCCCACCCATCAGTCTCTGTTGACTAGTCTGTTGACTCAGTCAACAGCTGACTGGGCAACGCCCAGTCACTGCCAGTGGGCCCCGCGTGGGCCCCGTTGACTGGTCAGCTGGTCAGTTGACCGCTGATGCGTTGATGACGCCATGCTGGCATCATATTCCTTTTTCTGAATTAATTTAAATACTAATAATTATAGAAAATCAATAAAACTTCTAAAAAAACATATAAAATAATCCGTAACTCGGATCGAAAAACTTTCTACATGAAAGTTGATCAGAACGACGAGACGAAGCTCACCGTGCTGCCTGTTTCCGTGATGGGACCCTCTATGTAGGTGAACCCGTAACTTTTCGTCTGATTCTGGTAGATGAATAGTGCACATTTACCGGTTAATAAATCCAGCTTTAACCCTAAATAATTAATATGACTTAGACATGCTTTAGGCAACCCTGCACCGCACGTTAGCGTAGCCTGCTCTGTGTTGCTTTGTTTGCCTTGTATTTATACTGTTTCCTCCCCCTCTTCTTGATAGAGCCCAGAACCGACGCAACTTCGGTGACTGGCTACACTACGGACGACCTTGCCTTTGCCGCCGAGCAACCAGGCAAGCCCCCCCTTGAGCATCCCGATATCGCCCATTCTATTCTCTCTTGCTTGCATTAGATTTTGCTACTTTTACTGTTATCCTATTTCTGCTGCATAGCCTATTTATTGTAACGTGCTGTTGATACCTTCCTGTTCATCCTAAATTGTTTAGAATAGACTGGGTAGAGCCCCATCAGTGACCCCCCACTTATCTCGACTGCCCCGCTGGAGTATCAGAAGACCCGATCAACGGGATCGAAGACCAGGACCCGGCACCGCACCTCACTTCCTCCTTAGTTGCTCGACACTACTGGGTTACTATCGAGTGTCGAGGGTGATACCTCGTCAGCACTTCTGATGATAACCTTGTAGGTTAGTTATTCGGTCGTGGTCAGCGAGGGTGATTCCTCCTACACCACCCCCGATAACGATGAAGTCGTGCAACACCTCAAGTGTGGACCTCGAGGGTGATTCCTCCTACGTCCACCTTGATATTACATCAGGTGGGAGTCCAACGAGGGTGATGCCTTGGATTCCCCCTTGATATGGTAGCCACACGGATGTCTTACATTACCGTTGATACTGATACTTGGAAAGGCAGGTCGACCCTGAGGGGTACCCGCGAATGATGGGTAGTTACCCGTGATTTATTTTACGAGGCGCGGCCGGGCATTCTTAGCCCTTGCAGCAAGTCCTCGAGACGGGGCGACGGGGTCACATCGATCGTGAGTCTCTGCTCATTACTGCAAGCCCCTAGTCCTCTAACGATTTGGATATTTGATCCGAGCAGGCCTCCGGCCTGATAGCACTAACCATCACGTGGGATAGTTATGGGCACTATGCATCATAGCATCAGCCGAAAGCTTTGTCAGACGTCCAGTTCAGCATTGCGGCATGGCTGGGCCGGCGCCATCCATGTATAGAGGTGGTACCGAGATTCGCCCTGCTCGCAACGACCCGGAGTGCACAGGGCGATGGCCCAAGACCCCTGAGCGCTTAGGAGGTAGACCGGCGGGGACCTCTCTGCTGAGCTGTAGGTAGGGCTGAGATGTGTCGTTTGGCCGAGGCCGGGCATGACCCAGGAAAGTGTGTCCGGCCGGAGTTAAGCGAGTGTGGTGGGTAAGTTGGTGCACCCTTGCAGGGAAGAAAACATCTATCGATAGCCGGTCCTACGGTAAATGACACTCGGAGTTGTATCCCGATCGATACAACTAGAACTTGAGATTATACCAGGATATGTGGCTCCGGGATCGCTTTCTCGCAGGGAGTCGAGAAAGGATCTCTGGGCGGGACTGTTACTTGACACAACCACTACTATGTTATACTGTGCTGTTCTACTCTCTTCTATTTCTGCAAGACCGCTGAAGATGCTAGTCTTCGATAGGACTAGGCTTTCCTCTCTATTCTGGCATTTCTGCAGCCCAGTCCACATATACAGCCTCCCTTTGATAATGTTGCATATGTAGTGTAGATCCTTGCTTGCTGAGTACTTCGGAGTACTCACGGTTGCTTTGCTTTCTTTTTCTCCCCATATCAGTTTGTCGTGACCAGATGACAGAGTCCCTGAGACAGTTGTTCCCGCCGACGACTACTACTACTACCCCGAGGATGGCTACTACTTCAAGATGACCGACGACTAGGAGTAGGTTCGGAGGGTCCCAGGCAGGAGGCCTGCGCCTTTCTATCATAGCTTTTGTTTTGCCCCGCCTTCTTAAGGCTTCTCTGTCTTTCTTTTTATATCTGTACTCAGATATCCGATGCTTCCGCTGACGCTTGTATACCATCGAGCTATGTATTCAAGCCCTTGAGGCCCCTGGCTTGTAATATAAAGCTTGTATGACTTTATTTATGTTTTAGAGTTGTGTTGTGATATCTTCAAGTGAGTCCTTAGGCTTGATCATGTGCATTTGCGTGTATGATTAGTGCACGATTAAGCCGGGGGCGTCATAGGTTGGTATCAGAGCCGACTGCCTGTAGGAATCCCCCTTTCCAACTCCTTGGCCGAAGTTGAGTCTAGTGGTCCAAAATTGTTTTACTAACTTGGCTGTGTGGCTTACAGGCCCACGTCGCCAATTTGGTGGTATTAGGATTTTTTATTCCTCGTCTTTACTCTGGGACCCTGCTCTCTCTTCTATTCGGGTTAAAATTTTACTAACTCCAACATTAGGTTCTCGTGATCACATCCACCCGGAGTTCTAAAAATATCCCCCTTTACTTCAAGATTGTGGGCCAGGTTCTGCTTACAGGATCCTTTTATCGAGGGCACCCTGTGTTGCCACTTGCAGATTCCTCGCTTCAACAGTTTTCTCCGACGTTGATGTAGCCTTTGCTATGTCTTGTTGTGTACTTCCTTACCGCGTGCCTACGCGCCGCCTAGTTGTCTAGCCTTTCCCTTTCAGCTGTCATATTGCCGGATTGTAATCGAGGCTATGTGTGGATTTGAATGTCTGGTGCGAATATGATGAAGTATCTATTGCACTTCCTTCTGTTGTGCGTGTTACTTCATGAATCATTCCATACACCTGCAGTTCTTCTTGCTAAACCGCCCCTGCTGATTTGGCAGGATGGCTGACGATCCTCCACCACCTTATATTGCCGCCATGATGCAGCAGTTTGAACTCAACCATCAGTTTATGACCGGAGTATTGGCTTAGTTCCCAACTCAGAATGCTCAGCAACAGTCTGCTCCAATAACTCTGCCAGAATTCGTTCGCCTCAATCCATCTGTTTTCCGCAACTCTACCAATCCTATGGATGCTGATGATTGGCTTCGTGACATCCTATTTGAGATGGAGTCAGCTAATGTGGCCCCTGATAGTTACGTCACCTTTGCGACATTTCACTTGAAGGGTCCTGCTGCTCAATGGTGGGAAAGCCACAAGAGTATGTTGCCTGCTGAATCTGTAACCACTTGGCACAACTCCTATTGCGAAGCGTCATTATAAGATGCCTCCACACCACCTTCTCGAGCTTAAGGAAGAAATCGATAAGCCACTTAAGAAGGGTTTCATCTGCCCCAGTTCCTCTGCTTGGGGAGCACCTTCCCTCTTTGTCAAGAAGAAGGATGGAACGAATCGGTTGGTTCAAGATTACTGACATATCAACCAAGCAACAATTCAGAACAAGTATCCGCTTCCCAGAATCAACGATCTGTATGATCAACTTGCTGGTTCCTCAGTATTCTCTAAGCTTGATTTGAGATTGGGATACCACCAGATCCGAGTTCATGAAGAGGATATTCCGAAGACAGCATTCGTTACACGCTATGGTTCTTATGAGTACACTGTCATGTCTTTCGGCTGGACTAATGCTCCAGCTACGTTCTCCCGGTTAATGAATTACATCTTCATGGATTATCTCGACAAATTCGTCATGGTATATCTGGATGATATTCTGGTTTATTCAAAGAATGAAGAAGAACATGCCGAACATCTTTGGCTTGTACTGAAAAGGCTGCGTGAACATCAGCTGTATGCCAAGTATTCAAAATGCGAGTTCTGATTATCTGAAGTGACGTATGTCAGCCATGTGATTTCCAAAGATGGCATTACCGTTAACCCAGAACGAGTTCAGGCTATTCTTGAATGGACTCCACCGAAGAATGTCAAGCAAGTCAGAAGTATTCTCGGCCTTGCAAGCTATTACCGTCGCTTTGTCGAGAATTTCTCAAAGATTGCTAAGCCTTTGACTGGTCTACTTCACAAGGGCGTAAAGTTTGAGTGGACAGAAAAATGTCAGGAAAGTTTTCAAACACTCAAAGACAAGCTGAAATCTGCCCCAGTGCTAGGTCCTCCAGATTCTCGCAAAGATTTTGTGATCTATTGTGACGCATCCCGTGAAGGATTAGGCTGTGTCCTAATGCAAGAGCGAAAAGTGATTGCCTATGGCTCTCGTCAGTTGCGCCCACATGAAGAGAATTATCCGGTACATGATCTAGAACTAGCTGCTGTCATCTATGCACTGCAGTTTTGGCGACATTAACTCCTCGGTAATCGTTGAGAGATCTACATGGACCATAAAAGTCTGAAGTACTTGTTCACTCAGCCATCTCTGAACCTCCGTCAGCAAAGATGGATGGAGGCCTTTGCGGACTATGATTTGGGTATTTCTTATACCCCTGGCAAGGCCAATGTAATGGTTGATGCGTTGAGCCGTAAATCCTATTGTTGTGAACTTGAAGTCCAGCTAGAGCAACCACTTCTGTATGAAGAGCTTCGAAAACTAAATATCGAGATAGTTCCTCAAGGATACCTAAAAACCTTGGTTGTTGAACCAGACCTTGAGAAGGCTGTTAAGAGTGCACAAGCTAAAGATGCTGAAGTTGATTTGATGAAGAAAGATCTTCACCTTGAAAAATACAGGGATTTCTCGCTGTCTGAAGATGGAACCTTGTACTTCAGAGACCGCATTGTCGTACCTCGCTTCAAGCTAATGCCTGACAAGGTCATGAAGGACGCACATGATACACCACTGTCTATTCATCTGGGTAGCACCAAGATGTATCGTGATCTCCGTCAAAGGTACTGGTGGTCTAGAATGAAGCAGGAGATTGCTCGATATGTTGCTGAATGTGATGTGTGTCGTCGCGTTAAAGCAGAACATCAGAAGCCTGCTGGAATTCTGCAACCCCTTCCTATTCCTTTATGGAAATGGGATAAGGTTCAAATGGATTTTATTACTGGCCTTCCCAAGTCACAGAAGGGTCACGATGCTATTCTTGTCGTCGTCGACCAACTTTCCAAAGTTGCACACTTTCTGCCTGTCAAAGAGACGATCACTGCTAGTCAGTTAGCAGATCTGTATATCTCTAGAATTGTCTCACTACAAGGTATTCTGAAGGAGATTAGTTCGGATCGTGATGGTCTTTTCACCTCAAAGTTTTGGGAAAGTTTCCAAGAAGCTATGGGAACTCATATCACCTGGAGTTCGGCATATCACCCCCAGTCCCAAGGCCAAGTCGAACGAGTAAATCAAGTGCTTGAAGACATGCTGCGAGCTTGTGTTATTTCTTTCGGCAAGAAGTGGGAAGAATCTCTCCCGTATGCTGAGTTCTCTTATAACAACAGCTATCAAGCCAGCTTGAAAATGGCCCCCTTCGAAGTACTCTATGGACGTAAGTGTCGAACCCCTCTGAATTGGTCAGAAACTGGGGAACGACCGCTCGTGGGTCCGGATATTATTCAACACGCCGAAGAACAAGTCTGAATTGTCTGAGAAAATCTCAAGGCGGCTCAGGACCGTCAGAAGAGCAACTATGATCACAAACAATGGGGTTTGACTTACCAAACTGGTGATAAAGCTTATCTGCGTGTCACCCCTATGAAGGGCACTCACTGTTTTGGAATCAAGGGCAAGCTAGCTCCACGCTACATTGGTCCCTTTCGCATTGTTGCCAGACGTGGTCAGGTGGCATATAAATTGGAGTTGCCACCACAATTCTCTCATATCCACGACGTATTCCATGTGTCGCAACTTCGTAAATGCTTCAAGGAATCTCCGCACCGAGCAGTGGATCACGAGATGCTCGAATTGCAAGATGACCTATCTTATAAGGAGCATCCAATCCGCATTCTCGATGAAGCTGAACGTCGGACCTTTGAGAAGACAACCAAGTTCCTGAAAGTGCAGTGGTCGAATCACACTAAAGATGAAGCCACTTGGGAACGCGAGGATCATCTCCGCAAGGAATACCCCGACCTCTTTCCTTCTTCCTCCTGAATTCTCGGGACGAGAATTTCTTTTAGAGGAGGAGAATTTGTAACACCCCTGTGTAATAGGCCCTGTGATCAACTACTAATGGTGCCAAGTCATCTTCATTTGCAGAGCCTAGTCATAGTGGTTATTCAAAACAATTCAAATTCTATTATGAAAATCAACTCAAAATCAAAAGTGCAAAACAAAGTTGCTGAAAACTCATGGGAAAAATGTTCACCTTATAGAAAATAATCAAAAACTATTTGTTGTTAAGGAACACAACATCACCATCAAGCACAGAAGGGCCTAATCATTTAAAACAGAGTTAAACAGTACTTAAATGCCCTAATCATTTTTGAATAATTTCAAAAGGGTTCCAAAAATTCTCAAACTTTTTGTGACAGTGCTATATATTGTAATGCATTAGTGTGAGCAAGTTTCACATTTTTGCAGATCCTTTAGAATGCTCAAAATATTTCAAAAACTAACTCTGATAAAAAGAAAAAGTGAAACAGGAAAAAGAAAATAAAAACAGGCACTGTGCACTGTGCCTAAGTGCACAGTGCCCCGTTTCAGCCCACCGGCCCAACTCCCTCTCTCTCTCCCTCGCGCTGTCACTCCCTCCATGGCTGCACCGGCGCGCGCCGGTCACAGCTCGACACGGCGACGCCGCCAACGCTCGCAAGGATAAGGCCGAAGCCGTGCCTCCCCCTGGATGCCTCACCACTCCTCCCCCTCATCTCGCTCGCTTCTTTTCCTCGCTCGTCCTCTCTCTACTCTGTCACCGAGCGCTGGCACCGCCGTGCCTTCATCATTCCCCCAGCCACCAGCCACCGGCCTCCATCTGCTGGTGTCCAGGATGTTCTTCATCGTTGACTACATCGGCTCAGGGGGCCGGAATGACCTGAGGAGCACCACAGCCTCGGGATCGATCTCGTTTGCGCCGACGATCACCGGATGTCTTCACCGCCAATTTGCTGTGATCGTCGTTTCCCCGAGCACATTGCCTTTCCCTACTGGATCATCGTGAGCGCACGCATCTCCCAGACCTTTTTCCCCTCTCCTTGCTCATCGTGGTCATCCCTAGCGCCGTTTGCCGCCATGGCCGGAGCTACGCTCCACCGCCGTGCTCACCAATGTCGCTCTGCACCACCTATCGCTGAGCTGTTGCTGCTATTGTGCTCCGAAGAACACCGCGAAACTATTGCGCTGCTCAGCCAGGTCGTCTGCAAACCGTAGCAAACATCCCACCTCGGCCGTGAGCTCGGCTCCGCCATTGTCGACCTCCTGCTGACTCTTGACCACCCCGACGCCTACTGCAGCCACCGATCGACTCCCCATGGTGCACCTGATTGAATGCGCCCGCCCGCGCAACGAACCGTGGCCGGAATCGGCCGGACGGCCAACTCCGGCGTCCTTTGTTAGCTCCGGTGATGACCGACGCTACTGGCACTGACGTGGCATCATTAGCTGCTAATTATCACCCTCCTAACTCACTGACATCGGGCCCCACATGGCTTAATCAGCCGGCTAACTAAATGGCTGGATTAAATCAGTTTAAACACTGGCCCCACACCTCAGTTGGACTAGCTGACGTGGCGTTGACCGGGCCCACCCATCAGTCTCTGTTGACTAGTCTGTTGACTCAGTCAATAGCTGACTGGGTGTCGGGGCCGAGACACAAAATCCCAAAAATTAACCCCTCGTGTCATCACCAGCCCAGGATTACTGTTACTGGTGGACACATCCTTGTTACAGAATACCAAGCTATTACAAGAATTCAATACAAGATCATAAAGGTCCAATGATACAACACTGATATCCGGTGGTGGGTGACGGAATTGACTCGAGGTTCTCCAATGTCAATGGGGCTCCATTCCCACAAGAACAGCTGACCCGGATAATTCCTATCCCGCATGGCTGCCATCCTAGGCTCCGCACGAACATCGCTGTGGTACTTCTCGTAGAACTCCTGACCTGGCCAAGTAAATAGCCTGGGACAAGCCAGTGAGTACGTTTGAATGTACTCGCAAACATCCTGAACAAGAGATATACCGAACGCAGGAGACAAAATATATGATCATGATGAACTACACTATATGCGTATACTCATGACGAACTTAAATGCATACTGTCAGGAATTAAATCATGGCATGATAAAATATTAGCATGTGCAAATAAATGGATATATAAAAAATGTTAGTGATAAACAAGGAACGTTAAAGAAAAATAAAATAAAGAAATGCCGGTCGGATGTCTAAAGTGACACCACGGTAGGTCTTGAAGAGAAATGCCAAACGGGTGTCTAAAAGAGAATTCGGACGAGACAGGACCATCCGAGAACTCAGGCGACGCCACAAGAGGTCTTGAAGAGAAATGCCAGTCAGGTGTCAAGTGACGCCACGGTCGGACTTGAAGGGAAATGCCAATCGGGTGTCCACAAGAGTAGTGGCGTGATAAACCGCCTGTTAACTCGAGAGATGCCACGAGCGGTCTTGAAAATAAAATTAAGTGCCCGGGGTAGTCTAGCCAGCCCCTGAGACACTCAGGAAATTCAAAATAAGAGAAACTCAATAATATGCATAACCAAAATAATATATAAAATATTCATGGAAGCATCAGGGTGACAACACTTATCCTGCAAAATAATTCAGGCTCAATTTAATTATTTTCCTCCGAAGACCGACACTTGACCAACCCAAACTGTAGCCCTTAACCGCGGACACGGCTATTCAAATAGGTTTAAACTCCGCAGAGGGTGTACTCTTTACCCAGAAGTAAGGGATTTCTTTAGTCAGTACCATGACACTGACTAATTCCCATTACGGTCTTTGGGCTGAAAACACACCTAACCAGCACACACCAGATTAACCGTCCGGATGCCAGGAATCACCCAAAGCATCGTTTCAGAAAAACTCTAAGTCGGGGTGACAACAATCTCGAGTAGCATGGGATCACTATTAATACGCGCGGATTCCAAGGGGTGCCCCCCTCTCGAACACAACCGGAAACACCCATGCCCCCTGACCCAATGACAGGATTTAGTCCATGGCCCTGGAAACCCTCATCGTGGCCCTCTATGTGAAGTGTGCACGGAAAGGGGTTAACAATTTACTAAACCATACCCTACCTGTGGCAGGGACATGTGGTAGCACGGACAAGTGTGGGGGTTACCGGAACAAGACTCGATCTACGGTCGACTCAGGAGGTTCAAGTTTTCCTGCAGTGGTTAGCTCAACAAAGTATCCTTTCAATAGTAATGCCAAAACAGGGCCACAACCCTTGCATGCTCCAACATGCATAACCAACAAGGCATGATCACGCTTCAACGTGGTCACCCTTCTGCCGGTACTATATTTTACTTATACCTACTCCTGAAAGTTAGTCATGATAAGCACACAATGCATGGTACGAGAGAACATGCCATCACTACATGCATGCAAATTTTATTCGAACTCAACCTATGGATGACTTCATTTATTCTTGCAAACAAAATAAACATGCAATCCACCATATCAAGTGTTCAAGATGCTTGCCTTAGATATGCAGAAGTGTTGGGTGCACTCCAAAACTTTGAAAATTTTATCTTCCCTCCATTTCCTATTTTCAAAAATATTGCAAAACTCACATAATTCCAAAGCAGTACCAAAAAGTTGTTTGTAAAATCTTAGAATAAATACTAAAATAAACTAGATGAGAAATTAGGAATAGCAGAAAAAGAATCAAATTATTTGGAGTCCAGATGATTTTCCTAGAGAATTTCTAAGATGGAATAATTGAAGAAGTGGGCTATTTAATTGATCCAGCAGAGACAGAGCTTAGGAAATATGTTCACCTAGGCTGAAATAATAGAGCATGATTTTAGAAGTATTTAGCAAATTGAACCATCAAGTTTGGTTTTGAAATGGCCACAGTGGAATTATTGGAAAATCTGCTGGAAAAAGAAAAAAAAGAAAGACAGTAACTTGATAAGCAAAAACGCGCTCTGGGCGCGATTTAGCCACTGGGCCAGGCCCAGTCGTTCGGCTGTGCAGGAGCTAGTTGACGTCGAAAACGTATTAACGTAATACGCCTTCACTTACAGTGGAGGGTCCCGACCTTCACTCACTGACGATGGGTCCCGCGGGCCCACCAGTCAGGTTTGACTGGTCCAACCGCCCACGTCTTCTTCTTCGGCGGAAAAGACGGGGGTTTTGGCGTCCGACGCCGGTGAACGGCGGCGACTCACGGGGAGCTGAGCACATGGAGGTACTTAGGAGCTTGAGGCGATCCTCTGGGTACCCGTCTTGGTCTCTGGGGTGGCCGGAGTCGCCGACGGTGAAGTCTCCCGTAGAGCTCCGGCGGAGGTGAGAGAGCGCTTTCGTGCACGGCGCTTCTCCGGTGGAATTGGTGGGTGGATTGGATCAGTGGGGGTTCTAGGAGACTGGTGGTGAGGAAACGGGCGAGGGGAAGGCATCGGTTGCGTCGGAATCAACCGGAAAGGTGGCGTCGGCTGTCCTCGTCGGAGATGAAGAAGACGGCCGTTTCCGGTCGGATGGCTACTTCGGGAGGCTAAGGTGAAACGAGGGAGTGGGGTGACGAGATGGGCGAGCTCGGGGGTCCATTTTATAGCTAGCGGGGATCGGTTCCGAGGCTTCCCGAAACGGAGCACGCGACGGAAGCCATTGATGGAGAGCCGCAGTCGGTGGCGAGGTAGGCGAGCAGCAGATGAGCTCAGGGGGTCGAGAATTTATTGTGTGCTGCGCTGGTGGCCTCGGGTTTGTCCATGTGCTATGGACGGTGCCGTCCCCGAGTGGATCACGGCGGCGGCCTTTAATGGCAAGCGAGGACGGTGGCGAGGCCGTTGGTGGACGGCGGGGTTCGGTGAGGATGGTGGCGGCTTGCAGTGATGGAGGGGTGCGCTGGCTGGCTCGGATTGGAGCCACGCGTCGTGGGCGGCATCGTGACAGTGACGGGTGGGAGGCGGTAGCGATGCTGGCCGGCGGTGGGCGGCGCCAAGGGGAGAGATTTGGTGCGGGGGAGGCTGCGGCTGGTGCAGGTGGCCAGTGGAGCGTGCGGGGCAAGCCAGGGAGGCAGCAGCGGGGCAGCCAGGACTCGGGCGCCGTCGGGGTGCAGTGCGGGCGCTCTGGCCCCGCCCAGTGCACGCACACAGGGTGTTCGACGAAGTGCCTGGGTGCCCTAGGTTGATCCTTTGGCTTTGAATTTTGGCAGGGAGATGCTACTATGAGTGGAAAGGATGCTAGACATGCTGGATTGGACAGATGATCAAGTTCCATATGTAGTTTTAAGAAGTTGCCAAATTCTGTCATGCACAGGAGCTGTTTGATGAAATGCTAGGGTAATCTAGGAGACTTTTCTGGGTGTGAAAATTACCAGGATGATGTCTCACTGGATGATAGAGATGGTGGTGGAGTTATTTTGGCAAAAAGAAAAACTAGATAGTGCAAGTTTTAGAGAAATTCATTTCTGGACAGGAACTAGAGGGCATTATTTGGTGAACTAAAAGGATTCCAATGGAGCTAAAATTTTGAACTTAAGGGTTTGGTTGGAAGGACAGTAAGTGGGAAATTTTTTAGAATTAATGGAGCAAGGAAAATAGGGGTTGTAGTTGTAACTGAGGAATTGGACAGAATGGAAAAGGGGAAGGTTCACTCAAAATTTTCAAAACACCAGGTTGGGTTTTTGCATAAAAGTGATCTGTAGGCATCACATGACCCCTCGTAATTTTTGTGGAATTTTGAAAGAATTATCTAAAGTAGTTGTAGTGCAATAGAGGCATTTAAAATATTGAAATAGCTGTTAAAAGAATTGTTTAGAGGCAAATTTTATTTTGAAAATACTTCCTACTGTTATTAAAATAATAATGAAATGGTTTATCAAAGCTCCCAAAGCCACAAATTTTTTTTAAAAAAAAATTCTATTTGCAAAGAAGAATTTTGGAAAGCAGAAAACAGAAAGGACTCTGAAAATAATAAAAGACCTAATATAATTCAAAATTTATTTCTGGCCGAAATTTTACTTAATAAAAATACGACTCAATTTTTGGGGTGTTTCAAACTCTACCCCCCTTAAGAAAATCTCGTCCTCGAGATTTGTTAAGGGCGGAGGAACTAAATGCATATCACAACAAACAACAATCATGCACAAGGCCATAACACACAAGCACATCATTCAATCAAACTCTACACACTGCTAGAAACATACACATAATCATCTACGATACAACGATGGAATCTACAGGGCAACAGGGTAACTAGGACTCGACAACTACTTTGGCGGACTTAGTCCACTTCGTCGACATCCAGACGGGCGTGTCTCGCGGACGTCGAGGCTTCTCCGGGGGCTTCAACGTCGGAGTTGACTGGAGTGTTATGAGGAGCTGCAGGGTTGGTGTAGCGATGATGACCCATGCGGGGTGTAGTGGCTACAGTCCCATTGGAGGAAATCCCAAAGAGACGACGGAGTTCATCCGGGGTAACGAATGCATTGCCCGGGTGGGCAACAGGGGCAGACCTCGCAGGCTCGATTGGTCTCTCGAACAGTACTACCGGGTTGTAAGTGGCGGTTGCAGCTTCACTTCTCACCGGGGTCAGGAGAGCAAGCGTCCTGCGGGTCTCAATCAGCTCAAAAGTGACCTGATCGAACAGTGCCTCTTGCGCTCTCAGGTAGCGCACCAGATGCACCAGAGCAGGGTCCGTCTCATGGTCTCCATTGGCGACTTGGGTCGGTCTACCATAGCCTTCACGACTAGGGTAGTAGTAGAAAGAGTGGCAGTTAACCCTCGGCGACAGATGCCGGAGTTCAACTATAGCTTCTCGGGCTGCAAGTTGGATGGCTTGGGGCTCGTCGGAGGTCGTCCTCCCGGTGAACCGGTAGGGGCGCTCTGCGGTGATGCCCCTCCCGTAGATGTGCACCGATGCCCAGAAGTGATGGATAGAATCACTCGCGTGCTCTTGGTACACGACATATTCCGGCAGCTCTTTGATGTCGAGAGCACGACGGGTGAGATTGGCTAGGATGGCTACAAAGCCTTCAAGCTCGGCTGCGGTGGTCTCGTTGTGCACGATGGGACCTGGCATCTTGGTGGTTGGATATCAAACTGAGAGTGAGGCTGTGATGTGCTGAGTTGGGGCGAGGCTGCCTTTATAAGCCAGCGGAGTCTTCCATCGCACGCTTGCGGATGGGACAACGCAGGTGTCGGCCACAGGCACACAGCCTATGGGCTAGGTTGATAGGTTGGGCACCGACTGTCAAAAGATGTCTGCCGCCACTGTGCAGGCTTATCGGATGAGATGGGCTTGACTGTGGACAGGAAAGAATGTGGATGGTCTGGAAACCTAGAGATAGCGACCAGGCTAAGATAGGATTAGCCAATGGTCAGCCTGGCTCTGATACCAAGGCTGTCGGGGCCGGGACACGAAATCCCAAAAATTAACCCCTCGTGTCATCACCAGCCCAGGATTACTGTTACTGGTGGACACGTCCTTGTTACAGAATACCAAGCTATTACAAGAATTGAATACAAGACCTTAAAGTTCCAATGATACAATACTGATATCCGATGGTGGGTGACGGAATTGACTCGAGGTTCTCCAATGTCAATGGGGCTCCATTCCCACAGGAACAACTGACTCAGATAATTCCTATCCCGTATGGCTGCCATCCTAGGCTCCACACGGACGTCGCTGTGGTACTTCTCGTAGAACTCCTGACCTGGCCAAGTAAATAGCCAGGGACAAGCCAGTGAGTATGTTTGAATGTACTCGCAAACATCCTGAACAAGAGATATGCCGAACGTAGGAGACAAAATATATGATCATGATGAACTACACTATATGCGTATGCTCATGATGAACTTAAATGCATACTGTCAGGAATTAAATCATGGCATGATAAAATATTAGCATGTGCAAATAAATGGATATATAAAAAATGTTAGTGATAAACAAGGAACATTAAAGAAAAATAAAATAAAGAAATGCCGGTCAGATGTCTAAAGTGACACCACGGTAGGTCTTGAAGAGAAATGCCAAACGGGTGTCTAAAAGATAATTCGGACGAGACAGGACTATCCGAGAACTCAGGCGACGCCACGAGAGGTCTTGAAGAGAAATGCCAGTTGGGTGTCAAGTGACGCCACGGTCGGACTTGAAGGGAAATGCCAATCGGGTGTCCACAAGAGTAGTGGCGTGATAAACCGCCTGTTAACTCGAGAGACGCCACGAGAGGTCTTGAAAATAAAATTGAGTGCCTGGGGTAGTCTAGCCAGCCCCTGAGACACTCAGGAAATTCAAAATAAGAGAAAAGGGTTAGTCCTCAATAATATGAATAACCATAATAATATATAAAATATTCATGGACGCATCAGGGTGACAACACTTATCCTGCAAAATAATTCAGGCTCAATTTAATTATTTTCCTCCGAAGACCGACACTAAGACCGACACTTGACCAACCCGAACTGTAGCTCTTAACCGCGGACACGGCTATTCGAATAGGTTTAAACTCTGCAGAGGGTGTACTCTTTACCCACAAGTAAGGGATTTCTTTAGTCAGTACCGTGACACTGACTAATTCCCATTACGGTCTTTGGGCTGAAAACACACCTAACCAGCACACACCAGATTAACCATCCGGATGCCAGGAATCACCCAAAGCATCGTTTCAGAAAAACTCTAAGTCGGGGAGACAACAATCTCGAGTAGCATGGGATCACTATTAATATGAGCGGATTCCAAGGGGTGCCCCCCTCTCGGACACAACCAGAAACACCCATGCCCCCTGACCTGATGACAGGATTTAGTCCATGGCCATGGAAACCCTCATCGTGGCCCTCTATGTGATGTGTGCACGGAAAGGGGTTAACAACTTACTGAACCATACCCTACCTGTGGCAGGGACACGTGGTAGCACGGACAAGTATGGGGGTTACCGAAACAAGATTCGATCTATGGTCGACTCAGGAGGTTCAAGTTTTCCTGGAGTGGTTAGCTCAGCAAAGTATCCTTTTAATAGTAATGCCAAAATAGGGCCACAACCCTTGCAAGCTCCAACATGCATAACCAACAAGGCATGATCACGCTTCAACGTGGTCACCCTTCTGCCGGTACTGTATTTTACTTATACCTGCTCCTGCAAGTTAGTCATGACAAGCACACAATGCATGGTACGAGAGAACATGCCATCACTACATGCATGCAAATTTTATTCGAACTCAACCTATGGATGACTTCATTTATTGTTGCAAACAAAATAAACATGCAATCCACCATATCAAGTGTTCAAGATGCTTGCCTTAGATATGCAGAAGTGTTGGGTGCACTCCAAAACTTTGAAAATGTTATCTTCCCTCCATTTCCTATTTTCAAAAATATTGCAAAAATCACATAATTCCAAAACAGTACCAAAAAGTTGTTTGTAAAATCTTAGAATAAATACTAAAATAAACTAGATGAGAAATTAGGAATAGCAGAAAAAGAATCAAATTATTTGGAGTCCAGATGATTTTCCTAGAGAATTTCTAAGATGGAATAATTGAAGAAGTGGGCTATTTAATTGATCCAGCAGAGACAGAGCTTAGGAAAAATGTTCACCTAGGCTGAAATAATAGAGCATGATTTTAGAAGTATTTAGCAATTTGAACCATCAAGTTTGGTTTTGAAATGGCCACAGGTGGAATTATTGGAAAATCTGCTGGAAAAAGAAAAAAAAAGACAGTAACTTGATAAGCAAAAACGCGCTCTGGGCGCGATTTAGCCACTGGGCCAGGCCCAGTAGTTCGGTTGCGCAGAAGCTAGCTGACGTCGAAAACGTATTAACGTAATACGCCTTCACTTACAGTGGAGGGTCCCGACCTTCACTCACTGACGGTGGGTCCCGCGGGCCCACCAGTCAGGTTTGACTGGTCCAACCGCCCACGTCTTCTTCTCCGGCGGAAAAGGCGGGAGCTCCGTCGTCCGGCGCCGGTGAACGGCGGCGACTCACGGGGAGCTGAGCACATGGAGGTACTTAGGAGCTTGAGGCGATCCTCTGGGTACCCGTCTTGGTCTCCGGGGTGGCCGGAGTCGCCGACGGCGAAGTCTCCCGTAGAGCTCCGGCGGAGGTGAGAGAGGGCTTTCGTGCACGGCGCTTCTCCGGTGGAATTGGTGGGTGGATTGGATCGGTGGGGGTTCTAGGAGACTGGTGGTGAGGAAACGGGCGAGGGGGAGGCATCGGTTGCATCAGAATCAACCGAAAAGGTGGCGGCGGCTGTCCTCGTCGGAGATGAAGAAGACGGCCGTTTCCGGTCGGATGGCTACTTCGGGAGGCTAAGGTGAAACGAGGGAGTGGGGTGAGGAGATGGGCGAGCTTGGGGGTCCATTTTATAGCTAGCGGGGATCGGTTCCGAGGCTTCCCGAAATGGAGCACGCGACGGAAGCCATTGATGGAGAGCCGCAGTCGGTGGCGAGGTAGGCGAGCAGCGGATGAGCTCAGGGGGTTGAGAATTTATTGTGTGCTGCGCTGGTGGCCTCGGGTTTGTCCATGTGCTGTGGACGGTACCGTCCCCGAGTGGATCGCGGCGGCGGCCATTAATGGCAAGCGAGGACGGTGGCGAGGCCGTTGGTGGACGGCGGGGTTCGGTGAGGATGTTGGCGGCTTGCAGTGATGGAGGGGCGCGTTGGCTGGCTCGGATTGGAGCCACGCGCCGTGGGCGGCGCCGTGACAGCGACGGGTGGGAGGTGGTAGCGATGCTGGCCGGCGGTGGGCGGCGCCAAGGGGAGAGATTTGGTGCGGGAGAGCCTGTGGCTGGTGCAGGTGGCCAGTGGAGCGTGCGGGGCAAGCCAGGGAGGCAGCAGCGGGGCAGCCAGGACTCGGGCGCCGTCGGGGTGCAGTGCGGGCGCTCTGGCCCTGCCTAGTGCACGCACACAGGGTGTTCGACGAAGTGCCTGGGTGCCCTTGGTTGATCCTTTGGCTTTGAATTTTGGCAAGGAGATGCTACTATGAGTGGAAAGGATACTAGACATGCTGGATTGGACAGATGATCAAGTTCCATATGTAGTTTTAAGAAGTTGCCAAATTCTGTGATGCACAGGAGCTGTTTGATGAAATGCTAGGACAATCTAGGAGACTTTTCTGGATGTGAAAATTACCAGGATGATGTCTCACTGGATGATAGAGATGGTGGTGGAGTTGTTTTGGCAAAAAGAAAAACTAGATAGTGCAAGTTTTAGAGAAATTCATTTCTGGACAAGAACTGGAGGGCATTATTTGGTGAACTAAAAGGATTCCAATGGAGCTAAAATTTTGAACTTAAGGGTTTGGTTGGAAGGACAGTAAGTGGGAAAAATTTCAGAATTAATGGAGCAAGGAAAATAGGGGTTTAGTTGTAACTGAGGAATTGGACAGAATGGAAAAGGGGAAGGTTCACTCAAAATTTTCAAAACACCAGGTTGGGTTTTTGCATAAAAGTGATCTGTAGGCATCACATGACCCCTCATAATTTTTGTGGAGTTTTGAAAGAATTATATAAAGTAGTTGTAGTGCAACAGAGGCATTTAAAATATTGAAATAGCTGTTAAAAGAATTGTTTAGAGGCAAATTTTATTTTGAAAATACTTCCTACTGTTTTTAAAATAATAATGAAATGGTTTATCAAAGCTCCCAAAGCCACAAATTTTTTTTTAAAAAAATTCTATTTGGAAAGAAGAATTTTGGAAAACAGAAAACAGAAAGGACTCTGAAAATAATAAAAGACCTAATATAATTCAAAATTTTATTTCTCGCCGAAATTTTACTTAATAAAAATATGACTAAATTTTTGCGGTGTTACACTTGGCAACACCCAGTCACTGCCAGTGGGCCCCGCGTGGGCCCTGTTGACTGGTCAGCTGGTTAGTTGACCACTGATGCGTTGATGACGCCATGCTGATGTCATATTCCTTTTTCTGAATTAATTTAAATACTAATAATTGCGGAAAATCAATAAAACTTCTAAAAAAACATATAAAATAATCCGTAACTCGGATCGAAAAACTTTCTACATGAAAGTTGATCAGAACGACGAGACGAAGCTAACCGTGCCGCCTGTTTCTGTGATGGGACCCTCTACATAGGTGAACCCGTAACATTTCGTCCGATTCCGGTAGATGAATAGTGCAAATTTACCGGTTAATAAATCCAGCTTTAACCCTAAATAATTAATATGACTTAGACATGCTTTAGGCAACCCTGCACCGCACGTTAGCGTAGCCTGCTCTGTGTTGCTTTGTCTGCCTTGTATTTATACTGTTTCCTCCCCCTCTTCTCGATAGAGCCCGATACCGACGCAGCTCCGGTGGCTGGCTACACTACGGACGACCTTGCCTTTGCCGCCGAGCAACCAGGCAAGCCCCTCCCCCCTTGAGCATCCCGATATCGCCCATTCTATTCTCTCTTGCTTGCATTAGATTTTGCTACTGTTACTGTTATCCTATTTCTGCTGCATAGTCTGTTTATTGTAACCTGCTGTTGATACCTTCCTGTTCATCCTAAACTGTTTAGAATAGACTGGGTAGAGCCCCATCAGTGACCCCCACTTATCCCAACTGCCCCACTGGAGTATTAGATGACCCGATCAACGGGATCGAAGACCAAGACCCGGCACCGCACCTCACTTCCTCCTTAGTTGCTCGACACTACTGGGTTACTATCGAGTGCCGAGGGTGATACCTCGTCAGCACTTCTGATGATAACCTTGTAGGTTAGTTATTCGGTCGTGGTCAGCGAGGGTGATTCCTCCTACACCACCCCCGATAACGACGAAGTCGTGCAACACCTCAAGTGTGGACCTCGAGGGTGATTCCTCCTACGTCCACCTTCATATTACATCAGGTGGGAGTCCAACAAGGGTGATTCCTCGGATTCCCCCTTGATATGGTAGCCACACGGATGTCTTACATTACCGTTGATACTGATACTTGGAAAGGCGGGTCGACCCTGAGTGGTACCCGCGAATGATGGATATTTACCCGTGATTTATTTTACGAGGCGTGACCGGGCATTCTTAGCCCTTGCAGCAAGTCCTCGAGACGGGGCGACGGGGTCACATCAATCTTGAGTCTCTACTCGTTACCACAAGCCCCTAGTCCTCTAATGATTTGGATATTTGATCCGAGCAGGCCTCCGGCCTGATAGCACTAACCATCACGTGGGATAGTTATGGGCACTCTGCATCGTAGCATCAGCCGAAACCTTTGTCAGGCATCCAGTTTAGCATTGCGGCACGGCTGGGCCGGTGCCATCCATGTATAGAGGTGGTACCGAGATTCACCCTGCTCGCAACGACCCGGAGTGCACAGGGCGATGGCCCAAGACCCCTGAGCGCTTAGGAGGTAGACCGGCGGGGACCTCTCTGCTGAGCTGTAGGTAGGGCTGCGATGTGTCGTTTGGCCGAGGCTGGGCATGACCCAGGAAAGTGTGTCCGGCCGGAGTTAAGCGAGCGTGGTTGGTAAGTTGGTGCACCCCTGCAGGGAAGAAAACATATATCGATAGCTGGTCCTACGGTAAAGGACACTCGAAGTTGTATCCCGATCGATACAACTAGAACTTGAGATGATACCAGGATATGTGGCTCCGGGATCGCTTTCTCGTAGGGAGTCGAGAAAGGATCTCTGGGCGAGACTGTTATTTGACACAACCACTACTATGGTATACTGTGCTGTTCTACTCTCTTCTATCTCTGCAAGACCGCTGAAGATGCTAGTCTTCGATAGGACTAGGCTTTCCTCTCTATTCTGGCATTTCTGCAGCCCAGTCCACATATACAGCCTCCCTTTGATAATGTTGCATATGTAGTGTAGATCCTTGCTTGCTGAGTACTTCGGAGTACTCACGGTTGCTTTGCTTTCTTTTTCTCCCCATATCAGTTTGTCGTGACCAGATGATGGAGTCCCTGAGACAGTTGTTCCCGCCGACGACTACTACTACTACCCCGAGGATGGCTACTACTTCGAGATGGCCGACGACCAGGAGTAGGTTCGGAGGGTCCTAGGCAGGAGGCCTGCGCCTTTCGATCGTAGCTTTTGTTTTGCCCCGCCTTCTTAAGGCTTCTCTGTCTTTCTTTTTATATCTGTACTCAGATATCTGATGCTTCCGCTGACGCTTGTACACCATCGAGCTATGTATTCGATCCCTCGAGGCCCCTGGCTTGTAATATAAAGCTTGTTTGACTTTATTTATGTTTTAGAGTTGTGTTGTGATATCTTCAAGTGAGTCCTTAGGCTTGATCGTGTGCATTTGCGTTTATGATTAGTGCACGATTAAGCCGGGGGCGTCACAGTAACAGATACTTAACATTAGTCAATTAAGACATACAGATCCATACACAGAGTCGGGTACATGCGGACAGCATAACGGCGCAAATTTAAAAGCTAGACATGCTAGGCGGCGCGCAGGCACGCGGTAAGGAAGTACACAACGAGACATAGCAAAGGCTACGTCAACGTCGGGAAAACCACTGAAATGGGGTAACTGCGAGTGCGGACGACGAATGGCCGTCGCAGGAAAATCCTGCGCTCCATGTGCACTCTGATGCAGAACCCGGTCTTATCGAATGACAACTCAGAGTATAATACAACTCGGAGAGAAAGGTTAAACAAAACAATGGAAAGGGAAAATGATTATCAGACTAATCAGATCAATGGCAAGGAAGTAAGCACAAATATCTAGCTCTCCGGGTAGACGAGATTTACGAGATCCTAAGGGTCGGCCTTAGTAAAATTTATTTAACCCGAATAGAAGAGAGATCAGGGTCCCAGAGTATAGACGAGGAATAAAAGATCCTAATACCACCCAGTTGGCGACGTGGGCCCGTAAGCCACACAGCCAAGTTAGTAAATTAGTTTTTCGATGTCTAGACTCAACTTCGGCCAAGGAATTGGAAGGGGGCTTCCTACAGGCAGTCGGCTCTGATACCAACTTGTGACGCCCCCGACTCAATTGTGCACTAATCATACACGCAAACATGCACGATAAAGCACAGGGACTCACGGGAAGATACCACAACACAACTCTAACACAAATAAACGGAGGTCCACAATATTACAGACCAGGGATCAGGAGGATCCGAGTACATAAGTCAGTCACACAAATAATATCTGAGTACAGACATAGTTAGCCAAGGTTTGCCTTAAGAAGGCTAGCACAAACACTGACTCTAGATCGAAAGGCGAAGGCCCCCTGCCTGGGAGCCTCCGATCCTACTCCTGGTCGGCTGGCTCGATCCAGTAGTAGTTACCATCTGGTCCCATCTGATAGTAAGCTCCTACAGTGGCATCTGGCTCCGGGGCTCCATCGTCTGATGTATCATCAAAGTGGGTATGGGGGAAAAAGAGGTAACAAAGCAACCGTGAGTACTCAGCAAGCAAGGATTTACACTACATATGCAACATTATCAAAGGGGAAAGGCTGTTTATGTGGACTGGGCTGCAGAAATGCCAGAATAGAGAGAAGGCCTAGTCCTATCGAAGACTAGCATCTTCAGACATCTTCACGAAGCCACCATCTTGCAGCAATAGAAGAGAGTAGAATAGCATTTTATTAAGCAAACATGTTGAAGCAAAGCCTAGAGATCCTTCCTCGACTCCCTGTGAGAAAGCAATCCCGAAGCTTCAATTAAGTAACAAGTATCCAGTTCAGGTAGTAGATCGGGATACACAAACTGAGTGTCCTTTACCGTAGGACTGGCTATCGATAGATTATTCTTCCCTGCAGGGGTGCACTACTGTTACCCAACACGCTCGATCAACTCTGGTCGGACACACTTGCTGGGTAATGCCCGGCCTCGGAAGATCAACACGAAGCAGCGCCCTACCTAGGCTCAGCAAAGAGGTCAGCACGCCAGACTAACCTATGCACCCAGAGGTCTTGGGCCATCGCCCTGGGCACCCTGCGCATTGCAAGACTGGCCGGGGTGCAGGCGCGGCACTGAACTTGTCAGTGAAGTATCCAGCCCATTCCCGACAATCAGCCCGCACGGTGAAACATGACGTCTGAAGAGCTTTCGGGAGAAACGTACGACGTAGAGGGCCCCATAAACCATATTCCCGTGTGGTGGTAGTGCGTATAGGGCACGTCGACCCACTCAGATCAAATGCCCAAATCCTATAGGCTGATTTAGTAAAACGCGGAGACGATCAGAGTTTCTGAAGCTCCGCCACAATATCACACTCGAGTGCCCTTCCGGCACACCCGACATCATAGATCCCCTGCGGGTACCCATCAGGGTCGACCCACCTGTAACAAAGGTCAAAGTAACCGTGTGGTCATAACATTAAGGGGAAAACCCATGGAATCACCCTTGATGGATTCCACTCGATGAAATCATCAGGGTGAACGTATGAGGCATCACCCTCGAGGTTCACACTGAGGGGTTGCATGACAGAGTCGTATCGGAAGTGGAGAAGGAGGAATCACCCTCGATGACCACGACCGAACAGCTACACTTCAGAGTATTCATCAGGAGTGCGTTACAAGGTATCACCCTCGACACTCGATAGTAACTATGCAGAGTCGTACAACTAAGGGGGTGAAGTGATGTGTCGGTCTCTGGTCGACGATCACATTGATCGAGTCGTCGATGATCAAGCAGGGGAAACAAGGATAAGGTGGTGGGGGTCACTGATGGTTCACTACCAACCTATACTAAGCAGTTTAACATAGGCAGGTAAGGTAACAATAAACAGGTTACAAAAGCAGGCTATGCATTAGAATAGGGGCAAACATTAACAGTAGCAAAATCTAATGCAAGCAGGAGAAATGGAATGGGCGATATCTGGATGCTCAAGGGGGGGGGGGGGGGGCTTGCCTGGTTCCTCTAGCAGGAAGGAGGGGTCGTCAACGGGCTGCTCGTCTGGAGCGTAGTCGTACTCAGCTGCAACGGCGTCGGTCTCGGTGTCTATCGAGAGAGAAGGAGGCGGAAGAAACAATAAATTCACGGCAAAATGCAAACAATATGCTTGACATGTCTAAATGATATGCAGAGGTGTCATACTGCCTATCTAAATGATTTAGTTAATTTAGGAATTTATTTGGATTTATTTAATTAAAGTTGAGCACTATTCATTTATTGAAATCAGGCAAAAAGTTCCATGTTCAGATAGCTAGGGGCATCTGACAGGAATACGGAGGGCGTATTTAGATTCGTATCGTCGTTTTGAGCAAGTTTCATGTACAAAGTATTTTCATCTGAGCTACGGTTTATTTTATATTAAATTTTAAAGATTTAATCAATTTTGAAATTACTATTAATTAAATTAATTCGAAAATACAATTATGATGTCATCATGACATTAGCATGATGTCAGCAGTCAACTGTACTGTTGACTGGGTCAACCAGACATATGGGTCCCGGTTGTCACTGACTGTTTAGGTTAATTAGGGTTTAATTAAACTAATTATAGATTAATTAGGCTATTAAACTAATTAGTTTAGTTAAACAAAATTAATTAATTAATTAATTGTTTTTATTTATTTATTTACTTAATTGTTTTTCTTTTTTTTGTTCTGGGCTAGGCCCACCTGTCATTGGCACATGGGGGCGGGGCCCAGCTGTCATTGGCCCCAGGGCCTTAACGGGCACACGGGCACGGGCGAGCGGGCGCGCGGGCGTGGCACCGGCCGATGCGACGGCGAGGCCACGGCCACAGCCACGGCGGGGCTCGCCAGCCGGAGCAGCAGCAGCGCGCAGGAGCGGCGCGGGCGGAGCGCGGCGGTAGCAGGGACGGCGGCCACAGCGGCCGAGCGCGGCCAGGCGAGCAGCAGCAGCAGGCAGAGGGAGGGGGCGGCGAGCGTGGGCGCGGGCGCAGTGGCGCGCTGGTGCGGTAGCGCGTGCGCGCGCAGGCGAGCGCGGGGTGAGCAGAGGGGGGGGGCGAGGCGCTGGCAGGGCGCCGAGCGCGGCTGGACTGCGAGCGTGCGAGCAGGAGCGCGGTGGGGACGAGGCGAGCGGTGACGCGGTTTGCTCACGGGTGCGCGCACGGGCGCCTAGTAAGCGGCGATGCGGGGTGCGACGCGTGTGCGGGCTGGCGGCAGCCGAGGCACGAGCGGAAGGCGGTGGTGGATGGCGTCGACGACCGAGGGAAAGGGGGAAACGGGGGTTCCCCACCCGGGGCCGTAGGGTCAGGGCAGTGGGGCGCGGGGAGGAGGACGAGGACGAGGCAACGATGGGGTCGGGGCGGCGCCGGGCGGCGAGGCGACGGCGTCATGCGTCGGCGACGTGCCCCGATCCGATCTGTATCGAGGAGGGGGAGGGGAGAGCGAGGGGGGGGGGTGAGTGAGGGGGTTAGGGTTTCGGGGTCTCTGGGGGGGCCTTGTAGGCCAGTGCGGGGTGGGCCGCCGGCTAGGCCGTGGCCCAGTTGGGCCAGGGGTTTTTTGTTTTTCTTGTTACTTTGTTTTATTTCTTCTCTTTTTATTCATTCTTTCCTATTTTATTTTAGTTTTAGTAAAATATATACTTAGCCCCTAATTTAGTATTTCAACCTAGTACACTGTCACAAAAAGTCTAGTCCCCAAATAATTTAGTTTGATATTTTATTAATTAATAAATGCATTTAAATAATTTGGTTTGCTACTATTTAAATCATTTGAGCGCATTTAAGCATTTCATAAAAGTTTGGTTTCACCACCATAATCACCTATGCATTATCTGGCACGACCCGAACAATTTAGTTTTTATATTTGAAAACTTTTATCGTTTGATTTTATTTGAAATTTGAATCTTTAAATTTAAACAGGAATTTGAAATGTGACATGATGCAAATGATGATTAGGAACGGTTAATCATGCTGACATTGTCATTATGAAAAGTGATTACTGTTGCTAAAGACATGGGGTGTTACAATTCTCCTCATCTAACAAGAATTCTCGTCCCGAGAATTAAGAGGAAGACTGAAATAAAGCGGGGTATTCTTTGTGTAGACGATCCTCGCGTTCCCAAGTGGCTTCATCTTCCGAATGATTCGACCACTGAACTTTCAAGAATTTGATTGACTTTTGAAGAGTTCGACGCTCAGCTTGATCAAGAATACAGACAGGATATTATGGATAAGGCAGATCTTCCCGTAATTCAAGCATTTCATAATCCACAGCTCGAATAGGATCCTTGAAGCAGCAACGAAGTTGGGATACATGAAAGCCATCATGCATTTGAGAAAGATTTGGCGGCAACTGCAATTGATATGCCACTTCTCCTCGACGGGCAAGAATATGGAGTGGGCCAATGTAGCGAGGAGCTAACTTGCCTTTGATTCCGAACTGATGAGTGCCTTTCAACGGAGTGACGCGGAGGTAAGCTTGCTCGCCAGGTTGATAGACGATTTCCTGGTGCTTTCGGTCATAGTTGCTCTTCTGACGAGACTGAGCAGTTTTCAGATGTTCACGGACGATGCGGACTTTTTCTTCAGCTTGTTGGATAATGTCCGGTCCGACGAGTGAGCGTTCCCCAGTTTATGACCAATTCAGAGGGGTTCGACACTTACATCCGTAAAGAACTTCAAACGGTGCCATCTTCAAACTAGCTTGGTAGCTATTGTTGTAAGAGAATTCGGCATACGGGAGAGATTCTTCCCATTTCTTATCGAAGGAGATGACACAAGCCCGAAGCATATCTTCGAGCACTTGATTAACTCGTTCGACTTGACCCTGAGACTGAGGGTGAAAAGCGGTGCTGAAGGACAGATGAGTTCCCATAGCTTCTTGGGAACTTTGCCAGAATCTAGAGGTAAAGAGGCTGCCACGATCCGAACTGATCTCCAACGGAACACCGTGGAGTGACACAATTCGGGAAACATACAAGTCTGCTAACTGACTAGCAGTGATTGTCTCCTTGACTGGCAGAAAGTGAGCAACCTTTGAGAATTGGTCAATGACGACAAAGATAGCATCATGACCCTTCTGAGATCTAGGAAAACCAGTAATGAAATCCATTTGGACTTTGTCCCATTTCCATTCAGGAATATCAAGTGGTTGCCGAGTTCCAGCAGGCCTTTGATGTTCTGCTTTAATGCGGCAGCAAACGTCACACTCAAAAACATAACGAACAATGTCTCGCTTCATATTAGGCCACCAGTATCTCTGACAAATGTCACGGTACATCTTTGTGCTACCAGGATGAATTGACAGAGGAGTGTCATGAGCTTCTTTCATAACGTGTTCCCTCTGATCCTTGAATTTGGGTACGAAGAGACGGCGTTGGAAGAATAGGATCCCATCATTATCAAGATGGAATTCCGACGGCTTTCCTTTTTCCAGGTATCGCTTAATCCTTTCAACTTCAGAGTCATACCGTTGCATAGTCTTAATGCTGTGCTCAAGATCCGGTTCAACAACCAGGGTATTGAGATAACCCTGTGGAACAATACGGAGGTTCAATTTGCGAAGCTCTTCATAAAGAAGAGGTTGTGCTTCCTGAACCATATGGTTGCTGCAATAAGCCTTGCGACTCAAAGCATCGGCCATTACATTAGCCTTGCCAGGGGTGTATGAGATATTCATATCATAATCGGCAATTGTTTTGAGCCATTTTTGTTGATGAAGGTTCAGATCTGGTTGAGTATATAGATACTTCAAACTCTGATGATCCGTGTATATCTTGCAACGATTACCGAGAAGGTAAAGTCGCCATAGCTTCAGGGCATAAATAAGCACAAAAAGTTCGATATCATGCACTTGGTAATTTTCTTCATTAGGACGCAATTGTCGAGAGCCATAAGCAATCACTTTAAGCTCTTGCATTAGGACACAGCCTAATCCTTGATGAGATGCATTACAGTATATCATGAAATCCTTTTGGGAATCCGGGGGTGCTAGCACTGGGGCAGATGTCAACTTATCCTTTAGCGTCTGAAAGCTTTCTTGACATTTTTCTGTCCAATCAAACTTAACACCTTTGTGGAGCAGGTCAGTCAGTGGCTTTGCAATCTTGGAAAAGTTCTCAACGAATCGACGGCAATAACTAGCGAGTCTGAGAAAACTTCTGACTTGCTTGACATTCTTCGGGGGAGTCCAATCAAGAATAGCCTGTACTCGCTCGGGGTTAACAACAATGCCATTCTTGGAAATCACATGACCAAGATTGGTCACTTCAGATAACCAGAACTCACACTTAGAGTACTTGGCGTATAGCTGGTGTTCTCGAAGCTTCTCCAATACAAGCCGAAGATGTTCAGCATGTTCTTCTTCGTTCTTGGAATATATAAGGATATCATCCAAATAAACCACGATGAATTTGTCGAGGTAATCCATGAAGATATAGTTCATCAACCGGGAGAAGGTTGCTGGAGCATTTGTTAAGCCAAATGACATGACAGTGTACTCATAAGAGCCATATCGAGTAACAAAGGCAGTCTTCGGAATATCCTCTTCGCAAACACGGATCTGATGATAACCCAACCTCAAGTCGAGTTTAGAAAACACAGAGGATCCAGCAAGAATCTATGGTGGAAGACTTCAAGACGATGGGTGAGGCAAGGAATTCCAACCCTTTAATTTCGACGGTAACGTCAGGTGCTATCACGTCAGCATGACAATGACCTCCGGGAGTTTTAACGACTAACGGAGTATGCATCTTCTCATATCGAATGCCATGCATGAATGCAAATTTTCCCGAGAGGAATGAATGCGATGCTCCTGAATCAAATAAAACAGAAGCAGGTACTGAGTTAACAAGAAGGGTACCCATCACAGTAGCAGGTTGATCCTGGACTTCTTCAATATCAATGTTGTAAGCATGTCCACGACCATGAGCAGCAGACCCAGTATTATAGTTGCGGGCCTGATTGTTGCCACGACCATTGCCACGACCAGTACGAGGGAAAGCCAACTGATTCTGAGTCTGGCGGCAGTCCTTAGCAAGGTGACCTGGTTTGCGGCACTTGAAGCACAGACCATCTTCAGGACGAAGAGGAGCATTGTGTGGAACAGCTTGAGCTCTTGGCTGCCTCGGTGGTGGAGGAGGCAGACGTGGTGCAGCATAGTTGTTCTTTGGCGCAGGGGCATTTGGACGGAACACGTTGTTGGGAATCCAGACACGACGCTTCTGTGCTGAGCCAGCATCACGATAGCGCTTCTGCGAGTCCTTATGCTTCATCTGAGCGGTCTCAACTAGAATAGCCTTGTTCACAAGAGTAGAAAAGTCATTGAAGTCTTGAGCAGCAAGTGCAAGCTCGAGGACTGGGTGGAGTCCACTATGAAACTTCTCTTGTCTACGGGCATCCGTGGCGATGTCTTCTTCAGCATAGCGGGATAGGTCAAGGAATTCCCGCTGATAAGCTTCGATAGTCTTGTTGCCCTGAGTGAGGTTGCGGAACTGGGTTTTCATCCAGTCCATAATTCCTTGAGGAATACAATGGGCATGAAAGGCAGCCTGGAACTCAAGCCAAGTAACGGCTGTTCCAGCAGGCAGTGTACGCTTGTGTGTGTCCCACCATTGAGCAGCGGGGCCCTTTAAGAAAAAGGCCGCAAAGGTGACGAAGTTGGCATGGGCGACATTAGCAGACTCCATCTCGTGAGTGATGTCATGGAGTCAGTCATCAGCATCCAGTGGCTTGTCAGAGTTGCAGAACTGAGTGGGGTTGAGTCGCAAAAACTCTGTCAAAGTTATTGAAGCAGGGTTCTGGTTCTGGTTGTTCTGATGCAGAAACTGAGCCATGATTCCGGTCATGAACTGATGGTTGAGCTCGAATTGTTGCATCATAGCTGCCATATAGTCTGGCGGTGGTGGGCGTTCAGGGGCACGACCACGACCACGACCACCTGGTCTAACCATCCTGCTAAGTATCAACAGGGGGCAGTTTAGTAAAAGAAATTGCGAGTGTTTAACAACAAGCATGATGTAACCCGAGCACACTAACTTTCCCTACTGGATCACCGTGAGCGCACGCATCTCCCTACCTTTTTTCCCCTCTCCTTGCTCATCGTGGTCGTCCCTAGCGCCATTTGCCACCATGCCGGAGCTACGCTCCGCCGCCGTGCTCACCAATGTCACTCTGCGCCACCTACCGCTGAGCTGTTGCTGCTATTGTGCTTCAGAGAACACCGCGAAGCTATTGCGCTGCTCAACCAGGTCGTCTGCAAAACGTAGCAAAGATCCCACCTCGGCCGTGAGCTCGGCTCCGCCATTGTCGACCTCCTGCTCACTCTCGACCACCCCAACGCCTACTGCGGCCACCGATCGACTCCCCATGGTGCACTCGATCGAATGCGCCCGCCCGCGCAATGAACCGTGGCCAGAATCGGCCGAACGGCCAACTCCGGCGTCCTCTGTTAGCTCTGGTGATGACCGGCGCTACTGGCGCTGACGTGGCATCATTAGCTGCTAATTATCACCCCCTAACTCACTGACATCAGGCCCCACACGGCTTAATCAGCCGGCTAACTAAATGGCTGGATTAAATCAGTTTAAACACTGGCCCCACACGTCAGTTGGACTACCTGACGTGGTGTTGACCGGGCCCACCCGTCAGTCTCTGTTGACTAGTCTGTTGACTCAGTCAACAGCTAACTGGGCAACGCCCAGTCACTGCCAATGGGCCCTGCGTGGGCCCTGTTGACTGGTCAGCTGGTCAGTTGACCGCTGATGCATTGATAACGCCAAGCTGACATCATATTCCTTTTTCTGAATTAAGTTAAATACTAATAATTGTAGAAAATCAATAAACTTCTAAAAAATATATAAAATAATCCGTAACTCGGATCGAAAAACTTTCTACATGAAAGTTGATCAGAACGACGAGACGAAGCTAACCGTGCCGCCTGTTTCCGTGATGGGACCCTCTACATAGGTGAACCCGTAACTTTTCATCCGATTCCGGTAGATGAATAGTGCACATTTACCGGTTAATAAATCCAGCTTTAACCCTAATTAGTTAATATGACTTAGACATGCTTTAGGCAACCCTGCACCGCACGTTAGCGTAGCCTGCTCTCTGTTGCTTTGTCTGCCTTGTATTTATACTGTTTCCTCCCCCTCTTCTCGATAGAGCCCAGTACCGACGCATCTCCGGTGACTGGCTACACTATGGACGACCTTGCCTTTGCTGCCGAGCAACCAGGCAAGCCCCCCCCCCCCCTTGAGCATCCCGATATCGCCCATTCTATTCTCTCTTGCTTGCATTAGATTTTGCTACTTTTACTGTTATCCTATTTCTGCTGCATAGCCTGTTTATTGTAATGTGCTGTTGATACCTTCCTATTCATCCTAAACTGTTTAGAATAGACTGGGTAGAGCCCCATCAGTGACCCCCCACTTATCCCGACTGCCCCGCTGGAGTATCAGAAGACCTGATCAATGGAATCGAAGACCAGGACCCGGCACCGCACCTCACTTCCTCCTTAGTTACTCGACACTACTGGGTTACTATTGAGTGCCGAGGGTGATACCTCGTCAGCACTTCTGATGATAACCTTGTAGGTTAGTTATTCGGTCGTGGTCAGTGAGGGTGATTCCTCCTACACCACCCCCGATAACGACGAAGTCGTGCAACACCTCAAGTGTGGACCTCGAGGGTGATTCCTCCTACGTCCACCTTGATATTACATCAGGTGGGAGTCCAACGAGGGTGATGCCTCGGATTCCCCCTTGATATGGTAGCCACACGGATGTCTTACATTACCGTTGATACTGATACTTGGAAAGCTGGGTCGACCCTGAGGGGTACCCGCGAATGATGGATAGTTACCCATGATTTATTTTACGAGGCTCGGCCGGGCATTCTTAGCCCTTGCAGCAAGTCCTCGAGACGGGGCGACGGGGTCACATCGATCGTGAGTCTCTGCTCATTACCGCAAGCCCCTAGTCCTCTAACGATTTGGATATTTGATCAGAGCAGGCCTCCGGCCTGATAGCACTAACCATCACGTGGGATAGTTATGGGCACTCTGCATCGTAGCATCAGCCGAAAGCTTTGTCAGACGTCCAGTTCAGCATTGCGGCACGGCTGGGCCGGCGCCATCCATGTATAGAGGTGGTACCGAGATTCGCCCTGCTCGCAATGACCCGGAGTGCACAGGGCAATGGCCCAAGACCCCTGAGCGCTTAGGAGGTAGATCGGCGGGGATCTCTCTGCTGAGCTGTAGGTAGGGCTGCAATGTGTCGTTTGGCCGAGGCCGGGCATGACCCAGGAAAGTGTGTCCGGCCGAAGTTAAGCGAGCGTGGTGGGTAATTTGGTGCACCCCTGCAGGGAAGAAAACATCTATCGATAGCCGGTCCTATGGTAAAGGACACTCGGAGTTGTATCCTGATTGATACAACTAGAACTTGGGATGATACCAGGATATGTGGCTCCGGGATCGCTTTCTCGCAGGGAGTCGAGAAAGGATCTCTGGGCGAGACTGTTACTTGACACAACCACTACTATGTTATACTGTGATGTTCTACTCTCTTCTATTTCTGCAAGACCACTGAAGATGCTAGTCTTCGATAGGACTAGGCTTTCCTCTCTATTCTGGCATTTCTGCAGCCCAGTCCACATATACAGCCTCCCTTTGATAATGTTGCATATGTAGTGTAGATCCTTGCTTGCTGAGTACTTCGGAGTACTCACGGTTGCTTTGCTTTCTTTTTCTCCCCATATCAGTTTGTCGTGACCAGATGACGGAGTCCCTGAGACAGTTGTTCCCGCCGCCGACTACTACTACTACCCCGAGGATGGCTACTACTTCAAGATGGCCAACGACCAGGAGTAGGTTCGGAGGGTCCCAGGCAGGAGGCCTGCGCCTTTCGATCGTAGCTTTTGTTTTGCCCCGCCTTCTTAAGGCTTCTCTGTCTTTCTTTTTATATCTGTACTCAGATATCTGATGCTTCCACTGACGCTTGTATACCATCGAGCTATGTATTCGAGCCCTCGAGGCCCCTGGCTTGTAATATAAAGCTTGTATGACTTTATTTATGTTTTAGAGTTGTGTTGTGATATCTTCAAGTGAGTCCTTAGGCTTGATCGTGTGCATTTGCTTGTATGATTAGTGCATGATTAAGCCGGGGGTGTCACAGGTTGGTATCAGAGCCGACTGCCTCCAGGAATCCCCCTTTCCAACTCCTTGGCCGAAGTTGAGTCTAGTGGTCCAAAAATGTTTTACTAACTTGGCTGTGTGGCTTACGGGCCCACATCGCCAATTTGGTGGTATTAGGATATTTTATTCCTCGTCTTTACTCTGGGACCCTGCCCTCTCTTCTATTCAGGTTCAAATTTTACTAACTCCAACATTAGGTTCTCGTGATCACATCCACCCGGAGTTCTGAAAATATCCCCCTTTACTTCAAGATTGTGGGCCAGGTTCTGCTTACAGGATCCTTTTATCGAGGGCACCCTGTGTTGCCACTTGCAGATTCCTCGCTTCAACAGTTTTCTCCGCAGTTGATGTAGCCTTTGCTATGTCTCGTTGTGTACTTCCTTACCGCGTGCCTGCGCGCCGCCTAGTTGTCTAGCCTTCCCCTTTCAGCTATCGTATTGCCGGATTGTAATCGAGGCTATGTGTGGATTTGAATGTCTGGTGCGAATATGATGAAGTATCTATTGCACTTCTTTCTGTTGTGCGTGTTACTTCATGAATCATTCCATACACCTGCAGTTCTTCTTGCTAAACCGCCCCTGCTGATTTGGCAGGATGGCTGACGATCCTCCGCCTCCACCTTATATTGCTGCCATGATGCAGCAGTTTGAACTCAATCGTCAGCAGTTTGAACTCAACCGTCAGTTTATGACTGGAGTATTGACTCAGTTCCCATCTCAGAATGCTCAGCAATAGTCTGCTCCAATAACTCTGCCAGAATTCGTTCGCCTCAATCCATCTGTTTTCCGCAACTCTACCAATCCTATGGATGCTGATGATTGGCTTCGTGACATCCTGTTTGAGATGGAGTCAGCTAATGTGGCCCCTGATAGTTACATCACCTTTGCGACATTTCACTTGAAGGGTCCCGCTGCTCAATGGTGGGAAAGCCACAAGAGTATGATGCCTGCTGAATCTGTAACCACTTGGCAGGAATTTCAGTCAGCTTATCGTGCACGGTACATTCCTCAAGGTCTGATCGACCAGAAGAAGCAGGAGTTCCGCAAACTCTCACAGGGCACAATGACTTGGATGAATATCAGAGGAAATTTCTCGAATTATCCCGCTATGCTAAAGATGATGTCGACACTGACGCTCGCAAGCAGGAGGAATTCCGTGAAGGACTGCGTTCCGATATACAGCTCGCACTTCTTGTCCTTGATTGTGAGGACTTTGCGACACTTGTCAGTCAAGCCTACCGAGTTGAAACTGGTCTGGCTAAGTATTAGGAGTCGCTCAAACGCACTCGTTATGTTGGCTCGTCCTCGGGTCAGCCTGTTCAGAAACGTCGGGTGTGGATTCCGCACAATGTCCATCACCGACCTGCCCCTGTACCCAGGCCATCATATGTTGCACCTCGTCTACCTTCACCGCCGAGACAGCTAACAGTTCAGGGTGGACAGCTCAATAATATGGCTCCTCCCCATAATGATGGTTTATGCCGCAAATGTGGACAGCCAGGGCACTGTACTATCAACTGCCGCCCGGATCAGTCGCAAAATGCATCACGTCCTACTAATGGCCGTAAAAAGGGCCGTCGGAACCATCGCAACAGAAGCTATGGTGTCAGGCCGCCTGCTATGAATTGTTGTCAAGTCACTCATATCAAAATGGAAGAAGCTCGTGAAGCCCCAAAGATTGTGATGGGTACCCTTCGTGTTAATTCAGTGCCAGCTTCTGTTCTCTTTGATTCAGGAGCATCGCATGCTTTCGTGTCCCAACAATTTGCTCAGTTGCATGGGCTAGGCATGGAAGAATTACCCACTCCTCTAGCGGTTCAATCTCTGGGGTCCAAGTGGCAAACCTCAATGGTAAGCCACCACAACCACATCGAGATTGGAGGTCTACTTTTTCTGGCTTCCCTCGTTGTGCTCGGACCATCCAACATTGATACCATTCTTGGTATGGAATGGTTGACAGCGCATAAGGCTCTGATTGACTGTGATACTAAGACAGTCCAGCTCACTCATCCTTCTGGCCAGACAGTCAGATACTCAGCTCGGACAGTTCAGAATGCCGAGAATCAGATATATGTTCTGAATGCATTGAATGCTTCACCTCTTGAAGGCATCGAGAACATTCCAGTTGTTCATGATTTCCAGGATATCTTTCCAGAAGAACTTCCAGGAATTCCCCCTCCTAGAGCTGTCGAGTTTGTCATCGACTTGAAACCAGGCACAACTCCTATTGCGAAGTGTCCTTATAAGATGCCTCCACACCACCTTCTTGAGCTTAAGGAAGAAATCGATAAGTCACTTAAGAAGGGTTTCATCCGCCCCAGTTCCTCTTCTTGGGGAGCACCTTCCCTCTTTGTCAAGAAGAAGGATGGAACGAATCGGTTGGTTCAAGATTACCGACCTATCAACCAAGCAACAATTCAGAACAAGTATCCGCTTCCCAGAATCAACGATCTGTATGATCAACTTGCTAGTTCCTCAATATTCTCTAAGCTTGATTTGAGATTGGGATACCACCAGATCCGAGTTCGTGAAGAGGATATTCCAAAGACAGCATTCGTTACTCGCTATGGTTCTTATGAGTACACTGTCATGTCTTTCGGCTTAACTAATGCTCCAGCTACCTTCTCCCGGTTAATGAATTACATCTTCATGGATTATCTCGACAAATTCGTCGTGGTATATCTGGATGATATTCTAGTTTATTCAAAGAATGAAGAAGAACATGCTGAACATCTTCGGCTTGTACTGGAAAGGCTGCGGGAACATCAGCTGTATGCCAAGTATTCAAAATGCGAGTTCTGGTTATCTGAAGTGACGTATCTTGGCCATGTGATTTCCAAAGATGGCATTGCCGTTAACCCAGAACGAGTTCAGGCTATTCTTGAATGGACTCCACCGAAGAATGTCAAGCAAGTCAGAAGTTTTCTCGGCCTTGCAAGCTATTGCCGTCGCTTTGTCGAGAATTTCTCAAAGATTGCTAAGCCTTTGACTGATCTGCTTCACAAGGGCGTAAAGTTTGAGTGGACAGAAAAATGTCAGGAAAGTTTTCAAACACTCAAAGACAAGCTGACATCTGCCCCAGTGCTAGGTCCTCCAGATTCTCGCAAAGATTTTGTGATCTATTGTGACGCATCCCGTGAAGGATTAGGCTGTGTCCTAATGCAAGAGTGAAAAGTGATTGCCTATGGCTCTCATCAGTTGCGCCCACATGAAGAGAATTATTCGGTACATGATCTAGAACTAGCTGCTGTCATCTATGCACTGCAGTTGTGGTGACATTACCTCCTCGGTAATCGTTGTGAGATCTACACGGACCATAAAAGTCTGAAGTACTTGTTCACTTAGCCATCTCTGAACCTCCGTCAGCAAAGATGGATGGAGGCCATTGCGGACTATGATTTGGGTATTTCTTATACCCCTGGCAAGGCCAATGTAATGGCTGATGCGTTGAGCCGTAAATCCTATTGCTGTGAACTTGAAGTCCAGCTAGAGCAACCACTTCTGTATGAAGAGCTTCGAAAAGTAAATATCGAGATAGTTCCTCAAGGATACCTAAAAACCTTGGTTGTTGAACTAGACCTTGAGAAGGCTGTTAAGAGTGCACAAGCTAAAGATGCTGAAGTTGATTTGATGAAGAAAGATCTTCACCTTGAAAAATACAGGGATTTCTCGCTGTCTGAAGATGGAACCTTGTACTTCAGAGACCGCATTGTCGTACCTCGCTTCGAGCTAATGACTGACAAGGTCATGAAGGAGGCACATGATACACCACTGTCTATTCATCCGGGTAGCACCAAGATGTATCGTGATCTCCGTCAAAGGTACTGGTGGTCTAGAATGAAGCAGGACATTGCTCGATATGTTGCTAAATGTGATGTGTGTCATCGCATTAAAGCAGAACATTAGAAGCCTGCTGGAATTCTGCAACCCCTTCCTATTCCTTTATGGAAATGGGATAAGGTTCAAATGGATTTTATTACTGGCCTTCCCAAGTCACAGAAGGGTCACGATGCTATTCTTGTCGTCGTAGACCAACTTTCCAAAGTTACACACTTTCTGCCTGTCAGAGAGACGATCACTGCTAGTCAGTTAGCAGATCTGTATATCTCCAGAATTGTTTCACTACACGGTATTCCGAAGGAGATTAGTTCGGACCGTGGCGGTCTTTTCACCTCAAAGTTCTGGGAAAGTTTCCAAGAAGCTATGGGAACTCATATCACCTGGAGTTCAGCATATCACCCCTAGTCCCAAGGCCAAGTCGAACGAGTAAATCAAGTGCTTGAAGACATGCTGCGAGCTTGTGTTATTTCTTTCGGCAAGAAGTGGGAAGAATCTCTCCCGTATGCCGAGTTCTCTTATAACAACAGCTATCAAGCCAGCTTGAAAATGGCCCCCTTCGAAGTACTCTATGGACATAAGTGTCGAACCCCTCTGAATTGGTCAGAAACTGGGGAACGACCGCTCGTGGGTCCGGATATTATTCAACACGCCGAAGAACAAGTCCGAATTGTCCGAGAAAATCTTAAGGCGGCTCAGGACCGTCAGAAGAGCAACTATGATCGCAAGCGATGGGGTTTGACTTATCCACCTGGTGATAAAGCTTATCTGCGTGTCACCCCTATGAAGGGCACTCACCGTTTTGGAATCAAGGGCAAGCTAGCTCCACGCTACATTGGTCCCTTTCGCATTGTTGCCAGATGTGGTCAGGTGGCATATAAATTGGAGTTGCCACCGCAATTCTCTCATATCCACGACGTATTCCATGTGTCGCAACTTCGTAAATGCTTCAAGGAATCTCCGCACCGAGCATTGGATCACGAGATGCTCGAATTGCAAGATGACCTATCTTATAAAGAGCATCCAATCCGTATTCTCGATGAAGCTGAGCGTCGGACCCGTCAGAAGACATCCAAGTTCCTGAAAGTGCAGTGGTCGAATCACACTGAAGATGAAGCCACTTGGGAACGCGAGGATCATCTCCGCAAGGAATACCCCAACCTCTTTCCTTCTTCCTCCTGAATTCTCGAGACGAGAATTTCTTTTAGAGGAGGAGAATTTGTAACACCCCTGTGTAATAGCCCCTATGATCAACTGCTAATGGTGCCAAGTCATCTTCATTTGCAGGGCCTAGTCATAGTGGTTATTCAAAACAATTCAAATTCTGTTCTGAAAATCAACTCAAAATCAAAAGTGCAAAACAAAGTTGCTCAAAACTCGTGGGAAAAATGTTCACCTTATAGCAAATAATCGAAAACTATTTGCTGTTAAGGAACACAACATCACCATCAAGCACAGAAGGGCCTAATCATTTAAAACAGAGTTAAAACAACACTTAAATGCCCTAATCATTTTTGAGTAATTTCAAAAGGGTTCCAAAAATTCTCAAACTTTTTGTGACAGTGCTATATATTGTAATGCATTAGTGTGAGAAAGTTTCACATTTTTGCAGATCCTTTTGAATGCTCAAAATATTTCAAAAACTAACTCTGATAAAAAGAAAAAGTGAAACAGGAAAAAGAAAATAAAAAGCGGCACTGTGTACTGTGCCTAAGTGCACAGTGCCCCGTTTCAGCCCACCGGCCCAACTCCCTCTCTCTCCCTCGCGCTGTCACTCCCTCCATGGCTGCGCCGGCGCGCACCGGTGGTAGCTCGACACGGCGACGCCGCCGACGCTTGCGAGGATAATGCCGAAGCCATGCCTCCCCCTGGACGCCTCACCACTCCTCCCCCTCGTCTCGCTCGCTTCTTTTCCTCGCTCGTCCTCTCTCTACTCCGTCACCGAGCACTGGCACCGCCGCGCCTTCGACATTCCCACGGCCACCAGCCACCAGCCTCCGTCTGCTGGTGTCCAGGACGTTCTTCATCGTCGACTACATCGGCTCAGGGGGCCGGAACGACCTGAGGAGCACCACAGCCTCGGGATCGATCTCGTTTGCGCCGACGATCACCGGACGTCTTCACCGCCAATTTGCTGCGACCGTCGCTTCCCCAAGCACACTGCCTTTCCCTACTGGATCACCGTGAGCGCACGCATCTTCCCGACCTTTTTCCCCCTCTCCTTGCTTGCCGTGGTCGTCCGCTGTCGTGCTCACCAATGTCGCGCTGCTCAGCCAGGTCGTCTGCAAACCGTAGCAAAGATCCCACCTCGGTCATGAGCTCGGCTCCGCCATTGTCGACCTCCTGCTCACACTTGACCACCCCGACGCCTGCTGCGGCCACCGATCGACTCCCCATGGTGCACCCGATCGAATGCGCCCGCCCACGCAATGAACCGTGGCCGGAATCGGCCGGACGGCCAACTCCGGCGTCCTCTGTTAGCTCCGGTGATGACCGGCGCTACTGGCGCTGATGTGGCATCATTAGCTGCTAATTATCACCCCCTAACTCACTGACATCGGGCCCCACACGGCTTAATCAGCCGGCTAACTAAATGGCTAGATTAAATCAGTTTAAACACTGGCCCCACACATCACTTGGACTAGCTGATGTGGCGTTGACCGGGCCCACCCGTCAGTCTCTGTTGACTAGTCTGTTGACTCAGTCAACAGCTGACTGGGCAACGCCCAGTCACTGCCAGTGGGCCCCGCGTGGGCCCTGTTGACTGGTCAGCTGGTCAGTTGACTGCTGATGCGTTGATGACACCATGCTGACATCATATTCCTTTTTCTGAATTAATTTAAATACTAATAATTGTAGAAAATCAATAAAACTTCTAAAAAAACATATAAAATTATCTGTAACTCGGATCGAAAAACTTTCTACATGAAAGTTGATCAGAACAAGGAGACGAAGCTAACCGTGCCGCCTGTTTCCATGATGGGACCCTCTACGTAGGTGAACCCATAACTTTTCATCTCATTCTGGTAGATGAATAGTGCACATTTACCGGTTAATAAATCCAGCTTTAACCCTAAATAATTAATATGATTTAGACATGCTTTAGGCAACCCTGCACCGCATGTTATCATTGCCTACTCTGTGTTGCTTTGTCTGCCTTGTATTTATACTATTTCCTCCCCTACTTCTTGATATTGCCCGGTAACGACGTAGCTCCGGTGACTGGCTACACTACGGACGACCTTGCCTTTGCCGCCGAGCAACCAGGCAAGCCCCCCCTTTGAGCATCCTGATATCGCCCATTCTATTCTCTCTTGCTTGCATTAGATTTTGCTACTGTTACTGTTATCCTATTTCTGTTGCATAGCCTGTTTATTGTAACGTGTTGTTGATACCTTCCTTTTCATCCTAAACTGTTTAGAATAGACTAGGTAGAGCCCCATCAGTGACCCCCCACTTATCTCGACTGCCCCGCTGGAGTATCAGAAGACCCGATCAACGGGATCGAAGACCAAGACCCGGCACCGCACCTCACTTCCTCCTTAGTTGCTCGACACTACTGGGTTACTATCGAGTGCCGAGGGTGACTCCTCGTCAGCACTTCTGATGATAACCTTGTAGGTTAGTTATTCGGTCGTGGTCAGCGAGGGTGATTCCTCCTACACCAACCCCGATAACGACGAAGTCGTGCAACACCTCAAGTGTGGACCTCGAGGGTGATTCCTCCTACGTTCATCTTGATATTACATCAGGTGGGAGTCCAACAAGGGTGATGCCTCGGGTTCCCCCTTGATATGGTAGCCACACGGATGTCTTACATTACCGTTGATACTGATACTTGGAAAGCTGGGTCGACCCTGAGGGGTACCCGCGAATGATGGATAGTTACCCATGATTTATTTTACGAGGCTCGGCCGGGCATTCTTAGCCCTTGCAGCAAGTCCTCGAGACGGGGCGACGGGGTCACATCGATCGTGAGTCTCTGCTCATTACCGCAAGCCCCTAGTCCTCTAACGATTTGGATATTTGATCCGAGCAGGCCTCCGGCCTGATAGCACTAACCATCATGTGGGATAGTTATGGGCACTCTGCATCATAGCATCAGCCGAATGCTTTGTCAGACGTCCTGTTCAGCATTACGGCACGGTTGGGCCGGCGCCATCCATGTATAGAGGTGGTATCGAGATTCGCCCTGCTCGCAATGACCCGGAGTGCACAGGGCGATGGCCCAAGACCCCTGAGCGCTTAGGAGGTAGACCGGCGGGGACCTCTTTGCTGAGCTGTAGGTAGGGCTGTGATGTGTCGTTTGGCCAAGGCCGGGCTTGACCCAGGAAAGTGTGTCCGGCCGGAGTTAAGCGAGCGTGGTGGGTAAGTTGGTGCACCCCTGCAGGGAAGAAAACATCTATCGATAGCCGGTCCTACGGTAAAGGACACTCGGAGTTGTATCCCGATCGATACAACTAGAACTTGAGATGATACCGGGATATGTGGCTCCGGGATCGCTTTCTCGCAGGGAGTCGAGAAAGGATCTCTGGGCGAGACTGTTACTTGACACAACCACTACTATGTTATACTGTGCTGTTCTACTCTCTTCTGTTTCTGCAAGACCACTGAAGATGCTAGTCTTCGATAGGACTAGGCTTTCCTCTCTATTCTGGCATTTTTGCAGCCCAGTCCACATATATAGAATCCATTTGATAATGTTGCATATGTAGTGTAGATCCTTGCTGAGTACTTCGGAGTACTCACGGTTGCTTTGCTTTCTTTTTCTCCCCATATCAGTTTGTCATGACCAGATGATGGAGTCCCTGAGACAGTTGTTCCCGCCGACGACTACTACTACTACCCCAAGGATGGCTACTACTTCGAGATGGCCGACGACCAGGAGTAGGTTCGGAGGGTCCCAGGCAGGAGGCATGCGCCTTTCGATCATAGCTTTTGTTTTGCCCCGCCTTCTTAAGGCTTCTCTGTCTTTCTTTTTATATCTGTACTCAGATATCTGATGCTTCCGCTGACGCTTGTATACCATCGAGCTATGTATTCGAGCCCTCTGGCTTGTATTATAAAGCTTGTATGACTTTATTTATGTTTTAGAGTTGTGTTGTGATATCTTCAAGTGAGTCCTTAGGCTTGATCGTGTGCATTTGCGTGTATGATTAGTGCATGATTAAGCCGGGGGCGTCACAGGTTGGTATCAGAGCCGACTGCCTGTAGGAATCCCCCTTTCCAACTCCTTGGCCAAAGTTGAGTCTAGTGGTCCAAAACTGTTTTACTAACTTGGCTGTGTGGCTTACGGGCCCACGTCGCCAATTTGGTGGTATTAGGATCTTTTATTCCTCGTCTTTACTCTGGGACCCTGCTCTCTCTTCTATTCGGGTTAAAATTTTACTAACTCCAACATTTGGTTCTCGTGATCACATCCACCCGGAGTTCTGAAAATATCCCCCTTTACTTCAAGATTGTGGGCCAGGTTCCGCTTACAGGATCCTTTTATCGAGGGCACCTTGTGTTGCCACTTGCAGATTCCTCGCTTTAACAGTTTTCTTCGACCTTGATGTAGCCTTTGCTATGTCTCGTTGTGTACTTCCTTACCGCGTGCCTACGCGCCGCCTAGTTGTCTAGCCTTCCCCTTTCAGCTGTCGTATTGCCGGATTGTAATCGAGGCTATGTGTGGATTTGAATGTCTGGTGCGAATATGATGAAGTATCTATTGCACTTCCTTCTGTTGTGCGTGTTAGTTCATGAATCATTCCATACACCTGCAGTTCTTCTTGCTAAACCGCCCCTGCTGATTTGGCAGGATGGCGGACGATCCTCCACCTCCACCTTATATTGCCGCCATGATGCAACAGTTTGAACTCAACCGTCAGCAGTTTGAACTCAACCGTCAGTTTATGACCAGAGTATTGGCTCAGTTCCCAACTCAGAATGCTCAGCAACAGTCTGCTCCAATAACTCTGCCATAATTCATTCGCCTTAATCCATCTGTTTTCCACAACTAAGGGGGTGAAGTGATGTGTCGGTCTTTGGTCGATGATCACATTGATCGAGTCGTCGATGATCAAGCAGGGGAAACAAGGGTAAGGTGGTGGGGGTCACTGATGGTTCACTACCAACCTATACTAAGCAGTTTAACATAGGCAGGTAAGGTAACAATAAACAGGTTACAAAAGCAGGCTATGCATCAGAATAGAAGCAAATATTAACAGTAGCAAAATCTAATGCAAGCAGGAGAAATGGAATGGGCGATATATGGATGCTCAAGGGGGGGGGGCTTGCCTGGTTGCTCTGGCAAGAAGGAGGGGTCGTCAACGGGCTGCTCGTCTGGAGCGTAGTCGTACTCAGCTAGAACGACGTCGGTCTCAGCGTCTATCGAGAGAGAAGGAGGGGGAAGAAACAATAAATTCACGGCAAAATGCAAACAATATGCATGACATGTCTAAATGATATGCAGAGGTGTTATACTGCCTATCTAAATGATTTAGTTAATTTAGGAATTTATTTGGATTTATTTAATTAAAGTTGAGCACTGTTCATTTATTGAAATCAGGCAAAAAGTTCCATGTTCGGATAGCTAGGGGCATCTGACAGGAATACAGAGGGCGTATTCAGATTCGTATCGTCGTTCTGAGCAAGTTTTATGTACAAAGTATTTTCATCTGAGCTATGGTTTATTTTATATTAAATTTTAAAGATTTAATCAATTCTGAAATTACTATTAATTAAATTAATTCGAAAATACAATTATGATGTCATCATGACATCAGCATGATGTCAGCAGTCAACTGTACTGTTGACTGGGTCAACCTGACATGTGGGTCCCGGTTGTCACTGATTGTTTAGGTTAATTAGAGTTTAATTAAACTAATTACAGATTAATTAGGCTATTAAACTAATTAGTTTAATTAAACAAAAATAATTAAGTTAATTAATTAATTGTTTTTATTTATTTATTTACTTAATTGTTTTTCTTTTTTTTTTGTTCTGGGCTAGGCCCACATGTCATTGGCACATGGGGGCGGGGCCCAGCTGTCATAGGCCCCAGGGCCTTAACGGGCACACGGGCATGGGCGAGCGGGCGCGCGGGCGCGGCACCGGCCGATGCGACGGCGAGGCCACGGCCACGGCCACGGCGGGGCTCGCCGGCCGGAGCAGCAGCAGCGCGCAGGAGCGGTGCGGGCGGAGCGCTGCGGGCAGCAGGGACGACGGCCACAGCGGCCGAGCGCGGCCAGGCGAGCAGCAGCAGCAGGCAGAGGGAGGGGGCGGCGAGCGTGGGCGCAGTGGCGCGCTGGTGCGGTAGCGCGTGCGCGCGCAGGCGGCGCAGGCGAGCGCGGGGTGAACAGAGGGGGGCAGGGCGCCGAGCGCGGTAGGACTGCGAGCGTGCGAGCGGGAGCGCGGTGGGGACGAGGCTAGCGGCGACGCGGTTGGCTCACGGGCGCGACGCGTGCGCGGGTTGGCGGCAGCAGAGGCACGAGCGGAAGGTGGCGGTGGATGGCGTCGGCGACCGAGGGGAAGGGGAGACGGGGGTTCCTCACCCGGGGCCGTAGGGTCAGGGCAGTGGGGCGCGGGGAGGAGGACGGGGACGAGGCGACAATGGGGTCGGGGCAGCGCTAGGCGGCGAGGCGACGGCGTCAGGCTTCGGCGACATGCCCCGATCCGATCTGGATCGAGGAGGGGGAGGGGAGAGCGAGGGGGGTGAGTGATCGGGTTAGGGTTTCGGGGTCTCATGGGGGGGGCCTTGTAGGCCAGTGCAGGGTGGGCCGCCGGCTGGGCCGTGGCCCAGTTGGGCCAGGGGGGTTTTTGTTTTTCTTTTTACTTTGTTTTATTTCTTCTCTTTTTATTCATTCTTTCTTGTTTTATTTTAGTTACATTTTATTTTAGTTTTAGTAAAATATATACTTAGCGCCTAATTTAGTATTTCAACCTAGTCCACTGTCACAAAAAGTCTAGTCCCCAACTAATTTAGTTTGATATTTTATTAATTAATAAAGGCATTTAAATAATTAGGTTTGCTACTATTTAAATCATTTGAGCGCATTTAAGCATTTCATAAAAGTTTGGTTTCACCACCATAATCACCTATGCATTATCTGGCACGACCCGAACAATTTAGTTTTTATATTTGAAAACTTTTATCGTTTGATTTTATTTGAAATTTGAAATGTGACATGATGCAAATGATGATTAGGAACGGTTAATCATGCTGACATTGTCATTATCAAAAGTGATTACTGTTGCTAATGACATGGGGTGTTACACCCACTTAGTACAGGTGAAGGCTAGCAAAAGATCCTAAGCAAGCACCACATGTTGGAGGATCCATAACAATATAACTTCTATACAAATATACCCAAACATAAATCATTACGTTGTCTTCCTTGTCCAACTTCAACCAATTTTCTCAAGTATGAAAATAATTAATGGGGCTCAGAATCATAGAAGATGTCCAAGATAGTGTATTTAGATGTGAAACCTCTCTTCCTTCAATATCGTTTCATGAATTGTTCAAGTGACCAATGCTGTGATTGCTAACTTTCAATAAATTTTACCACCTATACTTCTTATATGTGAAGTCATTACTCCCCATGGAATTTAAGCATATGAAAAATATATAATTTCAGATTTATGATATTCAATTCATTCAACCATTTACTCATAGGATATAAGTGAAGCACAAGAGTAAATGATAAACTACTCCAAAAAGATATAAGTGAAGATCAATGAGTAGTCAAATAATTAAGTAGCTATATGAAGACTCTCTCATTAAAAAAATATCTTAATTATTTTATTCAAACAGCAAGCAAAACAAAATAAAATGACATTCCAAGGATAGCACATATCATGTGAAGAAGCAAAAACTTAGACTCGACCAAAACTGACCGATCATTGTTGAAGAAGAATGGTGGGATGCCAACCGGGGCATCCCCAAGCTTAGATGCTGGAGACTTATTGAAATATTAGCTAGGGATGCCTTGGGCATCCCCAAGCTTGAGCTCTTGTGTCTCCTTAATTCCTCTCATATCACGGTTTCCCTAATTCTTAAAAACTTCATCCACACAAAACTCAACAAGAACTCGTGAGATAAGTTAGTATAAATCAAATGCAAAACCTTATCATTCTCTACTGTAGAAAATCACTAAAATTATAGTTTAACATTGCATACTAAATGCCTCTACATATTTAATACTCCTATCATCAAATAGAATCATTAAACAAGCAAACATATGCAAACATAACAGCAATCTGTCTAAACAGGACAGTCTGTAAAGAGTGCAATTATACTCATACTTACCTAACTCCAAAAAATCCTAAAAATTAGCACACTGTAGAAAATTTGTTGTAGCATAACGTGTAAAAATTTCAAGATTTTATCATGTTCTGACTATTCACAAATATTCAAAACATAAAAACAAACTTTCTGTTTTCAAACAACAACATATAGACTTGCAAAATAAGCATGGTAAAGGCTATACTTGACACTTTTATTGAAATAAAAGATGGAAAACATTAATACAAATAAAATGATGCTCCAAGCAAAACTCATATCATGTGACGAATAAAAATATAGCTCCAAGTGAGGTTACTGATAATGTTGAAGACGAAAGAGGGGATGCCCCGGATGGCATCCCCAAGCTTAGATGCTTGGTTGCACTTAAATATTACCTTGGGGTGCCTTGGGAATCCCCAATCTTAGGGTCTTGTTACTCCTTATTCTCCTCATATCGATATATCATCCAAAACTTGAAAATTTCAATCACACAAAACTTAATGGAACTTTGTGAGATGGGTTAGCATAGTAAAACAAATCATTCACTTGGGTACTATCAAATACAAGATTCATAATTGTTTCCACATAATTCCTACTGTACCCTATAATTTCCATAATTTATATTAAGAAATATAAGCCATAGAAACCATAGAACAAGCAAACTATGCATTGCAAACAGAATCTGTCATAAACAGAACAGTCTGTAAAGATCTGAATTATAGTGATACCTCTGTATCTCCAAAAATTCCGAAAAATTAGGAAAACATAGAAAATTTTGTATATCAATCTTGTGTAAAAAATTCAGAGTTTTTAACGTTCCAGTGAATTTTAACAATTCTTCTTCTGGACGCAAAAGTTTCTGTTTTTCAGCAAAATCAAATCAACGATCAACCACACTATCCGAAAGGCTTTACTTGGCACTTTATTGAAAAAAAAGCTATAAAACATGATTACTACATTAGCTTAATCATGTGAACACAAAAAAACAGTAGGGGTAAATATTGGGTTGTCTCCCAACAAGCGCTTTTCTTTAATGCCTTTTTAGCTAGGCATGATGATTCCAATGATGCTCACATAAAAGATAAGAATTGAAACATAATGAGCATCCTGAAGAATATGACTAGCACATTTAAGCCTAACCCACTTCCTATGCATAGGGATTTTGTGAGCAAACAATTCATGGGAACAACAATGAACTAGCATAGGAAGGAAAAACAAGCAAAACTTTAAGATTTTCAACACATAGAGAGGAAACTTGATATTATTGAGATATGTAAAAGCATATGTTCCTCTCTCATAATAATTTTCAGTAGCATCATGAATGAATTCAAAATATAACTATCACATAAAACATTCTTTTCATGATGCATCAGCATAGAAATTTTATTACTCTCCACATAAGCAAATTTATTCTCATGAATAGTAGTGGGAGAAAACTCAACAAAATAACTATCATGTGAGGCATAATCCAATTGAAAATTAAAATAATGATGACAAGTTTCATGGTTATAATTATTCTTTATAGCATACATGGCATCATAATAATCATTATAGATAGCAACTTTGTTCTCATAATCAATTGGAACCTCTTCCAAAATAGTGGTTTCATCACTAAATAAAAGTCATGACCTCTCCAAATCTACTTTCATCAATATTGTGAAAAGATTCAACACCCTCCAAAATAGTGGGATCATTATTTCCTAGAGTTGACACTCTTCCAAACCCACTTTTGTCAATATAATCATCATAAATAGGAGGCATGCTTAATATCATCTTCATCAAACATAGCATCCCCAAGCTTATGGCTTTGTATGTCATTGGCATCATGGATATTCAAAGAATTCATACCAACAACATTGCAATCATGCTCATCATTCAAATATTTTGTGCCAAACATTTTATTGACGTCTTCTTCTAACACTTGAGCACAATTTTCTTTTCCATCATTTTCACGAAAGGCATTATAAAGATGAAGTATATGAGGCAACATCAATTCCATTGTTTGTAGTTTTCTTTTATAAACCAAACTAGTGATTAAACAAGAAACTAAAAGATTCAATTGCAAGATCTGAAGATATACCTTCAAGCACTCACCTCCCCGACAACGGCGCCAGAAAAGAGCTTGATGTCTACTATGCAACCTCACTATTGCAGGATGCTGCTAACGCGACACTACAATCAGAGACCCGTCGACGAAACTGTGTGCGACGCATTAATCACAAACGGTGATGTAAAAAAACCATGAAAAAAGATGCATAATGTTTGCGATGGCGGATACATCAAACACGGTTCAGATTTTAGTTGCATGTGTGATGCAGGGCATACGGTTCAGTTCAATGAACTGTTTGCGATGCGGAAGAAGAATAGAAACGGGCAGCCAAATGAAGGCGTGTGCGATATACGGCATATAGTTCAGTCGGATTAACTGTTTGTGAGGAGGCGGAACAACAGAAACGGGCAGCCAGATGAAGGTGTGTGCGATTGAGGGCATACATTTCAGACGGATGAACTGTTTGCGATTAGGCAACACAACAGAAACGGTCAGCCAGATCAACGTGTCTGCGATTGATGGCATACACTTCACACGGATGAACTTTTTGCGATTAGCCACAACAAACAGAAACAGTTAGACAGATCAACGTGTGTGCGCTAGACGGGCACACATTCTAACTAAAAGAAGCGTGCGCGATGGTAATAACGAGCGCACACGGTTGTTGGAACAAGATGTGTGCTGACATCACCTATTGCGGTGCATCCTATGGTGCAAACGCCACGTACGCGGCGGAGAAAGCGTGCCCACGTTACGCCGTCCAGGAATAGTGCCACACTTAGAAATTATAGAACCGTCAATAAATTTTGAGCCTGCGTCCCGTCACATTCCAAATTACTACCACGCTATATTTAATTGCAAACCTATTCACACCAATCAAAACCTAAATGGTTTCCCACTTAGAAGCATATTAGTACTCGGTTATAAATACTACTACTCCAAGATGGCTGCACATTCCTCCTCAACTCCTCATCCACAAAAACAAACAAGTCATTCATCGTCGTTCCCTTGCGTCTGCCATGGCCAGCGTGAGTTCTGGGTCGAGAGATTACTACCAGGGAGAGGCGAGCATGGAAGCGGAAGAACGAGAGATGTCCAGCCTCACCGAGAAAGCAGCCGACATGTCCCGCCGCGCGGTCGTAGCAGCACAGAGGTCTCGCCGCGCCGCTGAAGCAGCACAGAGGTCCCGCCATGCCGTCGATGCAGCGGACTGGTCCGGCCGCGCCGCGGAAGCAGCAAAGATGTCCCGCCGCGCCGCGAATGCAGTAGAGATGTCCTCCCACGCCGCGGCGGCCTGGGAAAATGTCTCGCGGGCAGGCGAGGACTCTCACAGGTGCATGCGCGCTATGCTTGATAACCTGATGGGTCGGATCTCCGACTGGATGAAGCAGCAGGATGAGATGAATGCCTCATTTGAAAATGATACCAGCGTCATCCGGGGACTAGGGGAGGACAAGGCGAAGCTCTACACCAAGCGCGACCTGCTGAGGGCGAAGATCGCCGGAACGACAAAGCAGCACGAGGAGACCACTGCCTTGTTGCACAGGACCGGCGTCATCGTCAAGAAACTTATGGACGAGAATGCCATGCTCCGCATCAAGTGCCAAAGGCTGGTGGAGGAATCCGTGGTTGCTCTCAAGCAGCGTCTTGAGGACACGAAAGAGCTCATCGCCGCTCGCCGCAGAGACTAGTTCCAGCGGCCTGCATCAACGCATCAAGAAAGTAGAGATCAGCGATCCAGATCGTTGTCTTCCTTCTTATTTTGCGCTTCTGTATTTCGGGCGTTGCCGCATGTGGCTTTTTTAATTATCTTCCTAAATATGTAAGAAAATTATTATCCATTGTCATCGTCCTTATATTCATCAGTCTTGCTATAAGTCGCAGTCGATGCTATATAGGTCCGTCGGATCTTACATCAAGATCCGTGCAAAACTTTCTTTTCAGATTTTCCTTTTTCTCTCTTAAATCTCAATCGAGTGAGACATAGCCACGCCATGAAACAGGGGCTCGGGCGCCATTAAAGGAGACGTTGGGAGGGAGGTGGGCAGCGGATAGAGGTCAAAGGGCTCTCCTCCTGATGAGCACGTGCAGGGGTCTGGTCACACGGCTCCCATACTCAAATAGCTACCCCGCACGACACCTCCTAGCCAATAAAAAAACGGGACGCGTGGCGGCACGTAAATGGTAAGTAGAACACCCACGGTTTCAATAATACTTGTGTTTCCGATTTGTAACGTGACAACACTTGTTCCAAAATGACTTTGTTGATTGTTAATGTGTGCGCCTTCGCAAATCGGACAAATTTTTTACCACACATGTTGGTGCCATGTCATGACACCATGCCGATTTTCATGATTTTCAGGCGAGTTTTGGATTTACAGGAATTTTAAAACCAAGTTTCTTGATGTTTCCGGCCGAGCAAAGACGCCCAGATGTTTGAATTCCATTCCCACTTCTTGCATGGGACCTAGAAATTCGCCCAAGTACACATAAATGATTTTTCAACTAACTTTGGTGCACTGGAGCATGCGCTTGTAGTTCAAATTTGAATTATTTGCATTAAATGCCTGGAAATTCAATTAATGTATAAAAAAGGCCAAACAAACCCGAAATAATTCCAAAATTTAGCACAAAACTCCTATTTGGTCTAAGCTGCCTGTGTAAAAAAATCAAGGCGGGAGAAGGTAGTGTATGTCGTTTCGCACACGGAGGTGACACGTTCTCTCTCGGAACCACGAGCCTTCTTGAGAGAAGTCCCGGTTTGCAAGAAGTTTATACCAAAGCTTGTCCCAATTCGGCCAAAAAATTTACCACAGCATGTTGTAGCCATGTCATGACAACATGCCAAGTTCCATGATTTTCATGCGTGTTTTGGATTTACAGGAATTCAAAAACCAAGTTTCTCAATATTTCCGGCTGAGCCAGGACGCCCAGATGTTTGAATTTCATTCCCATTTCTTGCATGGGATTTAGAAATTCACCCAAGGACACACATGTGATTTTTCAACCAACTTTGGTGCACTGGAGCATGTGTTTGTAGTTCAAATTTGAATTATGCACATTAAATGCCCAGAAACTCAATTAATGTATTAAAAAGGCCAAACGAACACAGAATAATTTCAAATTTTAACACGGCACTCATATGGTTCTATGTTGCCTCTATAAAAAATCAAGGGGGGGGGGGAGGCAGCGTATATTGTTTCGCACACAAAGGTGACACGTTCCCCCTCAGGAACCACGAGTCTTCTTGAGAGAAGCTCTGGTTTGCAAGAAGCTTGTACCAAAACTTGTCCAAATTCGGCCAATTTTTTTACCATAGCATGTTGGTGCCATGAAAATGACACCATGGCAAGTTTCATGATTTTTAGGCAAGTTTTGAATTTACAGGAATTTCAAAAACCAAGTTTCTCAATGTTATCGGCCGAGCCACGACGCCTAGATATATGAATTTCATTCCCATTTCTTGCATGGGACCTAGAAATTCACCCAAGGACACACATGTGATTTTTCAACCAACCTTGGTGCACTGGAGCATGTGCTTGTAGTTCAAATTTGAATTATTCACATTAAATGCCCAGAAACTCAATTAATGCATAAAAAGGGCCAAACGAACCTGGAATAATTCCAAATTTAAATGCGACACTCATATAGTTCTATGTTTGCTTTGTAAAAAAATCGAGGGGGAGGGGCAGCGTATGTCGTTTCGCACACAAAGGTGACACGTTCCCTCTCGAAACCACACGCCTTCTTCAGAGAAGCTACAATTTGCAAGAAGCTTATGCCAAAACTTGTCCCAATTCGGCCAATTTTTTTACCACAGCATGCTGGTGCCATGAATTGACACCATGCCAAGTTCCATGATTTTCAGGCGAGTTTGGGATTTACAGGAATTTAAAAACCAAGTTTCTTAATGTTTCCGGCCAAGCCACGACACCCATATGTTTGAATTTCATTCCCATTCTTGCACGGGACCTATAAATTCACCCAAAGATGCACATGTGATTTTTCAACAAACTTTGGTGCACTGGAGCATATGATTGTAGTTCAAATTTGAATTATGCACATTAAATGCCTAGAAACTCAATTAATGCATAAAAATGCCAAACGAACCCGGAATAATTCCAAATTTTAACACGACACTAATGTAATTGCATGTTCATTGTAGATAAATGTTCTAGCAATTCAAACACCATCCTTTCCCTCTGTAACACCATTTTGTCTTTCAAAACATAATGAAAAAAATTAGGTATACCACAAACAGTTTACTAGCAAGAATCGTGTGGGATGCGATATAAAATATCTTGGCGCACCGTCTTGTCTGGCTTACGCAGGAAGCTTCGTCGTCTACAGTCCACCGCCCGCGCTTGAACCACACTTGTGCGCCAGTTTCTCGCGGCACCGAGCAAAAATTTTCTGCCACCGCGGAAATATCTATCTCCCCGCCCCTTCCCTCCCACCAAAAGCCACATTTCCACTGTTCCTCCTTGCTTTCCAAGTTCAAACCTTCACTACTGCTTACTGGCAGCTCAGCCCCCTCACCGGCGACCCTTCTTCTTGCAGTGCCGCCTCCTCGCGGGTGACCCTTCTTCTTGCAGCGCCGCCTCCTCACCGGTGACCCTTCTTCTTGCAGCGCCGCCTCCTCGCCAGCAACCCTTCTTCTTGCAGCGCCGCCTCCTCGCCGTTGACCCTTCTTCTTGCTACGCGGCCTCCTCGCCGGCGACCCATCTTCTTGCTGCGCGACTTCGTCAATATGGTCAGGTAATCCACACGCCACCAAGACCATCCTCCTCCTTCCCCGTCCCACATGCCCCGACCGACAGCCCCGACACCTTCCGCCAAAATCATTGGTCTCGTCCTCCAATTAAGCGCCGCCCACAACCATTTTGCACGCAGTATAACGTGGAGCTCAGTAGCATCTAGCAGCGGAGAAGCAAATCGCGGCCGCACGCGTGGACGAGGTCGCTATGGCTGCCATGCGTGCCGACCGCCAGATCTTGGAGGAGCACCTCGTCTTTGAGGCCACCGTCGACACCACCACGCGGTTGTCTACTTTAAAATACAGTTCGTGTTGTTTTCTCAAGGCCACCGCCAGTGCCTTCTAGTGATTTGTCCTCTGTAAAGTTAATATGCAATCTGATATTCTGAAATGTAATGTTCAGTTAACAGTTTGGTCCAACAATTGCTACATTTTGTAGTACTGTTCTCAAGCATTCTTTGTTTCGTTAACTGTCTTATCTTCTAGTACATGTTTCTATTCTACAATATCGTGCTTAGTTAACTGTTTTGGTTCATTTGGTCTGATGTCCATTTAACTATTTGGTTCGATTTTGCAATTTGATTTTCATTTGTTGTGGATACAATTTTGTATTGTTACGCATGTGAGAAATAAATCGAATTTGGCTGTACTCAATACATATTCTATTTATAGTATGGCAACTCTCAGTTAACCTGATCAAGATCTTCCTTATATGTGTTGCAGGGAAACAATGGGAGACACTGCGGTTTACCATCGAGGTGTGCTCATGCATGGTCCTTTTGCTAATAGCACATTATTATGCAGTTGCAGGAATCATTCTAATATTTAGGTTTCTTACAATTTGGTCTTGCACATGTAGGTCCTGCTGTCAGAGGCTTAGACCCACTGTTCGACCCATTTTGCATATGGGGAAATGAGATGTCCATGAATATCAGTCAAGTCAAGAAACTTAGAAATATTGTTAGGATGAAGAAACTGGCGACGAATAATAGCAAGATATTTGTTTGCACAATGAAGAAGACATCTGTCAACTATAGGATGGTACTAACTCTTTTACCTTATTTTTACCCCTTCCGCCATTTCAAAATTTATAACAGCGATTTATGCATATCTTTGTTTTCAATACCTTTCAAAGTAGTTCACCGGTGATTACCTCTCAAACCACCTGCATGGTCAAGAGGCGAGGAAGGTATTCATACAATAGCCACGGTACAATATTGAAGTCTTCCTGAAGAGGACGAAGGTTGGGCGGGCAATTATCCATAGCCACTGGCCTAAAGTTGCAAGGACGTTCAACATCATTGAAGGCTCAATATTCGCCTTCCGCTTTTGCAGTTTCCAAGATGAGATTCATCTGTCTATTTACCATGTATGATGCTACTTTTCCAAAGGTTTTCGATGTTGCATGTGAAACTTGGTGCTGTTGTGTAATGGCGGAGCTAGCTATATCCCTCTTTGGTGTAAGTGAGTGCTGAAGCTATCTGATGTAATTCGATTATGAAATCCTGGTTGCCGTTATATGGATATGAACTATCTGGTGTGTTTTATAAGAAATGTCAATTTGATTACTACATGGATTATCAATAATAGGCTAATTACCCTGCTTATTAGGGTTTTCTATTGCAGACGTTTACTCAGACAACACCATGGGTGATGAACTCAAACAACCCACACGGTTTCTAGAAAGTAGGCGTGTTGGATCAACTAACAATCACACACGGCTTCCGGCAAAGAACTGTTTGTGTTAGGCCACCTTGCACAAATGTTTCCACACAAAAAACTGTGTGTGATATACATACGAACGAAAATGTTTTTCTGGGATTCACCGTGTGGGGTGTACATACGAACGGAAATGATTGGGCTTCAATGCCTCGCCCGATCGCACACGAGCTCATTTTGCCCCCGCCTGTGTGGCCGGAGGGCCTATCCCCGACGGTTTCTGGGTCGTGTGGGAAGGACCCCCCCATTGCACACACTCACTAGGCAACGGTTTAAAACTCCGTCATGGAAAGGGGGTAAAAACCATTTGTATAGCATGTCTCTGCACCAGTGCCTTCTTCTTGTAGACTCGTGTTGGGCCTCCAAGCGTAGAGTTTTGTAGGACAGTAGCAAATTTCCCTCAAGTGGATGACCTAAGGTTTATCAATCCATGGGAGGGGTAGGATGAAGATGGTCTCTCTTAAACAACCCTGCAACCAAATAACAAAGAGTCTCTTGTGTCCCCAACACACCCAATACAATGGTAAATTGTATAGGTGCACTAGTTCGGCAAAGACATGATGATACAAGTGTAATATGGCTAGTAGATATAGGTTTTTGTAATATGAAAATATATAAACAGAAAGGTAACTAGTAACAAAAGTGAGCAGAAATGGTATTGCAATGCTTGAAAACAAGGCCTAGGGTTCATACTTTCACTAGTGCAAATTCTCTCAACAATGATAACACAATTAAATCATATAGCAATCCCTCAACATGCAATAAAGAATCACCCCAAAGTTTCTATCGGAGAACGTAGGACGAAAACGTGCATCAACCCCTATGCATTGATTACCCCAATGTCACCTCGGGAATTCATGAGTTGAGTGCCATAACATACATCAAGTGAATCAACAGAACATCCCATTGTCACCTCAGATATCCCATCGCAAGACATACATCAAGTGTTCTCAAATCCAATACTCAATCCAACATAACGAAACCTCAAAGAGCAAGACTCAATTCATCACAAGAAGGTAGAGAGGTAAGAACACCATAAGATCCAAATATATTAACAAAGCTTGCGGTACATCAAGATCGTGCAAAATCAAGAACACGAGAGAGAGAGAGAGAGATCAAACACATAGCTACTGGTACATACCCTCAGCCCCGAGGGGGAACTACTCCCTCCTCATCATGGTGGCCGCCGAGATGATGTAGATGGCCTCCGGTGATGATTTCCCCCTCCAGCAGGGTGCTGAAACGGGGCCCCGATTGGTTTTTCGTGGCTACAGAGGATTGCGATAGCGGAACTTCCGATCTTGGGTTCTTTTCGGGGGTTTTGGTATTTATAGGAATTTTTGGCGTCGGTCTCACGTTAATGGGTGCCCGAGGGGCCCACAAGCTCGGAGGGTGCGCCCCCAGGCTTGTAGGTCCCTCGTCCACTTCCTGGCCCAGCTCCGGTGCTTCGGGGGTCTCTTTTGGTCTAGAAAAAATCACCGTAAATTTTCAACCCATTCCAAGAACTTTTATTTCTGCACAAAAAATGACACCATGGTAGTTGTGCTGAAAACAACGTCAGTCCGGGTTAGTTCTAATCAAATCATACCAAAACCATATAAATTTTTTGTAAACATGGCATGAATACTTCATAAATTATAGATACGTTGGAGACGTATCACCTTCCTCAAGACTCCGGTCGTGAACCCTGCGGCTATGATAGCGGCGCAAGGCTTATCGTGCAACACGTACAGCTGCCCAGAGATGGTCTTCCTCGAGGAGCATGGCATCGTCATGCCGTAGCTACTCTTGCGCTACTTCATCATAGGCAAGTACCCGAGGTGACCTATATATGAGTTCCGTGGGGAGCACTACTTCTGCACCATATATCAGGGAGAAGGGAGTCTGGCCAGTAGCTCGATTTGGTGTCGTCCTGATTGAGCAAAGAACCACCGGCAACTCATCGATCCAGCGCTTACCGCATTTTTGCAATCTATCAAAAGTTCTTGTTTTCAGCCCTCGCAGCACTTCTGCATTCATCCTTTCTGCCTGTCCGTGGCTCCTTGGGTGAGCAACAGAAGCAAAATAGACCTTGCTTCCAAGGCTTTGGATGTACCGCATGAAGGCGCGGCTTGTGAACTGGGTGCCGTTGTCGGTAATTATTCTATTGGGTACTCGAAAATGACACACCAGTCCCTTGAAGAACTTGATAGCTGATTGCACCGTCACCTTTCTCACTAGCTCTACTTCGGGCCACTTTGTAAACTTGTCGATAGCCACGAACAAGAATTCAAAGCCCCCGGTAGCACGGGGAAAGGGGCCCAAGATGTCGAGCCCCCAGACCGCGAAAGGCCATGATAAAGGGATGGTCTACAAGGCTTGAGCTGGCTGATGAATATTCTTGGAATGAAACTGGCATGCTTCACACTTGGTGATGAGCTCAGTAGCATCCTGGAGGGTGGTGTGCCAGTAGAAGCCTTGCCGGAAAGCTTTTTTGACAAGTGCTCTTGATCCCAGATGTGAGCCGCGAACACCTCCATGTATCTCTGCCAGCAGCACTAGTCCATCTTCTTGACTGATACACTTCAGCTTTACGCTGTTCGGCCTCTTTCTATACAGAATGTTGTCCACAAACTGGTACATACTCGATTGCCGGGCCACTTTCTTAGATTCCTCTGGATAGTCAGGAAGTTCTCCAGTTTGCAAGAATCGGACTATGTGTTATGCCCATGCCGGAGCCTGGGGCTGACGACGAGGACCAAAGGCATTTCTTTAGCCATGGGAGCGCTTTTCCCGACGGCAAGAACTTTGGGATCCTGTTTGAGGGCGTGGCTCACCAGTCAGCGTAAGATCTTCTCCGGCAGCCTTCTCACCAGCGGCTTCAGGGAGCTCTGCCGGAAAATGTTCGCTGGTGTTGAGTTTTCTCCTTTTTTTGGCCAAGTCTGATGGAGAAACTGATGGTTGGGTGAGGTGGAGCACAAAAGTGCATGGTTCCACATGAAGCTTCTGTGCAGCACACTTCGACAGGTGATCAACGATGTTTTTTTCCGCACGAGGCACATGCTCTGTTTGCAGCCCGTCAAAGTGTTGCTCCAGCTTCCTCACCTCTTCCATGTATGCTTCCATCAGTGGGCTCTGATAATCTTTATTCACCTGCTTCACAACGAGCTGGGAGTCGCCGCGTATGATCAACTTCTTGATCCCTAATTCTACGGCAACCCGGAGCCCGGCAAGGAGCCCTTCAAATTCTGCTCTGTTATTAGTGGCATCTTCCCTGGGGAAATGCATCTGGATGACATACTTGAGGTGTTCTCCGGTGGGCGCAACGAGTAATACCCCCGCGCCAGCACCTTGGAGCGAGAAAGCACCGTCAAAGTACATGACCCGTTCCTTGGGGGCCTCCTTGCCGGGGAGAGTAGTTTCCATAATCTCTTCGTCAGGCGTCGGCGTCCATTCCGCTATGAATTCTACCAGTGCTCTACTTTGGATAGTTGATGTGCTCTCAAACTTCAAAGCAAAACTTGATAGCTCCAGAGCCCATTCCACTATCCTGTCGGTGGCTTCGGGGTTCCTCAAGATTCGTTGTAGCGAAGGCGAGTCACAACGGTGATCTCGTGGGCTTGAAAGTAGTGGCACAGCTTCCTAGAGGCTATGAGGAGGCCGAAGATCAGCTTTTGGACTCCAGAGTACCTTGATCTAGCCCCCTGCAAGAGGGAGCTAACAAAGTAAACTGGCTGCTGCACCATCTTCCTTCTCGCCATCCCCTCCCGCCTAACTGTGCCGATCTGTGGCTCCCCTTCATCGCCGTCGGCAAGCTTTGCCGGGGACAAAGTTGGTTGAACACTGGGTGGCTCTGCCGCAGTAGCTTCTCCGCTATACACTTCTCTCTGTGCCACCAGGGCATCACTAACCACTTGATTCGTTGCCGCTAGATACAGCAGCAACGGCTCTTGCGGTTTTGGTGCGACCAGGTTTGGAGCAGAGGAAAGGTAGGCTTTCAAATACCGTAGCACAGCCTCTGCCTCTGGAGTCCATTTCATTGGACCGGCCTTCTTCAATATTTTGAAGAATGACAAGGCGCGCTCAGCGGATTTAGAAATGAATCTGCTTAGTGTGGCCACACAACCAGTCAGACGTCTCACATCCTTGACGGTCTTCGGAGCTTGAATCTGTTCTATTGCCTTGATCTTGTTGGGGTTGGCTTCTATCCCTCGCTGAGACACAAAGAACCCAAGAAGCTTGCCGGATGGAACACCAAACACACATTTCTCCGGGTTGAGCTTCAAGTTGACCTTCCGCAAATTTGCAAAGGTTTCTTTTAAATCCTCAATGAGTGAAGATGTGTCCTTGGTTTTGACCACTATATCATCCATATATGCTTCAATGTTTTTGTGTAGCTGTGGTTCGAAACCAATCTGCACGGCCCTTATGAACGTGGAACCAACACTTTTTAGCCTGAGAGGCATACGCATAAAGCAGTACGTGCCACACGGGGTAATAAAGGCGGTCTTTTCTTCGTCTTCCTTGGCCATGAAGATCTGGTGGTACCCAGAGTATGCGTCCAAGGAGGAAAGCAAACCACATCCGGAGGTGGAATCAACAATCTCATTTCGATAGGTGATAGTGGTATACCCAAACCATATGGTATAAGTCTTGGGATCAATGCGCGGCAAGGGGAAGGGATCCTTTGGACAAGCCTTGTTTAAGTCAGTGAAGTCAATACAAAGTCTCCACTTCCCGTTAGCCTTGCGCACCATCACTGGATTAGCTAACCAAATTGGATGCAGTACTCCTCGGACCAAACCCGCTGCTTCCAGTTTCTTAATCTCCTCAGCAATGAACTGCTGCCGCTCCAAGGCCTACTTCCTGACTTTTTATTTGACGGGGCGGGCATGAGGACAGACAGCAAGGTGGTGCTCGATTACCTCCCTGGGAACACCGGGGATGTCAGATGGTTGTCAGGCAAACACATCGACATTCGCCCACAGGAAGGCAACGAGCGTGCTTTCCTATTTGTCGTCAAGGGTAGCACTAATGGTGAAAGTACCATTAGTGCCATCCTGCCACGCTGGAACTTTCTTGGTTGCAGGGGAGGAGCCCTGGATCTTTTGCCAGTCGAACTCTCCGGCAAGTCGTTGCCAGGTGCAGCGCACTCAGAAGAGGTGCGCTTCCCGGGGTCCTTATCGGTGTCCTTGCTGGTTCCCTTAACTTTCTTCTCTTTCTTGGCGGGAGCTGAGGTCCTGATGGCCTCCGCTGCTACCATGTCTCTATACATCTTATCCACACAGATGACTGCATCTCTCTTATCCGACGGGACGGTAATGACCCCCATGGGACCAGGCATCTTCAAAGTGTTGTAGGCGTAGTGGGATGCCGCCATGAACTTGGCCAAAGCTGGTCGACCAAGAATCCCGTTAAATGGCAGGGGAAGTTCAACAACATCGAACAGAATCTTCTCGGTCCTGAAGTTTATTTTCCCGCCAAATGTTACCGGCAAGGTAATCTTTCCCTTTGGCTGGCTCCTCCCTTGGTTGATTCCTTGGAAAGTGCCTGTCTTCTTCAGGTCTTCATCAGGAATCTGGAGTTGCTTCAGCACATCAAGGGAGATCAGATTCAACCCCGCCTGCCGTCAACTAAAATCTTGGTGACCTTGAGGTTGCGGATTGTTGGTGAAACCAACAATGGCAAACATCCTACTGCAGCAGTGCGGTCTGGATGATCCTCAATGTCAAAGATGATGGGCATGCGGGACCACTTGAGTGGTTCTCGAGTGCTCGCCACTAGTTCTGCAGCATTAACCTCACGCGCCCACTGCTTGAGTTGGCGGTGAGAGGAGTGCAAAGATGCACCCCCGTCAATGCACATCACCTCAGTAGCTCTCTAAAACTCCGATTCACTGGTTTCATCATCCTCTTCTTCGTTGTCATCCTCATTTTCGTTCTTCTCACGGCCCCTGGCGAGTTTCTCTTTCTGCTGATCAAACTTGCCGCGGTGCCCATTGCGATCACCATGACCCTTTCCGCCAGTACCATTCTGATTTCTCTCCTTGTCGCGCCTTTCATACTCAGCTTTTTTGTTTCTCAACCAACTGCTCAACTTGCTTGCAATCTTGAAGATCATGGTCCTTGGTTCTGTGGATCTTGCAGTATGGTCCGTCAGACTTGCCGGTTTTTTCAGCAGCCACTGCCGCCCGACAATCAGTGCATGTAGCAGCTTCCTTGCCGGGTGCCTCAGTCTTTGCTTTCTTGCCGGCGCTAAGATCACCGGTGCTCTCAACGGCCATCACTACTTTTTTCCTTTCGCTTCTTGTTCTTCTTCTTGGGGGTGGCAGGGTCGTCGTCGTCTTCCGAATCGACTTTGATGCCAACCTCTTCCCCTGGAAGTCTTCTCACTTCTTCAGCGCGAGTGCACTTATCCGCCAACATGTAGAGCTCATTGACGGTTTTGGGCAACTGAACATTCATCTTAGCCCGCATTCTGCGGTTGCGCACATTCGTATGAAACGCGGCAATCACAGCTGCCGGGTGCATCTTTGGAATGTTGCAGTGCACTCGGCCGAACCTCTGCAAATACTTGCGCAAATTCTCTCCTTCTTTCTACAGAAGGGTTTGCAAGTCACTTGGCCGCCCTGGTTGTTGGTGGCCACCAGTGAAGGCGCCAACGAACTCGTTGCACAAATCTGCCCAAGAGGAGATGGAATCCTCCGGCAAGTGCATCAGCCAGGACCTCACGTTTGACTTGAGGGCCAGCGGGAAGTAGTTGGCAAGCACCTTTTCATCCCTTCCCCCGGCGGCTTGAACGGCAATCGTATAGATGCCTAGAAACTCTATCAGGTTCAGCTTCCCATCATACTTCTCCAGAAAGTCAGGCTTGAAGGTGCAAGAGGATGGCCACTGGACTTGCCGCAGCTCACGAGTAAAAACTAGGCAACCTACCTCATAAGGCAGGTACCCGCTAGCATTGGGCACGGGTTCATCGACGTCAGCTCCGTTACACCTATCTGACTGACGGTGTGTCTCGCGACATCGCTCAATGGTGACGCGAGCGTCCTCCTTCCTCCTGTCTCTCAACACTTGACCTTGACCTTGCTGGAGTCGTGGGTCAGATGAAGCCATTGATGCCTCATCATGATCATCAATATCTTGGGGTTGCTGAGCTTGCTGCAGTCGCCCTTGAGCGGGCTGCCGCGGAGGGGACTGCACCGTGGGTGCGATCCTCCCATCTCGTCCACCGGCGTGCGCCGCCGGCATCGCCAGTGGGCGTCACGATGGCTTCGCACATGGTGACTTGTTGACCTCAGCAAATCCAAGGAGACTTTGGATGGTAGCTCTCCACTCATCCATCTTGTCCGCTGCTGGAGGAAAGTCCAGCAACAACTGAGCTCTCGCTACTGCTTCGGCCGCCGTCTCGGGCATGGCGTGGGAGGCAAAGAGCGACACCCCTCGACTTCTGGATGAGCTAGAAGGAGCATTGTCGCGTCCTCGCTGTCCTGGGCCCATTGTCAAAGGGATCTGATGCGACCAGAGCTGTTCTGGACGACTGGGCTCTTGGTCAGCTGGGCTCTTCTTATGCGGGCGTGGTCGTTGTGGGTCAACGGCACCGCTCGGGGTGTTGTTGCGCTCGCTCGATGTGGGACGAGGCGCACATCCCGCCTCCACCCCTCCGAACGGCGCGGCCGATGGGTCCCGGCTCACACCGGAGCAGGCGTCGATGTCGTGTTGGTTGAGCTCGCCAGTGGGTCGTGCGGGAGGAAGCTGAGCGTCACCATGACCCGCACCGGTGGAAGTATGATCGGCGACATGTTGAAGAGGTTGGGCTGCGCCTGCGGCCCCGGTCCCCGCTCCAGCCACGACGGGGGTCTTAGCAGTACCGCCCACATCACCGGCTCTGCCCACCGCGGTCGCGGCGCCTGCAGCGCCTGCGGCTGTGTGTGATGAAGCCTTTGAGGTGGAAGGATGTGCCCCTGCTCCACTTCTCTTCTTGGGAGCCATGGACGATGAAGATTGATGAAGATCGACGTGCTGGCTACTTCTTCAGATTCGCACAAGCGATGCCCCTACCTGGCGCGCCAAAGATGTCAGCGTGGAAGCACAATCACCTATGGGGCATGGGTGCCCCTTTGTGGTTCAGCAAGGGGACGACCGCGTTGCACAAAGAGCAGAAGCAGCAGGGGACAACACGGCGATGGACAGCTCTCTTTACCCAGGTTCGGGCCGCTTTGCAGTGTAAAACCCTACTCCTGCTATGGTGGATTGCACTTGAGGAAGGCGAAGACACGAGGTGCACTAGCCCGGCAAGGATGCCTGGGGGAATGCAACTACGTGCGTACAAGTGTGGGGGGTCGAAAGATTCGAACCCTTTGCTAGGTTGCCTCGGGCCTCCTTTTATAGTTGAAGGGGCGACCATAATGGCAAAACAGTAATTTGAATGTGATTAGATAGCTAACAGTCTTATCATACCTAACTCTTGCAGCTAGGACAAAGCGCATTAAATGCACTGCTAGGTGTCGTGCTGAGGTTGAAACCCGGCAAGCCTGCCGCGCCGCTTATCTGCCTCTTCTTATTAGCGTGTCACATCCTCTGGACGGGTGTCAATAAAGCTAATCTCTTCTTCATCATGCCGCCACGTGCCTGACAGGATCCACCTGGTTGCTTGATACCTTGACACTGCACTGATTAACGATCTGGGTGCGATGAGGTGGAGCGGTGGCATCTTCACTGAAAAAAAGACACATCCGTGACATTTTGGGCCGACCAATTTTTTTTTCTGTCATGCTTATGACACTTCTATGATGATAATTGTGACAAAAGCACGTATCATCATAGATGTGGTGGAATCCTACTTCTATGACAAAAAATCATGACAGAAAATGGGCTTTTTGTCCTAGGCGGGCCAGGGACGCACCTGCATGACATTCTTTGGGCCATCCATGACGGAAAAAATTGTGGTAGAAGTGAGGGCGAGGAAGATTTCGGGGAGTTCCCGGTTACGGTGGGTGGTTGGGGTCGAGCGATGCACGGAGGGATTGCGCGTTTCTCTCATACATGTACACGGATGGGTGCGAGGCGTTGGGCTCTAGCTGAACCTGAGCGAGGCGTTCACTTACTGAACCCGAGCGATTGCACTAGCTACATTACTGAACCAGAGCGATCGATCCCTGGCTGTTAACTGAACCCGAGCGATTCCTTCACTATTGTTGCTAACTGAAGCCGATCGAACCTGCTGCTGCCTCTTGATGAACAGTGACCATTGTTGGGGTTGGATGAACAGTTCCCGATGGGGGTTGGATGAACAGGACCCCGTGGTAGTAGAGGCCGTTGCCGCTGGATGAATAGGACCCTGATCGAGGAGCTGGTGGGGGTGGATGAACAGTAGCTGGTGGAGGGACCCCGTGGAGGGCTGGGTGGAATAGGACCCCGTGGAGGGCTGGTTGAACAGGACCCCGTGGAGGGCTGGTTGAACAGGACCCTATGGAGGGCTAGTTGAACAGGACCCCCCGTGGATGAACAGTAGCTAGTGGAGGCAGGAGGAAGTCGACGGTGGATGAACAGTAGCAGGCGAAGGCTGGAGGAAGTCGACGGTGGATGAACAGTAGCCCGTGGAGTCCCGTTTTGCGGTATGCCACACCCCTCCCGATGAACAGGACCCCCGTTTCGATCGTAGCGCTCCAACACAAGTCCGTTTCCTCCATTTTGTGGTACGCCACACCCCTCCTGATCAACAGGACCCCGTTTCGACCGTAGGCACTCGAACAGAAGTCTGTTTCCTCCATTTTGCGGTACGCCAGATCCTTCTTGATGAATAGGACCCCGTTTCGACCGTACGTGGCCGAACAGAAAGGCCGTTTCCTCCGTTCTGCGGTAAGCCAGACCTCATTTCGGCTATTCCGTCCAAGCCGGTTGGCTCCCGATGAACAGGACGCCGTTGCTGCCGTCCGCTGCCTCTCCATGTACACGAGCCCTGGCCGTACGTATGCGTGAGTACGCGTTCGAGACCCCGCCCGTATGTACATACGTGGCCGTATTTTTTGCGATCGGGTTATACATACGTGTACACAGTTTAGAAGGGACTGCCTGAACTGCTACGTCGGGGGCTCTACTACTACATGTGCTGCTGCTTGCTCGGCCACGGTTCATCGTTGCAGAGAGACCGATCGACCAGTATGTATGTACACGTTCGCGACCAGACTGACAACGCTATGTATGCTTCGACCGGGTGGGTCCCAGCTGTCAGGGAGGATAAGGACAAACTTCCGTGCGTGCGAAGATATAGCTGGTGGGTCCCGACTGTCAGGGGGAGGAATCATTTTTATTTTGCGAGTAATAAGGAGGCACTTCCTTGTGTTCGAAGATGTAGCTGGTGGGTCCAGCTGTCAGCCTCACAGCCTAAAGTCCTCTTCTGATGGTTGTCATTCATTGACCATGTTGACCACGCCGCGCCGAGAGCACCAAGGCGGTGGACGACGGCGAGGCCTAGGAAGGGAACGACGCGGAGCCGAGGAAGACGCGGCAGTGGATGCCCATGCGGAGGGGAGTACGAGTGTTGACTGCTTCGGCTGCGATGTGAGGCTGCCGTCGCCAGAGAATAACAAGAGTTGTGGGTGAGTATAGGGATGGCATGGCCAGCGGTGGCAGCACAGCCGGCCATGGGAGGCAGTAACAAGCGGTCTAGCCAGCGCTAGTTTCGGCAGCTGGAGCAAGAAGATCAGAGATTGAAGAAGCAGTGCGGCCGTTGGATGTTAATCCAATGGTCACTGCTGCTAGAATCGTTTGTTGACTAGGTTAACAAAGCCCTGCGTATGTGTCAACTTAGTAGGCCCACAAGTCAGCCTCCGAATCAGATGGGTCCGAGCTAGCAGGGGGAGGAATCATTTTTCTTGTGCGTAATCAGGAGGCACTTCCTTCAGTGCGAAGATGTAGCTCGTGGGTCCCAGCTGTCATGAGGGGACTTTTTTTCATGTAATAAGAATGAACATCCTTGCGTGCAAAAAATGTAGCTGGTGGGTCCAACCTGTCAGGGGGAGGAATTGTTTATTCCCGCATAACAAGGAGGCACTAGCTTGCGTGCGGAGATGTAGCTGGTGGTTCCCAGCTGTCAGACTCTTGACGTACTCCATGTTGGTTCTCGTTGTTGACCACGCATCGTCGAGCGTTCCACGGCGGTGGACGACGGCGAGGCCTAAGATGGGAACGATCTGGAGTCGTGGAACAAGGGGCACTAGAGTCCCTAGCGGAGGGGAGTACGAGGGACCGGTTCGGCTACCGGGTGAGGCTGCCTTCGCCGGAGAATAACAGAAGGTGTGGGAGAGTACATGTATGACCTGGCCACCGTTGGGAGTAGGGTGGGGCGGTGAGGCCTGTGCGATAGCACAGCCACCCACGGGAGGCAGATGTAGGCGCTCCAGCCAGCGATGGTTTTGGCGGCTGGAGCAAGAGCAACTAGACCAAAGCTTGAAGAAGAAGGATCGCCGTTGGATATCAATCCAACGACTACAGATGTCAGAATAATTTGTTGACTTTTTGTTTTAGACCATAAAATCGTTTTGTTCACTAAATGGACAACACCTTGTGCAGGCTTCATCTAGTGCATAAGCAAAGTCAGCTTCGAAAGCTGTGGCGGAATGCAGCCCATTTATTTAGGTTTTATAGCCCATTTCATTTTGTTTGCCAATACATCTATTTCCTGGGCTTTGACTCAAAAAATAATCTATTTCCTGGGCTGGGTAAAAATAATAATGCTGATTTACTATTTATGATAATTTACAGCGCATTTGATTATTTATTCGAATACACCTATTTACTGGGCTGGGTGAAAAATAATATTGCGTACATGAAGCCCATTTATCATTTCTGATAATTTACAAGCCATTTGATTTTAGTAGAAATGGACCCATTTTCAGGGATGGGTGAAAAAACAATGATGGCCCGGACTAAGCATTTCATATAAAAAATAATATTGAGATTGGAATATTATAAAAAATTAAGTTGGGCTTGGTAATCTTATTATATAAAAAATGAACTGAGCTGTGCATTTTATTAAAAGAAACATAGGCTAGGCTGCACTTATTTTAGGATCCTGTGTACAACTATCGGCCTAGTTGCATTGCTGATGTTCAACGAAAAAGCAATGTGTAGTATAGTACAACTTTACATGGCTACTCAACCCACATTCAACGACGCCTGAAAAGGCCCAAACAAGGCTTCTGTACAACTTTTTGAAGTTGCTGACCTCAATTAATAACTTAAGAAAAAAGTTAGAGTACAGTGGAACCTAATTAAAAGCTGTCACGAGCGAAGAAATAATTCAACGGTCCCACTTGTGTGTGTGTGTGTGTGAGTGAGAGAGAGAGAGAGAGAGACCCATCGGTCGATGCTCATAAATACATCTTTCAGCCATATGCATTGCTGATGCTCAGTAAAAACTTACATAGTTGACACAATCATATAGAACATCATAGCACACTGAACTTGCATACAAAAATTTCACACAGGCAGCACAATCAGGGTGGAAGCAGTGGATCCCTATGGGTAGGGCTATGTTGAAACCAACTAACTCATACATAACCGCTCATCGTCTTTATCAATGGCAGGGAAATATCTTCAATGCTTTGCAAAGAAAACAGACAGACAACACAATAAGTTTTGCTAGCACATTAAGTTGACGTACACCCCTTTCTAAAAAATGTCCAGGTACAAAAATAGAACAGGTCACAATCAAATGTACTGGCACATCAGTGCTTCACACCGATAGCTCGAATTTAACTAGTATCTGAGAAGATTCAGTTGTTACCTCAAATTAGAGCACATCCAGGCAGCCAGCCCTGCCTCTTCTCCCAAAGAAGCAGTGGCCTCCGCCGTGTGATGGAGTAGGCCCTGTGCCATCCATCATTCCGAGCAACACGGGGAAAGTCTGACGTTGACTCCTGTAATGGACGTTGTCGATGGACCCTGGCACCAACGACGGCGGCAGGACTTCGATTGATGGATTGACCACTTCTTCGACATGCACGAACACTCGATACAGGTACATCCCTAACGTGGTCCGCGGCGGCCTTGGTGGTGACGAATAGTACAACCCCGGTTCCTGCACCGCTATCTCAACACCAATCACCTTCGATATGGTGGACGGCTTCTTCATCCATGCGACAACCGTCAAAGCCCAACTGTCTGGAGGAACAAACATACTTACGAGCTCACCTCCTAGGTCGTTGATAAGCTCATTCATGGACTCGCTGTTCCAAGCACGTCGATGCATGCCGTGGAAGGTAAGCTTTGTTAAAAACTCAAGCTCAGAGGGCACCGAGCCCCATCCTGGGTGCCACTGATCAAAGCTCACCAACGCGCCACCACAGAACAAACGCCGGGAAGATTCGAACACACGACTGCAGTCGAAAGTTGTCCGGAACCTGACGAAGAAATTAGCCGGTGGCGGACAGACTTTGACGAGCAGGTCACTTAATTGGATGCCGTGCACAATGCCAAGAGCTTTGACAAGGTCGTCCGGCGAGACGGGAGGCCGGTCGCCATTGATGGTTACCATCAGCACTTTGCCAGCAAACTGGTCGTCAACCGCCGCCATGCCACTGTTGAGCGACAGCATGCAGTGCCCGAAGGTAGGACAGACCTCAGGATCTCCCGCTTGGAGATCCGCGTTGACCGGCGACATGATAGCTAGTGCGCTTGAGTACAGGGAGTAGAGGAGGGGGATTTGGGGGAACTGGAGTAGGAATCAAGATTCCAAAGGTGGGGGAGGGGCGAGAGATCGGGGATGAAAAGGTAGCATGAATTTCGAACACGCGCCAATATGCTCTCGACGCGCAAGCGCATGAAAACACCGGTGGCGCCCACATGTTGGCCTAAGAGTCCTTTTTCTTTCTTTTTTTGAGCGCCCGGCCTGAGAGTCATAATTGACATGTTTGGCATTGCGTTACTAGTCGGCCCATATTCAACGACACCTCACTGGCCCAAACAAGTGTACATCATCAAAAAGACACTGAGCTCAAATTATATAACTTGCAAAAAGGAGATATACTTTGAACACTGGAGAATGGTGATGCCCTCATTTAGCCCACCAGCAGTTCGAGACAATAAACAGTTTGAAACAACGATATATACAACATTCAAACACTCACTAGTGACTACTACTGACATAAACAGCAAGACATGATAGTTCATAACAAGTCTTGCTACACCACCAAAACACACCCATCTGTAGTGCTTAGACTCTCGTGATCCAGACGAGAATGACATTCTAAATAGAGGCAACTATTACATAGTAAGAGTGACATAGACGAGGATGACCAAATGACAAGGAGTATGCATACAAAAGAGAGAACTACCCATCCAGAACAAGCAGCAAAGACAACAAGTCATTCGAAGAGGGATGATCCAACACCATCATAATTTGCAGCCCCGTTTCAGCCACCAGTGATTCGGAGACACCAGAACTCCACCCTTTCGACGCAACAACCCAATTACCTATCAACCTGAAGGCTTGAACCACATCACTGCCTGTCTGACTTGAGACATCCAAGGATCAAAGTTAATCCAGATGACTTTGTCATTCTCACCTTCTTTTGGCCGCAGGCTGTATCGTTAACAACCAGGGGAGTCTTCTCCCGAAGTCCTAGGGCTCGCCATGTAGACACAGTTTTCCCTAGCAAACAGAGCCTCTCTGCCATCAAGGTCCTTGCCAACGGTGATCTCCTGGTTAATCGGATAATTGAGTCTGAGAAACAGTGAGTGTGAACCAAGGCTGTTTACCCGCCTCCAACTCAAAAATCCTAAAGGCCCCAACAAGCTGGTATCCTACTCATAGACGTAGTAGCCACTGTCCGGATACTCACGTATTTCACGGTGCTTGTACACAGTGGGGTTTTTGCAATATAACTCTTTCGGCTCATGTGTGCGAATGATCATCAGTCTTTTGCCGTCGTCTGATTGAGCAAGGAACCAGTTGTGCTTCCCTGTTTTTGGCAAAGGTGGTGTGATTACAAAGGGCAGTAACTGTAGGGACACCGCATCATATCAAAAAGGACAGGCATTGTTAATTTAAGATCATCATTGTTCAGAGTATGAGTAGGATAATGCAAGAAACAACATTGATCTGTCCCTATTGGAACTGAGAGTAAAATACAAGGAAATGTATACTGGGTTCGAAAATATACAAGTGCCATGCATGGTTATACTCATGTTATCTCACAATCGATTCTTCACAGGAATCTACCATGTCATGCATGTTATGTAATCATGTTCTGTCCTCACAAACAAATTCTTCAAGGAAACTAACAGACCATGCATTGTTATATACTCATGTTCTGTGGGCAAAATTCTTGTGAGGATATTATTCTAGCCATTGATTGCTGAAGGGCGAATATAGGTATTTACACATGGTAAGCAATACAGGATTTCCCTACTTCCAAATATAGAGTTCTCCATATGCACATTTACTTCCCTAATGTATGGTTAGATGAAACCAACAGTGTGATGCATGTTTCTACATCATGAAAATGAGGAAACTAACATGGCTATTGATACACACTCATATTTAGTAGTATATAGATTACTATAAAGTAAGGAGAATATCCATATCTTCCTAACCGTTTGATTATTCAAGGGTACAAATTGGCTGTAATGACATGGTCACAATCGCATGAATTAACTCATTCCAAATATAGCTGATTTACGGCGTCTCTAAAACATTGCCATAGTTCTACTCAAATTGTGCTCAAACAGGGATATGCCAATCATCACAAAAAGTTTAAACAGTGTCATGCCGTTATCATTAACATCAGACGAAAACAACTTACACGCGCCGTCCCAGCAATACATGGTGCCATCTGCTTTGTCGATCACGTAGATGATGCCATTGTGTTCAATAGCATCACAGAAGTGTGTATCAGCTTTGACGATCCACTGCGAGCTGAGTCGTCTCCAGCTAAAGAAGGCACCAGCATAAAGATAGGCGAGTCCGCGGTCGAACAAGGCAATTAGCTTGAAGTCTGCGTAATCCGCATGTCGTGTGGGCACTTGGCAGATTACAATCTTCTGCAAAACAAGGTCCGTCCAACTGACATGGTAATCTAGATGACTTGGACTGCTACAGTAAAACCCTATATAATCCAACGGAGGAAGGATAATCTCATGGGAGGTCTGGAAGTTCACGAGCACCAACTTTCTCCCATCTTCTTTGACGGCTGCCATCCAGTGGGAGTTCATGCCGACCCAGTTCATACCTGCCAAGAAGTTTTGGGCGATGGTGATCAGATCGAAGTCGAGGGAAATGATGTACGGCGACCCACTACATACCTGTAAAGAAGTTTCGGCTAATGGAGGTCGGATTGAAGTCGAGGGGCATCATGTATGCCTCCGTATCATGGTGAGCAAATCTCGCAAGACCAGATAGCAGCAAGCAGGGTGTCTTGAAAAGCTTAGGCCTCGCTTCGATGATGGCCGTGTGCATGTCCCTCGAGCATGCAGCCAGCCGCACAACGCTCAACATATCCATACATGAACAATAGAGGTCGAGGATGTCACTGGGGAGATTGCTCCAATCGTGGCTCATATGGATGCTACGCGGTTCGCGTTCGGCCATGGTGGAGTTTGGAAGGTGGGGTTTTGGGGGGCTTGATTTACGGGGGAGAAGGCTCTCGGTGCTGGAGCGGCTAGCGAGGGAATAGTGGTACTGGGGGAGGCGAGCGAGGCGAGGGTACGCGGGGGCAAAGTGAGATGATGAAGAGTGACCTCAGGATCTCTGGTGAGACGGAGATGGAGATGGATTGGTGCTAGGCAGGGAGAGGGAGACAAGGCGAGGCATGCAATACAGCGGCCGTGACAGTGACTGCACATTGCACAAGGTGAGGCTGACTTTGGTAACCCGAACACGCCGCCTGGACTAGTACCACATCATACACGCGCCCTCCATACCAAGTGAGCTCCATGATTTCATGTCTCGGGAGGACATATACTTCTGTGGGGCAGCCATCAAAGGGGACAAAGAGAAGCTGGCGCCGGACAACCTTGACTTCAAAAACATCGCTAACCTACAAACCAGAATTCCTGTAGAGGATTGTGATAAAAAAACACCATCCCTGTTCGACGTAGCAAATTCTATGCTCGGAACAAATCTTGAGATGGGTGATGAGACGCTGGGATTAAGGTCGTCTGGATGGGAGAATTATCCCTTGACCTACGAGCGGATAAAATATGCTTCCCTCGATGCCCGTGTGAGTTTCGAGATAGCTGCAAGGTCGAAAGAGCTTGTTGCGAAGCCGTCTCCCACAGAAAATGAGAAGAAGAAGAAGAAGAAGAAGAAGAAGAAGAAGAAGCTGCACAGCAGCAGGGCATTATAGATGGATGAACTATATCCTCTCTTGTAAAAATTATATTTCCTCTCTGTGTACATTGATATAGATGAACTATTTCGCTGGTGTGCATGTCTTTGGAACAAGTGTACTCTGTGTACATTGATATAGGTCCGCTTGACTATAATGAACTATTTATTCGCCTAGTTTTCTCTACTACTACTTGCAGTGAGTGGTATGCAATGCATGTGTCATGTCTACTGCGGCCATCTACCGCAATGCATGTGTCAGTAGACATGACAGCTTGTCCATGGAAGTTGAACCACAGCGACCATCACGTTTCTACCACTACCACACGCGATTCCCATGACGCCACTCCAACCCACGCCACCATGTCCCCCGACGTGCGCCTCACCCCTCTCGGCCCCACCGCTCCTCTGCCTTTGTGTGCATGACATGTGGGCCAGCTGAACTGCGGCGACCATCAAGTTTCTACCACAGCCACACGCGATTGGACGCGGCTTGCATGCTCCACACCTGGCTACGATCTGTACTCCCGCACCACCCAATTTTCATCCAGCGGTTGTGACACATTTCGTCCCGGGCATCACTCCTCAGCCACAAATATAATAAATAAAATAAAGGCCCGTCTTTGCCTTCTACTTCTGTAATACAGGTAGTACCCGCCGGTGTGGCCATCTACGCCACGTAACACCCCGACGTCCAGCTGTGGCACCCTTGCCACGGCCAGACCACCACCGGCCGGTTCATCTCGAACGAGTGAGTCGCGAACACCGCCGCGACAACGGCTAGCTGGGCATCTCGAACCGCACCGATGCCGATTCCCCGTAGCCGACCTACGCTGGCCCATGGCCACACGCCGTTGAGCCGCGCGTCAACGTACGATGGCAGGAACGGCTCCAGGCTCGCTGGCTCAACTACGTCGAGTACATCACGTTCGCAAACCAGTATCCGTTGAGCAGGTTGCTCCCGCCCACGAGCACACGCCTATACGTATCCAGCATTCCAGCCTTGCCATTGAGTGGTACATCCTCGGGACGGTGCAAGCGGTCGGAATCTCGAGCCCAAGTCAAGCTATGTGCCCCGGGTAGATCACTGGCTTCCGCCCGAGCTCATCCGAAGCGTGAGCTAGTAAACGTCGTGCGTCACGTCACAACAGACAAGCACCTCGACATGCGTCGGCTGGGCAGAGACTTTTCTTGGCCACAAGCTCCATGGTTTCGTCCAAGATCGGTGTGGTACTGTAGTCTAACATGCGGGTAAAACTAAAATACTACGGGAGCAGCTGCATGTGCATGACCCAGACGCTGATGTTGGCATGGAGGAGGTGCTACTCGCTGGCAGCGCAGCGTGCTACATGGGTTAGGCAGGCACCTGTTGCCATGCTCAGAGGACGAGCAGGAAAGGAAAGGGTCTTGCATGCGTGTACAGATTCATGCAGGAAATTATTTCCTTGAAATACGGCCTTTGTTTACCTTTTTTTGAGGCTATAGATGACCCACACGAGGAAATCTATTACAGTATAACCATTGGATGAAAATTAGTGGTGCGGGAGTACGGATCGGAGCATGGGAGGGGAGCAGGCAAGCCTCGTCCCACTCGATTCCCACGACGCCGCTTGAACCCATGACACCACACGTCCGCCGACCTGCGACTCACCCCTCTCGGTCCCACCGCCCCTCTGCTTTTATGAGAATGACATGCGGGCCAACCGCATTTAGGGTCCACATATCATTGACTCAAAAGCAGGTGCAATAGCCGCTGAAGCTCGGTCCCGTGGGCCCCGAGAGGGAAATGTAACTCCTGCGCCAGGCCTTGTGGTGCTCCCATAGTACGAACTCGTGCCAAACCTGGAATTTGGTTCTTACTACTACCAATGTGCCGGCCCGTGCGTTGCAATGGATCCAAAGTAGTAGAATAATACTTGTTCACAAACTTGAAATATAAACACTCTAGTTTTGATATACATATATCAGTAAAAATAAATTATGCTTCACTGAAGACATATTCCTCGGGCTGGTTTGATGAGGTAAGGGGCGGGTGTGGCTGGTTTCAAGATAATAATAGATTTTTAAAACATTGGAGCAGATATTTTTTCTAACATTTTGTAGCGTGGCATTGCATCCGGTGCACCTAAGTGTCTGAAAAAAAGTGGAGTGCACTCTAAAGATATTTACATGCTCCCATTTAGTGGAGTGCACTCTAAACACATTATCTATTTGTTTTTCTCTAGCCTTTCCTAGCCATGCAACCAAGCCACATAAGCTAGTCATGAATGCAATCCATAAATTGCAATATACTCCAGCATGCAATGCCGCCACATCATCTATTTATGCCTGTTAGTCATAGGTTGTTTTTTGCATTAGTCCAAATATTAATGTTCCATAAAATTAAACTCCAAATGTCCGCCGGAGCTGAGGTAGAGGACGTATGACGGGGGCCGTGGAGGCGTCTTCGTAAGAGGAGGAGAGCTCGAAGGATAATCTTGCACGTCCGCCGCCACCTGCATATCAGCGCGGGACTCCTCGAGCGCCCACTAGAGCTCGCGCTCCTCCAGGGAGCGGCGGAGTCACGGGATTTTCCTAAACCATGATGGACACCATGCAGTACTCGTAGGTCATAGCTGGGGGCGCGGTGCTCGCGTCCCGACTCCTGGGGTATTGAGCAACACTCAACCACCTCGTGAGCCGTGAGGATGCCATGCTCGTGGCCGTGCTGTTGGAGCACACGCTTGTGCGCCTGAGCAGCGTGGATGCGATGTTTGCGGGTGTGCTGCTGGAGCACACACTCGTCCATGTTGAGAGCGGCGACGATGCGATGTTCGTAGGCGGCGATGATGTGATGCTCGCGGGCATGCTGCTGGAGAACGCGCTCGTCCACATTGTGAGCGGCGAGGATGCGATGTTCGCGGGCGTGCTACCGGAGCACGCGCTAGTCCACGTCGAGAGCAACGACGATGTGATGTTCGCGGGCAATGATGATGCGATGCTCGCGGGCATGCTGCTAGAGAATGCACTCGTCCACATTGTGAGCGGCGAGGATGCGATGTTCGCGGGCGTGCTGCCGGAGCACGCGCTCGTCCACGTCGAGAGCAGTGATGTAGCGATGTTCGCGGGCGTGCTCTCGACGATGCGATGCTCGCGGGCATGCTGCTGGAGAACCCGCTCGTCCACATTGCAAGCGGCGAGGACGTGATGCACCTCCTCGTGACCGACCAGCGTGCTGCTGGAGCACAGCTACCCCTCATGGCCGACGAGGGCGAGCCGCTAGATCACACTGTCCTCCGCGTGGATAGTCAGCGCGCGCTACTCGCGGTCGTAGAGGGCGTGCTCCACCTCGGCGATGTCGGAGACTCCGTCCTCTTCCCAGGCCGCGGTGTCGTCCACTTCAGCAACGGCTGCATGCTCCGGTGGGTGTTGTGTCCGTATGGGAGCTTCGAGCTATAGTACCAGTGGGGGCGGGGGGTGACCTTTTCATGGTTTCACATGGACCGAGGAGAAAAATAAAATCGAAAGTAGCACAATATGTTGGAACGTGTCGGAGGAAGGCTGGCAGGAGCAGTACAACAAACATCACATGCGCACCATATTTTGAGAAGGGTTTAATGTAATTTGTGTGAAATGGGTCTGTGTGATGTACGAGTAGTACATCCATATCATTGACATTCATGCACACAACAAACATTTGTTTGCACGATTTCACCCTATTTTCTTATTCTGTTTGGGAGTGGATTTGATTTTTGTAATCGGAGCTCATTTTTGTACTTGGTTTCAATTTAGACTATGCATGTATTATTGCGAGAGATATATATAGAGAGAATATTTGTGTGACAAAGAGGGGGGCGGGGGCAGCAATACCTAACGAGAGAGGGGCATATGCATGTTGGAAAGACTTTGTGTGTCGTAGAGAGAGGAGTGTCCGAAAGGGAGAGAGAGGGTGTGTGTGTGTGTGTTAGAGAGAGAGAGGTGCGTGTAACGTCGGCATCGACAAGGTTACGAGGTTGCAGATATGGGAGAGCGATAGTGTGTGTGTGATGAAGGGACACACAGACATTGTCTGTTTGCGTGTGAGAGAGCTGGATAGACCTCGACATCACGGTGATCTTGTTGTATGCACAAAATCAACCTGAATAACGAGATGGAGTTCCTCCAAGCAACCGAAGAATCGGCTAGAACTAAGATAATGCAATCGTAATTGCCAATATGAAGTAATTAAGGATAATGGTGGGGTTGCTGGTACTGAACAAAAGGCGGTAGTCCTACACACACCCCGCAAATGCAAATTATAGCGAAAACAAAACAATGTGTACACAACAACGCGAGTTCTAACGTAGAAAAAGGGTAGTAGCATTATTTATATCTATAGACCATATTACTATTTTTTATTTGTATAGTTATATCTATATCTATTCCACTCCCTCCGTTTGTAATTTACTCCGCACATATATAGCTTTGACAGCATCCAAATTTCATAAAGCTTGACCGAATTTGGTGAAAACAATATGAACATTTACAATAACAAATTTACATGATGTGGAAATAAAAGCAATGATGAATCAAATGATATATATTTGGTGGTTTATATGTTAATACTTTTTCCTACAAATTGTTGAAAGTATACAAAGTTTGACTTTAGAGAAACCCAATATGCGGTATATGTATTATACATTCTATATTCATTATTTTTCCAGAGTCAATGCGTGTATTTGCACGTACACGATATAAATCGTTGATTGATGTTGATCCAATGGTCCAGGTGACTACGATTCGGATCTACTATAAGTACCCGTACACGTTCTTCTCGAACGACCAGCATGACAGTGTGATCGATCCACACAAGAAGCTCTAAATAAGACCTCCAGACATGCCACGTGGCTTCATGGGTGCCCCCCACATCATATTATTCATACTACGTTGACTGAAATAAAGATAAATCACCCAAAACAAGATCTTCCCGTTTTTTGTTCCTACGATGTTGTGCCGTGCACGTACCTAGTTGTATAGTGGTAGTAGTAGTAGTACAAACTTCATAGTAGGTGTAGTACGGAGTGCTCCTACTCTATCAACGAGTCCCATATGACACCAAATTTGTTGGCTTCCGTGCTACAGCTAGATCTTCCCCTCCTCGTTTCTGTTTTCCAACGCGGCGGGCGGGGTGCGGTTTGCCGATAGTCGGTTTGCTCAATTGCAGTCCCACATCAAAGTGAAAATGCTAGGCAACACGCCTTCCCTAGGTATGTGGCGTGCCGGATGGGCCATGGAGTACTCCCGATTCACGGGCGTGTGGGGGTGCGACGCGAATGCGGCAGGCCTTTTCCTTTTACTAGCAATGTGCCCGTGCATTACAATGGATCCAAAGTAGAATAGTACTTATTCACAAACTTGAAAGAAAACACTCTTGTTTTGATATACATATATACCACTAAAAATATATTACTTTTCACTCAAAATTTATTTCTCAGGCTGTTTTGATGAGGTGTGGAGGGATGTGGCTGCTTTCAAGATAATAAGGGGTTTTCTGCACATTGGAGCAGAGAAGTGGGCTATTGTTGCAAAAATGCCACAACTTACCTCACAACCGTTAGATGCAGATCTAGTGGTCAGAAATGACGGATGGTAGACACACCACCATCACCAATTGAGTCTTTTATCGGAGTAGAGAAACATGTATAAATTGTAACATTTGGTTCTGCTCCTTGGCACGATCGATAGATAGAAATAACGATTGGAAACGCTAGGGCGGGGCTTTTCCCGCCAGATAAGCAGGGTAGTAGCTAGGTTGGCACATCGTCGGTTTGGTCACATGCGGTCCCACATGTTGTAGTGATATAAAGCCTAGCCAATGCGCGTTGATCGGGGGGGGGGGGGGGGGACGACAGTGTGGTATGCGATGGGGAAGGGACATGCTTCATGTACGTGTTCCAGTTTCTCATTTTGAACTTGCGAACGTGACAGGCGTGCTGCACGAGTAGTTTTGAATTTATAGGTTTGGTCTCAGTTTTTGAATTTAGGAGTTGTTCATAGGTCGGGTCAAGCATCGAACATAAATTACGAAGTTGAAGGAAAAGGTAAGCACAACTTATAAATTGACGGATGGAGTACTAGTTACAGTGATGCATATAATTGCCTGCAAATGTGAGTAAAGGGATCACACATGTCTGTATTGACTGGAACGAGAATGCAATAGCACAATAAGAATTAAGGCCACGATGATGCGATCGCAGTGGTGGTTACAGAAGGCAAGAAGAAAGATGAATCCTTCAATGTACGACCTCCTCCTCCTCGACTCAGTGCGCCGGGCCACCGACCGGCGGCTTAGGAGCGGCGGCTTTTGTGGCGAGGTCAATGTGCTTCTCAATAAAGGTGTCCAAGGCTTCCAGCTGGTTGACGAAGGCCAATGTCGTAGCGTCCTCACCAGCCTTGTAGATACCTATGTACATGACTTCCTCATACACGTGGATGTGTAGGTCGATGAATTCTTGCAGGGCGAGGCGCCTCGCAACAAGTGCGACCTCCAGGTGGACATTCTTCATTGCGTTGGCGGACAGTCGCAGGGCCACCAGTGCTTGAAAGAGTTTCTCGCCATGGAAGCCGATTAGGGTGGCAGGCAATGAGGAGCCCGGGTGCACGGGCTGGAGGAGTACGGAGATGGCGTCCGTGAGCTTCTTGACGACGGTGAACTTGTTGATGGTGGCAACGATCATCTGGTCCAACTGAGAGTCGTAGCTGGTGTAGACGATGGCCATGAACCAGCCGGTCGCCAACATCGTCTTGTGACGATCCTCGGTGCCATGCCGCAGGCCAGCGTCGTGGACCATCTGGCACAGCCACTGGCCACTCGTACGCATCGCCACCATGGGTCTGGAGTGAGCACTTTTGCGCTTAGTGTAGGTGCTTAGGTCCGTACGATGTGGTGGACGCATTGGAATGGAGGGGCGCCTTTATATGAGTGCAAACTACGTAGCATTCACATTGTGCTGCCTCTTTTCCCCGTCCTCCTGCCATTACTTCCCTCATGCATTCAGGATGCTAATTGAAGGAGGATGCATCATTGGCCGTTCAACATTTCGGGAACCGCTACCCTCTCCCTCATCTGCATTAAAGCCGTATCGGGAACTGTCCTGGTTTACTAGTAGCTGTCAAATCGAATAGTACTGCGCCGCCCGCTGCACGCCCGGCTGAACACGCCTCCTCGCCTCCATCAAACGCCTCCGTTAAACCTGCATGCAAACCAAGAAACCTACTCCGGCCACACGTCCGTTCATGAGCGGGCCAGAATTAAATGCAACGCCGGCCGAGCTCCTCCCATCCGCCCTCAGTTTAAACGAGGCCAGACGCCGGCCAAGCTCCTACCGTCCGCCCTCTATTTAAACGAGGCCAGACAGCGGGCAAGAATCGCACCCCTCCGCCGCTCTCCCATCTCCTCCTTCACCATTTTCTCCACTCTTCCGATGGCTTCCGAGGAGCCGTTCTCCGGCATACTACCCGGCTGGGTGGCCTGCCGAGCCCTCCGGATACGAGCGAGGCCGCTCGGTGCTTCACCTACCTCGCTTGGCCCGACGGAGGCAGTTGCCGCCCCAAGCCGGCGCGTGGTTCAGCAACTCGCCGCTCCAGTTCAGCTCGATGAGAAGTGGCGAGTTGCTCCACGCCAGCATGGCGGCGAGCACGACGGCACGCGTCGTCACTGCCGCGTCATAGCGCACCACCAGTGTCTGCGGCCACGCCTCCCGTGTCTGCGGTGGCTATGCCTCCCGTGTCTGTGGGCACGCCTCCCGTGCCTGCGGCAGTGCAATGCAGGCAGAGACAGAAGCCGGGTGCGCGGAGAGCGATGAGTCGGTGGCCAGCTTCTCCGTGTCCGCCGCCATCATCGAGGAGAAGTAGAACACGGGAGGCCGCCGCCAATTGGGTCCCATGAAGGCCACCGCCGAGGCGACGATTCCGTATTCAGGTGGTTTCTTTGTTGCTTCGTCTCTTCCGAGTACCTTCGTCGACCCCGCAAGTGTCTTTCCCAAGTGTCTGCCGGACATGAGGAAGACAAAAGGATCCGCGGGCGGCCATTTAGATTAGGTATTAATTATACCACCAGAGCCGGATTAGCACCGCTTAGTTCATGTAAATGTAATGAAATCCGTCATGTTTATATGAAGATCCGGCTTTTTTATACGAAACCCTTCATGCTTATATGAAATCAGTCCGTGTTTGCATGAATTTCCTCTGGTTGGTTAGAGTTATGAAAATGTATGCCGCTGGCGTTGGATGTCGTCCTCCGCGGAAGGAAGCGGGAGGAAATTTGCCGGTTGCCGTTGGAGATGCTCTTATGCTGGAAATAATAGAGTCACATCCAATCCATTTGAGTTAATTGCGTGTATGATTCTCCCTCTATAAAAAGTTAATTGCATGTACATTGTACATGACTTGCAGGGTGGCTACAGATTCATACAGAAAGTTAAAAAGAAACAAATCCATCCTTAATCTTGTATTCTAAGTACTCTGTGGGTTCCACTGTCAGTACAGTAGCGAACGAAGTATATATTTAAAATTATATAATATAAAAATCTAAAGTTTAAGACAGAATTTGAACTCAGGTCATCGCGTTGCGAGCATCCAGCACTAACCAGTCCAGCAGATGTACGTCGTGGACGATGCTGCAGATATATCTCTATGTCTACTCTTATACTAGAAAACAGAGTTGGTGATGATGGTGTGCCTGCCATCCTGCAATATAGGCTATCTGATTTATATCTGACGGATAGGAAGGAAACTATGGCAATTTTGCAGAGAGATACCCACACCCCTCTCCTCATTTGCAAATAAGGCCTTCCCTCGTTCATCCTTTTCTCTCACAAGATAAACTACTCATACAAATGCATCTTGATGTTCCGTGCAACGCACGGGCATCTTGCTAGTTTCTTTTTAAATAGTTACTGCGATAATTGGGTTGAAGTGATATATTTTATGTCTGCCCCGAATGATCTCAAATTCACTAGTAGTAACAAAGAAAAGGTTGCCTTGTTAATTAACAGAAAACAGGGTGAAAACTATCACATGAGGCCGGTAAAAACAAGGCACACTGGGTTAAGCGTCATCGTCACTACAGCTGTGCACGCGTGAGAAGTCTACATATCGAGGGGGCTACGGAGAGAAAGACGTATCGAGTGTGTGCGAGCGAGGCACAGAGACACAACTAGCGTGTGTGTGTGTGTGTGTGTGTGTGTGTGTGTGCGTGTGTTTGAGAGAGAAGCCAATTGATAGATTTAACGATCAAGATTAGTTTCACCCTCTGCTGTATTGTTGGGGTGGGGAGGGGGGAGGGAGAGAAAGACGTATCGAGAGTGTGCGTGCGGTAGGCACAGAGGCACAACTAGCGAGTGTGTGTGTGTGTGTGTGTGTGTTTGAGAGAGAAGCCAGTAGATAGATTACTATCAAGATCAAGGTGCCACCCTACTCCTTTGGTGTCGGATAGTGTGTGTGTGTGTGTGTTTGAGAGAGAAGCCAGTAGATAGATTAGTATCAAGATCGAGGTGTCACCCTACTCCTTCGATGTCGGGAAGTGTGTGGGTGTGTGTGTGGGGGGGGGGGGCAGTGACACTTAGATATAGGGAGAAGGAGTTTGTGTGATATATATCTATATTAAGGGATAGGTAGATAGCATGTGTGCGAGGCATACTTAAAGCATCACGGAGATAAACAAGCGGTGTGCATGCAAGTGCCGGAAAAAAAATAAAGAGAGAAACAATGTCTGCGCGCGCGCGCGCGCGCGTGTGTGTGTGTGTGAGAGAGAGAGAGCGAAATCTCAAAACAAAAGGTGCTCTGCTGGAATCCCATTGTATGTATTCATATGGTTTCGAGACTCGAGTTAACCTTAGGCATATGTGTGTGAGACATAGTTATACTTTGAGACATTAGTGGCAGTGGGTGGGCGGAATTAAAGGGGTGGGCATGTTCGACAGAGAGAGCATGTGTGTTTCTGTGTGAGAGACTTGTAGGATGGGGTAGAAAGATGAATTCTAACCTTGATGGAGGGAGAGAAATACACGAAGTGCACGTGTGTGATTCCGATGCCCACGGAGAAATGAGATATGTATGCATGTGAGAGAGATTGCGCAATTCATTCACGTATCACTATCTAGTGAGCGTGGACGTGCATCGCTTGAACATAAATCAATATCTACTTCGTATCGTGGCCAAAGATACAATATCGATTCAACGCTATAAAGATTGGACACTCACATATCACATTTTTTTTTCCAAATAATCATTTTCAATTGTGCATGCCAAAGTTACAGTGATGTTTCTTCAAACAACCACTGTATCTATCATGTACATGCACCATTGTTAGTTTTGCATTCAAATTCATTAGTCTTGGATGATTTAAGGTTCTATTATGAAGTAATATATGTAATATTCATATATGAATTCAACGGGTACGCAATTTATGAAATGGAGGCCATGTAATCATATGAGGTAACACTTTTAAGTAGCGGACTACAATATCCATTTCTTTCGTGGGACTACATTATCTATTTCTTTTTGTGCGCCTCTACAATAACACGTCAATGCATTATGTTTAAAGTAAATAACCAATGGCACTAAATTATATATTTGCATGAGAAATACATAGGCTGAGGTTTGATCCATTTTTTCGTGAACGCGCCGCTACACCCGTACGATTGGCCGCACCCGTGTGAACGTCCAAGTTATCGGTGCATCATCCCGAGTTATTGTCTTTTTTTCAGGGGTGGACTTCATACCAGTTATTAACTGCTGACGTGTGCCCCGTGTACACAGTCTCGCATGACCTTCCCGCTAGCACTGTCCAAAATTAGTTGAAACTGGATACGAACGATCCCGCGGGCGGCAAAATCTCCCGCCTCCTTCTAAAATTTCCGCCACCTAGTCTTTACCATGCGAAATTCGCCTTTTGTCCTTGGTGCACGAAGAACAATAGTTACAATACGGCCCTCATTTACATAATAGGTCGGGGCTGCTTTGGTAACTTCTGGTTCCCCCCACCACACGACACCCCCATTTCCTCTCTCCCTCCAACAAAAATGACTAACTCGACAGCACCAGAGCATCTTGCATCACGTCGTCCGTACTTCATCGACCTTTCTACCCCTCCCCTCTCGAAACCCTAGACTGCTCATCCACCGGCGTACCAGAGCCCATTCACTGCCAGCGGCGTCCACCTCGCCGGATCTGCTTCTACGGCCGCATCTACCCCTCCCACCTCCCCTAGAAACAAGTAGACTGCTCATCCACCACTGTACCGCAGCCCATTCAGTGCGGGCCTTGTCCATGGTGCCAGATCTACTTCGCCGGTACTCTTGTCAACTGCAGCGCATCTGCAGCGGCTCCTTCGTACTCCCCACCGGAGACGCTTCGTCCACACCCCCGGAGCCGCCTCACCGACGCCCCCGTCGACGGCCTTTGATCCTTTTCACCGACACCTTCCTCAACCCTACCGAAGCCGCTTCGCCGACACCATCCTCAACCCTACCGGAGTAGCTTCGCCTATACCATTCTCAACCCTACCAGGGCCGCTTTGCCAACGCACAAGTCCACGGCCTCAGATCCGCTTCGTCGCACCCTCGTCCAACCTATCGAAGCAGCTTCTGACGCCCCGTCCACGGCCGCAGAGCCGCATCATCGACACCATCCTGAACCCAACCACCGGAGCAGCTTCACCGACGCCCTCGTCCACACCTCAGATCCACTTCGCCCACACCGTAGTCCACCCTACCGGAGCCGCTCCACAAACACCCTACTCGACGGTTCTAGATCTCCTTACCGGACCCCGACAGCCAGCGCAGCGTCATCACCCTTGACATTTCTAACCTGATTCCCACCGTCTGGCAAGATGCCCAGCACCCATCCACGGCCTAGGTACTTGTCACCTTTAAACCCGTCCAGCATCACCTGCCTGATGTACTTCAAATATACTAACAGGTCGCTGTTACATGTTATGCAGCTGGCAAAAACTACAAGGACGATGTTTCTTCTGGATCTAACAGCTTGGCCAACCAAGATCCTGGACTGAGGCATTGCTATGATCTTGTAAGTGCGTCTCTCTCTCTCTCTCTCTTGTATTGTTGTGTGCCTGCCAGCGTGCTTTGCTAGGATTTTTGACCAGTAATCCCTTTGTGCAGACAATGATTTCCACTACTGGCTGCTAAATTAGAGATGTAGATGTCATACATGATACTCCCTCCATTCCTAAATATAAGTCTTTCTAGAGATTCCACTATAGACTACATACAGAGCAAAATGAGTGAATCTACACTCGAAAATTCATCTATATACATCTGTATGTGGTCCATACTAGAATCTCTACAAAGACATATATTTAGGAACAGTGGTAGTACATTACACAAAATCGTACATCACACAAAGTCATGGCTAGTTTATGCTACGCACACAATCCTTAATTGGTGGTTTAAATATGCGCAAGGGATATGCAATGTATTATCATGTAGAGATATCTAAAATTAGCCGTGTCAACTTGCAGATAGGGTTACGCAATGAAAAAGTACAAGATGTATGTGGCAATTTCATGGAACATCGCAAAAAAAGGAGAGGCAGCGATGAGCCTATACAGTGTGCTATGGTAGGTCACTCCGGCCCAGTTCTTTTGCAGGATTCTCCCAGAATCTGCCCCTCTCTAGCTTCTCCTAGAATCTTTGACCCCCTTTTGTTTTACAATCCTAACTAATTAGACCCTAACTAGATAGGATTGTAAAACAAATGGGGCTCAAAGATTCTGGGAGAATCTGGGTAGGGGTCAGATTCTGGGAGAATCTGGCAAAAGAACTGGGCCGGAATTGCAATCATCGTGACATGTTATTTGTATGTCAGTTCTATTGGCCAAGTTTCTTAGGGACAGTTATTTCAAGTTATCCTAAGAAAATAAGCACCTTTGAATATAAGCTCCAGATAATAAGCCAACCAGTTCTTTTCATTGCCTGCCTTTTCAGCTTATCTGTGGTACGATCAGTGAAAAGTCTAGATTGCATTATATTTTGTCATTTTGCTGCCCATATGAAAATTAATTTGACTTGCAAACATCACAAATTGAACCCAGTGCAGTAATTAATATGATAGGAAAACAAACCATCAATATTTGTTCAAAATGCAAATACAAAGATACCATCTACTTGGCACAATCTACTTTGGTCAATGTCTTCCATAGAGATCCCATTGCCTAATTTAAATGAAGAACGCATGACCTAAATTTAAATGAAGAACATTATTTATCAAAATTCGATGGTCCAAGTGGCTGGTTATTATCATATAGCAGCACCACCTGAAAGCATCATATAGCAGCAGCAGCAGCTCATAGCAACTCATCATACAGCAGCAGCAGCTAGCAATTCATCATATACCAGCAGCAGCTCATAGCAATTCATCATATAGCAGCAGCAGGAGCAGCTCATAGCAATTCATCATATAGCAGCAGTAGGAGCAGCTTATAGCAACTCATCATACAGCAGCAGCAGCAGCAGCTCATAGCAATTCATCATATAGCAGTAGAAGCTCATAGCAATTCATCATATAGCAGCAGCAGGAGCAGCTCATAGCAATGCATCATATAGCAGCAGCAGAAGCAGCTCATAGCAATTCATCGCATAGCAGATCAGAATGAAAATTTGGCAAAAAATTAGAGGAGATCCTCACCTTGTTGGATGAGCTCATCCTTCAACAGCACCTCAAGGTCACGACCTGGGAGGAGGGGAGGGGGAACGAGGTGCCTTCTGTCGGAGTGGGGCATCGGCCGTAGTTGTGCGGCGCCTGCCGGAGTAGTGCATTGGACCGACCACAACGGAGCAGCTGCTGGAGACCATGAGAATGAGGGGCGGCGCCAGAGGGAGGAGCAGCCGGGGAGATTTGGCCCTACCCGCCGGCCATGTAGCCTAGCTGGACAGAGCATCGTCGAGGACCAGGCCAGATGGGACCAGTGGCGACGGCTCACTGGAGGAACCCTAGCGCTGTGTGGCGCCCCCGGCTCAATCGTACACTAATCATACATGCAAACGTGTACGATCAAGCACAGGGACTCACTGGAAGATATCACAACACAACTCTAAACACAAATAAACGGAGATCCACAATAATACAGACCAGGGATCATGAAGATCCGAATACATAGTCAGTCATACAAATATTATCTTAGTACAAACATAGTTAGACAAGTTTTGCCTTAAGAAGGCTAGCACAAACAACGACTCTAGATCGAAAGGCGTTGGCCTCCTGCCTGGGAGCCTCCGATCCTACTCCTGGTCGGCTGGCTCGATCCAGTAGTAAGTGCCGTCTGGACCCTCCTGGTAGTAAGCTCCTGAGGTGGCATCTGGCTCCTGGACTCCATCGTCTGATGTATCATCAAGGTGGGGTATGGGGAAAAGAGAAAGTAAAGCAACCGTGAGTACTCATCCGAAGTACTCAGCAAGCAAGGATCTATACTACATATGCAACATTATCAATGGAGAAAGGCTGTATATGTGGACTGGGCTGCAGAAATGCCAGAATAGAGAGAAGGCCTAGTCCTATCGAAGACTAGCATCTTCAAACATCTTCACGAAGCCATCATCTTGCAGCAGTAGAAGAGAGTAGAATAGCATTTTATTTAGCAAATATGTTGAAGCAAAGCCTAGAGATCCTTCCTCGACTCCCAGCGAGAAAGCGATCCCGAAGCTTCAATTAAGTAACAAGTATCCAGTTCAGGTAGTAGATCGGGATACACAAACTGAGCGTCCTTTACCGTAGGATCGGCTATCGATATATCATTCATCCCTGCAGGGGTGCACTACTGTTACCCAACACGCTCGATCAACTCTGGTCGGACACACTTGCTGGGTAATGCCCGGCCTCGGAAGATCAACACAAAGTAGCGCCCTACCTAGGCTCAGCAGAGAGGTCAGCACGCCAGACTAACCTATGCACCCAGAGGTCTTGGGCCATCGCCCTGGGCACCCTACGCGTTGCGTGGCTGGTCGGGGTGCAGGCGTGACACTGAACTCGTCAGTGAAGTATCCAGCCCAGTCCCGGCGATCAGCCCGCACGGTGAAACATGACGTCTGATGAGCTTTCGGGAGAAACGTACATCGCAGAGGGCCCCATAACCATTATCCCGCGTGGTGGTAGTGCGTATAGGGCATGTCGACCCACTCAGATCACAAACCCAAATCCAATAGGCTCACTTAATAACACGCGGAGACAATCAGAGTTTCTGAAGGTCCGCCACAATATCACACTCGAGTGCCCTTCCGGCACACCCGACAACATAGATTCCCTGCGGGTACCCACCAGGGTCGACCCGCCTATAACAAGGTCAAAGTAACCGTGTGGTCATAACATCAAGGGGGAAACCACGAGGAATCACCCTCGATGGATTCCACTCGATGAAATCATCAGGGTGAACGTATGAGGCATCACCCTCGAGGTTCACACTGAGGGGTTGCACGATAGAGTCGTATCGAAAGTGGAGAAGGAGGAATCACCCTCGGTGACCACGACTGAACAGCTACACTGCAGAGTGTTCGTCAGGAGTGCGTTACGAGGTATCACCCTCGGCACTCGATAGTAACTATGCAGAGTCGTACAACTAAGGGGGTGAAGTGATGTGTTGGTCTCTGGTCGACGATCACATTGATCGAGTCATCGATGATCAAGCAGGGGCAACAAGGGTGAGGTGGTGGGGGTCACTGATGGTTCACTACCAACCTATACTAAACAGTTTATCATAGGCAGGTAAGGTGACAATGAACAGGTTACGAAAGCAGGCTATGCATCAGAATAGGAGCAAACATTAACAGTAGCAAAATCTAATGCAAGCAGGAGAAATGGAATGGGCGATATCTGGATGCTCAAGGGGGGGCTTGCCTGGTTGCTCTGGCAAGAGAGAGGGATCGTCAACGGGCCGCTCGTCTGTAGCGTAGTCGTACTCCGCTGCAGCGTCGTCGGTTTCGGTGTCTATCGAGAAAGAAGGAGGGGGAGAGAAACAATAAATTCACGGTAATAATGCAAACAATATGCATGCCATGTCTAAATGATATGCCGGGGTGTTCTACTGCCTAAATAAATGATTTAGTTAATTTAGGAATTTATTTGGATTTATTTAATCAATGTTGGGCACTATTCATTTATCGAAATCGGTCTAAAAGTTCAATGTTCATATAGCTAGGGGCATCTGACAGGAATACGGAGGACGTAATCGGGTTCGTATCGAAATTCTGGGCAACTTTCATATATAAATTATTTTCATCGGAGTTACGGATTATTTAATATGATTTTCTAAAGTTTTTATTAATTTCTGGAATTTAATTATTTATTTAAATTCAACATTATCCGAAACAGTAATTGATGACATCAGCATGACATCATGCTGACGTCAGCAGTCAATAATGCAGTTGACTGGGTCAACCTGACAAGTGGGTCCCACCTGTCATACTCTATTTAGTTAATTAGGGTTTAACTATTTTAATTACTGTTTAATTTGACTAACTGCTTAATTAGATTAATTTAATCAGAGTTAATTAACTTAATTAATTCACTAATTAATTAATTAATTATTAATCATTAATTTTATCAAATTCATTTTTCTTTTCTTCTTTTTTTTCTCTAAACGTTCTGGGGGTGGGCCCCGGCTGTCATTGGCCCATAGGCCAACCAGGGCGATTCGTTAGCGGGTGCGGTCATCGCCCGAGCGGGCGCGGGTAGCGAAGCGGCCACCGAACGGGCGCTCGCCCACAGGGACGGCGAGGCCATGGCCGGCGGGAGGAGGCAAGGCTAGGGGCGCCGCGGGGCGACGGCGAGGCGTAGGCTGGGGCCGAGGGGGCGGAGCCAGGGGCGACGCAGAGTGTCGAGCGACAGCGAGGCAGGGCCGCATCAGGGTGCCATGACGGGAAGAGCGACACCGCCTGGCAGCGGGGCAGCAGCAGCCGAAGGCCACAGCGGGCGGGCGGCGCGGCGCATCGGGGACGGGCGCCGCAGTGTAGTGGTAGGCAAACAGCAGCGGTGTCCATCGAGGCCGCAGGCGAGCGCGGAGGCGTGCGGGTGCAGGACGGCGGGCACGGCGACGTCCGACACGGGGGAAGGGGAGTGCGAGGAGAGGGGGGTGCTCACGGCGGGGCCGTAGGAAAAGGCAGCGGGCTCGGGGCGGAGGACGGGGACGACGACGGCGTCGAGGCGGCGACAACGTAGGCGAGCGGCTTGGGGAGGAGACGAGGAGGCCATGGCGGACGGCGAAGGGCGTCGGGGAGCGACAGGATCGGGGTCGATCCCGATCCAGATCGGGGGTGGAGGAGAGAGCGAGTGGGGGGGGGGGGGGAAGGTGTGTCGGTGGGGTTAGGTTTCGGTCGCCCAGGGGATAAAGGGGAGTGGGGTGGGCCGGTTGGGCTAGTTGGGCTGGCTGGCTGGGCCGTTTGGCCCAGTAGGCCAGGGAGTCTTTTTCTTTTTATTTCTATTTTTGTTTTGCCTTTTCTGTTTTCTGTTTTTGCAAATAGTTAGGCCTCAAACTGACTTTTGTAAAATATGGCACTTGTTCCATTAAATGCTAGGCATTATCTACTACTGCCAAAAATTGGTTTGGAGACAATTGGAGTTCACACAAATTTTATAATAAATAAAATGTATTAAACCTTGATGTTTTGGTAAAGTTAGAGCCACCTAATTAATTTATTATTTGTTGGTTACAATTTCAGAATAGTCTCTAGAATATTTGTTATTTATTGAACATTTGAGTTCCTGTGTTTGAACAACTTTTATTTTCCACTTTCATTTAAATTTGAATTTTGACTTAGGAGTTGAAATGCAATATGATGCTAATGATGATCATGCACTGTTAAACTTGCTGACTTGTTATTATCAAAAGTGATTACTGTGGCTAATGACATGGGGTGTTACACGCTGCAGGCAGGGGATCGAGGTAGATGGAAAGGGGAGAGGAGATGCAAGCTAGCAGGGCAATGAACGCTTGCGTGTTGGTTTTTACTTAAGGGTCAAGTGTGACGCGGGCGTGAGCAATGGCATTTTGAGTGTAATATAGGCAGACAATAGAGTCATTTCACTATTCCCCTTCCCTTCAATTTTTAGTGAGCTTCTACCCGAAGCACCCCCCTCCAAAGCGAAATAAGTTAAGCCCAAGCCCATAACTCAAAAATGACTTCTTTACATCTTTTATGGCTTATTTTGACAATGAGCTCTGAAAAGGCAGAATAGAACTGGCCCTTAACCTGCAATTCAAGTGTGCGTGCAATGATGAATCACTCTTGCCTGCTATAGTGTACATTTAGGCATCAGACATGGCATAACCTAATACATGTGCATTTCATTATAGAATCTGAAATATGCAATGTTTATGTTAGTTCATATGTTGCACATGATGTTTAAATGCCACTTAAATCTGGTCAGTCAAGTGATGGTCTTTAAGCCTCCTTCTATGCTTCTTTTCTTGATATGTAAGATTTGCTCACACATCTGTTCAATTGCTTGTTTGTATCAGCCAACCATACTAGGACTGTTTGCTTTGATTACTTGCTGTTCTTGACCTAACAGAGCTGGTCAACGATTTAAACACTAAGGGCTGTTGTAGTGGGGGCTTGTATAACTCATAGGTAACATAAAGGTTTGGCTGTACACTAAAGTAGGCTCTCCAAGAGTACCTGGAGATCCAGTTCGAAGGTATGCCTAGTTTTTACACAGTGCACACATAGTAAATGCTCATTTCATTGTGTGCAAGAGATGTGGCATGTTTCATTATGTGGTGTTGTTTTGTTATAAACTCATCCTTTTGTGTTGTTCACAGACTGGAAAGTATGCATATTTATCTTCCAAGGAGACCAGTAACTAGTTTGTGTCACCTTGCAGAGTGGGTGCAATGAAGATAAGATTCAGGATTTCCAAGTACAAGATGTTAGGAAGGAGCCTTGCAAGAGAAGGAGGAGTAGCGTTGAGCATGTTCAACCAGTTATGGTAAGTCACTGTATTACAATTACCAGGACATCCTATTTGTCTGACATTGTGCTTGCGTAGGGTTCTTTGCCTATAACCCAGTCATTGGGCCACTGATTAAAAACCCCTCCGCTCACTACTATATGATGTTCTAACTTTTTTGTAAATCAGATGTATGTAAACACATTTTAATGTGTCTGTTCACTCATTACAGATGTAGTCTACTCCCTCCGTAAACTAATATAAGAGCGTTTAGATCACTACTTTAGTGATCTAAACACTCTTAAATTAGTTTACAGAGGGAGTACTTTTAAATATCTAAAACATCTTATAGTAGTGAATAGTGTGAAACTGCTTCCTGCCATGGTAGAGTTGTCAATGTCATAAATGTCATAACCAAATGCATATTCACATCATTAGCCTCCCTATCATTACTAGGATATTGATTACATACTAGTCGAGATACTTCATAAGGGGGTAAACAAAATTACATTACTTGTTCCTTTATATAGTAAATGTAGCTAGGCCACGGATGTTATTGAGGCGTGATGTATGCATGCTGCCAACTCAACAGTTCAATTGCTTGTTTGTTTCAGGCATAGTTAAATTGCTCTTTTCAATTGCTTTATTTGTCCTCAGTTAATGAGATACCCAAACAATGATGCCTGATGTTGGGTACTTGTATAACTATTAGTTGACATAATTAAAGGCCTTAACATTTAATTACTCTGGCAAAGTGTGCCTGAAGCTTTGAAGTCTATTAACCAACTATTACTGCAAGAGGCTCACAATCTAGTTTATACTAGGCTAATGATTGCATAGTTTTGCTTGCTGTAGTAGGTTTGTATGAATCCCTCTGCTGTTCATTATGCTCCCTAAGACTTTAATTGAGCTACAGAATGGCCAACTACTTGCTTACTTATACGCAAGATATATATATATATATATATATATATATATATATATATATAAAATGTTCAGTAGCTGCGTGTGGTCTAAATTTGTAACCTGTCTGTGTTTTGGATTTGGCCCCAACATCATGCTCCTCTGGTGAGCTAAGAGAGATTTCTGTATGCGGGCTGCACAGACTACCATTTTTATAATTTTTAAAATATCACCTGCTTATGCTTCATGACGTGTAACATTATTGTTAGTCCTGTTTTGCCATGTACAAAATAGTCTGTCTTGCTCGCTTCACTGTTGTAACTATATTTTTGCCCTAGTCATGTGTACTTACAAAAATATTTCAGGATGAAGTGACATCAACACAAAGATCTGAGAGCAGTGCGGCATGGCCATTACCAAATGATTATGGATTGGAATTGGAATGTGCTGATGTTCTCGAGCATCAACTAGAGGTGGCAAGACAACGTGTACATGATTCTCAACATGCAATCAACAAGTTGAGACTGGATTTGCAGGTATTAGATGCAGGAGTCAAAAAATGAAACGAGACACTGAGGTAACCACGAAGGAATTGGAGATTTTGCAGACTGAAATTTGTGCTATCTGAATCCGGCCAATCCTATTTTCTGAAGAGATTATAGTTCAAATGGTAAGTTCTGTTGATGCGTGTCCATGATGTATGAGCTTTATTTGCCCAGTGTATGTAATTTGCTGTTTGTGTACACTTTATTATCACTGGTGTCGAACTATAATGCCCAGTTGGTATAATCGGCTGTAATATCTTTATTATATAGTGTAGGATTATTCTACATTTCTATGCCTTAGTCTCTTTATTGTATAGTGTACATTTTTTAGAGGCGATAGTATAGAGTAGGATAATTCTTTGTATATGCTATATCGTTGAAACGGGGGCCAACACGCCCAAACATTACCTGGAAGCCATCTGAACGAACAAACATGTGTAGTCAAAGCGGGCCTTAATTGGGCTGGTCAAATTAATATTTAGTGGATCCCAAATGATGTGGCCTACCGTAACAACGACTTTTAGCAGGCCGTTAACAGGCCGAAAGCTCGATAGGGCCGTATATATGGAAATGGCCCGCGAGCCTCTAGCAGGCTGAAATAAATATCAATTTTGTCTCGGCCCTTTTACTTTACGGGCCAGTAAGAGGCCGAAAGTGTTTTGGGCCAGAAGAGGCCCAATTTGCAAACTAGGCTTTTAACAAGCCGAAAGTCGCGTCGGGCTGAAATTGTGCCCTGCGGAACGTGGGCCGCTAATGGACCCAAAATTAGGTTGCACAGTAAAAGGCCCAACTATTGTGCGGGCCGTTAACAGGCCGAAAGACAAAATGGGCTAGGAATTGTCCCATTTACCAAATGGGCCGAGGAAAGGCCTAAAGTCACAACGGGCTAGAAGTTGGCCCAACAGCAGAATGGGCTGACAAAAGGCCGAAAGATGTTCCGAGCCGTTAACGGGCTAGAACTAACGATGGGCTGCTAACTGGCCGAAAGAAGGTCGGGCCGTAATTGGGCCCAAAGACGTAGCAGGCCGTTAACGGGCTGTAACTGACGATAGGCTGGAAATTGTCAAATCTAGAATGGGCCTTTGATGGGCCGATTCTGTGTAACTTGTATGGGCCGTGCTTGTGAATGGGACTGACTCAAGTAGGTCGCTAATGGGCCGACCCGCTTATTTTGACAGGCCTGGCCTTTTAACCTAAACGGGCCACTGTTGGGCCGAGCCACGTGTCGACGTACCATAGGCTCATCTAGTCCACTCGCTTGATGACACCTATCCCAACACGGAGCTGACACGTGGATACTAAGGCGAATCAGAATTTTACACGTGGAAAATCCCCATTGGTCCGGGCAGTTAACGGGTTATCGGATCCAAACCGGAACCCGATAGCTTAACGGTGACCCGTTACGGTGGATGCCACATGTCGGTTACCCTTGACGAAAGCACTTCCATGACGCGCCTTTTATCGTCATGGAAGTGGACACTTCCGTGATGATAATTTTGGTATTGTCATGGAACACTTCTACGACAGCACATGTATGACTATCTTGATTCTGTCATAAAATCGTCATGGATGTACATGCATGACAAAAAAGTGACCTACTGTGACAAACACGTATCATCACGGAAGTGTATTTTTTTTGTAGTGCTTGGTGAAGGTTCCTCGGCAAAGGAGCTTGGCGGGCTCTGGCCTTGGCGGTCCTGGCAACCCTGCCGGGGCGAACTGGACTTGGCTGCGGCCTCGACCTGGCCAGGCTCTCCTGCCCAGCAAGGGAGGCCTTCCCATGGTGGCCTTCTGCTAGTTTGTTCTTCTTAATGCCGTCCTTGATCTCACGAAGAGCAGCTTCCCTGGCTTATCTTTATGTCATGCATTGGTGCTGGATGTATGATCGTTAGCACGCCTGTGCATGAGATCAGTTAGCAAACACGAAGGTTTGCTGCACCGACACATGATGTAGAGGGATAGATCCAATCAATATGAAATAAACCCCACCTTTTAATCCTCAATGGCAACAATACAAATACGTGCCTCGCTGTCACTGGGTGAGGACACCGCAAGATTGAACCCATTACAAAGCACCTCTCCCAATGCAAGAAAAATCAATCTAGTTGGCCAAACCCAATCAATAGATCAGAGAGAAATACAAAGCTATCTTAATCATGCATAAAAGAGTTCAGAGAAGACTCAAATAATATTCATAGATAATCTGATCATAAATCCACAATTCATCGGAACTGAACAAACACACCGTAAAAGAAGATTACATCGAATAGATCTCCAAGAACATCAAGGAGAACATTATATTGAAGATCAAAGAGAGAGAAGAAGCCATCTACCTACTAGCTATGGACCCGTAGGTTTGTGGTAAACTACCCACACATCATCGGAAGGGCGGCAAGATTGATGTAGAAGCGCTTTGTCGTCGATTCCCCCTCCGGCAGAGTACGGGAAAAGGTCCCCAGCTGGGATCTCACGAAGACAAACTTGCGGCGGCGGAAAAGTATTTTTGGTGTGCCCTCTGGTATATGGGGAATATTTGGGTATTTATGGAGCAAAGATTAGGGTTAGAGAGGCATCAGTGGGCCCACAAGCATGCGGGGCGCGCCTCCTGAGCTTGTCACCAAAGATGATATAAAATAGCATAATAATGCATATAAAACATCCAAGATGGATAATATAATAGCATGGAATAACAACAAATTATAGATACATTGGAGATGTATCAAGCATCCCCAAGCTTAATTCTTGCTCGTCCTCGAGTAGGTAAATGATAAAAACAGAATTTTTGATGTGGAATGCTACCTAACATGTTTATCATGTAATCTTTCTTAATGTGGCATGAATATTCAGATCCATAAGATTCAAAACAAAAGTTTAATATTGACATGAAAACAATAATACTTCAAGCATACTAATAAAGCAATCATGTCTTCTCAAAATATCATGGCTAAAGAGAGTTATCCCTACAAAATCATATAATCTTGTCATGCTCTATCTTCTTAATCTTGTCATGCTCTATCTTCTTAATGCAAAGTATTTATCATGCACAACCCCGATGACAAGCCAAGCAATTGGTTCATACTTTTAACGCGCTTCAGCTTTTTCAACTCTCACGCAATACATGAGCGTGAGCCATGGATATAGCACTATGGGTGGAATAGAATATGATGGTGGAGGTTGTGTGGAGAAGACAAAAAACGAGAAAGCCTCACATTGACGAGGCTAATCAATGGGCTATGGAGATGCCCATCAATTGATGTCAATGCAAGGAGTAGGGATTGCCATGCAACGGATGCACTAGAGCTATAAGTGTATGAAAGCTCAAAAGAAAACTAAGTGGGTGTGCATCCAACTTGCTTGCTCATGAAGACCTACGGCATTTGAGGAAGCCCATCATTGAAATATACAAGGCAAGTTCTATAATGAAAAATTCCCACTACTAATATATGAAAGTGACAAAATAGGAGACTCTCGATATGAAAAACATGGTGCTACTTTGAAGCACAAGTGTGGAAAAGGATAGTAACATTGTCCCTTCTCTCTTTTTCTCTCATTTTTTTTATTTTCTATTTTTTTTTCTTTTTGGGCTCTTTGGCCTCTTTTTTATTTTGGGCTTTTTTTTAAGTCTGGAGGCTCATCCCGACTTGTGGGGGAATCATAGTCTCCATCATCCTTTCTTCACATGGGACAATGCTCTTATAATGATGATCATCACACTTTTATTTACTTACAACTCAAGAATTACAACTCGATACTAGAACAAAAATATGACTCTATATGAATGCCTCCGGCGGTGTACTGGGATGTGCAATGATCTAGCGTGACATGTATAAAAAATATGAACGGTGGCCAAGCCAGAAAGACTATATCAACTATTTGATCATGCAAAGCAATATGACAATGATGGTATGTGTCATAATAAAACAGAACTGTGGAAGTTGCATGGCAATATATCTCAGAATAGCTATGGGAATGCCATAATAGGTAGGTATGGTGGTTGTTTTGAGGAAGATATAAGGTGGCTTATGTGTGAAAGAGCGTATCATATCACGGGGTTTGGATGCACCGGCAAAGTTTGCACCACAACTCAAGGTGAGTAAGGGCAATGCACGGTACCAAAGAGGCTAGCAAAATGCAAAAAAGGTGAGAGTGTGTATAATCCATGGACTCAACTTTAGTCATAAAGAACTCACATACTTATTGCAAAAGTTTATTAGCCCTATAATTAAAGTACTACTATGCATGCTCCTAGGGGGATAGATTGGTAGGAAAAGACCATCGCTCGTCCCCGACCGCCACTCATAAGGAAGACAATCAAAAATAAATCATGCTCCAATTTCATCACATAACGAGAGACCATACGTGCATGCTTTGGGAATCACAAACCTTAACACAAATATTCTTAATAAACCACAATTACTCACTATCATGACTCTAATATCACCATCTTTAATTATATCTCAAAACAAATGCAAGGAATCAAACTTCTCATATATTCAATGATCTTCATGAAAGTTTTTATTATATCCCTCTTGAATACCCATCATATTAGGACTAAATTCATAAGCTAAGCAAATTGCCATACTATTTATAAGACTCCCAAAATAATATAAGTGAAGCATGAGAGTTCATCAATTTCTTCAAAATATAACCACCGCCTTGCTCTAAAAAATATAAGTGAAGCACTAGAGCAACTACCTAGCTCAAAAGATATAAGTGAAGCACATAGAGTATTCTAATAAATTCACGATTAATGTGTGTCCCTCTCGAAAGGTGTGTACAACAAGGATGATTGTGGAAAACTAAAAAGCAAAGACTCAAATAATACAAGACGCTCCAAGCAAAACACATATCATGTGGTGAATAAAAATATAGCCTCAAGTAATTTACCGATAGATTGAAGACAAAAGAGGGGGTGCCATCTGGGGCATCCCCAAGCTTAGATGCTTGGTTGTACTTTAATATTACCTTGGGGTGCCTTGGGCATCCCCAAGCTTAGGCTCTTGCCACTCCTTATTCATCCATCGAAACATTACCCAAAACATGAAAACTTCACAACACAAAACTCAACAAATAACTCGTGAGATCCGTTAGTATAACAAAACAAATCTCCACTTTTAGGTACTGTTGTAAACTGATTCCAATTTCATATTTGCATTATATCTACTATATTCTAACTTCACCATGGTTCATACCCCCCGGTACTACCCATAGATCCATCAAAATAAGCAAACAACACAATGAAAATAGAATCTGTAAAAAAGAGAATAGTCTGTAAAGACCCGAATTAAAGTTGTCATACTTCTGTAACTCCAAAAATTCTGTAACGTTAGGTCAACGTGGGAAATATGTATATCAATATTTTGTAAAAAATTCAGAAGTTTTCCACGTTCCAGTAAATTTTAACAATTCTGCTACAGGATGCAAAAGTTTCTGTTTTTTCTCAGAATCAAATCAACGATCTTCCAAATCATCACAAAGGTCTTACTTGGCTCAAACACTAATTAAAACATTAAAACACAATCATAACCGAGGTATAATTGCATATTTATTTAAAAACAGAAGCAAAAACAAAACACATAAAAATAAAATTGGGTTGCCTCCCAACAAGCGCTATTGTTTTACGCCCCTAGCTATGCATATTGCATAGATCTAGGTATTGTCATCTTTGGTATTCAATCCATAAGTGTCCCTCATAATAGATTCATATGACAACTTAATTTTCTTTCTTGGAAAGTGTTCCATGCCCTTCCTTAATGGAAATTGAAATCTAATGTTTCCTTCTTTCATATCAATAATTGCACCAATCGTTCTAAGGAAAGGTCTACCAAGAATAATAGGGCATGTAGGATTGCAATCTATATCAAGCACAATAAAATCTACGGGCACATAATTCCTATTTGCAATAATAAGAACATCATTAATTATTCCCATAGGTTTCTTTATAGTGGAATCCGCTAAGTGCAAATTTAAAGAACAGTCATCAAGTTGATGGAAACCTAGCACATCACATAAAGTTTTTGGAATAGTGGAAACGCTAGCACCCAAATCACACAAAGGCATTGCACTCATAATCTTTAATCTTGATCTTAATAGTAGGTTCCCACTCATCATATAGCTTTCTAGGGATTGAAACTTCCAATTCAAGTTTTTCTTCAAAAGATTTCATCATAGCATCAATGATATGTTTAGTAAAAGCTTTATTTTGATCATAAGCATGAGGTGAATTAAGCATAGATTGTAACAAGGAAATACAATGAATCGAAGAAAAATTATCATAATTAAAATCATCGAAATCCAAAAGAGTGGGCTCATCACTAGTTAAAGTTTTGACCTCGCTAAACCCACTTTTATTAATTTTTTCATTAAGATCTTCACCCTCCAAATTATTGGGACGCCTTCTAGCTAAAGTTGACTCATCTCCAGTCCCTTCTTTGTAAAGTTTTATATTAGCAAACAAATATTCAATAGGAGTCACACCAATCACTTTAAGATCTTCATCATGATTATCTAAAAAACTAGAAGAACATACTTTTTCTAGACATTCTCTCTTATATCGCATCCTAGCGGTTCTCTCCCTACTTTCATTAATAGAAATTTGAATAGCTTTCAGAGACTCATTAATATCAATCTTGGGTGGCATAGATCTAATCTTAAAAGAATCAATCTCATGAGAAATTCTATCAATGTTTCTAGCCAAATCGTCAATCTTGAGCAATTTTTCTTCTACCATAGCATTGAAAATCTTTTGTGTCGTGGTTTTGTCACGACAGATGTCCTCGTAGGAGAACTTTGGTGTGAGACCATCGCAACAAAGTGGTAGCTTGAACAGGGTTGGTCGGAATCGAGAGACGCGAGTTTTACCTAGGTTTGGCCCCTCGCGGTGGAGGTAAAAGACTACATCCTGCTTGATTGCTATTGCTATCGATGATGATGATGATCTCGATTACTAGGGTGCTGTTTTGCTACCTCTCATCTCGAGAGCATCTACTTTGATCTTGTCTAAGACTTGTCTGTCTGTCTAAAACTTGTCTGTCTATCTAAAACTTGTCCCTTTTGGGGTGCCTTGCCCCTCCTTATATAAGTTGAAGGGGCTGGCTTACATGTAGAGTCCTAGTAGGATTAGGACTAATCTATCTTCTATTACAAGCCGGATACTAGTCCAGGTCTTGCTTTCCTATCAGGAAACTTCTCCTCTTCATGGACCTTCTCTGTGAGCCGACCATTCAGTCCTCTCCTTGAGCCGGCCCTCTCGTGAGCCGCCTTCTGGGCCTTGAGGCTTGCCACTTTTCTGACCCACTGACCGGATCACCAATGAGTCGCCAAGTCCGGGTGGGTTATCCATGAGGCGCCAAGTCCTGACCGGGTCATACTTCAAGCCGGGTTATACCGCGGGGTATATCCCCGACATTTTGGGAGTTAATAAAATATTTAATATTGTTCTCAAGATCAGAGGGTATCTTATTATAATTTCCATAAGAATTGTTGTAGGAATTACCATAATTATTATAGGAATTACTAGGAAACGACCTAGGATTAAAATTGTCTCTATATGTGTTATTACCAAAATTGTTCCTACCAACAAAATTCACATCCATAGATTCATTATCATTCTCAATCAAAGTAGACAAAGGCATATCATTAGGATCAATAGGAGCACTCTTGCTAGTAATCAGTTTCATAAGTTCATCCATCTTTCCACTCAAAGTATTAATTTCTTCAATAGCATGCACTTTTTTACTAGTAGACGATCTTTTGGTATGCCATTGAGAGTAATTTGCCATAATATTATATAGGAGTTTAGTAGCTTCTCCTAATGTGATTTCCATAAAAGTACCACACGCAGAGGAATCTAAAAGATTTCTAGATGCAAAATTTAATCCGATGTAAATATTTTGTATGATCGTCCATAATCTCAAGCCATGAGTAGGGCAATTTCTTATCATCAATTTCATCCTCTCCCATGATTGTGCAACATGTTCATGATCAAGTTGCTTAAAATTCATTATATGTTCCTAAGAGAGATGATCTTAGCGGGAGGAAAATACTTGGAAATAAAAGCATCTTTACACTTATTCCATGAATCAATACTATTTTTAGGCAAAGACGAAAACCAAGTTTTAGCACGATCTCGTAGTGAGAACGGGAATAGCTTCAATTTAAGAATATCATTATCCACATATTTTTTCTTTTGCATACCATAGAATTCAACGAAAGTATTAAGATGGGATGTAGCATCTTCATTAGGACTACCAGAAAATTGTTCTTTCATAACAAGATTCAACATACCGGCATTAATTTCATAAGATTCCACACTAGTGGCGGGAGCAATAGGAGTACTAATAAAATCATTATTATTAGTGTTGGAAAAATCACACAACTTAGTATTTCTTGAGACATCGTGACAAAGCAAGCAATCTAGCACACAAGCAAACAAAAAGCAAACGAAAAGAAGGCAAATATTTTTGTGTTTTTCTAAAAACATTTTAGAAGTGGGGGAGCGGAATTCGAGAGGCAAATGGCAAATAATGTAAATGTAAGAGATGAGAGTTTATGATGGGTACTTGGTAGGCTTGATGTAAATCCTCCCCGGCAATGGCGCCAGAATTTCTTGCTGCTACTTCTTGAGCTTGTGTTGATTTTACCCTTGAAGAGGAAAGGGTGATGCAGCAAAGAAGAGATAAGTATTTCCCTCAGTTTGAGAACCAAGGTATCAATCCTGTAGGAGCAACACACAAGTAACCAATGGTTGCACCTACACAAACAAATAAATACTTGCACCCAACACGATAAAGGGGTTGTCAATCCCTTCACGGTTACTTGCAAGGATGAGATCTGATAGAGATAGGTATAAAAGATAAATAATAGTGCAAAACAAAAGAAAAGTAAATAAATTGCAGCAAGGTATTTTTGGGTTTTTGGTTTTGTAGATCTAAAATTAATATGATAAAAATAGACCCGGGGGCCATAGTTTTCACTAGAGGCTTCTCTCTTGAAAGAACACACACAGTGGGTAAACAAATTACTGTTGAGCAATTGATAGAAAAGTGCAAAGTTATGATGATATCTATGGCAATGATCATGAATACAGGCATCATGTCCATGACAAGTAGACCGACTCCTGCCTGCATCTACTACTATTACTCAACACATCGACCGCTATCTAGCATGCATCTAGTGTATTAAGTTAACAAGAACGGAGTAACGCCTTAAGCAAGATGACATGATGTAGAGGGATAGATCCAATCAATATGAAATAAACCCCACCTTTTTATCCTTAATGGCAACAATACAAATACGTGCCTCGCTACCCTTTCTGTCACTGGTTGAGGACACCGCAAGATTGAACCCATTACAAAGCACCCCTCCCATTGCAAGAAAAATCAATCTAGTCGGCCAAACCAAATCAATATATCGGAGAGAAATACAAAGCTATCTTAATCATGCATAAAAGAGTTCAGAGAAGACTCAACTAATATTCATACATAATCTGATCATAAATCCATAATTCACTGGATCTCAACAAACGCGCCGCAAAAGAAGATTACATCGAATAGATCTCCAAGAACATCGAGGAGAACATTGTATTGAAGATCAAAGAGAGAGAAGAAGCCGTCTAGCTACTAGCTATGGATCCGTAGGTCTGTGGTAAACTACTCACACATCATCGGAAGGGAAGCAAGGTTGTTGTAGAAGTGCTCCGTGGTTGATTCCCCCTCCGGCAGAGTACCGAAAAAGGTCCCCAGATGGGATCTCATGCAGACAGAAACTTGCGGCGGCGGAAAAGTATTTTTGGTGTGCCCTCTAGTATACGGGGAATATTTGGGTATTTATGGAGCAAATATTAGGGTTAGAGAGGCATCAGGGGGCCCGAAAGCATGTGGGGCGCGCCTCCCGAGCTTGTCGCCAACTAGTGGCCCCTCTGACCTTCTCCCGAAGGATCCTGGGTGTCTTCTGGTCCAAGAAAAATTGTCAAAAAGTTTCGTTCTGTTTGGACTCCGTTTGGTATTGATTTTCTGTAGAAGACAAAAACAAGGAAAAAACAGCAACTGGCACTAGGCACTAGGTTAATAGGTTAGTCCCAAAAAATGATATAAAATAGCATAATAATGCATATAAAACATCCAAGATGGATAATATAATAGCATGGAGCAATAAAAATTATAGATACATTGGAGACGTATCAGGGGACAAGTGATGGCAACGGCGCGGCGGAGACATTCGTGTGCACGGAAACCTGGCACGGGCGCGCGCGTCAGTGGATGCGCAGGCGCATGCGCTGGCAGGTGCACGGGCGTGTGAAAGTCAACAGGGACCTCTTGGAATCCAATGGATTCAAACTCGACAATAATGTGTGGCTCCCAGCCCATCAATGCCACGGGGATGGGCGCTGACACAGGCGGGGCGATGGGAGCTGGAACGGGAGTGGGGACAGGCACGGCGTCGTCCCACAAGGCCAGTTCAAGCTCGTCCCAAACGGCCTTATGTTTTTGTGACTCCGGCTCGGTGTCTTCCTGAGGAAACTGGAAGACTAAGGGCAGCCCATCGTGATGCTGCATGGTGCACGGTGAGGTCAGGCTAATTGGAGGTAGACGGCAAGAGAATTGGAGAGGAAGAGAGAAGATTATAGCGAGACCGGGAGTGCGGCAGTGATTTAAACTGCGGCGCGGGCGCCATTAAAAGTGGGGGAAGTTGGAGGGCTCGCCTCCCGGTGAGCCTGCGCAGCGGCCTGCTTGCACGCCTCCCGGTCAGCCTGCGTAGTGGCCTGCTCGCACGCCTCCCGGTCAGCCTGTGCAATGGTCTACTCGCATGCCTCCCGTCGACTCACACGCTTTCTCGGAGGACACGTGCCGATGAGAAGCGGGACACGTGGTGGCACATTGGTCTAATGCCCATAGTTTGAATAGTGAAACCGTTCGTGTTAACATGACAAGTCTTTGTTCCAAAATACCTTGGCTCTTCATGTGTGCAACTTTTCATAAGAAGCTTGTCTCAAATTGAACAAAAAAATACGACAACTTATTTGTGCCATATCATGAGATCATGCTCAGTTTCATGAATTTTAGGTGAGTTTTCGATTTTCTGGAATTTAAAATCCAGGATTCGAAAGAATATCATTACCTGCATCATCAAATAAATTTTCAAGCGATACATCTTTACTGTTGTAGATGTTCATATTTCTTAAGAAAGAATTTGGTCAAACATTTTGCTTAGTTAGACTTCAAACAAATTATATATGCAGAGTAAAAAGATAATCCCTCAGTACCAGTGCATTGCGTGATATAGTACCCTAGCAGGCACGAACAATTGGAGCTCCATTCTGTACTCATCCTGGTGTAGTACTCCAGTACTAGGCAATTAAGTTGACGGGTGACCTTGGGTAGCGGCGACCGAGGGAATTGAACCATGCTCGGCACGGTAGGTAATGTGGGCTAGTTACTGAAATACCCCTCCATTTTTCATCGGTAGTCATTATGGACCAGGGACATGAGGGGAATTTCGCAGGGCTGGAATTTTGGCCGCCAGATATTTTGACTCGAAACGCGAAGGCCTGAGTGGAGGCCCGAAGTTAAATATCACTGTTCTTTTGGTTGGGGTTGGCTAATGTGCGTACCATGCACACCACCAATAGGACACAAGCCCGGTCTGGCTGGTACGCCGTCGGGTGCTACAATTCAAGAATGCAAAAGGAATCTTTTTTTTAAATTGCCGAACGAATCTATACGTATTACAATGCCCGTATTTTCCTTGCAAATATCTGGTCATTCCAAAAGGCACGGTAATTGATTTATGACGAGTTCTTGAATTAGAGTGAGTTTGTGATATAGTGATCTCAACGTGGATTTCACATTTCATGGTATCCACAGTAAGTTTTTATTGCAAATTCAAATTTAAAAGATGAACGGTATGGTGGCGAGAAAACTTTGTATGTATTCAAGCATATGACCACACACACACACAAATACAACAACAATCCAGTAAGTATAGTGCATCTATTTTTTCAGACCATGCATGTATGACACGAATTGAAAATTAAAATATAAGCCATGCATGATCCTCAATTCAATATTTAAAATGCTGAAACGTGAATATTAAGTCTAGTACTCTGTACATGCAAATGTTGTGTTTAAGTCTCTGATACGTCTCCAACGTATCTACAATTTTTGATTGTTTCATGCTGTTATATTATCAATCTTGGATGTTTTACATTCATTTACTTGCAACCTTATATCATTTTTTTGGACTAACCTATTGACATAGTGCCCAATGCCAGTTGTTGTTTTTTGCTTGTTTTTTACTTCGCAGAATATCCATATCAAACGAAGTCCAAATGCCACGAAAATTTTTGGAGATTTTTTTCTGCCCAGAAGAAACCCAGGGAGCCCAGGAGGTGTACCAGAGGAGGCCCATGGGGCCCACAAGACACCAGAGCGCGCTAGAGGCCCCAAGCGCGCCCTCATGCCTTGTGGGGACCACGGTGATCTTTTCCACCGCCTCTCAGCTCTATAAATACTCAGATATTCCAGAAACCCTAGGGGAGTCGACGAAAAACAATTCCAGCGGCTGCAAGTTTCAGAACCACGAGATCCAATCTAGAGCCCTTTTCAGGCACCTTGCCGGAGGGGGAAACAATCACGGAGGGGTTCATCATCCTCATTGGTGCTCCTTCGATGATGCGTGAGTAGTTTATCACAGACCTACGGGTCCGTAGGCAGTAGCTAGATGGCTTCTTCTCTCTCTTTGATCTTTAATACAATGTTCTCCTTGATGTTCTTGGAGATCTATTTGATGTAATGACTTTTTGCGGTGTGTTTGTTGGGATCCGATGAATTGCGAGTTTATGATCAGTTCTATCTATGAATATTATTTGAGTCTTCTCTGAACTATTTTATGCATGATCTTTAGATTTCTTCTATGAAACTTTGGTTTGGTTTGGCCAACTAGATTGATTTTTCTTGCAATGGGAAGAGGTGCTTTGTGATGGGTTCGATCTTGCGGTGCTTATTCTTAGTGAAAGAAGGAGACATGACACGCATGTATTGTTGCCATTAAGGATAAAAAGATGGGTCTATTCCTACATGAATAGATCTTGTCTACACCATGTCATCGTTCTTATTGCATTACTCTGTTTTTCCATGAACTTAATACACTAGATGCATGCTGGATAGGAGTCGATGTGTGTAGTAATAGTAGTAGATGCATGCAGGAGTCGGTCTACTAATCCTAGACGTGATGCCTATATACATGAACATTACCTTAGATATCATCATGATTATTTGCTTTTCTATCAATTGCCCAATAGTAATTTGTTTACCCACAATATGCTATTTTCTCGAGAGAAGCCACTAGTGAAATCTACGCCCCCCGGGTCTATTTCCTATCATATTATTTTCAGATCTATTATTCCAAAAACCCAAAATACCTTGTTGCTCTTTTTCCTTACTTATTTTATTTTTTGTTTTGTCAACTCTATTTATCAAATCTCATACAATTTTATCTATCTCAATACCGAGGGATTGACAACCCCTCTTACGCGTTGGGTTGCAAGTATTTGTTATTTGTGTGCAGGTGTTGTTTACATAGTGTTGCTTGGTTCTCCTACTAGATTAATAACCTTGGTTTCATAACTGAGGGAAATACTTACCGTTGCTGTGCTGCATCATCCTCTCCTCTTCGGGGAAATACCAATGCAGATACAAGCAATCAGGAAGAATTTCTGGCGCCGTTGCCGGGGAGGATCACGTCCAAATCTATCAAGTACCCAATCTCAACTCTCATCTCCTTGAAATTACTTTATTTGCCATTTGCCTCTCATTTTCATCTCTCCCACTTCTAAAACATTTTTGCAAAAATCAAAAATTATTTGCCTTTTTATTTGCCTTCTTTTTCGTTTGCCTTTTGCTTGTTTGCTATCTTTGCTTGTGTTGCCATGTGCCTTCTACTGGCTTGCATCTTCGCTTGCTAAAAATCTATGGATATGGATCCTCATCCACTTGCTAATATTTTTAAAAGATCCAATTATGATGAACCAATTGCTAGTGAGTTGAGTGCACTTGATTATCTCTATGAAGTTTTGCTTGAAAATCATGAATCTGAAAATTGTGATGATGTGTTAAATGAAGAAATTTATAAAGTGATTCATGATAGCTCCTTGAATGAAAAGCATGATTACAATGATATTATTATAAATTCTATGAACTTCAATTGGATTAATGATATGCAAAATCCCAAGCTTGAGGATGATAATTTTATTATGTCTACTACTTATTGCAATGATCATGATTGGGGTGATAATGATCCTTATGATCTTGAAAATGTATTTAAGCCTCATGATGAATATGTTTGCGATAATATTGAAAGTGGGTTTGGAAGAGTGTCAACTCTAGGTAAAAATAATCCTACATATTTGGGGAGTGTTCAATCTTATGAATTTTTTGATAAAAGTGGGTTTGGAGAGGTCATGACTTTAGTTGATGTTAATCCCACTACCTTGGAAGATCGTGAAACTTTTATGCATGTGGATCATGGAGAGAAAATTTTATTTGATATCTATATTGTTTAATTTGATTATGATCCTACATGTAATTATTATGAGAGAGGAAAACATGGTTGTAGGAATTTTAATGTAACTAAATTACCTCTCGTTATGTTGAGATTGCTATTGTTTCTTCTTTGCATATGCTAGTTTTTGCTTGCCTTGATATTTTGTTTGCTTATAAAATGACTATGCATAGGAAGTATTTTAGACTTAAATGTGTTTTTCACATGCTATATGATGCTCTCTTTGTGATTCAATTCTTGTCTTTCATGCGAGCATCATTAAAATTATCAATGCCTAGCTAAAAGGCTTTAAAGAAAAGTGCTTGTTGGGAGATAACCCAATATTTTTATTTTATTTTTTTATGTGTTCACACAATTATGCCTCTATTATGATTGTGCTTTTTATGTTTTAATTAGTATTTGTGCCAAGTAATGCCTTTAGAATGGCTTGGGTGATAGTTGATTTGATCCTGTTGGAAAACAGAAACTTTTACGTCCAGTAGAAGAATTGTTAAAAATCACTGGAGCGACGAAAAACTCTGAATTTTTTAAACAAGATTGATATATGAATTGGCTCTGTTTTCCTGAGTTTTCAGATATTTTAGAGTTACAGAAGTATGAGTAAAATTCGAGTCTTTACAGATTGTTTTGTTTTTGACAGATTCTATTTTCGTTGCATTGTGTGCTTATTTTGATGAATCTATGAACTATACCGGGGGGTTTTAGCCATGGTAAAGTTAGAATACAGTAGGTATAATGCAATAACAAAATACGAATGGGTTTGCAATAGTATGTAAAGTAAAGATTGGTCTTCTTATACTAAAGTAAAGGTTTTTGTTAAGTTTTGTGTGATTGAAGTTTTCAAGTTTTGGGTGAGATCATGATGGATGAAGGAATAAGGAGTGAAAAGAGCCTAAGCTTGGGGATGACCATGGCACGCCAAGGTAATATTCAAGGATAACCAAGCAACTAAGCTTGGGGATGCCCCGGAAGGCATCCCTCTTTCTCCTAACGACCATCGGTAATTTTACTTGGAGCTATATTTTTATTCGTCACATATCATGAGTTTTTCTTGGAGCGTCTTGTATTATATGAGTCTTTGCTTGTTTTTATTTTTAGTTTGTCACAATCATCCTTGCGGGACACACCTATTTGAGAAATCCATAATGATGCTATGATTTGTTAGAATTGCTCTATGTGCTTCACTTATTTTTTTTGAGCTATGGAATTGCTCTAGTGCTTCACTTATATATTTTTGAGCACGGTGGTGTTTTAATTTTGAAGAAATATACTCTCATGCTTCACTTAGATCAATTTGATAGTTAGTAAATTTTTGAAGAAATTCTCTCATGCTTCACTTATATTATTTTGAGAGATGAGAAAAATTATTTATGCTCATGTTCTTCAATTAAATTTGTTTGAGAGCTTGTTATAAGCAATGGTAAAATATGAAACTAGTCCCAAAGTGATAGATATCTAAGAGTGGAATAATAAAAACTTTCATGAAGATCATTGGATATTATAAACTTGATTCCTTGTAATAGTTTTGAGATATGGAGATAATAATATGTGAGTCATGTTGGTGAGTAATTAGGCTTTAGTAAGAATATTGGTGTTAAGGTTTGTGATTCCCTATGCAAGCTCGAAAGTCAATAGTTATGCAATGAAGTTACATCCTACTTGTGGTGCATCATTCGGTGTTAGTTATGTTTAATGCTCGTTTATGATCATTTTTGTTTTTTGGGTTGTTGCTTCTCAATCTATTTGCTAGCCTTTCCTTGTACTAAGTGGGAATACTACTTGTGCATCCAAACTCCTTAAACCAAGTTGTGCTAATGAGTCCACCATACCTACCTATATGAGGTATTTCCATGTCGTTCCAAGTAAATTTGTATGTACCAACTATAATTTTCAAAATAAATATCCTTTTTGTGTGCCCGTACCACTCATGAAGCGGCAAGGTTGGCCAATATTTGTCCATGCTAGATGCGTTATTCTCAAGATGAGTGTTTATTCACTTGTCATTGCACGAGAGTGTGGCAAGGTAATAGGGATGCCCAGTCCCGAAATGAATTTTTTTATTTATGGTGTCAAATAATAAATTCCTTCAAAAGTATTGGTATGGAAGGCACCCGTGGATACGGCTAGCCGTGGATTGTGAAAGAATGGTGGAAAAAGGAATAAACTTTATTTTATGTTTGGGAACCGCCTATGATGTATCTAGCATGGAAAGTATTGGGAATTCTTGGTCGTTTTCGTTGACGGGAAAATCATGCCTCTCAAAATAATTTTATCTCTCAATTTAAGCTTTCAGGTCTGGCACCTCTAAAAATCTCTGCTTCCCTCTACGAAGGGCCTATCTATTTACTTTATGAAATTTTTATTTTTTTACTTTTGAGTCTCCATCTTCTCTTATAAAGCCACAACTAGGGAGCACTATGATCATAATTGTGCATTGGATGTAGCTAATATTCGAGTGTGTTTCATGAATGGATCAATGATTGAGCATGATGAGCTAGGGATAACTTTCTTTAGTGTTGATATTTTGAAAGACATGGTTGCTTGTTGATATGCTTAGGTATTAATGTCCTCATGTCAATATTAGATTATTGCTTTGAATAATCTAAAAGTCCAAATGTCCATGCTACAAAAGAAAATAAGATGTGATGAACATGTTAGGCAACATTCCACATCAAAAATTCTGTTTTTATCATCTACCTACTCGAGGACGAGCAGGAATTAAGCTTGGGGATGCTGATACGTTTCCAACATATCTATAACTTTTTATTGTTCCATGCTGTTATATTATCAATCTTGGATGTTTTACTTTCATTTACTAGCAACTTTATATCATTTTTTGGGACTAACCTATTGACATAGTGCCTAGTGCTAGTTGTTGGTTTTTTTGCTTGTTTTTTACTTCGTAGAATATCCATATCAAATGAAGTCCAAATGCCACGAAACTTTTTGGAGATTTTTTCTGCCCAGAAGAGACTTAGGGAGCCCAGGAGGCATACCAGAGGAGGCACGTGGGGCCCACAAGACACCAGGGCGCGCCAGAGGCGCACTGGTGCCTTGTGGGGCCCACGATGATCTTTTCCACCGCCTCTCAGCTCTATAAATACTCAGATATTCCAGAAGCCCTAGGGGAGTCGGCGAAAAACAATTCCAGCCGCCGCAAGTTCCAGAACCACGAGATCCAATCTAGAGCCCTTTTCCGGCACCTTGCCGGAGGGGGAAACGATCAAGGAGGGGTTCATCATCCTCATTGGTGCTCCTCTGATGATGCGTGAGTAGTTTATCACAGACCTACGGGTCCGTAGGTAGTAGCTAGATGGCTTCTTCTCTCTCTTTGACCTTCAATACAATGTTCTCCTCGATGTTCTTGGAGATCTATTTGATGTAACGACTTTTTGCGGTGTGTTTGTTGGGATCCGATGAATTGTGAGTTTATGATCGGTTCTATTTATGAATATTATTTGAGTCTTCTCTGAACTATTTTATGCATGATCTTTATAGCCTCGTATTTCTTCTTCGAAACTTTGGTTTGGTTTGGCCAACTAGATTGATTTTTCTTGCAATGGGAAGAGGTGCTTTGTGATGGGTTCGATCTTGCAGTGCTTATTCTCACTGACAGAAGGAGACATGACACGCATGTATTGTTGCCATTAAGGATAAAAAGATGGGGTTTATTCCTACATGAATAGATCTTGTCTACACCATGTCATCGTTCTTATTGCATTACTCCGTTTTTCCATGAACTTAATACACTAGATGCATGCTGGATAGCGGTCGATGTGTGGAGTAATAGTAGTAGATGCAGGTAGGAGTCGGTCTACTAATCTTGGACGTGATGCCTATATACATGATCATTTCCTTGGATATCGTCATGATTATTTGCTTTTCCATGAATTGCCCAACAGTAATTTCTTTACCCACCGTATGCTATTTTCTCGAGAGAAGCCACTAGTGAAATCTACGGCCCCCGGGTCTATTTCCTATCATATTATTTTCAGATCTATTATTCCAAAAGCCCAAAAATACCTTGCTGCACTTTTTCTTTACTTATTTTATTTTGTGTTTTTGTAAGATCTATTTATCAAATCTCATACAATTTTATCTATCTCAGTACCGAGGAGGGATTGACAACCCCTCTGACGCGTTGGGTTGCAAGTATTTGTTATTTGTGTGCAGGTGCCATTTACATAGTCTTGCTTGGTTCTCCTGCTGGATTGATAACCTTGGTTTCATTACTGAGGGAAATACTTACCGTTGCTGTGTTGCATCATCCTCTCCTCTTGGGGGAAATACCAATGCAGATACAAGCAATCAGTCTCTCCATCAACCACCCCCCCCCCTCACCACACATACTTCATGTATCGATCGATCTTCATCTCTTTGTTAATAGAACTATTGGTATCCGGCACGCGCGCGCTCATTATTTATCTTCACGTTTGGATCTCCATTTATGTCACACCCGCCCTCACGCTCTCAACAAATGTATTTCTCACACACACAACCTCGTCGTGCCCTCCATGACGAAGCTCTCCCTCTCCGTCTCTCCCTCAAGACACAAATGTTGCCTCTGTAAAACACCTTCACCGTGTGCGCACACACAAAGTCTATCTAGGCCACTCTCTCGGTAACTATCTCCCTCCAGCGCTCACTGCAGCTTCACCGTGTGCACACACACAAAGTGTATCGTCTTTAACATTCGAGTGTACGCTAGGCCACACTCACTCGATCTCTCCCTCTATATATGACTTGATTGACCTTGCATTCTCTCGTCGTCTCTCTCACACATAGACGCTCCCACTATGCCTTTTGCATAGGCGGAGCTATGTAGACTGTCGGGGGGTAACCCCCGACCTTAGGTAAAATTGTGAAGGTCTTTTTAGGATTGTTTAGATTATATTTTTTAAACATTATATTTGGCCCCACCCTCCCAAACATCGATGGGTTGTGCCCCCTGGGGAGAATATCATGTGCTCCCACACCTTAGATGCTATATGGTGATACGAGTTCCTTGGAGCTGGTAGATTTGAGATCTAGCGGCTCACAGGAGCTCTTAATATTTTTACAAATAACCTTAATGAGTTTGGAAATTGCACACAATTAGTACAAAAACTACTCAGATGCCATTGGATCCCGTATCCAACGGCCTCGAAGCTCGTATCACCGTAGCATCTAATATGCGGGAGCACCTCATATTCTCTCATATGTAAGAATATCACGTGCTACCACACCTTAGATGCTGTGGTGATACAAGCTCCTTGGTGGTTCTAGTGGTTTTTGCAAAAAAAAACCTCAAAGAGTTCGGGAACTGCTCACAAGTACAAAGACTACTCAGATGCCATTGGATCTCAGATCGAACAGCCTCGAAGCTCGTATAACTGTAGCATCCAAGCTACGAGAGCACCTGATGTTTTCTCGCCCGGGAGAATATGAGGTGCTCCCACACCGTAGATTCTATGGTGATACGAGCTCCCGAGAGATCTAACGGCTCCCAGTAGGAGGTTTGAATGTTTTTGCAATATAGGCCTCAAAAAGTTTGGGAATTGTGCAGAAGTACAAATACTACGCACATGGCATTGGATCTCAGATCCAACGACCTAGATGCTCGTATCACCGTAGTGGCTAATTAAGATGCGTGGAGCACCTAATATTCTCTTGTACGTGAGAATATCGGGTGCTCCCACACCTTAGATGCTATGGTGATATGAGCTACCGGGAGCCGTTGGATCCAAGTTCCAGCGGAATTTTGTTTTTTGCAAAAAGACCATTGAAGAGTTTGGAAATTGCGCATAATTACAAAGACTTCTTCCAAGCCATTGGATCTCAGATCCAACGACGTAGAATCTCGTATCACCATAGCATCTAAGCTGCGGGGAGCACGTGATATTCTCCACCGCTATCACTTTTGTTCCTAAACTTGCAAAATGCGTGCAACCGGTGTCGTAACTTGTCTAACTGCGCAAAGTGTTTGTGCAAAACAAAAAAACCCACGTACATTGAAAGATTGGAACAACACACGAGGGTCCCACTTGTAACTGATCAAATTTGGACCTAATAATAACAAATCAGAAGGACGAGATTCGAACCGGCAACCTGGACTACAAAGTGTACATCGATAGCCTGAAACAGCAACGGTTGCTGGCGTTGTCGCATAACATATTTTATATTGTATTACATTGAGTAGAGTAGAGGGAGTGGCTCGTCAACACGTGTATGAATGTTGAATCACTTACTGGTGGGTCCCATGTCTGCGATCTCCCTCTCCTCTCCATCTACAACATTTAGACCCATGGCAAACATGAAGAGCGGCGCGAGTTGGCCGTGGTGTTATTATGACTAAAAAAATGCTTGGAAAATAGATGAATCACCTAAAACAAGAGATGTTGTGGCTGGTCGAGACAGAGCTAACCACACCTATCCTCCGTGCCATGTTAGCATGATGAAACTGTGTGGCTAGTGGGGCATTTTCGATCGACTGGCTAGGTTCTGAGTTTGAACCATAGGTACGACTGATACATATATTTTTACGCGCACATTTTTCCTCCGTGCCGAGACGTGGCACACCCTACCGCGTGGTTTCTGGATCCTCCCGGGTGATGCACACATATTTTCTTCCTTGCCGAGATGTGGGACGCCCTACCGCGCGGTTTCTGGGTCCTCCTCGGTCATAGCGCCAAAGCAAGTAAATGAGTCATCAAATCACAAAAGCCCACCTTTTCCGCAGAGTAGATCAGTGAAGCACGGTGGCTATCTAGCTGGGCTAGTGCGACCAATCAGCTAGGCTGCCGCCACATTTGTTTTTTCACCCCTTTTTTCTCTCCTTGTCGATAGGTAAATTTAAATATCCACCGCTACGTTGCTTTGGTCTTTGGGTGCGGCAGGCGCGACAGGATTTTTATTTTGTTGACGGGAGCAGGCGTGGTAGCAATTAGTCATGATGACTCTGCCTGTAAAACCCACTGCTCCCTGATGTGAAAAGGCGTTGACTTGGATTTTCCCATGGTGAAAATCAAAAGATTCACCCCGCTCCTCCGCTGGCTCTCTCCGCCTTCTTGTAGATTGCATTGCCTTTTCAGCTGTTTCTCCCCCTTTTCTTCCTTTCCCCATTGCTTCTACCTGGTTCCATGGTGGCGCACTAGATCGCAGAGTCTGAGGAGAGGCGCCTGACAGAGGAGCTCTAGGCCAAGGATGCGGAGCTCAGGGCCAATGACATGGAGCTCCATGAGCTCAGGGAGGAGAGGAGTGTCATGCTCCTCCTTTATGTGCGGGAATTCACAGAGCTTCAAAAGCGGCAGGAGTCCACCACAAAGATGCTTGAGACGTTGGCGGCGTAGTTGCAGAAAGCGGGAGATACGATAGGCAGCCAGGCGAGCCGGCTGGAGCGTAAGCGGGCCGATCGTGATGAGGTCCAGGATCGCCTCAACCACTTGCTGGACCATGTTGCCACACTCCTGTTGCGGCTGCGTGATGCCTACCGTCGTGCCAGCATGACCTTGCCGGCTGTCAGGCTAAACATGTTCGACCACCCCATCGACTTCAACAAGCTGCGGCTTCCTGACCTGGTCTCCTTCTTCACCTATATCTCCAAGGAGCTGAGCCATCTCCGCACGATGGTGGGGGCGGAGCTGCACAAGGAGGGGGTGCGGGCGGCCGTTGCCGTTGCTGAGGCGAATCCTCTTTGAGCTTCGTCACCGGAATCCATTCATGCCATTGGACGTCGTCTTTGACGAGCTGGCTCCCGTCGACCGGGAGCAGGCTCTGCGGGCGGTGGCACCCTGCATCACCACCATCGTGCGCCTGGAGAAGCAGAGGGACTTGGGTGGTGTTTAGGCGTCCTCTGCATGGGAATGTCTTGGCGCAATATGACAATTGGATCAAACTCAGACGATGCAGATCAGCCACTGTAGAACAAAGCATGCGGGTTTGTTTGGTTGCATTCTCATCTCAACATAGTTGTTGCCTCTTCGTGCATGCTCATCTTAGCACCCCTCTTCATGCATGCTCCTAGTGTATTTGTGTTAACCTAGTGTGGACTCATGCACCCTTCATGCACTCTGCCAAACACCCAAAAGTGGGTCGAGAAGGGAACTTTTGCTCCCATGCACTCTACCTAACACAGATTCATGCTTCATATGGTTCCAGTTCGGTGGAGTATTGTGCCACCGTACTCTCCGTGCACTGTAGACCGAGTTATGTTAACATTGATCTCACCGTTCATTCTTGACCGGACAGTGAAAAAAGGGGCATGTTACACTACTGTTCATAGTTGACATGCGCACAACATGTCAACGGATGTCAATCCTCCGGAGACACCCTTCCGGAGCGGCTGCCGCCTCCATTCCTTCATTCCACTTCTTCGGTTGCCTGGTCTACTAAAAATAATACACCACAAGACGCCTGTACGCCGAGGTAGCACGGGATGGGAGGCACGTACACGCAGGGACCCACCCAGGACCGTATTCATGAATAGTAGCTGCTATATAAACCAAAAATCTGTTGAAACACTCGCAACAAAATCCCTCACCACAGATTTATTTATAATCAGTACTAGACATCATTTTTTTATCGTCATATCTTACTACACTAGCAACAAGATTATAGTACTGACGTATGAACCACTGCACATGCCTAGTAGTAGGAGTACTAGTAGTGTAAGTTCAAGTGGCTACTGTGTTTCACATTCGTCCGTCGTAAGTGTGGAAACGCTTGTTGTAATCATTTTTTTAAGAAATAGTGGACACGCTCTACTACGTGGATCCTCCTCCATGGTCACCGGGAACTTTGATACTCACTTTCGCCGACGTGTGGGACAGCCAGCATCGGGGTCCACTTGCCATGCACTAAATTACTCCGTACTAGAGTGCACAACTGCACGGTAGACTACCCCGGTCGAAGTGTCACAGTAATTCCCAATGAGCCGTCAAATCACAAAACCCCACCTTTGCAGCAGTAAGTTGGATAGACGAAGCAACCATCATTTCACTCTTCTCCATCATCTTCCTCTCTTGAAGACCCCAACTCACTTCTCCCTCATCTTGTTCCTTATTTCTTTAAGAAAACCCCAACACGCTTCTGCCATTGTTCTTCTCTCCCAAAGAAGGAAAGGTGAGCGCATTAATGGTGTTGCTTCTAGCCAAGGCCCCGTCATATTTTGCAACCCCACGACTGTTCCTAACTCCCTCTCTATTGTTCTTTTGGGTTTGTGATTATGGTTTTCTTTCCTTTTATTTCTATTTGACACTTTCTTGATGGACCCTAGAGCACCGGCTAAAGTGATGTCTATGGCTCTGGCCAAAACCGCGAGGCTCAGGGTATGATGAAGCGCAAGCACCCCATCGAGACTACCACAGACAAGCTCAAGGCCATGGCCCTGTCCAAGCCCCCTCTCCGGGATCCCTCGTTAAGCCGGTCCAGGTAATATCTCTTCTTGACGATCTTTTTGGTGATCTTGATCGTGTTTTTTCATCTAATTAACTTGCAAAGTGCATGCTAATATGCGAGGTTTGTGTAATGTACACGCAGTACTAGTAGTACAACTTTCTGGGTGATCTTGCATGTGATTTTTGTGTGCCAAATGACGGTTCTAAATGACTCTTTTGACCAAAACATGCGAGAGGTTGACATGCATATGATTTTTGCAGATAACACTGATTTCTTATAGATTACTTTCAATTAATTTATGAACATCAATGTTAGCTGTAGGAAATGCAAGATTTTTGCTCTCATGCCTTGGAAGAGAATATAGTAGCCTCAGTAACTTGTGTTATGGACATTGTAAATAATCCCTCTGTTCACAAATATAAGATGTTCTAACTTTTTTGTGTATCTGATGTAGACATGTTTTAGTGTCTTTGTTTACTCATTTCTGTGCGTATATGTCTTATATGGAGTAAAATATGGAAAATCATCTTATATTTGTGAACAGAGGTGGTAGTAAAATATTTGGTTTCTGTTTGAATTAGAATCAGGTCCGCTATGGATATGAAGTTCTCAAAGTCATGCCGTGTGGACTGGAAGACCTGAGGATGTGTTCTACTAAACTATCCAACTACTGTGTCCTTGTAGCCACATGTCGTGAACAAGTGTTTTCCTATAGCATTGTTGTCAGGCGTGTTCTCGAGGGTGTACTTCACGACAACAATTTCCTAGCGGTGCCTTCAATTACGAAGGGTGTGGTTCTTGTAAAGCTTCCCGACAAATCTGATGCGAACTGTCTTCATCGTCATGTTTATGAGTGGAAAGACCACTCTGTTAGGTTCTCCAAGGTTGACGAGATGGCGAAGGTGCCAGTAGACATCTCTCACGAAGTCCATGGCCTGGTCCGTTTTGTGGGGCACATCCCGTAGGTCGGTGGCAAGAAATAGTTTGTAGAGTTTAATTAGTGCAACTTTGCTTGTCTGTAGTAAGTAATATTGTTCAGTACTTGATTTGTGTGTGTGAACCCTGTATGGGTTCGTACTGCTGCTTTTGTTGTGTGCTGAATCCTGAGAACATTCTATGTTAAATGTTTGTCCACTCAATCCAGTCCATATATTTTGAAGTATGTGATACGTCTCCAACGTATCTATAATTTTTCATTGTTCCATGCAATTATAGTATCAACCTTGGATGTTTTATATACATTTACAATCAACTTTATATCATTTTTTGGGACTAACCTACTAACTTAGTGCCCAGTGCCAGTTGCTGTTTTTTGCTTGTTTTTGACTTTCCAGAATATCAGTACCAAATGAAGTCCAAATGCCATGAAACTTTTTGGAGATTTTTTTCTGGCAATAAGAGACCCTGGAAGCTTCGAGAAGGAACAAGAAGATGAAGGAATCGGCCACTAGGCACCAGGGCATGCCAGGGGCCTGGGGTGTGCCCTGGTACCTAGTCATGCCCACAAGCCTTCGTTTGACCTAACTCCGCCTCTATAAATTCCCAAAAATCAAAAAACCTACCAGGGAGTCGACGAAATACTTTTTCCACCACCGCAAGCCTTTGTTATCGACAGAACCCATCTGGGGACCCTTTCTGGCACTCTGCCGGAGGGGGAATCAATCACGGAGGGGCTCTACATTGTCGGTGCAACAAACATGGGCGTTTGCTGCCCTGACTTATGCACAGACGTATTGCAGTTCCCCCGGCGTGCATCAAGTTCCATACACAACCGGACCAGAGAAGCCGCTCTTCGTGAGATCAAGAAGCGCATTAAGGAGACCAAGGCTTGGAGCAAGCCACGGGATTCACAACGGAAGTAACCATCCCTGACAAAAGCGAGCCGGCAAGTCACGGCCCAGCAAGCCCCTCGAGCACGGACTTCCTGCCGAACGCCAGGGCTCCACCTCTCTGGCCAGCTTGTTGCTGATCAACATGGTGTGGAGCCCGCAGGTGATTAGGTGGAGGCAACTCATGTGTGTCAGCTTGCTGTGGAGGACGATTACCTTTATTGACGCCCATCCTAATGATGTGTCAAGCTAATTAGAGGTAGGTGGATAAGCAGTGCATCACCCTTGTCGGGGTTCACCCTCCACACGACACCTAGCAGTGCATTTAATGCACTTTTGTCCTAACTAGCAGAGTTAGGTATGATACATCCGCATCAGTCTAATCACCCTGTAATGACCTTTTTGCCACTGTGGTAACCCCTTGAACTATAAAAGGAGGGCCAGGCCAACCTTTACAGGGGTTGGAAACCTTGCAACTCACACGCATAGATATCCGTGCAACTGCTCTCTCCTAGCGACTGGCCGGGGGAGAGTGCTCCGTGTATTTTCTTCCACATTCACCCAATACATAAAAGCAGGAGTAGGGTTTTACGCTTCTCAGCGGCCCGAACCTGGGTAAAAACCATGGCGTCTCCTGTTGTGCTTGCTCTTCACGTCAACTGACCCCCAGCCGAACCTGCAAAGGGGCAGCCCTGCCCCATAGATCGCTGGCTCCACGCCGACATCTTTGGCGCATCAGATAGGGGGATCATTGGCGAGAATCAAGGCAGCAGGCGGCGCGTCGATTCCTTCGAGTTCATCATCATCATCACCACCCATGGCACCCAAGAAGAAGGGCTCCGTGGCTGTCAAGCCTTCTACGTCCCAGCACCCATCGCCTTTGTCTGCGGGCAGCGCATGCGGCGGCGCCGCCACGGATGGAGCGAACACTGTGGTGGGCACGACTGGCGCAACCAGCGCGGTCGCCAAGCCCGCCGTGATGGGAGCAGGCGGTGGGGATGCTGGAGGCGGACACTTACCTAAATGCTCAGGCGAAGATGATGTTCATGGCGTAGGCGATGCGGGTGCTCTACCCCCACCTCCTCCTCGCACCGGGAATGCAACCACCAGAGCGACCCCGCTCGATCGGGCGTGAACCGCGACCCTCCCACTGTGGCAGCGCTGGCAGCGTCCAGGGGAGCGACCTCGGGACGCACGCCACGCCCGTCGCAAGATGAGCGCAATGTGAGGCCGAGCGGTGTTGTTGTGCCTCCACAGCAACGCCCGCATGGCAAATCGCCCGTCGACCAAGCCCAAGACCCACGGGCGCAGCTTCCGCCCCGCCAACTCGTTGTTGCCCCCACGGCGCGGCGACAAGAATGCAACGAAGCTCCTGCTGGCTCTGCTAGGAGTCGAGCGATGTCGCGCTCTTCGCGTTCCAACATGCCTTCAACGGTGACAGGGGCAATGGCACGAGCACAGATGTTACTGGATTTTCCTCCAGTAGCTCACAAGATGGATGAGTGGAGAGCCACCATCTGGAGTTTGATCGAGTTTGCTGATGCGAAGAGGTCCTAGTTGGTGGAGCCTTTGCGGCGGCCGCCAACTATGCCTGGGCCTCAAACTAAAGGCCATGTGGCAGGGGGTGCACCCACGGTGCAAACACCTCCTCAGCAACAATCTCAACGGCAGCACCGGCACTCGCAGCGGGCCCGAGAAGATGCACATCCCGACGATGCATCGATGGCTTCCTCAGACCCACAAACACAGCGAGACCAGAGGCAAGTGTTGCTGGATAGAAGAGCGGAAGACACTCGCACCACCATCCAGCGGCACCGGGAGGCACGCCGTCAGTCAGACAAGCGCAATGGTCCAGTCGTTGATGAGCCAGCGCCCGTTGTTGGCGGGTACTTACCTCATGAGGTTGGGTGCCCTGCCTTCACACATGAGCTGCAGCAAGTCCGCTGGCCGTCCGTCCGCGCGTTCAAGCCCGAGGTCCCTGAAAAATACGATGGCAATCAGAACCCGATAGAGTTCTTTGGCATTTATACAATTGTCGTGCAGGATACCGGGGGAAGGGATGAGAAAATCCTAGCTAACTACTTCCCGTTGGTACTCAAGCCCAACATGAGGTCTTGGCTAATGAACTTGCCGGAAAACTCCATTTCCTCTTGGTCAGATCTTTGCAATGAGTTTGTTGGTGCTTTTACCGGGGGACAGAAAGGTCCAGGGTTGCCCAATGATTTGCATGTGATCCCACAGAAGGAAGGAGAGAACCTGCGCAAGAACATCCAGAGATCCAGAGGTTCAGCCGTGTGCATCGTAGCATACCGGATATTCACCCCGCGGCCGTGGTTGCCGCATTCCACATGATTGTGCGCAATCACAAGATGCGGGAGAAGATGCATATCCGCCTACCGAAGACTGTCAACGAACTCTATATGTTGGCAGACAAGTGTGCGCACGCTGAAGAAGGGAGAAGGCTTCCCGGGGAGGATGATGCCGCCGAAGTCGATTCCGGCAATGACGACGCAACTGCCCCGGGAAAGAAGGGTTGAAGATGCAACTGAAAGCGCAGAGGCAAGTCAGTTATGGCTGTGGAAGGATCCGGTAACTCCAGCCCCACCAAGAAACCCAAAACAGAGAGTACCGGCAAGGAAGCTGCTACATGCGCAGATTGCCAGGTCGCCGTGGCGGGAGAGAAAGCTGGCAAGTCCGACGGGCCATACTGCAAGATCCATCGTACCAAAGGCCACAACCTCCAGGAGTGCCGTCAACTCGAGCAGCTGGTTGAGAAACAGAAAGCTGAGTATGAGAAGCAGGACAAAGAAAAAGGCCAGGACAGTACGGGGGGGATCCGGCAAGAAGGGCCGTGGTGGTCGAGGCGGACGCCGCGGCAACGCTGGCCAGAAGAAAGAGAAGCCAGCCAGGGGCAGAGAAAAGAAAGAAGAAGATGAAGAATGTGAGGGTGAAGATGCTGAGTCTAGCAAACAAGAATTCTAGAAAGCGACGGAAGCCATGTGCATTGACGGGGGTGTGTCTTTGCACTCCTCCCATAGCCAGCTCAAAGGACACACAAAGTTAATGCAGCGGAGCCAGCAGCAAATGCACGAAAGCCCCTCAAGTGGTTCCACACGCCTATCGTTTTCGATGCCGAGGACCACCCTGATCGCACGACTGCAGTCGGGTGTTTGCTGTTGTTGGTCTCACCAACGATACGCAACCTTAAGGTCATGGAAATGTTAGTTGACGGTGGAGCCGGCTTGAACTTGATCTCCCCTGAGGTGACCGAGAGGCTGTAGATATCTGAGGAAGAGCTCAAGAAAACCGAGACATTCCAGGGAATCAATCACGGAGAGGAGCCAGCCAAAAGGAAAGATCACGCTGCCGGTAACGTTTGGCGGAGACCTAAACTACCGAACCGAGAAGATCGTGTTTGACATGGTTAAGATCCCCTTGTCGTTCAATGGAATTCTTGGTTGCCCTGCCTTGGCCAAGTTCATGGTGGTGTCCCACTATGCCTACAATACATTGAAGATGCCGGGGCCCATGGGTGTCATCTTCATCAACTCCGACCAGAAAGATGCAATCATCTGTATGGACAAGCTCTACAGGGATGCGGTTGCGGCAGAAACCAGCAAGGCAACAGATCCCGCCAAGTAGAAGAACAGCAAAAAGCCCGGCAAGATATCTAGTGAGACTTCCAGGAAGCACACCCCCTCGGAGTGCTGCGCACCCGTTGAGGACTTGCCGGAAAGCTCTGCCGACAAGAGATCCAAGGCCGCTCCACTTGCGACAAAGAAGGTGTCGGCGAGGGAGGATGGCACTGGTGGTACTTTCACCATCAGTGCCGCCCTAGACAGCAAATAAGAAAGCGCGCTCATTGCCTTCCTGCGGGCGAATGTAGATGTGTTTGCATGGCAACCATCTGACATCCCCGGTGATGTGTCCACTGATGCATTAGCAAAAATTGATCAAGCCACAGATTCTAATATTTTAATGGTGGGTACAATTGCACTCAAAATATAGTCATCGGAACATAAGCCAGACGAGGTTAAACCTAATTTTAGGACTCCGCCGCGTCGGGTTATGATTGGATCATTATCATTCCAAGTCTGATCGGAGTTGAGGCGTCCAAGAGCAACACATCAGGTCATGTGCGTTCAAATTCCTGATGTGATATACGTGGAGTTAAATCAAGGCACTAACGTACAAGACAAATCAACATGGATCAGGAAGCCAGATTATGTGTCGTGTCCTATTATGCCAAGTAGTACTAGTTGGTACGTGAGATTTTTTTTTCTTTAAGGTTTAAAATAGGAAGCCAAGTTGAATTAGGAAAGTAATACTAGTTTAGGTCGGTTTGGGGTCAGGTTGACGTCGCCTATAAAACAGGCCGGCTTCGGCCAACGTAGGGAGTTCAGTTTTTTGGTTTTGGTCGTCAGATTTTGTTTTTAGTCGTGAGTTGAATAAAGCTACAGAAAACGTCCCATGTCAGGGGACACCAAATATCTTCATTACTAATCCGTGGGGATTTTGTTGCTGCTGTGCGTGGAGTCGAACTAATCTACTCGACGCTAGTTTTTGATCTTACGGTCTTGCATCTTTGCTCGATCGGAATTTCTTGTGCTGCTGCCAGTATCGTGAAAGATCGGGCCATCGAACGACTCGCATCTAGTCGGGTCCTTATAACCCGGTGTTCCCAGAGAGGTAATTGAGCACCACCTTGCTGTCTGCCCTCATGCTCGGCCCGTCAAGCAGACGGTTAGAAAGCAAGCTTTGGAACGGTAGCAATTCAAAGCAGAAGAGGTCAAGAAACTCGAGGCAGCTGGCCTGGTCAGAGGAGTGCTACATCCAACCTGTTTGGCGAATCCGGTCGTCGTGCGCAAGGAAAATGGGAAATGGAGACTTTGTATTGATTGCACTGATCTCAACAGGGCATGCCCAAAGGATCCTTTCCCCTTGCCGCGCATCGACCAGATAGTGGACTCTACTGCCGGCTGTGACTTGCTTTTGTTTCTTGATGCCTACTCCGGATATGACCAGATATTAATGTCCAAGGAAGATGAAGAGAAAACCGCATTCATTACTCCATGTAGCATGTACGACTTTGTGCGGATGCCTTTCAGACTGAAGAGTGCGGGTTCAACGTTCTCAAGGGCAGTCCAAATCATGTTTGAGCCGCAGTTACATCGGAACATAGAAGCCTACATGGATGATATTATGGTCAAGACCATGGACAAGTCCACCCTGATTCAAGATTTGGAGGATACCTTCTCCAACTTGCGGAAGATCAACATGAAGCTCAATCCCGAGAAGTGTGTGTTCGGTGTACCCTCCGTCAAGCTCCTTGGGTTTTTTATATCTCAGCGTGGGATCGAAGCGAACCCCCACAAGATCCAAGCACCCAAGACCGTCCAGGATGTTCAGCGCCTTGCCAGTTGTGTCGTAGCTCTGTGTAGGTTTATTTCAAGGTTTGCTGAGCGTGCGCTGCCTTTCTTCAAGATATTGAAAAAGGCGAGTCCAGTAAAATAGACTCCGAAAGCGGAGGCTGCGCTGCATGACCTGAAAAAGTACCTGTCTTCTGCGCCAACTCAAGTTGCGCCCAAACCACAAGAACCGTTGCTGTTATACTTAGCAGCGACGAATCAAGTGGTCAGGGCTGCACTAGTTGCGCAGAGGGAAGCTGATGACAAGGAAACAACAAAGGCAGAACCATCCTTTGACGAAACGACATCTTCTACGACAAGGCTAGATGTCAGGAAGGAAAAAGTGGTGCAAGGGGAAAGAGCTGAGAAGCAAGTTACATCTAAGAAGAAAGTGGTGGAGTGGCCAGTATAGTTTGTCAGCTCCCTACTGCAGGGGGCTAGGTCAAGGTATTCAGGCGTGCAAAAGTTGCTCTTTGGCCTACTCATGGCCTCAAGGAAGCTGTGTCACTATTTCCAAGCACATAAGATCACGGTGCTCACTCGCTTTCCATTGCAGCGTATTCTGAGGAATCCAGAGGCAACCGGTAGAATAGTAGAGTGGGCATTGGAACTGTCAAGCTTTGTGCTCAAGTTTGAGAGTACATCAACTATTCAAAGCAAAGCATTAGCTGAATTCATCACGTAGTGGACACCAACACCAGATGACGAGATCCAGGAATCACCCCTCCCCGGCAGGGAAACTCAAAGGAATTGGATCATGTACTTTGACGGTGCTTTCTCGTTGCAAGGCGCCGGTGCCGGGGTACTGCTTATCTCACCCAACGGGGAGCATCTCAAGTATGTGGTTCAAATGCATTTCCCCCGTGAGAAAGCTACCAACAATACTGTTGAGTATGAGGGACTGCTTGCCGGCCTCAGAATTGCGGTAGAGTTGGGAATCAAGAAGCTGATCGTCCATGGAGATTTGTAGCTTGTAGTAAAGCAGGTAAACAAGGATTACTAGAGCCCATTGATGGAAGCGTACGTGGATGAAGTGAGAAAGTTGGAAGAACACTTTGATGGCTTGCAAACAGAGCACATCCCTCGTCCGGAAAACAGCATTGCTGATCAGCTATCAAAATGTGCTGCCCAAAAGCTACCCGTGGAACCATGGACTTTTGTGCTCCACTTGACTTGATCCACAGTTACCCCGTCAATGAGAGCCAAGAAGAGAAGGAAGATAAGCACCGGCAAATACTTTCCGGCAGAGCTCTGATGTCTACTACGCAACCTTCTTCTTGTAGACTCGTGTTGGGCCTCCAAGCGCAGAGTTTTGTAGGACAGTAGCAAATTTCCCTCAAGTGGATGACCTAAGGTTTATCCATCAGTAGGAGGCGTAGGATGAAGATGGTTTTCTCTCAAACAACCCTGCAACCAAATAACAAAGAGTCTCTTGTGTCCCCAACACGCCCAATACAATGGTAAATTGTATCGGTGCACTAGTTCGGCAAAGAGATGGTGATACAAGTGTAATATGGATAGTAGATATAGGTTTTTGTAATTCAAAAATATAAAAACAGCAAGGTAACTAGTAGTAAAAGTGAGCAAAAACGGTATTGCAATGCTTGGAAACAAGGCCTAGGGTTCATACTTTCACTAGTGCAAATTCTCTCAATAATGATAACATAATTGGATCATATAACAATCCCTCAATGTGCAACAAAGAATCACTCTAAAGTTTCTATCGAAGAACGTAGGACAAAAACATGCATCAACCCCTATGCATAGATTACCCCAATGTCACCTCGGGAATCCGTGAGTTGAGTGCCAAAACATACATCAAGTGAATCAATAGAACATCCCATTGTCACCACATATATCCCATCGCAAGACATACATCAAGTGTTCTCAAATCCAATACTCAATCCAACATAAAGAAACCTCAAAGAGCAAGACTCAATTCATCACAAGAAGGTAGAGGGGGAGAAACATCATATGATCCAACTATAATAACAAAGCTCGCGATACATCAAGATCGTGCCAAATCAAGAACACGAGAGAGGGATCAAACACATAGCTACTGGTACATACCCTCAGCCCTGAGGGTGAACTACTTCCTCCTCATCATGGAGACCGCCGGGATGATGAAGATGTCCACCGGTGATGATTCCCCCTCCTGAAGGGTGCCAGAACGGGCTCCCGATTGGTTTTTCATGGCTACAGAGGCTTGCGGTGGCGGAACTCCCGATCTAGGTTTCTTTCTGGAGGTTTTGGTATTTATAGGAATTTTTGGCATCGGTCTCACTTCAAGGGGGTGCTTGAGGGGCCCACAAGCCTCAGGGGCGCACCCTGGGGGGTAGGGCGCGGCCCCCTGGCTTGTGGCTTCCTCGGTTACTTCCTGGCCTAGCTCCGGTGCTTCGGGGGTCTCTTTTGGTCCACAAAAAATCACCGTAAATTTTCAGCCCATTCCGAGAACTTTTATTTCTACACAAAAAATGACACCACGGTAGTTCTGCTGAAAATAACGTCAGCCCGGGTTAGTTCTAATAAAATCATACCAAAATCATATAAAATTGTTGTAAATATGCAATGAATACTTCATAAATTATAGATACATTGGAGACGTATCAGCATCCCCAAGCTTAATTCCTGCTCGTCCTCGAGTAGGTAAATGACAAAAGAAATAATTTATGAAGTGTGAATGCTAGCAAGTGCACAAGTTTGATCAATAATAATTTCAATCACCTTTTCTAGCATCATAAACAGTAGCTCATCTCATAAAACTTCTCATGATCAAGTAGCAAGCTATTCACATGCTAAAGCATAGACCATAAACTTTCTTGAAAACTAACAAACTATGTTCTCAGTCATCAAACAATTGAAATTCATCTTATTTTCAGGAAGGGTCTATGTAAGAGCTTTGTTTAGCAAATTCCACATACTCAACTATCATATAGTCTTCCATGATTGCTACCACTCAAAGCATATTTTTAGAACAAATAGCATCCATAGAACACAGAGAAAGATAGGGGCTTAGTGTTTCGCCTCCCAACTTATTTATCATATAGATAAATGTCAATAATAATAATTCATGATCAAATATATTTGAATGGCCATATATGCTTAGATCTTTCCCCACCACATGATGCTTGCCAACTAAAGAATAGGTTGGAAAAATAAATTGACTCAACAAAAATAAAAGTAAAAGATAGGCCCTTCGCAGGGGGAAGCAGAGGTTGTCATGCGCTTTTTATTTTTGGATGTGCAAACCCTTAATGCAAAGGAACGTCCCGTCGTATTGCCCTTTGTGATAGCAACCTTAATTATGCAGTCCGTCGCTTTTATTTCTTTACCATCACAAGTTCGTACAATGCTTATTTTCCCTTACAATAAAAGATCATACATATTTAGGAGCAATTTTTATTGCTTTTTGCACCGATGACAACTTACTTGAAGGATCTTATTCAATCCATAGGTAGATATGGTGGACACTCATGGCAAGAAACTGGGTTTAAGGATTTTGGATGCACAAGCAGTATTCCCACTTAGTATAGAAATTTTGGCAAGCAAAAGATTCTAGATAGCAAGCACCACATGTTGGAGGATCCATAACAATATAACTTCTATACAAATATACCCAAGCATAACTCATTACGTTGTCTTCCTTGTCCAACTTCAACTAATTTGCTCAAGTTTGAAAATAATTAATGGGGCTCACAATCATAGAAGATGTCCAAGATAGTATATTTATATGTGAAATCTCTCTTCCTTCAATATTCTTTCATGAATTGTTCGAGTGACCAATGCTATGTTTGCTAACTTTCAATAAATTTACCACCTATACTTCTTATATGTGAAATCATTACTCCCCTGGGATAAGCATATGAAACATATATAATTTCAGATTTATGACCATTCATTCAACCATTTACTCATAGGATATAAGTGAAGCACGAGAGTAAATGACGAACTACTCCAAAAAGGATATAAGTGAACATAAATGAGTAGTCGAATAATTAAGTAGCTATGTGAAGACTCTCTCTCATAAATAATAATTTAGATATTAATTATTTTATTCAAAAAGCAAGCAAAACAAAATTAAATGACATTCAAAGGATAGCACATAGCATGTGAAGAAGCAAAAACTTAGTCTCAACCGATACTAACCGATAATTCTTGATGAAGAAAGGTGGGATGCCTACCGGGGCATTCCCAAGATTAGATGCTTGAGACTTCTTGAAATATTAACTAGGGATGCCTTGGGCATCCCCAAGCTTGAGCTTTTGTGTCTCCTTAATTCCTCTCATATCACGGTTTCCCTAATTCTTAAAAAATTCATCCACACAAAACTCAACAAGAACTCATGAGAAAAGTTAGTATAAATCAAATGCAACACCTTATTATTCTCTACTGTAGAAAATCACTAAAATTATTATTTAACATTGTATACTAAATGCCTCTGCATATTTAACACTCCTATCCTCAAATAGAATCATTAAACAAGCAAACATATGCAAACATAACAGCAATCTGTCAAAACAGGACAGTCTGTAAAGAGTGCAATTGTACTCATACTTCCCTAACTCCAAAATTTCTGAAAAATTACCACACTGTAGAAAATTTGTTGTTACTTATTGTGTACAAATTTCAAGATTTTATCATGTTTGACTTTCCAGAATAATTCAGACAATGATAGAAAACTTTCTGTTTTCAAACAGCAACATATAGACTTGCAAAATAAGTATGGTAAAGGCTATACTTGACCTTTTTATTGAAATAAAAGATGCAAAACATTACTATAAATAACAGAAAGCAAATACTAACAAAATAAAATGACACTCCAAGCAGAACTCATATCATGTGATGAATAAAAATATAGGTCCAAGTGAGGTTACCGATAATGTTGGACACGAAAGAGGGGATGCCTTCCGGGGCATCCCCAAGCTTAGTTGGTTGGATATTCCTTCAATATTACCTTGGGATGCCTTGGGCATCCCCAAGCTTATGGTCTTGTCACTCCTTATTCTCCTCATATCTATATCTCACCCAAAACTTGAAAACTTCAATCACACAAAACTTAACGGAACTTCGTGAGATGAGTTAGTATGATAAAACAAATCATTCACTTTGGTACTCTCAAGACAAGATTCAAATTTTTTATCACATGATGTCTACTGTACCCTATCATGTATACAATTTATATTAAGCAATATAAGCCATAGAAACTAGAAAACAAGCAAACTATGCATCAAAAACAGAATCTGTCAAAAACAGAACAGTCTGTAAAGATCTGAATTAAGGTCATACTTGTGTAACTCCAAATATTATGAAAAATTAGGACAACGTATACAATTAGTATACCAATAAAATTTAAAAAATTCATAAGTTTTCCACGTTCCAGTAAAAGATAGTAATTTCTGTACTGGACACAAAAGTTTCTGTTTTTGCACAGAATCAAGTCAACTATCATCCACACTATCCCAAAGGCTTTACTTGGCACTTTATTGAAACAAAAGCTATAAAACATGATTAATACAGTAGCTTAATCATGTGATCACACAAAAACAATAGGGTTAAATGTTGGGTTGTCTCCCAACAAGCGCTTTTCTTTAATGCCTTTTTAGCTAGGCATGATGATTTCGATGATGCTCGCATAAAAGTAAATAATTGAAACACAAAGAGAGCATCATGAAGCATATGACTAGCACATTTAAGTCTAACCCACTTCCTATGCATAGGAATTTTGTGATCAAACAATTTATGGGAGCAAGAATCAACTAGCATAGGAAGGCAAAACAAGCATAACTTCAAGATTTTCAACACATAGAGAGGAAACTTGATATTATTGCAATTCCTACAAGCATATATTCCTCCCTCATAATAATTTTTGTTAGCATCATGAATGAATTCAACAATATAACTATCACATAAAGCATTCTTTTCATGATCCACAAGCATAGAAATTTTATTACTCTCCACATAAGCAAATATATTCTCATGAATAGTAGTGGGAGCAAACTCAACAAAATAACTATCATGTGAGGCATAATCCAATTGAAAATTAAAATCACGATGACAAGTTTCATGGTTATCATTATTCTTTATAGCATACATGTCATCACCATAATCATCATAGATAGCAACTTTGTTCTCATAATCAATTGGAACCTCTTCCAAAATAGTGGATTCATCATTAAATAAAGTCATGACCTCTCCAAATCCACCTTTATCAATATTGTGAAAAGATTCAACACACTCCAAAATAGTGGGATCATTAATTAGAGTTGACACTCTTCCAAACCAACTTTCATCAACATAATCATCATAAATAGGAGGCATGCTATCATCATAATAAATTTTCTCATCAAAACTTGGGGGACTAAAAATATCATCTTCATCAAACATAGCATCCCCAAGCTTATGGCTTTGCATATCATTAGCATCATGGATATTCAAAGAATTCACACTAACAACATTGCAATCATGCTCATCAATCAAATATTTTATGCCAAACATTTTATTGCATTCTTCTTCTAACACTTGAGCACAATTTTCCTTTCCATCATTTTCACGAAAGACATTAAAAAGATGAATTATATGTGGCAACCTCAATTCCATTTTTTTGTAGTTTTCTTTTATAAACCAAACTAGTGATAAAATAAGAAACTAAAAGATTCAATTGCAAGATATAAAGATATACCTTCAAGCACTCACCTCCCCGGCAACGGCGCCAGAAAAGAGCTTGATGTCTACTACGCAACCTTCTTCTTGTAGACTCGTGTTGGGCCTCCAAGCGCAGGGTTTTGAAGGACAGTAGCAAATTTTCCTCAAGTGGATGACCTAAGGTTTATCAATCCATAGGAGGCATAGGATGAAGATGGTCTCTCTCAAACAACCCTGCAACCAAATAACAAAGAGTCTCTTGTGTCCCCAACACACCCAATACAATGGTAAATTGTATAGGTGCACTAGTTCGGCAAAGAGATGGTGATACAAGTGTAATATGGATAGTAGATATAGGTTTTTGTAATCTGAAAATATAAAAACAGCAAGGTAACTAGTAGTAAAAGTGAGCAAAAATGATATTGCAATGCTTGGAAACAAGGCCTAGGGTTCATACTTTCACTAGTGCAAATTCTCTCAACAATGATAACATAATTGGATCATATAACAATCCCTCAACGTGCAACAAAGAATCACTCTAAAGTTTCTATCAGAGAACGTAGGACGAAAACGTGCATCAACCCCTATGCATAGATTACCCCAATGTCACCTCGGGAATCCGCGAGTTGAGTGCCAAAACATACATCAAGTGAATCAATAGAACATCCCATTGTCACCATAGATATCCCATCGCAAGACATACATCAAGTGTTCTCAAATCCAATACTCAATCCAACCTAACGAAACCTCAAAAAGCAAGACTCAATTCATCACAAGAAGGTAGAGGGGGAGAAACATCATATGATCCAACTATAATAACAAAGCTCGCGATACATCAAGATCGTGCCAAATCAATAACATGAGAGAGAGATCAAACACATAGCTACTGGTACATACCCTCAGCCCCGAGGGTGAACTACTCCCTCCTCGTCATGGAGACCACCGGGATGATGAAGATGGCCACCGGTGATGATTCCCCCTTCGGCAGGGTGCCGGAACGGGCTCCTGATTGGTTTTTCGTGGCTACAGAGGCTTGCGGTGGTGGAACTCCCGATCTAGGTTTCTTTCTAGAGGTTTTGGTATTTATAGGAATTTTTGGTGTCGGTCTCACGTCAAGGGGGTGCTCGAGGGGCCCACAAGCCACAGGGGCGCGCCCTGGGGGGTACGGCGCGACCCCCTGGCTTGTGGTTTCCTCGGTTACTTCCTGGCCCAGCTCCGGTGCTTTGGGGTCTCTTTTGGTCCATAAAAAATCACCGTAAATTTTCAACCCATTCCGAGAACTTTTATTTCGGCACAAAAAATGACACCACGGTAGTTCTGCTGAAAACAGCGTCAGTCCGAGTTAGTTCTAATAAAATCATACCAAAATCATATAAAATTGTTGTAAACATGGCATGAATACTTCATAAATTATAGATACGTTGGAGACGTATCAAGCTCCCAGAAGCCGCTGGCAAAGCAGTTGCCGGAAGCAGTGATGCGCCTGCTGGTGAGTAGCGGCCTCAGGCAGAATCCCAGATTCTTGCTAATGAGATCAGTGCTCCCGCGGCCGAAGAAGTGCCTTTAGTCCTTGTTGTCGAGCCACAAGCTCCGACATTGCGCAACAGATAGTTCAATTCCTCCAAACAAGAGAACTTCCCGAAGAGCAAGCTGAGAAAGTAGCCCGCCAGTCAAGTATGTACCAGTTTGTGGATAACATCCTGTGTAGAAAGAGACCAAACAGAGTGAAATTGAAGTGCATTACCCAGGAAGATGGACTTAAGTTGTTGGCAGAGATACATGGAGGCGTATGTGGTTCTCACATAGGAGCAAGAACCCTTGTCAGGAAGGCCTTCCGGCAAGGCTTTTATTGGCCCACTGCCCTCCAAGATGCAACTACGCTAGTAACTAGATGTGAAGCACGCCAGTTTCATTCAAAGAGCATACACCAACCAGCGCAAGCTCTCCAAATGATTCCTCTATCCTGGCCCTTTTTGGTCTCGGGGCTCGATATTTTGGGCCCCTTCCCCCGTGCTACTGGGTGCTTTGAGTTCTTGTACGTCGCCATTGACAAGTTCACAAAGTGGCCTGAAGTAGAACCAGTGAGAAAGGTAACTACACAGTCTGCCATCAAGTTCTTTAAAGGATTAGTTTGCCGGTTGGGAGTCCCGAACAGGATCATCACTGACAACGGCACACAATTCATGAGCCATGCCTTCATGCAATACACTCAGAGTCTTGGAAGCAAGGTATGCTTTGGATCCGTTGCTCACCCAAGGAGTAACGGTCAAGCAGAAAGAACAAACGCTGAAGTATTGCGCAAGCTCAAGACAAGAACTTTTGACAGGCTACACGAGTGCGGGATGCATTGGATTGGCGAGTTGCCGGTGGTTATTTGGTCACTCAGAACGACACCAAATCGAGCTACTGGCCAGACACCCTTCTCCCTGGTCTATGGTGCAGAAGCGGTGCTCCCCACGGAACTCATATACGGGTCACCTCAGGTACTTGCCTACGATGAAGTAGAGCAAGAGCAGCTACGGCATGACGATGCCATGCTCCTTGAGGAAGATCGTCTTCGGGCAGCTATGTGTGATGCACGCTACCGGCAAGCATTGCGCCGCTATCATGGCCGCAAGGTTCATGCCCGGAGCCTTGAGGAAGATGAACTTGTCCTTCGGTGCATTCAATCCGCCAAGGGTGCAAACAATTTGACGCCGAAGTGGGAAGGCCCTTACCGGGTAGTACGAGTCACCAGACCTGGCGCAGTCCGTCTGGAGACCGAAGATGGCATTCGCGTGCAAAACTCATGGAATATTGAGCATCTTCGCAAGTTCTACCGATAAGGCGTGGTTGCCGGGCCTTGCCATGGCAATCCGTTTTGTACAAGCATAGCCTCAGAGGCTTGTAACCCTTTGTACAAAGCCAGACGCAGACCCTGTGCATATCTGAATAAAACCAAGTGTTTTACAAACCTGCATACATGTTTATCTATGTGCTATTGCATGATTTTCATGTAGTTACACTTGTTTAGATCAGATGATTAACATTGCACCAAGGGCCCCATGCTGTTCTTTCTCTTCTTTCTTTTTTCTGTCAGAGACAGAAGAATTCCTCGTGAGCAACTTTCCCGGGGGGAGGATGGAATCGCTCACTTGGACCTATGGCGGCCTCTCCTTATCCAAGCGATAAGAAGTACAACAAAGAAAGATAAGTCAAAAGTTTGTTTCATTTGAAATTTCCCGTCATTTTATATTATGTCTACGTATGAGAAACTTGCACGCGAGGATACCTTGCCGCACCCCTCATTCACACTCTTATCCTTGCCTCGAGTCTGCTCGACAGGATTAGTTGCAGCTACGTTTAAAGCCGGCAAGAGGCCAGCCTCCATCCGTGCTCTTAAACTTGCCTCGAGTTTGCTTGGCAAGGATTAGTAGCAGCCACGTTTAAAGCCGGCAAGAATCTTTACCGGATATCTTACTCGCAAAAGACTACTGAGGGCTAGCCCTTCTAAATGTCTAAGGCAAGTACGCATCACAGGCAAGTTTCTTCTCAAAATTGCGTGGGAAAACAAGTACAAATCATACGAGTGCAAATATAGATAGGAAATATTTATATTTGATTCAAACACGGCAACAACCTACATCTTTTTTTGTTGGAAAAAGAAAAGTGCTCCGTAATGCCTTTCTTGTCCCTCTCCTCCTAGGGTTTATCTCGAGTGCAAAGAGGGCAAAAGGAGCGCCTAGGCGATGCCCTGGTCACCCCCGCCAGGACCAGAGAGATGCAACTCGACAAGATCGGGAGAGCGCCTCCCCGACAGGGAGGATGAAGAGAGGAAGGAGAGAACGGCTAGGTGGAGCACCCTCGGCAGGGAAGATGAAGCCGGAGTCCATGAGCCTGCCGGGATCCAGCTGGAGGTGGCGGTGGTGACTAGGCAAAGCACCCCCGGCAAATCGCTCTGTTGGGGTCCATCTGCAGATGATGGTGCTGCTGGCACCTAGCTGGTGATGACAGTGCTGCCGGCGTTCAGTCGAAGTCCGAGTCACCGTCTTCGGACTTGACGATTGGATGCCCACCACCACCGTCTTCGTCATCAGTGTCCTCCTCATCATTGTCTCTCGAGGAGGAGCTTTTGTCGTCGCTCGATCTTTCTACGCAGCACCCAAGACGAGCGCTTGAAGGCCTGGAGATCTTGATGGAGAGCGTGTTGGACTCCGACAACTTGAAGCGAAGGACGTGCCCCTCCCCAAGATAGTGGGTGCGAGGGAAGGTTTTCCACCCGCGCCTAGGGAACATCACGCAAGGTGCGGGGAACTCGACGTTCGCCCACACGGCGCCATTGCAGCAGCCGCTCACGCGTAGCCACAGCCCGAGCGGCTAATCAACCTCCATCACCCTGGCAAAAGGGCAGAGGAGTCGCAGGCGACTACGGGGAGGATCGCGCAGCTCAACAATAAACACAAGCGTCGTGTCCCACGTATGACCCTCTGCCGGGGGCAGAGCAGTTGGAGGGGAAACAATGAGCATGTCGCTCCGTCCGCCTCAACCACGGGCGCTGCGTCGACCTCAACCTCGCTTCGTGGCCCCGCCTCGTGTGCTGGAACCGGCCTCTACGACCGCAGATGAAGCTGAAGTGTGGTGTCGAGGAGCAGCTCTCGCCGCCATGGCCGAAGCACGAGCCCGGCCTCTTCCTCTCGCCATGGTGGAGGCAGAAGCAAGGAAAGGAAGAAGGAGAAGGCGGATGAGAATCGCTACCCTCACACCCCTCCTTTTATAGTAGGGAGCATGGGGGCTGGCTCTCCACTACCCAGGGCCAAGCTCCCCACTCCACCAATCCAACCCTTTGCATCCCTGGCTGGCGTCTTGCTCCATCGACCACCCAGTTTTGCCAATCCGGCACTCTGGCTCCTCTAATTAAAGTACCACCACCACGACCGCCCTTCTACACCAATCCCACGCCGCACGCCTATTCCGTGTCATGGGGAAGAGGGGGAGGCTGTGATAAAGGGGGAAGTGATGGCAGAGATGGCAGTTACCCCAAATCACGCGCGAACGCCATAACGACATCTAGCGTGCGCGTGCGCCCCTGGTTTTTGACGCGGACAGCCTGCATCGTCCAAACGCCAAGGATATCAGAATGAAGCTGGGGGCTGGCTGTAGGATCGAAAGTAGGTCTAGAGGGGGGTGATTAGACTACTTAACCAAATAAAAATCTAACCTTTTCCCAATTTTAGTTGTGGGCAGATTTTAGCAATTAGCACAAGTCATGCAATTCTAAGAGTGTAGCAGCGGAAAGTAAAACATTGCATATGAAGGTAAAGGGAAGGGTTTGGAGAGTGCAAACACAATGATGACACGGAGATTTTTGGCGTGGTTCCGATAGGTGGTGCTATTGTACATCCACATTGATGGAGACTTCAACCAACAAAGGGTAACGGTTGTGCGAGTCCATGGAGGGCTCCACCCACGAAGGGTCCATGAAGAAGCAACCTTTTCTATCCCACCATGGCCATCGCCCATGAAGTACTTGCCTCACTCGGGGAGATCTTCACGAAATAGGCGATCTCCTTGCCCTTACAAACTTCTTGGTTCAACTCCACAATCTTGTCGGAGGCTCCCAAGCAACACCTAACCAATCTAGGAGACACCACTCTCCAAAAGGTAATAGATGTTGTATTGATGATGAACTCCTTGCTCTTGTGCTTCAAATGATAGTCTCCCCAACACTCAACTCTCTCTCTCACAGATTTGGATATGGTGGAAAGATGATTTGAGTGGAAAGCAACTTGGGGAAGGCTAGAAATCAAGATTCTTGTGGTAGGATTGGTATATCTTGATCTCAACACATGAGTAGGTGGTTCTCTCTCAGAAAATGAGTAGTGGAAGTGTAGGCACGTTTTGATGGCTCTCTCACATATGGAGAAGGGGGTGGAGGGGTATATATAACCTCCACACAAAATCCAACCGTTACACACATTTGACCCAACTCGGTCAGACCGAATAGAAGAACTCGTTGAGACCGATTCAGTTCCAAATGTGAACGTTAGGAATCTCGGTGGGACCGACTGGAACAACTCGGTGGGACCGATGTGCTAGGGCTTAGGGCAAACATCAACTTGGTGGCACCGATTGCATCAACTCGGTGAGACCAAAGTGAAGCAATAAGGCAACAGAGAAGATGTCAAGCCAACTCGGTGTGACCGATCATAATTTCGGTGAGACCGAAATAATTGCAACATGCAACAGAGAGTTAGCAAGGCCATCTCGGTGAGACTGAGATCCGTATCGGTGTGACAGAAGTGTTAGGGTTTCTGGCAGTGGCTATGTTATATGAACTCGGTGGCGCCGGATAGAAACAATCGATGGGGCCGAGTTTGACTTTGGGCTTTGGACATATTTGGAATGAGAAAGTGGTTGAGGGCTTTGGAGCAATATCACTAAGCATTTTGAGCAAGTAGACCATTAAGCAACACCTCATCCCCTTTTAATAGTATTGGTTTTCCTATGGACTCAATGTGATCTTGGATCACTAAAATATAAATGAAGAGTCTTGAGCTTTTGCCAATATGTGTCCTTAGCATTTTGAGGGGTCCACATCTCTAGTCCATGCCATGCCATTCATTGAACTTTCTGAAATATTAAACTTGAATGGATATTAGTTCAATGAGCTATATATTGTTATGAATTACCAAAACCACCCGGGGATTAGTTGCACTTTCAATCTCCCCCTTTTTGGTAATTGATGACAACATATAGATCAAAGCTTCGACAAATGATAATATGAATGAAATACATTGTCGCTTTGAGAAGTATGTGATAAGCAAGAGCTCCCCCTAAATTTGTGCATTATTTTAAATTTGCATTTGAATGCAAATGCACAATCGATTAGGATCATGGGTCACTCTTCCATGTCACATACATCTTGGTGGAGCACTCAAAATGATAAAGATTAAATGGCATGCACTCATCACCAAAGATACAAGTGATTGATCATACACAAACATTCATAGATGTAACCATGCAAGCACACATTAAACATAGTATGATCAAACACATGATCACATAAGTATGTTACGAGCATAACACAAATTGTAGCATAGGAAGCAACAACCAAACAACCAAAGTAGCAAGTGTAGCAAGGCAAATGAAACCAACAAAAGGCAAAAAGCACTCTCTCTCGAAGCCTATGATCTATACACTTTTCCCCCCCTTTGGCAACAAGTTACCAAAAAGTTTGAAAACATATAGTCCTATACAGCACTCTAAGCACGATCTCCGGGAGCTCCTGAAGGGGTCTTCTAGCTTTGTCGCTCCGGTGTGTGTAGATGGCGTGGAGAGGAGTCCATCTGTAAATGCCTCTGCTGAAGTCTGTAGAGCTAGAGGAGTGGATACTAGAGGAGCAACCGGAACTGTGGTGGCAGGAGCAGAGTGAGCTGGCCTCAAGTCTGCAGCTGGCAATGTAGCTGACCTCTGTGCCCTTGGCACTGACTGAAATCTGTCTGTTGTGGGTCTATCATCATCGTCCTCAGCATCATCTCGAAGCTTCTCCACAATGGTTTGAATCTCTGTGACCTTCACTTCAAGGTCATGCATCTTTGTCTCAATGATCCTTTCAAGACTCTCCTGATTCTGAGACAAGGTGGCCAAGCTTTTCTCAATCCTCACGGTAGCCTCAAGCAGATAAATGAGTTGATCTTGCTTGGTTTTGAGATTAACCACTGAAGCATCTGGAGCACTTGCTGCCTTTGCTGCTTTTGCAGCCTTTGCTCTCTCAATCTTCTCCTGGGCCTCAGCACAAGTAGGATGTGAAGCATCCATGACAACCTCGTTGTCCTCAAAATCTAGCCTCAGGGGTAGATGCTCTTTGTCCAACAAATATGTCCCAGTTTCCACCTTGGAGTTGATCAATGTCTGGATGTGTGGGGGCATATCCACAAGACCTCTTCTGGTCGGCTGCTGTCCTCTTTACTGTCTCAACAATCAACCTCATGACTTTGAACTTTTGGGGAACATCAAACAGGTGTAGCAAGTTGATGGAATGGCCACGTATCATTCTGTGATCTCCAGACTTGGGCAACACAGTATGCCTCAAGATAGTGTTCATTGTGATCAAACCAACAAGCAGATAGTATATAGATCCTAGCTTGTGTGTCTCCAAAGCTGCATCAGGTATGGGCTTGTACATGTTGGCCATTGAGTTGTGATCTTTCCAAGGTTTGCCATACACATCAAGATCATCTTCACTTTCCTCGGGAGCATTGATAAGCTTGGCCCACTCAGAGATTGATGACTGGTATTTGGTTACCTCAATCATCCACACAATCTTACCATCAGGGTAGAAGTGGGCAGTAGAGTAGAACTACATGATCATCTCATCGTTCCATTTTGTCAATTTCTGTCCAACAAACTTATCAACTCCATTCATCCTGAAGTTCTCATGCACATGGGGAAAGTAATCTTCATTGCCATCAATATATTTCCAGTCAACCCATTTCATATCACAGACTATGGGCTTATTGTCAAGCAGCACAGTCTCATAGAAGTCCTGCTGTTCTCTAGTATGAAAACGATAGTCCACAGCAGTCCTCCTTGTGGCATATGGATCATTCTGCCTCCATAGTCTCAGACCATGATCCTTCCTCAACTTAATGTTTTCTGCCTCGGGATGATCATCATTATGATCTGGGATCTTGGGCTTCAATTTCCTGAGCACTAGTGGCTCATCATCTTCCTAAACCTCAGGCACTCGGGACTTGTTCTTCTCTGCAGCTGAGATATTCCTTGTGGATCTCTTTGGAACTGAAGGCTGGGGTGCTTGAGCTGGAGCTTTGGGCTTGTGGGCAGCAGGTTTGGGAGCAGACTTGGGCTTTGAAGGAGCAGCACCAGTCTTGATAGCATCTACCATCAGCTTTTGTGTCTTGGCAGGAGGTGAAGTAGGTTCTTCCTCCTCCTCTTCTTCTTCCTCATCCCTCATCATGGATGGTCTTCCAATCACTCTTGCAATGGTCTTTCTGACCCTTTGCTTCCTCTTCTTTCCACCAGCAGCAGCTTCTTCTTCCTCTCTGGGCTCAAGTGTAAATTGCATAGTCTCTTGAGTTGAAGCTCTGGCTTTGGACATTGGAGTCCACTTTGCAGGAGCCTTTTTGGAAAGGCCTGGCTTGGTGGCAGCAGCAGCACCATACTCTTTCCTCAACACTTTCTTCTTGGAGGTCACTTCCTCCTCAATCACAAAGTCTTCATCTTCACTCTCAGAAGTTCTTTTCTTGGTTTGCCTGGTAGCTGCCTTTGGCAAGTTGCTGGGAGTGCTCCTACTCTCCTCATCATAGCTACCAGAGGGATTAGTGCCCTCACTGAGGTTAACTTGCTCTACAGACTTGTTCTGACTGTCAATGGCTTATGACATTGCTGCAACTGACCCTGTGAATAGACGGGTGTGGGTAGAGTAGATGAGCATCACAAAATACAGCTGATTTTTCAAAAAATTGAGACACAAACTTAACTTTAGTTTTCTGCAGAAAGCATTTCGGAGCTACTGATTTGACAATCTCGGTGACACCGAAGCACTAACAGAGTCTAAACATGCAGTTTTGGTCAGACCGAGATGCAGTTCGGTGACTCCGAGATGCTAGGGTTTCACTAAGAAAGTGATTTTGGTCTCACCGATTAGTACACTTCGGTCAGACCGAGTTGTACTTAGTGCAATGGCCAGGGCCAATCAGTGTGACCGAAATCTTCAGATCGGTCAGTCCGAGATGGGTTCGGTGGAAACCTAACCCTAAGTTTTTGCATCAAATCTATTCTAGAGGAATATTTGTGTGGATAAGAAGCTTTCAATCGTGGCAAGAATACTGGCATTTGCTTTGTGCATTGAATCGGAGATAAAGATAGCACAAAGTGGTCGAATCCGTACCCTAACTTGGTGACGGTTCGCTACGGCGGTGAAGAAATCCGTTGACGGCGGCGAAGACCAGCGGCGGAGGTGCACTGGCGAAGACGGTGACGATCCGAAGACCAAGGGGCGGCAGTGCTGGGGTGCGAGCTCATGCGGTTTGAAGAAATTTTCAACCGTACGGGTACGCGAGGTATATATACCCAGGCGCTTTCGGTGGCGCCGAGTGGTACATCTCGGTGGCACCGAGATGCAAAACTGCTAGCAGTTGCTGCAACTCGGTGAGACCGAATCATTCTAATCAGTGGCACCGAGATGAAAACCTAGATCAACTTAATGAGTTCGGTGAGACCGAGTGGGATGAGTTGGTCTGACCGGAACTCGCTAAGAGGTTTTGGAAGTTAGCCCTTGACGGATTGGTGGCTCTGAGTGCTCCTCACTCGGAGGGTCCGAAAGTGACTTGTTGAAACTTTGTGATGTAGCATGAATAGAGTTTGAGATGAGAACAAGCATAGATAGCTAGAGGGAGTACTTAGGCATTCTTGTCCATCCATTTGGCAAAAGAAAAACTAAACAATCAAAACTACAAATAGATGTCCTTGAATGGAGAAAATTATGCAACCAACATGCTCACACAATGAGAGAGCAAATAAAAGATGTGACAAAGCATGCACATACACTCTAGCATCTATCAAGCAATTGGCGATAACTAGGTCATATATATATGAGTATATTGACTTAGGAGTCAAATGAGAACATTTGATCATAGGTCATACTCATCGTTTAAGCGCAAGTGGGGTTACCACTTTTGCATAAAGCATTGTTGTCTTCACACCATTAGAGTTGCTTTAGCTCAATTTTTAGAGCAAAGCTCCCCCTAGATGTGATATCCCCCATAAGAGGGATGAACTAACCTTGGGTTTTGTCGATGATGACTTCATGTAGATGTTGAAGATGTGGATGCTCAATGTTGATGTAGATCTTTTGGAGCAATCCATTAGAGTGTTGCACTTTCAATACCTACATGGGTTAGTCCCACAAGGAACATACAAGGATATCCATAGACATAGAGTGAAACACACATATGATGATGTCCATGAAAGCATTAGGTTACCTTGTCCCTTGTCTTACCAACAAGAGGGTTCGTGACTCCTTGAACTAATGCAAGATATGAAAGTTGATTGCACAAGTTCTCGCCAAAATGAATATGAGTGAAGTATGTTGGCGGAGTCACCCTCAAGAACTCACTAGTTCAACTTGATGGGAATCCTTGGAGTTGTAATCATACTTGATGAAGTAGAACTTGGTGTAGTCTTGGGAACCCACTTGACCATGGCCTTAGGAGCTTCTTCAAATGAATCAATCTCTTCTTGAAGCTTGTCCTTGCCTTTATCTTGTGGTCTTGTGGTGGAAGATCATCTTGAGCTTGTGTTCCCTTGAAAGAAGTGGGGTCATACTTCTCTTGTTGAGGAACAAACTTCGTCTTGGGGTATTGATCTTCTTCCCACTCAACTCCATTGGCATTGAACTTTCGTTCAAAACCAACACCTTGATTCTTCCGGTGCCTTCCTTGCTTGCATACAATTTCCTCAAATTGCTTACTTCCGGCAAAGCTCTTGTAAACACCTTTCTCTATAATTCCCTTCAATAAGCTATTTTCTTGCTCAAGTGTGACTTGGCTAAGAGAATCGTTAGTGGAATCAAGAGAACTACTAGAAGCAACAATATTGGATTTAACATGGTTATTGTTACTACTAGAGGAAGAATCCTTCTTGTTCTTATTGCTAGATTTTACTTGTGGCATATAGGTAGAAAAGAGTAAACGCTTGGCAATGTAAGAAGAACTCTTATTTCTAAGATCATCATTGATAGCTTTTAGAAACCCATGCTCTTGCTCTAAATTTAGCTTCTCGAAGCGTAGCTTCTCATGAGTCCTTAGGAGCTCTCTATGATCCTCTAGAGTTGTTTCATGAGCTAACTTAAGAGTGTTTAGTTCTTTAGTTAGACGCTCAATCTCCTTCTTATCATTGTCATTCGTTTCATCTTGATTAGCATGAATACTAACAATTTCATCATAGTTTTCATCACTAGTGTTGTCAACAATTAAATCATCATCACCTAGCAAATCATCTTCATCACTATTGAAATCAACATACTCGGGGTGTGATACCTTGGGGCCTTTAGCCATGAAGCACCTTCCAATTCCTTCATTTGGTGAGTCAAATATGTCGTAGGAGTTGGATGACACAAGTGCAAGACCGGCAACACCTTCATCTTGAGTATATTCGGAGTCGGAGTGATAGCTTCTCTTGGAGTCGTTGTCGTTGTCGGAATCGGATACCCATTCACCAATGTGAGCTTGATGTCTTCATCTTGTGTAGCTCTTTGATGACTTGTCCTTCCTTTCCGAATCCATGCTTCTACGAGAGGGTCTTCGTTCATAATGATCATCTCTACTCCTTCTCTCTCTTGGTGGTGGTTCATCTCTTTTACTTCACCTTTTTGGTGAATCTTCTCTTTTCTTGTAGGGAGTCGTACACTCATTGGAGTAGTGTCCGGGTCTTCCACAATTGTAGCAATTACAATCATGACTAGAAGATCTTTTGTCATTGTAGGATCTTGACTTGGAGCTTCTCTTTTTGCTTCCATTCTTGTAGAACTTGTTGAAGTTCTTCACCATTAAGCTCAATTCTTCATTGGAAACTTGTTTCTCACTTGATGTTGTAGGAGCATCACTTGAAGCTTTGTAAGCACCGCTTGACTTGTTGTGGAGCTCTTCCTTATCCTTGAGGGACATCTCATGAGCAACAATTCTACCAATGACTTTCGTGGGCTTGAGATATTTGTAATTGGGCATCATTTGGATCAAGGTGCACACGGTATCATATTTTCCATCCAAGGCTCTTAGGATCTTCTTGATGATGAATTTGTTGGTCATCTCTTCGCTTCCTAAGCCGGCAATCTCATTTGTGATGAGAGCAAGTCTAGAGTACATCTCAGCGACTCCTTCACCATCCTTCATCTCGAACTTGTCAAGTTGACTTTGAAGCACATCCAATTTGGATTCCTTGACGGACTCGATACCTTCATGCATATCAACCAAAGTATCCCAAATTTCCTTTGCACTCTCAAGGCTGCTGATTTTGTTGAATTCTTCGGGGCACAATCCATTGAAGAGAATATCGCAAGCTTGAGCATTGTATTGCAACATCTTCATTTCTTCCGCGGACGCTTCATGATCCGGTTCTTTTCCATCCTCGAAGAAATCACCTTGAAAGCCAATGCGCACAGTAGCCCAAACGGCGGGGTTATGACCAAGAATATGCATTTTCATCTTATGCTTCCAACTAGCAAAATTAGTGCCATCAAAGTAAGGACCTCTATGTCAGTAATTTCCCTCGCTAGACGCCATACTCTCCTAGGTTGTGAAACCAAGGCTATGATCACCAAAGCTATGGAAATCGAGGCAAATGGAGACCAAAGCTCTAATACCACTTGTAGGATCGAAAGTAGGTCTAGAAGGGGGTGATTAGACTACTTGACCAAATAAAAATCTAACCTTTTCCCAATTTTAGTTGTGGGCAAATTTTAGCAATTAGCACAAGTCAAGCAATCAATCTACACATGCAATTCTAAGAGTGTAGCAGTGGAAAGTAAAACATTGCATATGAAGGTAAAGGGAAGGGTTTGGAGAGTGCAAACACAATGATGACACGGAGATTTTTGGCGTGGTTCTGATAGGTGGTGCTATCGTACATCCATGTTGATGGAGACTTCAACCCACGAAGGGTATCGGTTGCGCGAGTCCACGGAGGGCTCCACCCACGAAGGGTCCACGAAGAAGCAACCTTGTCTATCCCACCATGGCCATCGCCCATGAAGGACTTGGCTCACTCGGGTAGATCTTCACAAAGTAGGCGATCTCCTTTCCCTTAAAAACTTCTTGGTTCAACTCCACAATCATGTCGGAGGCTCCCAAGCGACACCTAACCAATCTAGGAGACACCACTCTCCAAAAGGTAATAGATGTTGTGTTGCTGAAGAACTCCTTGCTCTTGTGCTTCAAATGATAGTCTCCCCAACACTCAACTCTCTCTCACAGATTTGGATATGGTGGACAGATGATTTGAGTGGAAAGCAACTTGGGGAAGGCTAGAAATCAAGATTCTTGTGGTAGGATTGGTATATCTTGATCTCAACACATGAGTAGGTGGTTCTCTCTCAGAAAATGAGTAGTGGAAGTGTAGGCATGTTCTGATGGCTCTCTCACATATGGAGAAGGGGGTGGAGGGGTATATATAGCCTCCACACAAAATCCAACCGTTACACACATTTGACCCAACTCGGTCAGACCGAATAGAAGAACTCGGTGAGACCGATTCAGTTCAGGGCAAACATCAACTCGGTGGCACCGATTGCATCAAATCAGTGAGACCGAAGTGAAGCAATAAGGCAATAGAGAAGATGTCAAGCCAACTTGGTGTGACCGATCGTAATTTCGGTGAGACCGAAATAATTGCAACAGGCAATAGAGAGTTAGCAAGGCCATCTCGGTGAGACCAAGATCCATATCGGTGTGATCGAAGTGTTAGGGTTTCTGGCAGTGGCTATGTCATATGAACTCGGTGGCGCCGGATAGAAACAATCGGTGGGGTCGAGTTTGACTTTGGGCTTTGGACATATTTGGAATGAGAAAGTGGTTGAGGGCTTTGGAGCAATATCACTAAGCATTTTGAGCAAGTAGACCATTAAGCAACACCTCATCCCCTTTTAATAGTATTAGCTTTCCTATGAACTCAATGTGATCTTGGATCACTAAGATATAAATTAAGAGTCTTGAGCTTTTGCCAATATGTGTCCTTAGCATTTTGAGGGGTCCACATCTCTAGTCCATGCCATGCCATCCATTGAACTTTCTGAAATATTAAACTTGAATGGATATTAGTTCAATGAACTATATGTTGTTATGAATTACCAAAACCACTCGGGGATTATTTGCACTTTCACTGGCCCAAACCCAGATTAATGAAGAAGCAAAGAAAATCTCAAAGCACAACGCCATTCCCGGCAAGATCAATACGTGAGTCTGTGCATTATTAGGGCCTAGCCCAACGATGCTTGGCGGCACGTGTGGTCTAGGCCTGGGGACTCCTGTCGGTGCACCAAACATGGGCGTTTGCTGCCCTGACTTATGCACGGACGTATTGCAGTTCCCTCGGCGTGCATCAAGTTCCATACACAACCGAACCAGAGAAGCCGCTCTTTGTGAGATCAAGAAGCGCATTAAGGAGATGAAGGTTTGGAGCAAGCCACATGATTCACAACGGAAGCAACCAACCCTGGCAAAAGCAAGCCTGCAAGTCGCGGCCCGGCAAGCCCCTCGAGCATGGACTTCCCGCCAAATGCCAGCGCTCCACCTCTCTGGCCAGCTGGTCGCTGATTAATGAGGTGTCGAGCCCGCAAGTGATTAGGTGGAGGCAACTCATGCATGTCAGCTTGCTGGGGAGGATGATTACCTTTATTGACACCCGTCCTAATGGCGTGTCAAGCTAATAAGAGGTTGGTGGATATGCGATGCATCACCCTTACCGGGGTTCACCCTCCCCACGACACCTAGCAGTGCATTTAATGCACTTTGTCCTTACTAGCAGAGTTAGGTATGATAGATCTGCATCAGTCTAATCACCCTGTAATGACCTTTTTGCCACTATGGTTACCCCTTGAGCTATAAAAGCAGGGCCAGGGCAACCTTTACAGGGGTTGGAAACCTTGCAACTCACATGCATAGATATCCCTGCAGCTGCTCTCTCCTAGCGACTTGCCGGGGGTGAGCGCTCCGTGTATTTTTTTTCACATTTAACCAATACATAAAAGCAGGAGTAGGATTTTATGCTTCTCAACGACCCGAACCTGGGTAAAAACCGTGACGTCTCCTGTTGTGCTTGCTCTTCGCGTCAACTGACCCCCAACCGAACCAGCAAAGGGGCAGCCCTGCCCTATAGATCGCCGGCTCCACGCCGACATACATCAACCTTGCCTCCCCTCCGATGATGCGTGAGTAGTTTACCATAGACCTATGGGTCGATAGTTAGTAGCTAGATGGCTTCTTCTCTCTCGATGTTCTTCAATACAATGTTCTCCTTAATGTTCTTGGAGTTCTATCTGATGTAATTCTTTTTTTCGGTGTGTTTGTTGGGATCCAATGAATTGTGAGTTTATGATCAGATCTATCCATGAATATTATTTGAGTTTTCTCTGAACTCTTTTATGCATGATTAATATAGCCTCGTATTTCTTCTCCGATTTGTTGGTTTGGTTTGGCTAACTAGATTGATTTATCTTGCCATGGGAAGAGGTGCTTTGTAATGGGTTTGATCTTACGGTACTCAATCCTAGTGACAGAAAGGGACATGACACGTATCTACCATTGCTATTAAGGGTAAAAATATTGGGTTTATTCATACGTGAGTTTATCTTGTCTACATCATGTCATCTTGCTTAAAGCATTACTCCATTTTCCATGAACTTAATACACTAGATGCATGTTGGATAGCGGTCGATGTGTGGAGTAATAGTAGTAGATGCAGAATTGTTTCGGTCAACTAATCTCGGACGTGATGCCTATGTATGATCATTGCCTTGGATATCATCATAATGATTTGCTTTTCTATCAATTGCCCGACAGTAATTTGTTTACCCACCGTATGCTACTTCCTCGAGAGAAGCCTCTAGGGAAAACTATGGCCCCCGGGTCTACTTTTATCATATATAAATTCCTAAAAATACCTTGCTGCAATTTCCTTTTATATTTTTATTTTGTATTTTTGTCAGATTTATCTATCAAAAACTATACATTTTAATCTTGATCGTAACTGCTGAGGGATTGACAAACCCTCTACGCGTTGGGTTGCAAGTATTTGTTGTTTGTGTGCAGGTGCTGTTTACATAGGGTTTCTTGGTTCTCCAACTGGATTGATAACCTTGGTTTCATAACTGAGGGAAATACTTATCTCTATTGTACTGCATCATCCTCTCCTCTTCGAGGAAATCTCAACGCAACTCACAAGTAGTAGGAAGAATTTCTGGCGCTGTTGCCGGGGAGACATCATCAACATCTATCAAGTACCTACACATAAACTTTCATATCCTCGCATTTATTTTATTTGCCATTTTCCTCTCATTTTCATCTCCCTTACTTCTAAAAACTTTTTACAAAAATACAAAAATATTTTTCGTTTGCCTTTTTCTTGTTTCATCTTTTGTTTGCGTGTGACCTTGTTTGCGTAGTCACGATGTCTCAAGAAAATACAAAATTGTGTGATTTTCTAATACTAATAATAATGATTTTATTACTACTTTGATTGCTCCTCCTGCCGCTAGTGTGGAGCCGTATGATATTAATGCCGCTTTGTTAAATCTTGTCATGAAAGAATAATTTTCCGATAATCCTAATGAGGATGTCTCGTCCCATCTAAACACTTCCGTAGAATTGTGTGATATGCAAAAGAAAAAAAATGTGGACAATGATATTGTGAAACTAAAATGATTCTCGTTCTCTTTGTGGGATCGTGCAAAAATATGGGTTTCATCTTCACCGTGAAATAGTATTGATTCTTGGGATAAGTGCAAAGATGCCTTTATTACTAAATATTTTCCTCCCGTGAAAATTATTTCCCTTAGGAATCAAATTATGAATTTCAAGAAACTTGAGCATGAACATGTTGCGCAATCTTGGGAAAGGATGAAACTAATGATAAGAAATTGCACTACTCATGGTTTAAATTTGTGGATGATCATACAATTTTTTTATGCAGGATTGAATTTTGTCTCTAGAAATCTTTTAGATTTCGTCGTGGGTGGTACTTTTATGGAGATTAATTTGGGTGAAGCCACTAAATTACTTGATAATATCATGGCAAATTATTCACAATGGCATACCGAAAGAGCCCCTACTAATAAAAAAGTGAATTCTATTGAAGAAATTAGTACTTTGAGGGATAAAGTTGATGCACTTATGAAATTGTTTGCTAGTAAAAATGCTCCTATTGATATCAATGATGTGCCTTTGTCTACCTTAATTGAGAAAAATAATGATCGTAGATGTGAATTTTGTCTCGCGAAACAATCTATTATATATAAAAAGTAATTTACGGGCTGACCAGGAAAAAGAGAATTATGCTAGAAATTACCACAATAATTAGAAACATCTAACCTTTAATTTTTTCCATTAGAAAATCATAACCGTTAGATCTACTTTAAAGCTAAAAAATTACCCACCATTGCCATTACATAAAAGACGTTCTTTTAGGAAACATAAAAGACAATACAGTTTTATTTTGCAAATCATGAAAGATAGTTAATTTTCCGCAGGATGATAAGAGTCTTATTAGGTATCGTGAAGAAAGTCATTTGCTTCCTTGCTGCTGCCGCCTCCATCACCTGCTTTTCAGATCGCCGCCAACCAGCCAGCCCTCCATTACCTTCTTTTCGGATCGTCGCCGACCAGGCAGCAGGAGCTCCATGTAGGTAGTGGCCGCGGCAATGAGTAGGTGGAATTAACCACGAGGTGTCCTATTCGACTCATACATAGAAACAAGTATGCATGTTGTATAAGGCAAAATCCATCCAAACTCCATCTATACGTGCATGGCCCCGTATACTATTATCTCCTTACAATATCGGCTGGTTTAGAAAGTAATAGAGCCAGCAACATATGAGTGGACCTCATCTCGGAGAATACTCGGATGGTTTGACACAGACGCCGGTGCAACTCCGGTAGTACAACTGGAGCAGCATGTTGTCGTGCTACCAGTTGATGATTGGGTTCATACCAATAATCTTGCCGGAACCTGCATGTATGGATGATTAGCTGGAGTCACCTAACTTGCGAAATAGTCGACGATCGATGGGTCGATCCTTTGGGCCGTAACTGTAGCAGGTGGCCGTGGACGATTCGTTCGACATGAATAATCTTTGCTTGAGGCTACCATGTGTAGATGATCTACAACAAATAAAGCGGTAACAGGGGTGAGGAAGGGGGTAGTAAAGACAACCATAGTTAACTTATATCTGAAAGTACGAAGATTTAGTTCATTCAATAATTACTCGACGATCACATGCTCAGGATGATGGTTGCGGAGCAAGCTTAGAGATTTATGGCCCAACTCTTAGCACCATCGCCTTCATGCTCCGTTGTAAGCTCCAAGTTGGTACACAAAAACACGAGTAGTTAAACACGTTCTGATAGTTAACTAATTGCATGTGCATGTTTTGTTGTAAATAAATGATTTGATTATAATCTACACATGCTCAATTGCCTATTGCTCTCGAATTAGATGGGGTACCTCGACTGTGGATGCAGAAAAGTAATTTCATTTTCAGTTACAAGTGCCCTATTACTTGGTGCATATCTGATAAAATATAGTGATAAATCATGATGTGCCCCTATCTTTTAATCTTATTCCCGTAGGATATATGCACATGATGTAAAGGTATTTGGATATATTAGAAGTGTTTTGGGGAACTGCATTGGATGAGTTGGTGCAGTTTTAGTTTCAACCGGAGAATAAAAAACATGGTAATCGATTTCAGTTTTGGGGGTACTTACTTGCATGATGATGTGACTGAAGCCTGTTAAGTTATAATGAAATTATACCATGATTACATCGCAAAGCATGATCTGAGTAGTGCAGTTCTTAAGGTTCAGATAATTCTATTTCACATCAAAATGCCCTTCGCTTATGGTTAATTATGAATAGCACTTTGAAATAATATATAGTTTTCCAGTACTGCCACAGATGAGAAACACCTCAAGTGTATAGATGATCCAAGTATCTTCTTTATTAGTAATATCTTTTATTTAAGGAATGGAGTTGTATCAGTACAGTTAATACCCCATTTTGTTTTCCTTACTTCAGCTACAAGCTATGTTCTAGACAATGTGGAGGAACTATATATTCTATACTAATTTCAAAGAAGCTTATTTGATTTGGCTCCTTGCATGGCATTAGAACCATATATATACCTCACCCCTTAGAGAAACATTGCTATAAGCTAGGCGACCACATAACTCTGATAGTACACTATACTTTTTGGGTGGAATAATAGTACACAATACGAACTGTGGTCGTTTAAGCTAGTTTTTTGTAACACTGCATGCTTGGGGTCACAACATGACTATATATACAAAATATGTAGCCCTCATGGTTCATTTAGATACTTCTAAAATTATTCATATGTGCATAATATGTCTCATGGTTCAAGTTAGGTACTTCTAAAATCTCTAAGCTTGCTCCGCAACCACTTGACTGATATATACATAATATGTCTCATGGTTCAAGTTAGGTACTTCTAAAATTATTCATACGTGCATATGACAGCCACAACATGACTACAATTGGATATCTATTGTCGTATTTAATTCTGACATCTTTGCATGTTGATGCTAAACTGAGTGTCCCAATCTTTTTATAAATTAATAACTTATACTTGCTGAATACAAAAGTCATTCTATTACGTATTATTAAACTCACTTTTATACATATGTATCCCTCGAACAAGATGAGTATGGTAATGGTCGTTTTTCTGAGATAGTTTGGTATGTCCCCATGTTATGAATTTAGCGATGCACTTGGCATATTCCTATAGCTTAGTACATGTTATTCAAGAATTTCCTTTTTGTGCTCCATCTTTCGAGTCTCCTCATTCGGGTCGCACCGGCTTCCACTATGGTAGGTTATTGTGAACTTATTCATATACGTATTATTTGGGCAGACCACCTGAGTACTTTATATACCTCCAAATATTTGCTCTATATTTGGATTGAAAAATCTATGCCAATCAAAATGATGCAAAACAACAACATAAAGGTATTGGAATAGCTTAGGTAAGACTTTTAGCATTCTTATTGTATATATAGTTACAAAATGCTATTAGGTGTCCTCACGAAAAATGGGAGTATCCTACGCATACGGTGATCTATTCATCTTTGTTCCTAATCTTATTTACAGTTAAAGCATCTGGTCTATTAAGTAATGCTTTGCACCATTATACCTACTTTATATATAGATCTGCACATTTCTAACTAAATAAACTATAGGGTGGCCTTTCATGATAAACTCGAGGTCCAAAAGTTAGTAAATATAATGTGTCGAGCCTTTTGATATGTACAAGAAATGTTGATTCTAACTCACATAAACCAACTTTAAGCATGTCATGTTTTTTTTTGTTAAAAATACAACCATGTATTGTAGTAACTTGGATATGCCATAAGACCATAGAAAAAACATAGTTTCAGTGTGTTTTATTACAAGTTCATGCATAATTCTTTAATTATTTTTTGTGCTTCGTAATTCATGAGAATATCAGGGCTGCAACTAGGGGCACATTGGCAAACTATACATCTGCCCTATGCTTTTAGCTCATTTACCGCTTCCCCACGAAGTGCCGATTAGTGTTGATGATGTAGAAATAACTGAGATTTCCTTGAAGGTACTGAACTATGTCACACAAAATATTGCTAAAGGTATATTTTTCATGTTACTTGGAGATACAATGTTATGCCCTTGACTTTTCTTCTAAGGGAATATGTCCTTGATTTTTATCAATCGCTTTTGTCATTTCTTCTAAGGGAAATGTTTTTTCTCTCGTGCTTCACTTGAATCTTTTTTAGAGTTGATAATAGCAATGGTAATTTGCACGAGATATGAATTTGGTCCCAACGTGATGAATATTCAAGATGGATATAATAAAAACTTTCATGAAGATCATTGGATATTATAAACTTGATTCGTTGCAATAGTTTTGCGATATGGAGATAGTGATATGTGAGTCATGTTGGTGAGTAATTATGCTTTAGTAAGAATATTGGTGTTAAGGTTGTGATTCCCTATGCAAGCACGAAAGTCAATAGTTATGCAATGAAGTTATATCCTACTTGTGGTGCATTATTCAGTGTTAGTTATGTTTAATGCATGTTTATGACCGTTTTCGTTTCTTGGTTGGTCGCTTCTCAATCTATTTGCTAATTTGTACTAAGCGGGAATGTTGCTTGTGCATCCAACTCCTTAAACCAAAGTTGTGCCAAATGAGTCCACCATACCTACCTATATGTGGTATTTCCATGCCGTTCCAAGTAAATTTGTATGTGTCAACTCTAATATTCAAAATGAATTCCCGTTTTGTGTGCCCGTACCTCTCGTGAAGCGGCAGGGAGTGGCCAAATATTTCCATGCTAGGTATTTTATTCTCAAGATGAGTGTTTATTCACTTGTCATTGCATGAGAGTGTGGTAGACAATAGGGATGCCCAGTCCCGAAATGATTTTTTTAATATGATTTTAATAATAAATTCCTTGGAAAGTGTTGGTATGGAAGGCACCCGTGGATATGGCTAGCCATGGATTATGTAAGAATGGTTGACAGGAAATAAACTTTACTTTCTGTTTGGGAACCGCCTACGATTTATCTAGCATGGAAGATATTGGGATTCTCGGTCGTTTTCGTTGACAGGAAAAGCATGCGTTGCAAAATATTTTTATCTCTCGATTTAAGCTATGAGCTCTGGCACCTCTACAAATCTCTGCTTCCCTCTGCGAAGGGCCTTTCTATTTACTTTTATGCAATTTTTATTTTAAATTTGAGTCTCCATCTTCTCTTATAAAGCACCAACTAGGGAACTCTATTGTCATACTTGTGCATTGGATGTAGCTAATATTTGAGTGTGTTTCATGAATGGATCAATGATTGAGTGTAATGGGCCAGGGATAACTTTCGTTAGCGTTGATATTTTGAAAGACATGGTTGCTTGTTGATATGCTTGAGTATTGATGTTTTCATGTCAAATTATAGACTATTGCTTTGAATCATTCGAGTCCAAATGTCCATGCTATAAAAGAAAAAACTGTATGATGAATATGATAGGTAGCATTCCACATCAAAAATTCTGTTTTTATCATTTACCTACTCGAGGACGAGCAGGAATAAAGCTTGGGGATGCTTGATACGTCTCCAACGCATCTATAATTTTTATTGTTCCATGCTATTGTAGTATCAATCTTGGATGTTTTTTATACATTTACAAGCAACTTTATATCATTTTTTGGGACTAACCTACTAACTTAATGGCCAGTGCGAGTTGCTATTTCTTGCTTGTTTTTGACTTTGCAGAATATCAGTACCAAACAAAGTCCAAATACAACAAAACTTTTTGGAGATTTTTTTCTGGCAATAAGAGACCCTGGAAGCTTTGGGAAGGAACGAGAAGACGAAGGAGTGGCCCACTAGGCACCAGGGCGCGCCCTGGTACCTAGTGGGGCCCACAAGCCTTCGTTTGACCTAACTCCGCATCTATAAATTCCCAAAAATGAGATAACCTACCAGGGAGTCCACAAAATACTTTTTCCGCCGCCGCAAGCCTCTGTTCTCGAGAGATCCGATCTGGGGACCCTTTCTAGCACTCTGCCGGAGGGGGAATCAATCACGGAGGGGCTCTACATCAACCTTGCCTCCCCTCCGATGATGCTTGAGTAGTTTATCACAGACCTATGGGTCCATAGTTAGTAGCTATATGGCTTCTTCTCTCTCGATGATATTCAATACAATGTTCTCCTTGATGTTCTTGGAGTTCTATCCGATGTAATTCTTTTTTGCGGTGTGTTTGTTGGGATCCAATGAATTGTGAGTTTATGATCAGATCTATCCATGAATATTATTTGATTTTTCTCTGAACTCTTTTATGCATTATTAATATAGCCTCGTATTTCTTCTCTGATTTATTGATTTGGTTTGGCCAACTAGATCGATTTATCTTGCCCTGGGAAGAGGTGCTTTGTAATGGGTTTGCTCTTCCAGTGCTCAATCCCAGTGACAGAAAAGGGGAATGACACATATGTATCGTTGCTATTAAGGGTAAAAAGATGGGGTTTATTCATACCACTACTAGGAGAGAGCTTATAGATAGAATTTTAGTAGAGCGCGGTATTATTGGCCACTGCTACTGCTACTTAGTGGTAGCACGGGGTAGCAAACAGCGCTACAGGTTGTGAAGTAGTAGTAGCGCGGGGCCGCAGGGCAGTGCTACTGCTAAGTGGTCCCATCGCCACCGACCAGGGCTACCCGTACTAGTAGCGGTGGGCCAAAACGAACGCTACTACTAAGATCCATAGCAGTAGCGCTTCTCGGTGGCCCACCGCTACCGCTATGTGTGCACGGGGCCAGAAGGTGGGCCTTGATTTGCAGTAGCGCTGGGCCACTGACACGCGCTACTGCTATGGATCTTAGCAGTAGCGCCAGTGCACTACCAGCGCTACTGCTACATGTAGCAAACACCTTTTTCTCCCACCCTCCCCATTCCCGTCTCCCTCCTCTACCTCCCTCACTTACTTCTTCCTTCTCCTACCTCTATTCTCTCCCCATTAATGCCCCCATCCACCATCTCCTCCATTAATGAGCTCCATTAACGGCTTCTTCTCTTCCTCACTTGAATTTATTTGTCTCTCCCTCCTTCTCTCTTCCCCACTCATGCCTTTGTCTCACTACCTAGTTTTCCCTCCCTCTCCACTAGTTAGGTAGAGCATCTCCTTCCAACTAGATCTACCATGCTAGCTAGCTAGATTTCCCTCCCTCCTTCCACTACTTTCGATCACTAGCTAGCTAGATAGCGGCATCGGCCATCTACCGTACTTGTGTGCTCGATCCCTCTCTCGGGACGATAGGTGAGTAAAAAGTTGTGCTTTGCAAGAATGGAAATATTTGTGTTTGCGCTATGATGGTGAGAATGTGCGTGTGGCATGAGTTGCCACCTATGTGTATTTGTCAGACCGTGCGTGACATGAGTTGCTTATGTTTTGCCAAAATGTCAATTTCTTTCCGTTTCGGCGAATTTTGGGCAAACTCTATATGTCCTATTTTTAGGAAGGTCATGCCGATTTTTTGGATGAGTTTGATATAGCCATATATATGCATGCATGGTATTAATTCTTTTGCTTATTATACCGCGCAGGCAATTAATCATGAAGATCAGTGGAAGGGTGGTGGAAAGATGGTTACGATCCGCGGTGCAAGACATGTATTGAAATAACCGGACTGGGATTATATGTCCATGTAGAAAATGCAAACTAATCGTCATCTTGGACCCCTTTGACTGTGGCAGTTTGAAGGCGCACCTGCTCATTCATGGTTTCATGGATGGCTATACTCAATGGATAATTGAAGATGATGATGTGGATGTCCACATGACAGGCAATAACAACATGGCGCTAGACGAAGAGATGACCGACGATCATGGACCCGGAGACGAGGGCACAGGACATGGCGGTGGAGAAGAGGCCATACACGGTGGGGAAGAGGGCACCGTACACGGCGGAGAAGAGGCCGGACACGGCGGAGAAGAGGCGGATACGCAACAGTCTTGGATGCGACTAAGTTCAGTCATGCAGGACCCTCATGTTCGAGACCTGCTTCGAAAGAACACGACTAGTGATAGATCCGCTTCTAGAGAGGAGGCCAAGCTGGCGCAACTGAAGGTAGACTCGAAGACTCCATTGTATGATGGTTGCGATCCTGAGGTGACCCGCTTGAGTTTCACACTCGAACTTCCACTGACGAAGGCCAAAAACAAATGGACAGACACAAGCCTCGGTGAGCATTTGAAGTATCTACATAATAAAGTTCTTCCTGCGGGGAACCTGTGTCCTACTAGTGTCGATGAGGCCAAGAAGATCGTGTGCCCTCTTGATCTTCCCCACATTAGATACCATGCATGCATCAACGATTGCATCATTTATCGAAAGGAGCACGCGAAAAAAACTAGTTGTCCGGTGTGCAATGCTTCTCGATACAAGAAGGCCGGGAAGAAATCTCCTCAGAAAGTTGTATGGTACTTACCGATCACTCCCTGTCTGCAGCGTTATTTCGTAGATCCTAGGAAGCAAAGCTCATGCGCTGGCACGCGGAGAGGGTGTAGCCCGATGACGGATATGATCCGAAGCTTAGACACCTCACGGATGCTAGCCAGTGGCGAGCATTCAACGCGGAACATAGATATTTCGCAGATGATGCAAGGAACATCGTGCTTGGCGCGAGTACCGATGGCATGAATCCGTTTGGCAACCAGAACACCAACCATAGCACATGGCCCGTATGTTGTATGGATGTACAACCTCCCCCTGGTTGTGCATGTAGTTAAAGTACATACACATGAGCATGCTGATTCAAGGGTCGAAACAACCGGGAAATAATATTAATCTGTATCTAGGGCTACTGAAAGAGGAGTTAGACACGTTATGGAAAACACTGACCAGGACAAGGGACGCCAGCAAAGGCGAGTATTTCTATATGAGAGCCGCGTTGATAACAACGGTGCACGACTATCTCGGTTACGGATATGTCACAGGACAGGTGTGCCATGGATATTGTGGATGCACCCGGTGCATGGATGATACACCGTCTCACCAGCTATCGAAAGATGGAGGGTTTGGGAAAATCGTGTACATGGGGCATCGAAGATGGCTCGAGAAGGATGACCCGTGGAGAAACCGTGGAGATCTATTCAATGGTGAGGCTGAGCATCGAGGACCTCCACGTAACAGGACCGACGCTGAAATCGATGCGCTGTTGAAAACCTAGTAACAGTGCCCCACGCCAGGAAAGATGAAAAAGGCACCAGAGCCGCTGCTGAAGATATGGAAGATGAGGTCTGTTTTATGGGGCTTGGAGTACTGGCCCAACCTCGAGGCGCCTCATTGCCTTGATCAAATGCATATCACAAAGAATGTCTGATGACCCACAAGTATAGGGGACCTATCGTAGTCCTTTCGATAAGAAAGAGTGTTGAACCAAACAAGGAGCAGAAGGAAATGACAAGCGGTTTTCACCAAGGTATTCTCTGCAAGCACTGAAATTATCGGTAACAGATAGTTTTGTGATAAGATAATTCGTAATGGGTAACAAGTAACAAGTGTAACAAAGGTGCAGCAAGGTGGCCCAATCCTTTTTGTAGCAAAGGACAAGCCTGGACGAACTCTTATATAGAGCAAAGCGCTCCCGAGGACACATGGGAATTATTGTTAAGTTAGTTTTCATCATGCTCATATGATTCGCGTTCGTTACTTTGATAATTTGATATGTGGGTGGACCGGTGCTTGGGTGCCGTCCTTACTTGGACAAGCCTCCCACTTATGATTAACCCCTCCCGCAAGCATTCGCAATTACGAAAGAAGAATTAAGATAAATCTAACCATAGCATGAAACATGTGGATCCAAATCAGCCCCTTACGAAGCAACGCATAAACTAGGGTTTAAGCTTATGTCACTCTAGCAACCCATCATCTACTTATTACTTCCCAATGCCTTCCCCTAGGTCCAAACAATGGTGAAGTGTCATGTAGTTGATGTTCACATAACACCACTAGAGGAAAGACAACATACATCTCATCAAAATATCGAACGAATACCAAATTCACATGATTACTTATAACAAGACTTCTTCCATGTCCTCAGGAACAAACGTAAATACTCACAAAGCATATTCATGTTCATAATCATAGGAGTAATAAATATCATTAAGGATCTGAACATATGATCTTCCACCGAATAAACCAACTAGCATCAACTACAAGGAGTAATCAACACTACTAGCAACCTACAGGTACCAATCTGAGGTTTTGAGACAAAGATCGGATACAAGAGATGAACTAGGGTTTGAGAGGAGGTGGTGCTGGTGAAGATGTTGATGGAGATTGACCCCCTCTCGATGAGAGGATCGTTGGTGATGACGATGATGATGATTTCCCCCTCCGGGAGGGAAGTTTCCCCGGCAGAATAGCTCCGCCGGAGCCCTAGATTGGTTCTGCCCAATTTCCGCCTCGAGACGGCGGTGCTTCGTCCCGAAAGCTCTCTTCTATTTTTTTCCAGGTCAAAACACATCATATAGCAGAAGATGGGCACCGGAGGCCTGCCAGGGGGCCCACAAGCCATAGGGGCGCGCCCCCTAGGCTTGTTACCTCCTGGTGGGTCCCCTCTGGTATTGTTTTCACCCAATATTTTTTATATATTCCAAAATAATTCTCCGTAAATTTTTAGGACTTTTGGAGTTGTGCAGAATAGGTCTCTCAGATGTGCTCCTTTTCCAATCCAGAATTCTAGCTGCCGGCATTCTCCCTCTTCATGTAAACCTTGTAAAATAAGAGAGAAAAGGCATAAGTATCGTACCAAAATAGGTAATAACAACCCATAATGCAATAAATATCAATGTAAAAGCATGGTGCAAAATGGACGTATCAACTCCCCCAAGCTTAGACCTTGCTTGTCCTCTAGCGAAAGCCGAAATCGATAATCATGTCCACATGTTTAGAGATAGAGGTGTCGATAAAATAAAATACGGACATGAAGGCATCATGATCATTTTTAGAACAGTAACATATATAGTCATATAATTTCCTATGCTAGAGTAACAATTCATTCACAAGGTAAAGTATGAATTAGAAACTTTATTGAAAACTAACAAACTATGATCTCAGTTATTGAAGCAATTGCAATTTATTATAATATCAGAAAGAGTCAATATAAGAGCTTTTCAGCAAGTTCACATACTCAACTATCATTTAGTCTTTCATAATTGCTAACACTCACGCGATACTTATGAGTTCAAAGCCTCAGTCGGACACAGAGAAAGATAGGGGCTTATAGTTTCGCCTCCCAACCTTTTACCTCAAGGGTATTGTCAACAGTAATACTTTATGATAACCTACATCCGAGTGGATATATATATCTAGATCTTTCCCAACATATAGTGCTTGGCAAGAAGAAAAAGTGTAAAATGGAAAGGTGAAGATCACCATGACTCTTGTATAAAGGTAGAAGGTAAAAGTAAAAGATGGGCCCTTGGCAGAGGGAAGCAGAGGTTGTCATGCACTTTTATGGTTGGATGCACAAAATCTTAATGCAAAAGAACGTCACTTTATATTGCCGCTTGTGATAAAGAACTTTATTATGCAGTATGTCGCTTTTATTTCTTCCATATCACAAGTTTGTATAAAGATTATTTTCTTCACACTAATAGATCATACATATTTAGAGAGCAATTTTTATTGCTTGCACCGATGACAACTTACTTGAAGGATCTTACTCAATCCATAGGTAGGTATGGTGGACTCTCATGGCAAAACTGGGTTAAGGGATGTTTGGATGCACAAGTAGTATCTCTACTTGGTGCAAAGGATTTGGCTAGCATAAGAGGGAAAAGCAAGCTCAACATGTTGGAAGATCCATGACAATATAACTTCTATTCGGATATAGGAAAACATAACCCATTATGTTGTCTTCCTTGTCCAACCTCAACCTTTTAGCATGTCATATTTTAATGAGTGCTCTCAATAACAAAAGATGTCCAAGATAGTATATTTATATGTGAGACCGCTCTTTCTTTATTACTTCCTATTAATTGCAACAATGACCAAAACTATGTTTGTCAACTCTCAACAACTTTTATTCATCATACTTTTTATGTGTGAAGTCATTACTCTCCATAAGATCATTGTATGATCTTTTTATTTCTTTATTCTTTTTCTTTTTCTCAAGATCATAGCAAGAAAGCAAAGCCCTCAACTCAAAACTAATATTTATTATATAACTCTCAAACTCGATTACATAGAGGAAGCACAAAGCAAAACTCAAGGATAGATCATACTAAAAACTTTATTCTACTAAACCGAGATATAACCAAAAGGATCGAACTAAGAAAAACAATAAAAGTAAAGGTGTGATGGTGATACGATACCGGGGCACCTCCCCCAATCTTGGCACAAGCCAAGGGGAGTGCCCATACCCATGTATTTAGATCTCTTTCTTCGGAGGTGGTGATGACGGGGTTGTTGCATTCTTCTTCTCCAGCTTGCGTCTGAGGCTAAAATTTTCCTCCCTCAGATCCTCATTCTCAAGCTTGAGTTTCATTATCTTTTTGCATAGTGCCACCTTGCTGTCCTGCAAAAAACATGGTGGGATAGATTGGACCTTAGGAAGGCTGGACTTCTTGAATTCCACATGCATATCGCCAGGTTGAGGTAGTTGATCTTCATCTTCGTCAGGACTATCATCCCTTGTCCTCTCCATGTCACAGTATTCCTCCTCCTCCATAGTCCAGCCATAATGCTCCACCTCCCCATAAACCTTTGGGTTGGCAATGAAATCAGTGACATAGCTCTCTCCCTCCGAATCATGAGACGACATATTTTCAGATCTGCAAAAAAAACAGCATGAAACAAGAACAGAGGAATTTGCCGTGGTACGGTGGTTAAAACCTTCGGGAGATTATATAATGAATTTTTACTGACCAAAAGGAGTATTCCACAAGAAAATGGAGTCCGGAGGGCACACGAGGTGGCCACAAGCCACAGGGGTGCGCCCAGGGGGGTAGGGCGCGTCCCCCCAGGCTTGTCGCCTCCTCGTGCACTCTTGAGACTACTTTTAATTTTTCTAATGTTTTAAAAATTCCAAAACGGAGAAAATTTGCCATTGGAAAAGTTTTGGAGTCGGTTTACTTACTGTACCACATACCTATTCCTTTTCGGAGTCTGAAAGGTTCTGGAAAGTCTCCCTTATGTACTCCTCCGGTGTTATGGCATTAATAATATTTGTCTCAACATTTATGGGAGTACCTGAGATATAATGTTTGATTCTCTGCCCATTTACCACCTTCGGGTTATTGCCTTCGGCGTTGTTAATCTTGATGGCACCGGAATGATAAACTTCCTCGACAATGTAAGGCCCTTCCCATTTAGAGAGAAGTTTCCCTGCAAAAAATCTTAAATGAAAATTGTATAGCAAGACAAGGTCACCTACATTAAATTCATGCTTTTGTATCCTTTTGTCATGCCACCTTTTAACTTTTTCTTTAAACAACTTTGCATTCTCATAGGCCTGGGTTCTCCATTCATCAAGTGAGCTAATGTCAAATAACCTCTTCTCACCGGCAAGTTTGAAATCATAGTTGAGCTCTTTAATTGCCCAATAAGCTTTATGTTCTAGTTCAAGAGGTAAGTGACATGCTTTTCCATAAACCATTTTATATGGAGACATACCCATAGGGTTTTTATAAGCAGTTCTATAGGCCCATAATGCATCATCAAGTTTCTTAGACCAATTCTTTCTAGATCTATTAACGGTCTTTTGCAGGATCAATTTAATTTCCCTATTGCTCAATTCTACTTGACCACTAGACTGAGGATGATAAGGAGATGCAATTCTATGGTTGACATCATATTTAGCAAGCAATTTACGGAAAGCACCATGAATAAAGTGTGAACCACCATCGGTCATCAAATATCTAGGGACTTCAAACCTCGGAAAAATAACTTCTTTAAGCATCTTAATAGAAGTATTATGATCAGAACTACTACTTGGAATGGCTTCTATACCCACTTAGTAACGTAATCAACAGCAACTAAAATATGTGTATACCCGTTAGAGGAAGGAAAAGGTCCCATATAATCAAAGCCCCAAACATCAAATGGTTCAATAATAAGTGAATAATTCATAGGCATTTCCTGACGTATACTAATATTACCAATTCTCTGGCATTCATCACAAGACAAGACATACTTACGAGCATCTTTGAAGAGAGTAGGCCAATAAAAACTGGATTGTAATACCTTGTGTGCAGTTCTATCTCCAGCATGGTGTCCTCCGTAGGCCTCGGAGTGACACTTACGTAGGATATGTTCCTGTTCATGCTCAGGTACACAAAGTCTAATAACACCATCTACTTCTTTATAAAGGTGTGGGTCATCCCAAAATTAATGCCTTAAATTATAGAAAAACTTTTTCTTTTGCTGGTATGTGAAGCTAGGTGGTATAAATTTAGCAACAATGTAGTTAGCATAATCAGCATACCAGGGAGCATTATAAGAAGCATTTATGATAGCTAATTGTTCATCATGAAAGCTATCATCAATAGGTAGTGGGTCATCAAGAACATTCTCTAACCTAGACAAGTTATCTGCTACAGGGTTCTCAGCACCCTTTCTATCAATAATATGTAAATCAAACTCTTGCAGCAGGAGAACCCATCTAATAAGTCTAGGCTTAGCATCTTTCTTTTCCGTAAGGTATTTAATAGCAGCATGGTTAGTGTGAACAGTTACTTTGGAATCAATAATATAGGATCTGAACTTATCACAAGCAAAGACAACTGCTAAAAATTCTTTTTCAGTATTAGCATAATTTCTTTGAGCACTGTCTAGAGTGTTACTAGCATAATGGATAACATTCAACTTCTTATCAACTCTTTGTCCTAGAACAGCACCAACAGCATAATCACTAGCATCACACATAATTTCAAAGGCTAGGTTCCAATCAGGTGGTTGAACGATAGGTGCAGAAATCAAGGCTTTCTTAAGTATTTCAAATGCTTCTACACAATCATCATCAAAAACAAAAGGAACATCTTTTTGCAAGAGATTAGTGAGAGGCCTAGAAATTTTAGAGAAGTCTTTAATAAACCTCCTATAGAAACCAGCATGACCAAGGAAACTTCTTATACCTTTGATATCTTTAGGACACGACATTTTTTCAATAGCATCAACTTTAGCTTTATCAACTTCAATACCTCTTTCGGATATTTTATGTCCCAAGACAATACGTTCATTAACCATAAAGTGGCACTTCTCCCAATTCAAGACAAGATTAGTTTCTTCACATCTCTGCAAAACTCGATCAAGGTTGCTTAAGCAATCATCAAAAGAAGTTTCGTAAACAGAGAAATCATCCATGAAAACCTCCACAATCTTTTCACAAAAGTCAGAGAATATAGCGGCCATACATCTTTGAAAGGTAGCAGGTCTTGCATAAACCAGAAGGTATACATCTATAAGCAAAGGTACCAAAAGGGCAAGTAAAAGTAGTCTTTTCATGATCCTCTTTTGACACAGGTATTTGAGAAAAACCAGAATAACCATCTAGAAAGCAGAAGTGTGTATGTTTTGATAGTCTTTCTAGTATTTGATCAATAAAAGGTAGAGGATAATGATCTTTCCTAGTAGCTTTATTCAACTTTCTAAAATCAATAACCATTCTATAACCTGTAACAATTATTTGTGGAATCAATTCATTCTTATCATTAGGAACAACAGTAATACCTCCCTTCTTAGGGACGCAATGAACATGACTTACCCATCTACTATCAGCAATAGGATAGATTATACCTACTTCCAGAAGCTTTAGTATTTCATTTCTAACCACTTCCTTCATCTTGGGATTTAACCGTCGTTGGTGATCAACAACTGGTTTAGCATCAGGTTCCACATTAATTTTGTGCTGAGATAGAGTGGGACTAATGCCCTTAAGATCGTCAAGAGTATATCCAATAGCAGCACAGTGCTTCCTCAGAGTTTTCAATAATTTCTTTTCTTCAAGCTCTGAAAGGTTAGCACTAATAATAACAGGATATATCTTCTTTTCATCAAGATAGGAATATTTCAGAGTATCAGGTAATTGTTTAAGCTCAAACACGGGATCACCCTTGGGTGAAGGAGGATCCCCAAGAATCTCAACAGGCAAGTTGTGTTTCAAAACAGGCATTTGGTTAAAGAACATTTCATCTAATTCATTCCTTTCATTCATAAACATATCATTTTCATGGTCCAGCAGATATTGTTCTAAAGGATCAGTAGGAGGCACAGCAATAGAAGCAATACCAATTATTTCATCTTTACTAGGCAATTCTTTGTCATGGGGTTTTCTATGAAATTTGGAGAAATTAAACTCATGAGACACACCCCGAAAACTTACAGTAACAGTTTCTTTCTCACAATCTATCTTAGCATTAACAGTGTTCAAGAAAGGTCTACCAAATATAATGGGACAAAAATCATCTTGTGGGGAACCAAGAACAAGAAAATCAGTAGGGTATTTTACTTTCCCACACAAGACTTCAACATCTCTAACAATCCCAATTGGTGATATAGTATCTCTATTAGCAAGCTTGATAGTAACATCAATATCTTCTATTTCAGCAGGTGCAATATCATTCATAATTTCTTGATATAAAGTAAAGGGAATTGCACTCACACTAGCACCCACATCACATAAGCCATGATAACAATGATCTCCTATTTTAACAGAAACAACAGGCATGCCAACAACAGGTCTATGTTTATCTTTATCATCGGGTCTAGCAATTCTAGCAGCATCATCACAGAAATAAATAACATGCCCATCAATATTATCGACCAAGAGATCTTTAACCATGGCAATACTAGGTTCAACTTTAATTTGTTCAGGGGGTGTAGGTGTTCTAGTATAACTCTTTTGAACCACAACTGAAGCTTTAGCATGTTCCTTTATTCTAACAGGGAAAGGTGGTTTCTCAATATAAGCAGTAGGAACAATAGGATCAACATTATAAGTAATGGTTTCTTCTTCAAATTTAATAGGTTCCACTACTTTCACTTCAATGGGAGGATGATATTTAAACCACTTCTCCTTAGGGAGATCAACATGAGTAGCAAATGATTCACAGAAGGAAGCTACTATCTCAGAGTCAAGTCCATATTTAGTGCTAAATTCACGAAAAGCATCGGTATCCATAAAAGATTTAACACAGTCAAACTTAAGGTTTATACCTGACTCCTTACCTTCGTCGAGTTCTCAGTCTTCAGAGTTGCTTTGATTCTTTCCAATAAATCACATTTGAATTCAATAGTCTTCTTCATAAAAGAACCAGTACAAGAAGTATTGAGCACGGATTGATCATTACGAGAAAGCCGAGCATAAAAATTCTGAATAATAATTTCTCTTGAGAGCTCATGATTGGGGCATGAATATAACATTGACTTAAGCCTCCCCCAAGCTTGAGAAATACTTTCTCCTTCACGAGGCCAAAAATTATAAATATAATTCCGATCACGATGAACTAGATGCATAGGATAAAACTTCTGATGAAATTACAATTTCAATCGGTTGTAATTCCAAGACCCAATATCATCGCATAGCCTATACCATGTCAATGCCTTCTCCTTCAAAGATAAACGGAATACCTTCTTCTTGACTTCATCCTCGGGCAAACCTGCAAGCTTAAATAATCCACAAACTTCATCCACATAGATTATATGCATATCAGGATGTAATGTTCTATCTCCTGCATAAGGATTAGCTAGCAGTTTCTCTATCATACCCGAAGGAATTTCATAATAAATATTTTCAGTAGGTTCAGTAGGTTGAGGGGAAACTCTTTGCTCTTTCGGTCGGGGTGAAGATACCACGAACGAACCACTCAAAAGATTATTTTCCATAGCAACAAGTGACAGTAAATTTCAGCACACTATATAAATGTTTCCTTACCAAATTCCACTTACCAAAGGCGCTTCACTCCCCGGCAACGGCGTCAAAAAAGAGTCTTGATGACCCACAAGTATAGGGGATCTATCATAGTCCTTTCGATAAGTAAGAGTGTCGAACCCAACGAGGAGCAGAAGGAAATGACAAGCGGTTTTCAGCAAGGTATTCTCCACAAGCACTGAAATTATCGGTAACTGATAGGTTTGTGATAAGATAATTCGTAACGGGTAACAAGTAACAAGTGTTACAAAGGTGCAGCAAGGTGGCCCAATCCTTTTTGTAGCAAAGGACAAGCCTGGACGAACTCTTATATAGAGCAAAGCGCTCCCGAGGACACATGGGAATTATTGTCAAGTTAGTTTTCATCATGCTCATATGATTCGCGTTCGTTACTTTGATAATTTGATATGTGGGTGGACCGGTGCTTGGGTGCTGTCCTTACTTGGACAAGCCTCCCACTTATGATTAACCCCTCTCGCAAGCATCCGCAACTACGAAAGAAGAATTAAGATAAATCTAACCATAGCATGAAACATGTGGATCCAAATCGGCCCCTTACGAAGCAACGCATAAACTAGGTTTAAGCTTCTGTCACCCTAGCAACCCATCATCTACTTATTACTTCCCAATGCCTTCCCCTAGGCCCAAACAATGGTGAAGTGTCATGTAGTCGACGTTCACATAACACCACTAGAGGAAAGACAACATACATCTCATCAAAATATCAAACGAATACCAAATTCACATGATTACTTATAACAAGACTTCTCCCATGTCCTCAGGAACAAATGTAACTACTCACAAAGCATATTCATGTTCATAATCAGAGGAGTAATAAATATCATTAAGGATCTGAACATATGATCTTCCACCGAATAAACCAACTAGCATCAACTACAAGGAGTAATCATCACTACTAGCAACCTACAGGTACCAATCTGAGGTTTTGAGACAAAGATCGGATACAAGAGATGAACTAGGGTTTGAGAGGAGATGGTGCTGGTGAAGATGTTGATGGAGATTGACCCCCTCTCGATGAGAGGATCGTTGGTGATGACGATGACGATGATTTCCCCCTCCGGGAGGGAAGTTTCCCAGGCAGAACAGCTCCGCCGGAGCCCTAGATTGGTTCTGCCTAAGTTCTGCCTCGAGACTGCGGCGCTTCGTCCGGAAAGCTCTCTTCTGATTTTTTCCAGGTCAAAACACATCATACAGCAGAAGATGGGCACCGGAGGCCTGCCAGGGGGCCCACAAGCCACATGGGCGCGCCCAGGGGGTAGGGCACGCCCCCTAGGCTTGTGACCTCCTGTTGGGTCCCCTCTGGTATTTTCTTCATCTAATATTTTTTATATATTCCAAAATAATTCTCCGTAAATTTTCAGGAGTTTTGGAGTTGTGCAGAATAGGTCTCTCAGATTTGCTCCTTTTCCAGTCCAGAATTCCAGCCGCCGGCATTCTCCCTCTTCATGTAAATCTTGTAAAATAAGAGAGAAAAGGCATAAGTATTGTACCAAAATAGGTAATAACAGCCCATAATGCAATAAATATCATTATAAAAGCATGGTGCAAAATGGACGTATCAATGTCCTTGAGAGCTTGCTTGTGATACGTCTCCAACGTATCTATAACCTATGAAGTATTCGTGCCATGTTTATAACAATTTTACATGGTTTTGGTATGATTTGCATGGAACTAACCCGGACTGACGTTGTTTTCAGCAGAACTACCGTGGTGTTTTTTTTGTGTAGAAGTCAAAGTTCTCCAAATGAGCTGAAACTTTTTGACAAATTTTTTTGGAACAAAAGAGACCCCCGAAGCTTCGTGGGAGGGCTAGAAGAGCCAAGAGGAGGGCACAACCCACCACGACGCGCCAGAGGGGCCCGGCTTGCCCCGGTGGGTTGTGCTCACCTCGAGGCCCATCTTAGCGTGAGACCGATGCCAAAAAATCCTATAAATAGAGAAACCATCAAAAATAACCCTAGATCAGAAGTTCCGCCGCCACAAGCCTCTGTAGCCACGAAAAACCAATCTAGACCCCGTTTCGGCAACCTGCCGGAGGGGGAAATCATCACCGATGACCACCTTCATCATCCCGGCGGCCACCATGATGAGGACGGAGTAATCCACCCTTGGGGCTGAGGGTTTGTACCAGTAGCTATGTGTTTAATCTCTCTCTCTCTCTCTCTCTCGTGTTCTTGAGATATCATGATCTTGATGTATCGAGGGCTTTGTTAATATAGTTGGATCATATGGTGTTTTCCCCTCTCTATCTTGTTGTGATGAATTGAGTTTTCCCTTTGAGATTTTGTTTTATTGGATTGAATACTTTTATGGATTTGAGAGCACTTGATATTTGTCTTACATATGAATACCCGTGGTGACAATGGGTTATTATATTGATTCACTTCATATATGTTTTGGCACTCAACTCGCGGATTCCCGAGGTGACATTGGGGTAATCTATGCATAGGGGTTGATGCATGTTCTCGTCTTTGTTTCTCCGGTAGAAATCTTGGGGCAATATTTGAGGTTCTTTGTGTTGGATTGAGTATTATGAATCTGAAATTGTTTGATGCATATCATATAATCAACTCACGGATACTCGCGGTGACATTAGAGTATCTAGGTGACATTAGAGTTGGTTGATGTGTATCATATGGTGTTATTTTAGTATGAACTCTTGGTTAGATCGATCGGAAAGAATAGCTTGGTGTTATTTTAGTATGAACTCTAGGATAGATTGATCGGAAAGAATAGCTTTGAGGTGGTTTCGTACCCTACAAACAATTTCTTCTTATGTTCTCCGCTAGATAGGAACTTTGGAGTGATTCTTCATCGCACGTTGAGGGATGGTTATATGATCCAATTATATTAGCATTGTTGAGAGATTGCACTAGCGAAAGTACGAACCCTAGGCCTCATTTTCAAGCATTGCAATACCGTTTGTGCTCCGTTTTAGCAATTGCTACCTAGCTGTTTTTTATTGTTACTATTACAAAAATCAATATCTACTATCATTACTACACTTTTATCACCATCTCTTCGCCGAACTAGTGCACCTATACAATTTACCATTGTATTTGGTGTGTTGGGGACACAAGAGACTCTTTGTTATTTGGTTGCAGGATTGTTTGTGAGAGACCATCTTCATCCTATGCCTCCCACGGATTGATAAACCTTGGGTCATCCACTTGAGGGAAAATTGCTACTGTCCTACAAAACTCTGCGCTTGGAAGCCCAACACGAGTCTACAAGAATAAAGTTGCGTAGTAGACATCAAGCTCTTTTCTGGCGCCGTTGCCGGGGAGGTGAGTGCTTGAAGGTATATCTTTAGATCTTGCAGTTGAATCTTTTAGTTTCTTGTTTAATCACTAGTTTGCTTCGTAAAAGAAAACTACAAAAAATGGAATTGGGGTGGTCTCATATTATTCGTCTTTATCATGTCTTTCTTGAAAATGATGGAAAGAAAAATTGTGCTCAATTGATAGAAGAAGAATACAATAAAATTTTTGGCACAAAATCTTTGAATGATGAGCATGATTGCAATGTTGCTAGTATGAATTCTTTGAATATCCATGATGTTAATGATATGCAAAACCATAAGCTTGGGGATGCAATATTTGATGAAGGTGATATTTTTAGTCCTCCAAGTTTTGATGAGAATATTTACTATGATGAAAGCATGCCTCCTATCTATGATGATTATGGTGATGACATGTATGCTATAAAGAATAATGATAACCATGAAACTTGTCATCATGATTTGAATTTTCAACCCCATGATAGTTATTTTGTTGAGTTTGCTCCCACTACTACGAATGAGAAAAGTTTTGCTTATGTGGAGAGTAATAAATTCTTTATGCATGTGGATCATGAAAAGAATGCTTTATGTGATAGCTATATTTTTGAATTCATTCATGATGCTACTGAAAATTACTATGAGGGAGGAACTTATGCTTCTACATATCTCAACGATATCAAGTTTCCTCTCTTTCTGTTGAAAGTTTTGAAGTTGCACTTGTTTTGCCCTCCTATGCTAGTTCATTCTTGTTCCCTTAAGTTATTTGCTCACAAAATTCCTATGCATAGAAAGTGGGTTAGGCTTAAATGTGCTAGTCATATACTTCATGATGCTCCCGTTATGTTTCAATTCTTATCTTTTATGTGAGCATCATTGAAATTAGCATGCCTAGCTAAAAAGGCATTAAAGAAAAGCGCTTGTTGGGAGACAACCCAACATTTACCCCTACTGTTTTTGTGTGTTCACATGATTATGCTACTGTAGTAATCATGTTTTATAGCTTTTATTTCAATAAAGTACCAAGTAAAGCCTTTGGGATAGTATGGATGATAGTTGACTTGATTCTGTGCAAAAACAGAAACTTTTGCGCCCAGTAGCATAATTGTTTTAATTCACTGGCTCGTCCAAAAACTCTGAATTTTTTACAGTTGTTGGGTATACAAATTTTCTACGTTTTCCTAATTTTGCATAATTTTTGGAGGAACTAAGTATGAGCATAATTCAGATCTTTACGTACTGTTATGTTTTTGACAGATTCTGTTTGCAATGCATAGTTTGCTTGTTTAATGGTTTCTATGGCTTATATTGCTTAGTATAAATTGTGGAAATTTTAGAGTACAGTAGGCATTGTGTGAGAACAATTATGAATCTTATCTTGACAGTACCAAAGTGAATGATTTGTCTTTATCATAGTAACCAATCTCACGAAGTTCCGTTAAGTTTTGTGTGATTGAAGTTTTGAAGTTTTGGGTGAGATATCGATATGAGGAGAATAAGGAGTGACAAGACCCTAAGATTGGGGATTCCCAAGGCACCCCAAGGTAATATTCAAGGAAGATCCAAGCAACTAAGCTTGGGGATGCCCCGGAGGGCATTCCTTCTTTCGTCTCCAACATTGTCGGTAACCTTACTTGGAGATATATTTTTATTCATCACATGATATGTGTTTTGCTTCGAGCATCATATTTATTTTATTATGATTTGCTTGCAATTATTTATAATAATGTTTTGCATATTTTACTTCAATAAAAATGTCAAGTATAGCCTTTGCTATGCTTATTTTGCAAGTCTATATGTTGCTGTTTGAAAACAGAAAGTTGCACGCTAGTGCGTGAATTCTTGAGAAAAGTCAGTATGTGATAAAATGTTGAATTTTTTTTCACAATAAGCTATTACAAATTTTATACAGTTTGGTAAATTTTCAGGATTTTTCGAGTTATGGAAGTTGGAGTAAAATTTCACTCTTTACAGACTGTCCTGTTTAGACAGATTGCTGTTATGTTTGCATTGTTTGCATATGTTTGCCTGTTTAATGATTCTATTTGAAGATAGGAGTATTAAATATGAAGAGGCATTTAGTATGCAATGTTGAATAATAATTTTAGTGATTTGCTACAGTAGAGAATGATAAGGTTTTTGCATTGATTTATACTAAGTTATCTCACGAGTTCTTGTTGAGTTTTGTGTGGATGAAGTTTTTAAGATTTAGGGGAACCGTGATATAAAAGGAATTAAGGAGACACAAAAGCTCAAGCTTGGGGATGCCCAAGGCATCCCAAGATATTTTTTCAAGAAGTCTCAAGCATCTAAGCTTGGGGATGCCCTGGTAGGCATCCCACCTTTCTTCATCAACAGTTATCGGTTAGCCTCGATTGAGCCTAAGTTTTTGCTTCTTCACATGAGTTGTGCTTTTCTTGGAATGTCATTTAATTTTTGTTTTGCTTTCTATTTTAATAAAATACTTAGATCTGAAAGTTTTTAAATTTGAGAGAGTCCTCAAATAGCTACCCATTTACTTAACTACTCGCTTGAACTTCACTTATATCTTTTTGGAGTAGTATGTCATTTACTCTTGTGCTTCACCTATATCCCATGAGTAAAATTTTCAATGAATTGAATATCATAAAGTTGAAATTTTATGTTCTTCATACACTAGTATCATACCTAGTAGTAGCTTCACATTGGGTTTAGAAAGTCAAATCTTTTGAAGCTTGACAGTCACAATATTGGTCATACAAGCAATTCATGAATGATTAGTATAAGGAAGAGAACTTTCACATGAAAATATATTATCTTGGAAATCTCTATGATTGTGAATACCCATTAATTATTTCCAAACTTGAGAAAATTAGTTGAAGTTGGACAAGGAAGACAACGTAATGAATTATGGTTGTGTATATTTGCATAGAAGTTATATTGTTACGGATCCTCCAACATGTGGTGTTTGCTTAGGATCTTTTGCTAGCCAAAAATTCGTACTAAGTAGAGATACTACTTGTGCATACAAAAACCCTTAAACCCAGTTTCTTGCCATGAGTGTCCACCATACCTACCTATGGATTGAATAAGATCCTTCGAGTAAGTTGTCATCGGTGCATAAAGCAATAAAAATTGCTCCTAAATATGTTTGATCTTTTATTGTAAGGGAAAATTGAGCGTTGTAAGAACTTGTGATGGCAAAGTAATAAAAGCGACGGACTACATAATAAAGTTTGCTATCATAAGGGGCAATATAACGTGACGTTCCTTTGCATTAAGAGTTTGGGCATCCAAAAATAAAAAGCGCATGACAACCTCTGCTTCCCTCTGTGAAGGGCCTATCTTTTACCTTTAAGTATTTACTTTTATGCAAAAGTCAATAGTATACATTCTCATTCAACCTCAATTATTCTCTAGTTGGCAAGCATCATGTGGTGGGGAAAGATCTAGGCACATATGACCAGTCAAATATATTTGATCATGATTTATTATTGTTGACAATTATCTCTATGATAAATGAGTTGGGAGGTGAAACATTAAGCCCCTATCTTTCTCTATGTTCGATGGATGCCATTTGTTCTAAAAATATGCTTTGAGTACTAGCAATCATAGAAGATTATATGATGATTGAGTATGTGGATCTCTTACTTAGACTCTGTTGAATAAGTTGAATTGCAATTGTTTGGTGACTAAGAATATAGGTTGTTGAGTTTCAAGAGAATTCATTGTTTGAACCTTAACATGTGAATTGGTTGCTACTTTAACATGAGAAGTTTTATGAGAAAGAATTGATGTTATGATGCTAGGAAAACTGATTGAAATTATCATTGATCAAACTTATGCACTTTGCTAGCATTCACACTTCATAAATTATTTCTTTTATCATTTACCTACTCGAGGATGAGTAGGAATTAAGCTTTGGGATGCTGATACGTCTCCAACGTATCTATAATTTATGAAGTATTCATGCCATGTTTACAACAATTTTATATGGTTTTGGTATGATTTGCATGGAACTAACCCGGACTGACGCTGTTTTCAGCAGAACTCCCATGGTGTTGTTTTTTGTGCAGAAATGAAAGTTCTCCAAATGAGCTGAAACTTTTTGATGATTTTTTTCGAACAAAAGAGACCCCCGAAGCTTTGTGGGAGGGCTAGAAGAGGCACGAGGAGGGCACAACCCAGCACGGCGCGCCAGAGGGGTCCAGCTTGCCCCGGTGGGTTGTGCTCACCTCGAGGCCCATCTTAGCGTGAGACCGACGCCAAAAAATCCTATAAATAGAGAAACCATCAGAAATAACCCTAGATCAGAAGTTCTGCCGCCGCAAGCCTCTGTAGCCATGAAAAACCAATCTAGACCCCGTTTCGGCACCCTGCCGGAGGGGGAAATCAACCGGTGGCCATCTTCATCATCCCAGCAGCCACCATGATGAGGAGGGAGTAGTCCACCCTCGGGGCTGAGGGTTTGTACTAGTAGCTATGTGTTTAATCTCTCTCTCTCTCTCTCGTGTTCTTAAGATATCATGATCTTGATGTATCACGGGGTTTGTTAATATAGTTGGATCATATGGTGTTTTCCCCTCTCTATCTTGTTGTGATGAATTGAGTTTTCCCTTTGAGATTTTGATTTATCGAATTGAATACTTTTATGGATTTGAGAGTACTTGATATATGTCTTGCATATGAATACCCGTGGTGACAATGGGGTATTATATTGATTCACTTGAGATATGTTTTGGCACTCAACTCGCGGATTCCCGAGGTGACATTGGCATAATCTATGCATAGGGGTTGATGCACGTTCTCGTCTTTGTTTCTCCTTTAGAAATCTTGGGGCACTCTTTGAGGTTCTTTGTGTTGGATTGAATATTATGAATCTGAAATTGTTTGATGCATATCGTATAATCAACTCACGGATACTCGCGGTGACATTGGAGTATCTAGGTGACATTAGAGTTGGTTGATGTGTATCATATGGTGTTATTTTAGTATGAACTCTTGGTTAGATCGATCGGAAAGAATAGCTTGGTGTTATTTTAGTATGAACTCTAGGATAGATTGATCGGAAAGAATAGCTTTGAGGTGGTTTCGTACCCTACAAACAATTTCTTCTTATGTTCTCCGCTAGATAGGAACTTTGGAGTGATTCTTCATCGCACGTTGAGGGATGGTTATATGATCCAATTATATTAGCATTGTTGAGAGATTGCACTAGCGAAAGTACGGACCCTAGGCCTCATTTTCAAGCATTGCAATACCGTTTGTGCTCCATTTTAGCAATTGCTACCTTGCTGTTTTTTATTGTTACTATTACAAAAATCAATATCTACTATCATTACTACACTTGTATCACCATATCTTCACCGAACTAGTGCACCTATACAATTTACCATTGTATTTCATGTGTTGGGGACACAAGATACTCTTTGTTATTTGGTTGCAGGATTGTTTGAGAGAGACCTTCTTCATCCTACGCCTCCCACGGATTGATAAACCTTGGGTCATCCACTTGAGGGAAAATTACTACTGTCCTACAAAACTCTGTGCTTGGAGGCCCAACACGAGTCCACAAGAATAAAGTTGCATAGTAGACATCAGCTTGCAACTGTGATGAACATGCCAGATAAGACCAAGGATGGGCCGAAGGCTGGAAAAGTTTTGCAAGATTTGAACATTAGGGTGGATGTCCACATGCCGCCCCGTAAAAAGTCAGAGGAGACGGAGACGGAGGCGGGGGACAGGGGCAAAAAAGTCAACAAGAAGGAAGAGAATTATTTTCCCCTTCTTGCTTCATCCTAAGTCCGAAGGAGATCGATCAATTCTTCAAGTGCCTTATCGAAATCAAAGTTAGTTCCGATTACTGTGGGAAGATAAGCAGATTTCTAGACACCAAGAAGAAAAGGTTCAGCAGGATGAAGTCTCATGACTGTCACGTGATGATGACGCAGATCCTTTCGGTTGCACTTAGAGGTATAATGGACGAGCATGTCCGTGAAACGCTTACTGGTCTCTGCAACTTTTTCGACGTTATCTCTCGAAAGTCGATCAGTGTGAAGCAGCTCTGAGGGCTACAGGAAGAGATCATTGTCATACTAAATGAGCTTGAGATTTACTTCCCGCCCGCATCCTTTGACATCATGGTGCATCTGTGTGTCCACATTGTGGACGACATCATCGACCTCGGGCCGTCATTCCTTCACAGCATGATGTCTTTCGAGAGGATGAATGGGGTCATCAAAGGATTCGTTCGTAACATGTCTCGTCTGGATGGAAGCATCGTGCAGGGCTATCTGACCCAAGAGTGCATCTCCTTCTGCGAGAATTATCTAAGTGACAAAAACCCTGTTGTTGGTTTGCCCGTAAACAAGCACCTTGGGAGGCTCAGAGGAGAAGGTCACACGAACGGCTGGAGGGAATTGCATGTGGACCACTTGGGTCGACGCAACGACTTGGACATAGCAAACTTAGTAGTGCTACAGCGCCTAGACGTGGTGATCCTTTCATGGAACTGCATAAAGAAACCATCGTACAGAAGTATCATGACCAGGGGCTACAGAAGACGGACGCCGAAGTTACAAGAGAGCACAACTCCACTTTCTTGCGTTGGTTCAAAGAGCATGTTCTTGCTAATCCCTCGGAAGATGGCAGTGCGGACGGATTGCTCATACACGCCTTAGCACATGGCCCCGCGGCCAACCTCGTGACCTATCAGGCAGATGATATCAATGGATATATGTTTTACACGGAGGCCAAAGACATAAACAATGATTACCAAAACTCGGGGGTGACGATGGAATGCATGACCGGCAACAACGGCGCAACTGAAAGATTCTACGGAAGGGTCGAAGAGATCTGGGAGCTTGACTACGCTGGACTGCACAGTGCGACGATGTTCCATGTCAGATGGGCTAAGGCAGTCGAAAGAGAGACCGGTACTTCACTACCATGTGTATACCCAACGCGAAGAGCGCAGCTACCATGAACATCATCGCCAAAACTGAGCCATGGGTACATGCTAAGCACGTGACACAATGCTTCTTCATAACTGACCCGAGCAATCCGAGACGTGTTGTCATGAGGAGAGGCAAAAGGTGCATCGTCGGAATGGACGGAGTCGCTAACGAGGAAGACTACGACCAGTACAGCGACCCGATGAGGGAAGATGACGATGATGATGAAGCATATGTCAAAAGAAGAAGCAAGACTACATTACCTAAGAAAAATCGCACTCCATGGAAAAGGAAAATTCACAACGAGGGGCTCAATTACTCGGCAACGAACAAGAAAGGAAGGAAGCTCACTCAGAAACGTAAATGTTGACGCTGAGAAACTATCATTTATATATATGTTCCTATTTTGTATACACACTTAACCGTTATCGGTCAAATGATGTAATATATATATATATATATATATATATATATATATATATATATATATATCCTTACTTATATATTGTATCTGATCCCCTTCCCATCATCATGCATATCGATAGGTCGTCTTTCGAAGGAGAAAAAGAAAAAGAAAACCAAAAAGGAAAGAAAATAAAATGAAAAACAAATAGAAAAGTAAATGAAAATGAAAAGAAATAGAAAAAGGAGAAAGGAAAAACAGAAAATGTAAAGAAAAAAAGGAAAAAAAGGTAAAGGAATAGCAGTAGCGCTTGTTCTCAACCAGCGCTATAGCTACGATAGCAGTAGCGCTGTTTTCTAACCAGTGCTATAGCTATCAGTAAGTAGCAGTAGCGCCGGTTCCCGACCCGCGCTACCGCTACGTTTGACTTAGCTCCGCGCGGCCATCCCTCCTTCCCTCAGTTCCCCATTCTCTTCTCCATCGCTCCTCGCCGTCTCTTGCCTCCCTCACCACCCCTGCCACCCTGACCGTCTCCTGCCGCCCTCGACGCCCCCGGAGCCACGCGCCCTCACCACCCCTTCCTCCCTCGAAGCCATCGGAGCCGCGCACCCCTCGCTGCCCCTGCCGCCCTCTCGACGCCATCGGATCCGTGAGCCCTCGCCACCCCTACCTCCCTCGACGCCACCGGAGACGCGCGCCCTCGCCGCCCCTACCTCCCTCGACGCCCTGCCTCCCTCACCGCCCCTGCCTCCCTCGCCGTCACCGAGCACCCTTCTCTGTAAGCCCCCCCACCCTCCTCTCTATTAGAACTAGCTAGGTTAACTAGTTTAATTAGGTTAACTAGGTTAATTAGGTTAACTAGCTAGGTTAACTAGGTTAGCTAGGTTAACTAGGTTAATTATGGTTAGCTAGGTTAACTAGGTTAGCTAGGTTAACTAGTTTAATTAGGGTTTTAACAGAGAATAAGCTTGCTGTGGACAGAAGAAAAAAATTCATTTTAGAGCAAAATTTTAGTTTAGAGAAAAAATTAAATATAGAAATAAGCTTGCTGTCGGAGGAAAAAAATTTAATGTAGAAATAAGCTTGTTGTGAACAAAATGTTAATTAGATGTTTTTTAGTTAGGGCAGTAGGGTTTAACTAGGGCATTTGTATTAGTGCTGCTAGTAGTAGTGGTAATAGTATATGTTAATTAGGTCATTAGAGAGCACTAGAGTTAACTGAATTTTGTTCTATTAGTAGTTAACTGAATTTTCTTCTACACTTAGTTTTTAAATTAGCTTGTGAATTTTGGACATGTATATTTGGACATGTGGTTGCTCGTGTATATTTGGACATATGTTGCGGTGTCGACGATGGATATTTGAACATTGTTTGTAGGGAATATATCCGAGTGGCCTATGTTTTGCCGGAATGCTGATTCATTTCCGTTTCGGCAAATTTCACGCACTCAATCTATCCACTTTTTAGCAAAGGTCATGCCGAATTTTTTTGTGAATTTTGGCATGACTTGTGCTACAAACTAGGACATATCGAGTGCCCGGGATTTGCCAGAACGGGAATGAATCAATATTTTGGCAAAACATAGGCCCTTTTTATGTCATTATTCATTTTATTAGGTCTAGAATTAATTGACTAGACTTAATCATAGGAAACATGGCTAACAACGATGAAGGAGGGGGTTCTGGTAATTGCAACATCTACGAGTGGCAGACAACTATTTGAACTATCTGGAGGAGCAACAACGGTTGTTCCACTACCCCTTGTCCCATCCGAGGGTTGCACCAGCACCGACACCGGCGCCGAGACCAGCAAATTAGCCGGTAAAGAACCGGAACCGAAGAGGATACGGCACCCAAACCAGCTCGGCACTACTAGACTGGTGGTCACGGCGGTGGACCTCGGCAATTTCGAGCCAACAGAGCCTGAGGAAGTGCGCATGTGCTACGACAATCAAGTAGGCTGCATCCTATGGGAAACCGCCACCATCAACGACAAAAAAATTAAGGAAGATGCCAAATATGAAGCAGTTCCTCCTAACGAAGCTGCACCAGAGATTCTTGTTCCCGGGCCGGGATGAAATCAAATATCCTCAACCGTGGCAAGGCCCGACAATGAAGAAGATAAACAACAAAGCCATGGGCAAGTTTAGCGGCGCGTTGTGCGCCTGGAAAGTAAGGGTGAAACATTGGATCATCGTCAAAAAGGAACCCTACTCCGAGATTGTAAAGGATAATCCGACAATTATGGAAGAGCAGTTGGAAATATTCAAAAAGGCTTGCATTGCCGAAGCTGCCAAAGAAAAGTTGGAGTACATGAAGGGGCTTCAAGAAAGGAACATGGGGTACCACCACCTCGAAATCCGCGGTTACATGGGGAAGAGGCCCATATGGGCCAAGGAGGACGCAGAACGCGAAAGTCTTGGGCTCCCAGACCCCTTGGCGGAATTCACCGTCCCGCAGGAGCGTGACGTCATCAGGGCCCGGTACCATTGGGACCCAGTCAAGAAGGTTTTCGAAATGGACGCGGTCATGAGGGAGTTCAAGAGACAGCTGGTAATTATTAATTTACCACCTTACTTTAGCTTCTGTTCAATTCAACTGCACGTTTAGTCACATTTGTAAACGATCCATGTTCCTTTTGCAGAAAGAGTAGCACAGGATTGTGGCCGAAAGCGACTCGCTGTCTGAGGCGTTGGCGAGGCCCAAGTGGGACACCCCTTTCAACCGGGCCTTCAACGTATTCAAAAGACTCCCGGTGGACACTCGGCCGTTGTATGGACGCGTGCACGGTGTCGGAGACGGTGCCACATGGAAGCACTACTACCGTGAGGACGCTGAGGAGAGAAAGCAAAGATGGAGGTTAAACAAAATAAACATTGACAAGAAGGTTGAGATTGCGGTCGATAAGAAAACAACTGAGACAAAAGAAGCAATATGACGTGAGTTGCTAAGTGAGGCAGTCAAAGAGCAGTAGCTGCTGCAAGAGAGGAAATGGTATCTTCGTTTGGTGCCTTGATTCCGGCTGTCATCAATTGGACCAAGCAAAATCCAGATAAAGAGGCAGCAGACTCTCCCCTTCCCAGCTTCGTCGGGAGCAGCTCGTTTAGTGTTGCACCAGCACCTGCTCACACAACCGCACCTGCATCCGCACCTGCTCATAGCAGCCCGTCCTTCGTCTCTAGCATGCTCGGCGGGGCTTCGTCCTTGGCTGAGCTCGACGACATCACGGTAACTACCTGTCACACCAGCCCTCTTCAATATATGTATAATCTCCCATTTCCGTTTCCTTCCGGATGTCTCACGCCGTAGACATGTCTTTGCAGGCCGACGAAACACCGTCCACCATACTGTACAACATCATCGGCCAGAAGGTGGATATGGGAAAGGCGACGATAGTGAAGCCGAAGGAACAATTGTTCCAGAGCCTGCCGATACCCCTAGCATCTTCAAGGTTTTTGTGGTAGTGTCAAAGCGGGCTACGAAAATTTGGCTCCTCCGGTACCATAAGGGGGAGATGACGACGAGACCCCGCCATGGCTTGGCAATTGCAAGAGTTGGGTCCTGTTATGGCCGAAGAGTCTCCTTCGTCTGGAGGTGGCCGGGAGCACACCAATGACCAAGCAGCCTCAGAAAGGTATGAACACCACCACCCCACCTACCCAATTAGCGGCACATGTCATGCCGGGCGATAGCGGACGGCATGAGGAAGAGGCTCCATTAGTGGCTGATGATGTTGCGTCGTCGAAGAAGCAATGGATGATGCCATGGACAAGGATGATGACCCTCTACAGTATCTCAATACTGGCCGCTATGACGACGGAGGATTGATGGCTCAGCAGTATGACTCGGGGTTTGAGCGTGATGAGTTGATGCCTGAATTGCCAGAGCAGGATCGTCTTAAGGCTGATTGCAAGAAGTCTCTCTTCCTGCAATCCTCGCAGGACACGCCTTCAGATGCCGCCTCAACCCAGCAACAGCAACGTATGACTCATGCATTAATGCTGAGCCCGACAACACTGGGGGCGGTGGTCAGGGACGGTATGATAGGCTCACTTCCGGAACAAAAGAAGCATATGAAGAGACCGAAGAAAGGCCCTAATCGCGCCAAAGCTGCTTCTATGAGCCAGCCGCCTCCTCAGCCTCGAGTTGTAGACTGTATACCTGTCAAAGGTGCGGCGAAATACCATATCCCTAGTGATCTGATCCTACCTAAGGCAGCAGTAGAGGCATAGACGGTGATCTAAGGAGACTTCAGGACGATGTGTTGTTGAGAGAGAAAAGCCTTATCGCCTCGAAAAATCCAGGATACCCGCTCTACGTGGTTAACGTGGCACAGCAAAGGTCATTCTACATCCACACATTCCCCACGGATAAGTTCTTTCTTCGATTTGATTACATCTTCGACATGTTTCACATGACAAAGATGGATTTTACGTTCGTCTGCCTTTTTGCCTTGTACATGAACTACATCATCAGGCACGAGCAAATATCTTCTATCTGTGTCGCTGACCCATACTTTATGCACGAGGGCTTCTTGGCAGTCTGCTCAAAGCACCACGAATATGCGAGGAACTACATCGTCGATTTCATGGTCGCCAATAAGGACAAGGAGACGATTCTCCTGCCTTATCATCCCATGTAAGTCATCCGCGGATATCCTTCCTTCGATTTCAGTCATTCATTTGCACGCGTGGAGACTAATTTGAGGTGTACTTATTTTGCGCAGTGAGGGGCGCGCCGTCCTCATCATTCTTTACCCCCGATTCTCCCACGCTCTTTACTTGGACTCGTCGAAGAACATAAAGAAAAAGGATTACACCCACATCAAGCCTGCTCTCGATAGTGCTATCTTAAGCTACGGCCACTAGGGTGGAGAGATCACGGTCAAGAAGACAAGGAAATGCGCGCCCTGCTTCAGCCATAAGACCGACTTCTGCTGCACCAGCAACCGAGAGGTACTCTCAGTGATGGATTCTATGTCATCCACCACATGCTAGAGTACAAACGGGATTGCCAGAACCTTCGCATGTCGGCTAAATCTGGCGATGCCGATATTCTACAATGGGCCATGAAACTAGGAATGTACTGGATCATCGACTCTGAGCTGAGTTCTATCACGTCCAGCGTGAACTTGCCCAAGTCATCATGAAGGAGGTCCTGAAAAAAACAGGGATGTTCTACGAAGAAGGGAAAATGTCGCGGGAAAGACGTCCGAACATGCGTAGCCACTCAGTGTCTCGACATGAAGCCTTTCACTTCGCTTGGGGACTTCCTCCCTGATTTGTCCATTTAGTCACTACTTTCTCTATGACAAAACTTTGAATTTATGCACGATGAAACTTTGTGATGTAATTAAACCGTCCTCCTCAACTAGCGAAGATGATTCTAGTTAGGGCAGTTTGGGTACGATGAACTTTGTTATTTATTCTTATGATATGTTGCTTCTATTTTTGCTAACTCTGTCTCTTTCTGTTGCTCAACTATATATTATGTTGCATATTATCGATGATTTCATTATGTCATTGTGCAGGTTTATAGATCATCGATGGCCTATAAGTGCTACGCTGTGTATGTAGGGGAGGTTCCAGGAGTATACGACGAGTGGCCAGAGTGTCAGGCCCAGGTGTCGGGGTACTCAAGCGGCAGCCAGAAGGAGTTCAAGAGCAGAGCCGAAGAGGAAGCTAGTTACTTGAGGTTCACGCTAGTGCGAGAGAGGGATCGGAACCGGTTCCTCAAGAACTACTACATTATCGCACTCTTGCTCATAGTGATCGCTCGTCTCTTCTATATCTGAGTTTAGATATAGATGATGAAACATGTGTATGTGATGAACATGCAGTTGCTTGTATTCGAGATATGTCACTTAACTTGTATCGCTATATTGAGATTATGATAAGAGATGGCATCATTTGTGTTGGATGATGTGATAAGACTATTATGTGTATGATATGATGAGCATATTGTATGTTTATGATATGACTATACTACTGTATAAAACCTGTACAAATACAGTGCAAATACGTAGTAAAAAAATACATGTAAAGTTAGCAGTAGCGCTGGTCTACAACAAGCAGTAGCGCTTGTAACTGCCCCGTGCTACCACTAAGTAGCAGTAGCGCTGGGCCAACAAACGCTACCGCTAGGTAGGGATAGCAGTAGCACGCTTTAACAAGCGCTACTGCTACAAGTTAGTTGTAGCACCGTAGTGGTAGCGCGGCCACCCGCGCTACTACTAGGGTTTTCCCTAGTAGTGTACGTGAGTTTATCTTGTCTACATCATGTCATCCTACTTAAAGCATTAATCTGTTTTTCCATGAACTTAATACACTAGATGCATGCTGGATAGCGATCAATGTGTGGAGTAATAGTAGTAGATGCAGAATCGTTTCGGTCTACTAATCCTGGATGTGATGCCTATGTATGATCATTACCTTGGATATCGCCATAATTATTTGCTTTTTTATCAATTGCCCAACAGTAATTTGTTTACCCACTGTATGATATTTTCTCGAGAGAATCCTCTAGTGAAAACTATGGCCCCCGGGTCTACTTTTATCATATATAAAATCCTAAAAATACCTTGCTGCAATTTTCTTTTATTTATTTTATTTTGTATTTTTGTCAGATCTATCTATCAAAAACTATACAATTTAATCTTGCTCGTAACCATTGAGGGATTGACAACCCCTCTATGCGTTGGGTTGCAAGTATTTGTTGGTTGTGTGCAGGTGATGTTTACATAGTGTTGCTTGGTTCTCCTACTGGATTGATAACCTTGGTTTCATAACTGAGGGAAATACTTATCTCTACTGTACTACATCATCCTCTCCTCTTCGAGGAAATCCCAACACAGCTCACAAGTAGCAGTATCCAGATCATCTTTTTTGTGAGGACGGTGAGAGTATATATCAACTATGGTTACACTCCAATATATGTGTGCATTGCAGGGTTTATCGCACTCACCAGGATTTCCAGTCCCACGGATGTTCACTTCATACAAGTTGTCACGGCCTTTGGACTGTCCTACTTGTGGGAGTAAAGGGGCCCTGCATGCCATCCATAATTGGACAAACAACCTTCATTTTACAACTTGAACATAGTGATATCCTGGTAGGGATTCACTTGTGTCACATAAAGTAAATCTCATTGATTAACTGTCATGTCTTCTTACTTTTGATGTAATTTTACGATGCAGGTTTTCCCTTGTGACATTCGTTACAGAATAAACCATTTGGTTTGCTCTATGATGGTTATTTTAGTAGGTTTCATTTCTTATGACGTGTCAATAACGAAGGCACTGTCCATCACGTATATTACTGGACAAAATTGGATCAGTCTATTGTCTGAGTACAATCTGAAGCCCTCTGATCAACTGCAGTTTGCTTTAACAAACATGCCAGAATTAATCCTTCTCACCTTTAAAAGAAGGAAAGACAAAGACTGGATCCAGGTCACGGAGCTGGGGGAAGTTCCAATTGCTAAGGTGCACTGTCGCTTAAGAAGTATGCGTAGCAAAGTTACAAAGCTAAAGTCTGAAATCATAGAAGACCAGAGACGAGCGCTACTGTCTCCTCGCACATCGGTACCACCTCCAGCATCGGATCGAGCACCCGCACCTGCTCTGACACAGGCACTGGCTCTAGCACCGACAGCAGCAGCTCAGTCCGATCCACGAGAGGATTGGGCACCGACATTGTTAGTGGATCAGGCTGATCTACCAGAGGATCAGGCATCGACACGGGCACCTGCTCCGACATCAGCACTAGCTCCAGAAGTAGCACCGTCTCTAGCAGCAGCGGTGGCACTACCAGTCGCACCGCCACGGGCACCAACAATGGCTCCAGCACCTGCACCAACACTTGAACTTGCAGTTGCATCTTCTCTGGCCCGTGCAGCGGCAAGAGAACCAGCACTTGCGCCGGCTACAAACTGGGCTGCAGTTCGCACTGCATATACCAAAGTCCTTAAAAAACCGACATCTCCACCTTCTTGGTAAGCATTGGCAACCCAAGTGCTTTGTTCTTTTTTCTTTCCATGTTGTTTCACATGATTCACTGTGTTGATGTAACAGTTTGTTTATGTCTTCTTGTTTGCAAACAGAGAATTCCTAGAGCAATGAGGGAGTCGTTCAATAATCCGGGCGACTGTGGCCAAGTTTCTCTTACCATGCACAACCTTGGTGTGAATGAACCTGCGCAATATACCATAAGTAGAAAGGATGGTCGCATGATGATTGATGCTAAACAATGGTCAAGGTTCAAAATTCTATCAAATCTTGCGGTTGGGGATGATATCAAAATTGAACTTTCTCGGCAAGGAGAGCTGGTCCTAATCAACTTTGGAATTCTTCAGTAGTAGCACGCAACTACCAAACTGATCTATCATCCGAGAGCTTTTGATGTAATATGGCATGGTGAAACAAGTGTCATGTGTGTATAAGTAGTAGTAGTAGTAGTAGTAGTAGTAGTAGTAGTAGTAGTAGTAGTAGAAGTAGTAGTAGTAGTAGTAGTAGTAGTAGTAGTAGTAGTAGTAGTAGTAGTAGTAGTAGTAGTAGTAGTAGTAGTAGTAGTAGTAGTAGTAGTAGTACAGTAGTATCTATCACCTAGGACATCATGAAAGAATTGCAACTCTGATTGCTGGTTAGGAACTGTCATTCAATTTCATTGTAACAACTATCGTGCTTTATTTAAATTTCTGTATTCTCCTTGCGATAGCATCTAAAACCAGCGTCGTACCAATCACGTGCAATAATTACCGGATGAAATGCACTTACACTGGTACCGTAAGGTGCTATACAAACGGTTTTTAACCCCTTTCCGCCACGGCATTTGACCGTCGCCTAGTGAGTGACTGCGATAGGAGGGTCCTTCCCACATGACCCAGAAACCGTCGGGGATAGGCGAGCGGCTACTGACGATCGCCATAGAATAAACATATGAGAAGCCGCCCCAGTCCCACACGTTACATCTCGATGTTACGTTTCTGATCAGAGAGACATCCCAAATGATTACGCCGCTATAGTCGTGTGAAAAAGGTGGAAATCAACATTTAATCTACCAATAATTTTGTCATAGGTACGTTATCGCACACGGTTCAAGAATGTAAAATGTGTGCGGTGCCTCTACTAACGCCAACGTGTCCATTTTCATAACTATGTGCGATTGGTATTCCTATCACACACGCACACTGGTTTGAAACTTTTGCCGTATTACCATGAATCGCACACGCATATGAGACAAAACCATGTGTGCGTCCGTCGGGCATCGCAAATGTTTCACGTCAAAGAACCGTCTATTCTCTATTTTTCATCGCACACGCTGTTTTCTTTCTAATCGTGTGCACATTATTTTATTCGCTCCTGTATAATTTTATTTTTCCCTATAATTTATTATTCAAATTGGAAATTTTGAAATATGAAACGTGGAATTCAAATTCTCAGCACAACGGTTCAATAACGAATCCATAAATAAAATTGTCAGTACAATATGTTCAGTAATTACAGGATTAGACAGCAATTAAGAGGCGGTAAAGGTGAAGAGACAAGTGTAAATCATTTTGACTGCCGATGGTGTTGAAGAAGTGGAATGCCCATAATGTGCCTTCTTGCATGCCATAGGCACGAACAACTTTTGTCCAACCCCTTGTGACGATCGCCCGCCCATCCTTCACCGCCTTCAGGAAGACTTCTAGAGCATTATCATGGTAGCATGAATTATATACTTTAACCTTAGTTGCCTCCACTCCGGTCATGTAGTTTGCAAGGTAATCATTAGTAAATAGCTTCGAAAACCACTGAAAAGAGAAAAATTTCAGATACTAAGGTATAATAGAGTAACTTGTTGTGGGCAGGGGGAAAAGGCAACACATTACTTACCATCCTAAAGTTCACTGTTGTCTTGGACAAAGTGTAAATAAAGAGCTTAATTCCCATCACCCGTTTCTTTCGCCTAACAATCTTTCTCAGTTTCCTCACTTGACGCTTGTTCATGAATATCTCATTGCCCCATACACAAAAGGGATCGAAGCGTGGATCAGTACCGCTCATATATGTACCTACAAGCAACCAGTAAATGTTAGATGCTAAACTGAGATTGCACAAATTATGTAAAATATAACTACCTACGTTCCTAAGTACAAGTATTTTTAGAGATTTCAATATGAACTACATACGGATGTATATAGAATTATAGATATAGTTTAGATTAGAATCTAGATTCACTCATTTTGCTCCTTATGTAGTCTATATTGGAATCTCTAAAATTACTTATATTTAGGAACAGATGGTGTATAAGACATGGGATGAAGCTAACCTCGACGGTAAACAACGGCATCACCCATTGTAGCCCTGTTTAAGTACATGGAAAGCCAATGTTAACTACAACAGGGTTAATATCCACCAAAAATAGCAAATGGTAATAAAAAGGCAGCATCTGTAGTGATATCTTCATTGTGAAAGAGTAGCACGGTAGCAAAGGGATGGATTAAAAAATGGATACAACTGTTAATTGCAACAGGCTTAACAGCATCCTAAGTCATGTTTTGTAAGTTTGTAGCCATTGAAATACAACTGTTAATTGCAACAGGCTTAATAGCCATTGAAACTGGTACTGATAAAAATGCAATTGGCAGAGTTAAACATCACAAGGCAGGTGCTGCCAGAGCAGAGAATGGCCCAGTTGTCTATAAAAAGGTAGGGAAAATAGCTAAAACATGTTAGGCATGTTTACTACAACATGCTTAATACATCGATCGTACAAAACATATCCATTAATTGCAACTGGTATTGGTAAGATTGAACTGGTGAGTTCATACTTGGTAAGTCCTGAGAGGTAGTTGTTGGGGCACTTCATCTTGGCCAGAGCCCGCCCAAAGTCAGCGGCGGCGGAGGCGAGCTCTTCCTCCGGGTCGAAGCGTGGATCAGTGCCGCCGACATGTGTACCTACAACAAGCAAGTAAATGTTAGAAGCCAAACCGCAATTGCACAAATGATGTAAAATACTGTAAGACATGGGATGCAGCTAACCTCGACGGCAAAAAATAGCATCACCCGTTATGGCCCTGCGTAAGTACATGGAAAGGCATGTTAAGTACAACAGGGTTAGCATCCACCAAAAATAGCAAATGGGCAGCATCTCTAGTATATCTTCATTGCGGAGAGTAGCACGGTAGCAAAGGGGCAGATTAAAAAATGGATACAACTATTAATTGCAACAGGATTAACAGCATCCCAAGTCATATTTTGTAAGTTTGTAGCCATTGAAATACAACTGTTTAAAAATGGATACAATTGTTAATTGCAACAGGCTTAATAGCCATTGAAACCGGTACTAATAAAAATGCAATTGGCAGAGTTAAACATCACAAGGCAGGTGCTGCCAGAGCAGAGAATGGCCCAGTTGTCTAAAAAAAGGTAGGGAAAATAGCTAAAATGTGTTAGGCATGTTTACTACAACATGCTTAATATATCGACCGTACAAAACATAGCCATTAATTGCAACTGGTATTGGTAAGATTGAACTGGTGAGTACATACTTGGTAAGTCCTGAAAGGTAGTTGCTGGGGCACTTCATCATGGCCAGAGCCCGCCCAAAGTCAGCGGCGGCGGAGGCGAGCTGTTCCTCCGGGTCGAAGCATGGATCAGTGCCACTGACATGTGTACCTACAGGCAACCAGTAAATGTTAGAAGTTAAACTGCAATTGCACAACTGATGTGAAATACTGTAAGACATGGGATGCAGCTAACCTCGACGGCAAACAACAGCATCGGCCGTTATGACCCTGCGTAAGTACATGGACAGGCATGTTAAGTACAACAGGGTTAGCATCCACCAAAAATAGCAAATGGGTAGCATCTCTAGTGATATCCTGAGTCATGTATTGTAAGTTTGTTGCTGGTATTGGTGAAATTGAGCTAGACAATTAATACTTGAACATCACACAGTGTGCAGTACTGAAATAAACAAGGCACGAACATGCTTAATACATCAACCGTACAAAAAATAGCCATTGCAAGTGGTATTGGTAAGATTGAGCTGGTCAGATCATACCTGGTAAGTCCTGGGGGGTAGTCGCTGGGGCACTTCCTCTGGGCCAGAGCCTGCACCAAGTCAGCGGCGGCGGAGGTGAGGTGTTCCTCCGGGTCAACACGCACAGCGGCCATCGCGCCATGGACCGCCATCAGCTCCGCGACCTCCATGTGATATGTGGTTGGGCTTGCGCAGCGATGCTCTGGAGGTAGGGGCGGTGGGGATTTGGAGGCATGAGGATGTTTCGCAGGCGCCATTTAAGCAATCAGGCCAGGGCCGTGATAGAGATCGGTGGGTTACTTGACTGGATCCTGAGCAAAACGTAGATGTGGTTGAAGTTGTGGTTGCGGCGGTGGTGGTTTGAGCTGCCGGTAGGGGGAGGGGGAGGGGGGAGATACTGAGGAAATTTGACGGGTGGGGATGTGGTGGGAGGAATAAATTCTGAAATCGCGCGCCTAATGAAAATTTCACTGCGAAACTTGAAACTTGGGTGGGGGAAACACACAACGCAGACGAAGCGCGTAAAATACTCGTGTGCGAGAAAAGAGAAAATTGGCAGATCCTGTCTCCAAAAAAATGTACACGTGTAGTTGATTTTTTTGGTCAATGGTACGCCTGGTTTATTAGGAAACATCGCACAGGTAACTGACTTAAGGATCATTAACGCAAAAAAATGCACATGGGTACGCCATAGAAACCCTGTGTTTGTGATCTTCTAGTAATTCTTATATCTATCAGCATCTTCAACCGCACCTAATTTCAAAAATATCTTTCATTGTATCAGGATTATTCAATGTACATGAACGAGGCAAGGTGACACCCGATGAGCAATCATCGGTAATTTGCTCTAGGACTAGTACGTAGGTAGTACTGGTAGATGCTCGTAATTAATTATACAAACTTACGGGCGACACACGCACTAACTACTTCTCACATGCTGCCATCGGGGCATGCTGGCCAGACGCTGGCGTTCTCCTTCCCGGTCTTGTAGGCGGCAGCCCACCGTGCTTCGATCTCCGCTAAGCTCTCTTCAGCATGGCGTGCGGCCTCTTCTTTTTTGCGGCGGCGGGACTCTCTTTTCTTGACTGCTTTCTACCTTTTTCGCTCCTTCTGTGCGGCTTTAGCCGCCTCTAGATCCACCGCCCATTCAGTCATGGCAGCCTCAAAGTCCGCCCACGTAACTGTGTGGCCGCCGGCGGCGATGAACTCGGCGCGGCGAGATGCCATCGCTTCCTTACCATGTGTGCGGTCACGGGCGGTGAGGAACGCGGCGCGGCGGGATGCCATCGCTTCCTTACCAGTTACTGTGCGCCGCAGTGCCATGAACGACGCTTGGAGAGAGCTCTGGGACGGAGTGGCCGGGCTGCCGTACAGTGCGGGTTTTTTTAAGAGCTCAACAACAAACGACGAAGGAAATTTGGCTTCCCTTACAATTTTGCTCGTTCATTATCGCACACGGTTCATCTCCGTCGCCTCCGGAAACAGTGTGCGCTGAGCCTATTGTGTGTTGCGTTATGATTGGCCGGAACCCCAGCCACGCGGATCGCATGTGTGCACCATAGGATGCGCCGCGATCGAACGACAATCCATGTCCCTCACATCACACCCATGCAGCTATAGCTGGATTGGATTTATATGCGCTAAATGCCTAGAAAATGCACATAATCCCCTAAATATTGTAAATGAGCCCGAAAAAATGCCAAATTTGAACACGGTGATTTGCAGGGTGTATGTTCGTCGTAGAAAAAAAACTCCAGGGCAAAGAACGAAGAAAATTTGGATTCCCCTTCAATCTTGGTGATTTCCCTCTCGAAAGCATGGAACTTCCTCGGTGATGGTTTGATTTATGAAGGGCGTGCATGACGACATAAGCCAAACCTTCTCAAATTTTTACCAAGGCATGGTGAGGCCATACCATGGCACCATGCCAGGCGTCATGTTTTTCAAGCATTTATTTCATTTTTTCTATAGTTGAAAACCCAATAAACAAATGTTTGTGGTTGACTATTGTCACACATTTCATCGAAATATCTGCCCATTTCTTGTAAAAGGCATGAGAATTTACTAAATGGCACGAGCATGGTTTTCCAGGCCGTTCTTGTGCACCCTTTCATGCACCGATTGTTTGAACTTGAATTATGTGCATTAATACCTAGAAAATGCACATAATCCCCTAAATATGGTAAATGAACCCGAAAAAGTGCCAAATTTGAACACGGTGATTTGCAGAGTGTAAGTTCATCGTAGAAAAAAACTCATGGACAAAGGACAAAGGAAATTTGGATCCCCCTTCAATCTTCGTGATTTCCCCCTCGAAACCATGATACTTCCTCGGTGGTGGTTCGATTTATGAAAGGCGTGCATGACGACATAAGGCAAACGTTCTCAAATTTTTACCAGGAAACGGTGAGGCCATACCTTGGCACCACGCCAGGCATCATGTTTTCCAAGCATGTATTTCATTTTTGTATAGTTGTTAACCCAGTAAACGACGTGTTTGTGGTTGACTATTGCCACACATTTCCTTGAAATCTCTGCCCATTCCTTGTAAAAGGCATGAGAATTTACTAAATAGCACGAGCATGGTTTTTCAGACCGTTCTTGTGCACCTTTTCGTGCACTGATTGTTCGAATTTGAATTATGTGCATTAATGCCTACAAAATGCACATAATCCCCTAAATATGGTAAATGAGCCCGGAAAAATGTCAAATTTGAACACGTTGCATTGGAGGAGGTATGTTGATCGTTGGAAAAAAATTGAATGACAAACTAAGACGAAAATTTGGATTCCCCTTCAATCTTGATGATTTCCCTCTCGAAAGCATGGAACTTCCTCGGTGATGGTTCGATTTATGAAGGGCGTGCATGACGACATAAATCAAACCTTCTCAGCTTTTTACAAGGGCACGGTGAGGCCATACAATGGCACCATGCCAGGCGTCATGTTTTTCAAGAACGTATTTCATTTTTCTATAGTTGATAACCCAGTAAATGAAACGTTTGTGGTTGACTATTGCCACGCGTTCCCTTGAAATCTATTCCCATTCCTTGTAAAAGGCATGAGAATTTACTAAATACCATGAGATTGGTTTTTCTAGACCATTCTTGTGCACCTTTTCATGCACCGATTGTTCGAATTTGAATTATGTGGATTAATACCTAGAAAATGCACATAATCCCCTAAATATGGTAAATGAGCCCGGAAAAATGCCAAATTTGAACATGTTGCATTCGAGGGGGTATGTTGATTGTAGAAAAAACTGAATGACAAGCTAGGAAGGAAATTTGGATTCCCGGCCCCTTCAATCTTGCTGATTTCCCCCTCGAAACCATGAAAATTCCTCGGTGATGGTTTGATTTATGAATGGCGTGGACGATGACATAAGCCAAACCTTCTCAAATTTGTACCAGGGCATGGTGAGGCCATACCATGGCACCATGCCAGCCGTCATGTTTTTCAAGCATGTATTTCATTTTTCTACAGTGGAAAAACCAATAAACGATGTGTTTGTGGTTGACTATTGCCACACATTTCCGTGAAATATTTGCCCATTCCTTGTAAAAGGCATGATAATTTACTAAATAGCACGATCATGGTTTTCTAGACCATTCTCGTGCACCTTTTCATGCACCAATTGTTTGAATTTGAATTATGTGCATTAATGCCTAGAAAATGCACATAATCCCCTAAATATTGTAAATTAACCCGGAAAAGTGCCAAATTTGAACAGGGTGATTTGCAGGGTTTATGTTCATCGTAGAAAAAAACTCATGGACAAAGTACAAAGGAAATTTGGATTCCCCTTCAATCTCGGTGATTTACTATCGCACACGATTCATCTCCGTCACCTCTGCGAACCGTGTGTGTTCACCCACACATGCAAAAGGAAAAAGAAAACCCTCGCCCACTTCGTCCCCACCCACTCGCCGCGGACTCCTCCGCAACTCTGCACCTCATCAACTTCTATCGCGGCGGCCACCCTAAGCTCGACGGCTATTGTCGGCGGGCGGTTTTGCCCCTACCGCTTTCCGCCGCCTATCTGCACCGACATTCTAGACTCTGGTCGATTGGGGTTTTCTGCGGGATTGGGCCGGGGATTTTTCTCATGGAGAAGGTAATCAAGTTAGTGAAATATTCACTCATCTATTATCGTAGTCCGTCCATCGCTGTTAATCAACTGGCGGAACTCGCCGTGGATTCATTTTTCTTCTAGCTGATTCGAGGGTTTTCATTCATGTGTCCATAGTGCGAGCACAAATCGGGCAAGTGTGGTCGAGGCCAGTCGGAAACGAAGTTCTATATCACTAGTCCGGATGACTTCAGGGAGCGCTCGGTATGTTCAATCTCAACCTACCACGGTCGGCATGGCCTAAATTTGTGAACATATATCGTCTGTTGCTACATTTGGATAAAAGGTATGGTGCCACGTGCAGCCTAGATGTCGAAGCCGATTTCCCCCCCTATATTAGGCAAATATATGATGTATTGTTCATTCAGTTACTCTCATATTTGCATCAAATCTTTGTTACATTATCTATTTTTAATTATATATTTTTGTACTTTGCTTTCATCTATATATTGATTTGTTCTATTAGTTATTCCCATATTTGTAGCTTGCTCTGTTATTTCAATATATCTAATTTACGATCTTAATTTTCATTTCAAGCAGTACATCCCTTGCTTTGCAAGAACATGAGTAGAAGGAAATCTTGGGCTTTACTTTGTTGATGACTCCATGGATGTCATATTGACAACGCAGCCTGGATTTACAATGACGGTTAGCGTAAAACTTGATAAAGATGGTCACTCCTATTTTGATGCAGACCTTTGGAGAAAAATGTCTAAGTGTAATGAACTGAAAGCTGGCAATAAAATTCTAGTGCGTGCACCATAGCCTGGTCTAATTAGCATGGACGTTTACTTCCCCAACGTCATCAGCCGATCAAAGTCTGATCGAGGTTAGTGTCCTTTCAACTTTCTCCATGCTGGCATATTACTTAGCAAAATCGGGGTATTTGTTCTGACTAATTGATCACTATTTAAGCAACCAATTGTGATTTCATTTTCTGACTCCGTTCCTAGGCAGTAACAAATTCTATTTACCAATTTATGTGCACTATATATTCTTCTGCCATGTTCTGAATAAATAATACCTTTCCACCTTTTAAGTAGGATATGTTGGATGCATAGTGAACGATCTATATGTTACTAAGCGTACCAAATTTCACTGGAAGGACTTGAAGCATGTCATAAACTTTGTTGATAATCTGACAGAGATAGCATAGCGTATGAACGCTGGATTTTGGATGGGATTAATTATACCTATGGTGCACACATTGAACAAGACCAATTGTGTGCACAAAACGCTGGTACAAAGTCTTATTTTTATGTTGATGCTCATAAACTATATATATCTTCAACGATATGTTACAATTGGTTTTTATTCTACATTTCAACAGAAATTGCCCGCTGTAGCAGTTCCTGGATCGATTTCCCGGCGTGGTCGAATTACACTTGTGCCGGCTAATAACGCCAAAGTGATTGCAAGGTACTGCATTTCCCGCAGAAATGGAACCATTCAAATTAACAAGTTCTCGCTTGTCGTGGCAATGCATCCATATTGGAAAATTGGAGACACTATTCTACTCATGCTCTACCAAGGCACAGGAGGGCTCTTCCTTTTCATTGACGAGATGCCGAGTGGCCGTGATCAAGTTGCGTCCAGCGGATAGTTGTGGTTGTTGGCCCTCAACATCTTAAAATATGCTAGTTGTTAGTTGTTACTATGTTAAGTATGTAGATATGGACCATATGGTTGTTGGCCCTCAGCCTCTTAAAATGTGATAGTTTTTACTATGTTAAGTATGTAGATATGGACCATATGGTTGTCAAAACCATGTTACGAAGATCCTCCTTTTGTCGAATAGTGTAACCACTATATATATGTTACTCAAATGCTGTTAGCCAAGTTCTTAAATTTTCATGGGAAGTATTAGTATGGTACACAGTTCATTGAGTTTAAGCGTGTGCCCGATGTCCAGAAGGCATTTGCATATTAACTGTCCATATTGCAAATTCACACACGTGTTAACATAAGGAAACGTATGTTCATCTACTATATGCAATAATTATGCATGTGCTTGCTCGCCGTTAAGGCGGCCGCGGCGTGCTCTGCTCTCGTGCCTCCGCGCGCTCTACTCGCCATTTAGTCGCCCTCGGGTCGTGTCCCTCTGCGCGCTCTGCTCGCCGTTTAGGCACCAAGGCTCGCTCGGGTCGCGTCCCTCTGCGCGCGCTCTGCTAGCGGTTGGGGCCGGCGCACGATCACGTTGGGGAAGCTTTAGTTATTTGATCTTAGATTATGTTAATTAATTATACCTCTAGAGCCGGATTCATCCGGCTCTAGAGGTATAATTAATTAACCTAAACTATGATCCCTGGCGCCCGTTCCCGTCGCGCAACTCCATCCTGTCGTCGGTCGTTGGGGGAATGTCGGTATGTGTGGGTAACTAGCTAGCAAGTGGATCACTAGCGAGTCGCCGCCGGCGGCCATTGCTGTGGTTATTTATAGCTAGCAGTTGGCTAGGGGATTGGGGATTTTACAATTCACCCACGTGAAGCGCGAGAGGCCTTCGCTGGAGCGCGGGAAGCCTTCAGTGGAGCGCGGGAAGACTAAGTGGAGCACACAACCCGACAACCATATGCGGTGTCACATGTTACCACACACGTGTTAACATAAGGAAACGTATGTGTAACTTACTAAGCATCGCACACGTGTACTCGCACACGCATCGTGTGCGATACTCCTAGCCATCGCAAGCAACTAGTATGCATTTTTCAAAGTTTTTACTACACACAAAATCGCACACGAATTAACACTAGTAACCGTCTGTGTTATATTTTCTCATCGCAAACAGTTCATCCGAGTGAGCTGTTTGCCACGTATCAGACACATCTTGTTTACACAACTCGTTTGTGTTCTTTTGGCTCATCGCAAACAGTTCATCTATGTGAACTGTATGCCGCATATCACACACACGTTGTTAAGTTGAACCGTTTATGTTGTGTTCCCTAATCGAAAACAGTTTGTCCGGGTGAACCATATGCCGTATATCACACACACCTTGATCTGGCTAACAGTTTCTGTTGCACTCCCTAATAGCAAACAGTTCATCTGAGCGAACTGTATGCCGTATATCGCACACACCTTGATATGGCTGCCTGTTTCTGTTGTTCTGTCTCATCGCAAACAGTTCGGATGGATCAACCGTGTGCCCTGCATCGCACACGCAACAAAAATCTGAACCGTGTTTGATGTCTCCGCCATCGCAAACGTTTTGCATCTTTTTTGACAGTTTTTTTTACATCACCGTTTGTGATTAATGCATCGCACACAGTTTCGTCAAAGGGTCTCTGATCGTAGTGTCGCGTTAGCAGCATCCTGCAGTAGTGTTAGTTAGAACACATGGGCCCCAAACAAGCAGGCCCACCGACCTGTGGCCCAAAGTCCAGACCCGTCAGCCTATTTGAGTATTTTATTCTCATCTGAATGCCATATTATGTATATATATTCCCCTTGATTTTTCTTATGTATAAAGTTCTGATATAAAATATTTTTATATTTATTTATACAGAGGAAGTATCTCTCTATCAAAAATATATTTATGTGTAACGAGTTACTCCTACCTTTCTACTTCCTTTCGCTAATATGCGGGGCATCCAGCAACAGGGTCCACATGCCATGCACCAAATTAGAGTGCACAACTGCACGGTAGACTCACCCGGTCGTAGTGCCGCAGTAATGCCCAATGAGCCATCAAATCACAAAACCACACCTGTCCAGTAGTAGCAGTAAGCTGGACGGACGAAATAGCAATATTTCACTCGGCCTAAATCCCCTTCTCCCTCATCTCCTCGTTCAGAGAAAACCACCTCTCGGTGATTGCTTAGGGTTAATTTTCTCATGGAGAACCAGGTACGAATTCTTCATCCATCCCTGATAAATCCTAGTCCCTTGGTCGCCAGTAATCCTAGGATGGCAACCGCCGCCGTTGATGCATTTTTTTCCTACTGAATCTAGTGTGTTTCATTTGCAGTGCCCAAAGTGCGAGCACCCTACAGGTTTTTGCACCCTTGGTGAGACACCAGACTTGTTCCTTCTCATCCTAACACAGGATTGTAAAAAGCACACAGTATGTTCCTAGAATCCTCTTTTCTATCTGGGAGGGTTGGGGTTTTTGAACATGCTGTCTACTAATTTGGAAATTTAGATTGTTATATTTGGATAAAAGGTACTAGTACCATGGTCAACACTGACATGAAAGAGGACATTATTTCTAGATTTGGATACTGAATAAATTGTGTTCTCATATTATTTTTCCTGCAGTGCATCCCTTGCTCTGCCAGAACACATGTACTCAAGAAGGTCGCCTTGCCATAACTGAATACACCAGTTTAATCGTCGCATTGGAGACACGCCATGGACATGAGTTCACAGTTGGGTTCATTAACCAAGAAGATCGCTCCTTTTTTATGGCCGAAGTTGGATAAACTTTCTCAAGTGTCAGGGACTGAAAGTTGGCACACAAATGTTGATGGAAATAGCAGAACACGGTCTCATCTTCCCTGTGACATTCCACCCCGCCGTCCTTTCCAGTAGTTCATCCATGTTAGTTTTGTATTTGGTTCTTGCATGTTGCCTCGGTTACTTCTTAATCCACCTATTCTGTCTAACTATTCACAATTTGAGTTTAGAAGTAGCAACAATTTGCGATTCCCTTCTCTCACGAAGATGCTACTTCTAACTAATAGTTCTTATAATTGGTGGCATGCGTAGGTTATTACAAAGTGCAGGACACTACTTGTTTGTTATTTGATAAGAACTCGACTGTTACTGATGGCACTGAAGTTGACTGGGAAAACATCCACCATTTCCTACACTTTATTGATCGTCTTGAGGACCTTGTGGGGCGTTTCAATGGTGGAAGGCCACATGGGATATGTGTGCCACTGGTGCACACGTTGAACATGTCCAACTGTGTCAAGAAACTGTTGGTACGAGCTGTTTTCTGTTATATATGTTGTTCCTAAAATTTTGCTTATACACAATTTTACAGCTGTGATCTTCTTGAAATAGAAACTGCCTTGTTTTATTGTTCCTATACAGATGCCTGACCATGGTCGGGTCAGACTTGCGCTTGGTCACGACATGATGTTTATGTCGACCTACTACATTTCTCTTAGAGGTGAAAAGATACTTATTCATGGGTGGTCTCAAATCATGAAGGCCCGTCGATCTTGGAGAATAGGACAGAAGGTTATGTTCATACTTTTCCATGGCTCTAAAGGGAATATCTTGTTTATTGACCACATTGCGAGATGAAGCCGCTTCAAAAAGTTGTGGATGCGCGGGGTGGCGCCTGGGCCTTGTCTTGGGGCTTGGTGGCCTCACCGTTGGTTAACTATAGGCAAAGTAGCACTGTTCGAGGCTTGCTTTGTACGATTGAACCTGTATAAGTACTAATACTGCTTTTAGCTATGGTTGTTAAGTGCTCCTGCTACTTTCAATTAAGGTTGTTAAGTACTCCTTCTGCTTTTACAGTCTGTCATGTTTCTTGAGTCTCGTCTTCCTCCAGCCGCCGAAACCAAACCAGCGCCGGCGGGGCTGCCTGCTCCCACCTTCCATGACTAGCTGTGCCTCAGCGCACGCATCGCTACCCCACCACCTCCTAAATCATTAACACCGACGTCAGCCCCACCCCGCAACCAAACCAGTCAACCCTCGTACTCCCGTTTGCCCACGACTTCACTGCCGCATCTTCCCCGGCTCCTGTTGGTTCCTGTCCGAGGCCTCACCATCATCCTCAGCGCGCCTTGGTGTGCTCGCCACGGTGCCACCCTCTCGCGTTGTCAACATGGTCAATAAACGAGAGGATTCGGGAGAGGACTGTACATGGAGAGGATGATAGTAGAGACCCACCATGTCCATGGCCGTACGCAAGCAAGTTCCTCATTGTTATATACAAGCAAAAGAGAAAATGCTTCCTCCTAGTGGTTTGCTGACATTTGGACATTGTCAGCATATAGCCAATAGACAAGATAACTGCACAAGAGTGGCTGACACCTGGGACGTAGCTGCTCGAGAAGTTTTTTATGTTATTGTTGAGATGGAGCAAGGTTTCAACTAGGCTGTGGCCCGTATAGCTCAGGCTTCTATTTTACGTTCACCACATGACCAGCCCAGCTATTTTTTTTCTTTGTGAAAATGGCTAGCCCAGTTTATTTTTTCTGAAGAATACCCAATCCAGGCCAACCCAAACTAGGCCAACTTATTTTTCTCTGTCGTGCTGGGCTGCAACTCTTTCAAGACTGCTGTAAATCTTAAAAGTAATATGAAATGGGCTGTAATATAAAAAACACACGACAAATTGGTAATTACTTTCAAATTTCTGAATTTTTTCACATTTTCATATTTCCAATTTCATTGGATTTTAACCTAATTTAAATATATTTCGAAAGTACTTTAAATCTGGCTCGACATTTCGGTATTAAAAATAGTTTGGACCCCATCGAAATATGCAAAATTTCATTTTAATTTTTAAGCCTAGCCCTGACCAACAAAAAGAAAATGCATTGCAATAAATTGCATAAGAATTTGCAAATGAACTGTCAATTATTAAAAAAATAGCAAATGGGCTGACTTGTGGGCCTATTAGTCAACAAACGATTCTAGCATAAGTGACCATTGGATGTCAATCCAATGGCCGTTGTGCTTCTTCAATCTCTGATCTTCTTGCTCCAGCCATCTAATCTAGCGCCGGCGGGACCGCTTGCTCCCGCTCTCGTGGCCGGCTGTGCTGCCACGCAGGCCTCACCGCCCCCTCCTACTTCCACCGCTGGCCAGGCCATCCCTCTACTCACCCGCATCCCTCCACTGTTGTGGCTCCGCCGCCTCTAGGTCATTCCCTTCCTGGGTCTCACCATCGTCCATCGGGTAGGTGTTCTCGGCGCGACATGGTCAACATTGTCAACAAATGACAACATCGAAAGAGGGATGTACGTGGAGAGGCTGACAGCAGGGACCCACATGGTCCATGGCCGCACACAAGCAAGTGCCTCCTTATTATGCAAAAAAATGAACCCTCCCCATGACAGCTGGGACCCACCAGCTATATCTTTGCACAGAAGGAAGTGCCTCCTTATTAAGCAAAAATAATGATTGCTCCCCATGACAACAGGGGCCCACCAGATTTGGAGGCTGACTTGTGGCCCTACTAAGTTGACGCGTACACATGGCTTTGTCAACTTAGTCAGCAAACAATTCTATTAGCAGTGGCCGTTGGATGTTAATCCAATGGTCGTGCTACTTCTTCAACCTCTGATTTTGTTGCTCCAACTGCCCAAACCAGCACCGGCGGGACCGCGTGCTCCTGCCTCTCGTGGCCGGCAGTGCTGCTGCGCAGGCCTCACCGCCCCTCCTACTCCAATGCTGGCCAGGCCATCCTTCTACTCACCCACACCCCCTGTTATTCTGCGACGATGACAGACTCACACCGCATCCGAACCAGTCAACCCTCGTACTACCCTCCGCGTCTTCCCAGGCTCCGCGTCGTTCCCTTCCTGGGCCTCGTCGCCATCCACCACCTGGGTGTTGTCCACGCGGCGTGGTCAACGTGGTCAACGAACGACAGCCATCGGAAGAGGAATGTATGCGGCAAGGCTGACAGCTGGACCCACCAGCTACATCTTCGCATGCAAGGAAGTGCCTCCTTATTACGCGCAAATAAATGAATCCTCCCCCTGACAGCTCGGACCCACCATCTATATCTTCGCACGCAAGGAAGTGCCTCCTTATCCTCCCTAACAGCTGGGACCCACCCGGTCGAAGCGTATGTAACGTTCTATTCTGGTCGCAAACGTGTACATACATACTGGTCCATCGGTCTGTCTGCCACGATGAACCGTGGCCGAGTAAGGAGCTGTAGCAGTTCAAGCAGTCCCGTCTAAATCATGTGCACATACATATAGCCATGCTGCAAAAAAGATGGCCATGTACGTACATATGGGCATGGTCTCGAACGTGTATAGCGATGGCGTCATGTTCATCGGCAGCCAACCAGCTGGGTCGGAATGGAGAAACAGCGTCTTGTTCATCAGGAGGCAACCGACTGGGTCAGAATGCGTCCTATTCAACGAGAGCCAACCAGCTTGGACGGAACGGCCAAAACAGGGTCTGGCGTACCGCAGAACGGAGGAAACAACCTTCTGTTCGACCGGCTACGGTCGATACGGGATCCTGTTCATCGGGAGGGGTGTGTGTACCGCAAAACGGAGGAAACAGACTTCTCTCCAACCGCCTACAATCGAAACGAGGTCCTATTCATCGGGAGGGGTGTGGCGTACCGCAAAATGGAGGAAACAAACTTCTCTCCAACCACCTACGATCGAAGCGGGGTCCTGTTCATATGGAGGGGTGTGGCTACCGCAAAACAACACTCCACGGGGGCTACTGTTCATCCACCGTCGACTTCCTCCAGCCTCCACCTGCTACTGTTCATCCACCGTCGATTCCCTCCAGCCTCCACCAGGCACTGTTCATCCACGGGCTACTGTTCATTCAGCCTCCACTGGCTACTGTTCAACCAGCCTCCACGAGGTCTTGTTCATCCACCCCCAACCGGCTGGGGTGTGTGGCGGCCTCCTTGGAGTCCTGTTCATCCAGCGGCAACTGCCACGGGGTCCTGTTCATCCAGCGGCAACCACCTACACATGGTCGGGGTCCTGTTCATCCAACCCCCACCGGGAACTGTTCATCCACAGCCAACCAACCGCTGGACTCACCATGTCTCAACTCGTTCTACATATCATGCACGGCAACAACGGGCACTGTTCATCCAGAGGCAACCCAACACACCGGGTGGCTATGTCTCGCATGGGGGCTCGATAGGCTTCAGTATAAGCAACAGCAATAGTGATCGATCGCTCGGGTTCGGTTAGCAGCACCAGCGAAGAAATCGTTCGGGTTCAGTTAGCAGTGAAGGGATCGATCGGCTTCGGTGCATAGTGGGATCGATCGATCGCTCGGGTTCAGTAAGTGAACGCATCGCTCAGGTTCAGTTATAGCGAACATGGCTCGCACCACCCGTGCGTACGAGAGAGAAACGTGCAAACCACACTGCATCGCTCGGCCCCAACCATCCACCGTAACCGGGAACTCTGCGAAAATTTCCTGGCCCTCACTTCTACCATGATTTTTTATCTCATGGACGGCCCAAAGAATGTCATGCAGGTGCATCCCCGGCCCACCCAGGACGAAAAGCCCATTTTCTGTCATAGAAGTAGGAGCCCACCGCATCTATGATGATACATGTTTTTGTCACAATTATCGTCATAGAAGTGTCATAACCAGACAAAAAAAAATTTGTTCGGGCTGTAATATCATGGATGTGTCTTTTTTTGTAGTAGGATAAAACTTTTGATGAAATTCCAATTTCAACAGGTTCCAATCCCACGTTCCAGTATCATCACATAGCCTATACCATGTCAATGTCTTTAACTCCAAAGATAAAGGAAATACCTTCTTCTTAACTCCATCTTCGGATACACCTGCAAGCTTAAACAATCCACAAATTTCATCCACATAGATTAAGTGCATATCAGGATGCACCGTTTTATCTCCCGCATATGGATTAGCTAGTAGTTTCTCTAACATACCCGAAGGAATCTCATAATAAATATTTTTAGTAGGTGCAGTAGGTTGAGGGGCAACTCTTTGCGCTTCCGGTCGAGGTGAAGATACCCCGAACAAACCCCTCAAAGGTTTATTTTCCATAGTAACAAGTGACAACAAATTTCAGCATGTAATATAAATGTTTCCTTACCAAATTCCACTCACCAAAGGCGCTTCACTCCCCGGCAACGGCGCAAGAAAAGATTCTTGATGACCCACAAGTATAGGGGATCAATCATAGTCCTTTCGATAAGTAAGAGTGTTGAACCCAACGAGGAGCAGGAGGAAATGACAAGCGGTTTTCAGCAAGGTATTTTCTACAAGCACTGAAATTATCGGTAACAGATAGTTTGATAGCAAGATAATTTGTAACGAGCAATAAGTAGCAATAGTGACAAAGGCGCAGCAAGGTAGACCAATCCTTTTTATAGCAAAAGATAGGCCGGAACTTATTCTTATAGAAAGTAAAGCATTCTTGAGGACACATGGGAATTCATCTAGTCACTTTCATCATGTTTGTTTGATTCATGTTCGTTACTTTGATAATTTGATATGTGGGTGGACCGGTGCTTGGGTGCTGTCATTACTTGAACAAGCCTCCCACTTATGATTAACCCCTCTCGCAAGCATCCACGACTACGAAAGAAAAATTAAGATAAATCTAACCATAGCATGAAACATATGGATCCAAATCAGCCCCTTACGGAATAGCGATAAAGTAGGGTTTAAGCTTCTATCACTCTAGCAACCCATCATCTAATTACTACTCCACAATGCACTCCCTTAGGCCCAAAGATGCTGAAGTGTCATGTAGTCAACATTCACATGACACCACTAAAGGAATCACAACATACTTATCATCAAAATATCGAACGAATACTAAATTCACATGATCACTTATGACCGGACTTGTCCCATGTCCTAAAGAACAAAAGTAACTACTCATGAATCATATTCATGTTCAAGATCAGAGGGGTATTGAATATCATTAAGGATCTGAACATTTAATCTTCCACCAAATAAACCAACTAGCATCAACTACAAGATCTAATCAACACTACTAGAAACCCACAGGTACCGTTCATGTTTTTCTATCTCGTTGGGCTGCGTTGACCTGACTAAGCGGTAGTACGGCTCCCAAGAGTGGTAGTACCGCTTGTGCACGTCCAGTGCACATAACGGTTGGATTTGGGGGGGCCTATTTAAGGCGGTCTTCTTCCCCAGTGGTTCTTATCCTTTGAGCTTGTGTTTTCCCCCCATTGTTAACCTTCTTCGAGCTTGCTATCTCTCAATCCCTCCAATTAATGATTCTTGCTAGTTCTTGAGGGAAAAGAGAGAGGTGATCTAGATCTACATTTCCATCAATCACTTTCTCCTCTATGTGAGGGGAACCCCTTGGATCTAGATCTTGGAGTTCTTTGTGTTCTCTTCTTCGTTCTTCCTCTCATTTTCCACCATAGCATTAGTTGTTGTGGTGGGATTTGGGAGAGAAGTACTTGGGCACTTCGTGTGCCCTTGCCATTGCATTTGGTGCGTAGGTTTGAGTTCTCCATGGTGATACATGGAAGTGAAAGTTGAGTAGCTTATTACTCTTGGGTGCTTGGTACCGTAGAGCTTGTTCCTCTTGGGTGCCTGGGCGCCCTAGACGGTGGGTGGTGTCGCGGAGCTCAATCATTGTGGTGTAAAGCTTCGGGCAAGCGCCGGGGTCTCCAATTAAGTTGTGGAGATTGCCCCGAGCAATTTGTACGGGTACCGGTGACAGCCCCCAAGGGTTGCCAATTGTACGGGTTCGGTGACCGCCCTCAAGGGTCCCTTAGTGGAATCATGACATCTTGCATTGTGCGAGGGCGTGAGGAGATTACAGTGTTCCTAGTGGCATTTTGGGGAGCATTGTGCCTCCACACCGGTCAAAATGGAGATTAGTATCCGCAAATGTGTGAACTTCAAGATACACCGTCGTCTCCGCGTGCCTCGGTTATCTCTTACCCGAGCCCTTTACTTATGCACTTTACTTTGTGATAGCCATAGTGTTTCATGTTATATATCTTTCTATCACTTGGTTGTTTATCTTGCTTAGAATAAGTTGTTGGTGCACATAGGTGAACATAGTCGATTTAGGTTTTGTGCTTTATAAATTAGACGCTAGTTTTATTCCACATTTGTTCAAGCCTAAATCGTAATTATTTTAAAGCGCCTATTCACCCCCTCTATGCGACATCCATGATCTTTCAATGGCGTATACACCCATCATGTCGTATAAATTGGTAGGGATAACACGTTGATTAACAGCTGCAATCTAGGTGAGATGTTATTAATACTTCTTTTTGCCAAGATGACAACAATACTAATTTCACTAAAAAAATACACTTCCGTGATGATACGTGTTTGTCACGGTAGGTCACGTTTTCTGTCATGCATGTACATCCATGATGATTTTATGACAGAATCAAGATAGTCATACCTGTGCTGTCGTAGAAGTATTCCATGACAATACCAAAACTATCATCACGGAAGTGTCCACTTCCATGACGATAAATGGCGCATCATGGAAGTGCTTTCGTCAAGGGTAACCGACACGTGGCATCCACCGTAACGGGTCGCCGTTAAGCTATCGGGTTCCGGTTTGGATCCGATAACCTATTAACAGCCCTGACCAATGGGGATTTTCCACGTGTAAAATTCTCATTCGCAGGAGGATCCACATGTCGGCTCAGCGTTGCGATAGGTGTCATCAAGCGAGTGGATGGGACGAGCCTATGGTACGTCGACACGTGGCTCGGCCCAACAGTGGCCCGTTTAGGTTAAAAGGCCGGGCCTGTCAAAATAAGCGGGCCGGCCCATTAGCGGCCTACTTGAGTCAGACCCATTCACAAGCATGGCCCATACAAGTTACACAGAATCGGCCCATCAAAGGCCCATTCTAGATTTGACAATTTCCAACCCATCGTTAGTTCCAGCCCGTTAACGGCCCGCTACGTCTTTGGGCCCAATTACGGCCCGACCTTCTTTCGGCCTGTTAGCAGCCCATCGTCAGTTCTAGCCCGTTAACGGCCCGATACGTCTTTCAGCCTTTTCTCGGCCCATTATGCAGTTGGGCCAACTTCTAGCCCATTGTGACTTTCGTCCTTTCCTCGGCCCATTCGGTAAATGGGCCAATTCCTAGCCCATTTTGTCTTTCGGCCTGTTAACGGCCCGCACAACAGTTGGGCCTTTGACGATGCAACCTAATTTTGGGTCCATTAGCGGCCCATGTTCCGCAGGGCATAATTTCAGCCCGACGCGACTTTCGGCCTATTGAAAGCCTAGTTTACAAATTGGGCCTCTTCTGGCCCAAAACACTTTCGGCCTCTTACTGGCCCGTAAAGTAAAAGGGCCGCGGCAAAATTGACATTTATTTCGGCCTGCTAGAGGCCCGCGGGCCATTTCCATTTATACGGCCCTATCGAGCTTTCGGCCTGTTAACGGCCTACTAAAAGTTGTTGTTACGGTGGGCCACATCGTTTGGGATCCACTAAATATTAAGTTGACCAGCCCAATTAAGGCCCACTTTGACTACACATGTTTGTTTGTTCAGATGGCGTCCAGCTAATGTTTGGGCGTGTTGGCCCCCGTTTCAACGATATAGCATATACAAAGAATTGTCCTACTCTATACTATCGCCTCTAAAAAACCAACACTATACAATAAAGAGACTAAGGCATAGAAACGAAGAATAATCCTACACTATACAATAAAGAAATTACAGCAGACTATACCCACTGGGCATTATAGTTCGACACCAGTGATAATAAAGCGTACACAAACAGCAAATTACATACACTGGGCAAATAAAGCTCATACATCATGGACACGCATCAACAGAACTTACCATTTGAACTATAATCTCTTCAGAAAATAGGATTGGCCGGATTCAGATAGCATAAATTTCAGTATGCAAAATCTCCAATTCCTTCGTGGTTACCTCAGTGTCTTGTTTCATTTTTTTTGACTCCTGCATCTAATACATGCAACTCCAATCTCAACTTGTTGATTGCATGTTGAGAATCATGTACAAGTTGTCTTGCCAGCTCTAGTTGATGCTCAAGAACATTCGCACATTCCAATTCCAATCCATAATCATTTGGTAATGGCCATGCCGCACTGCTCGTAGATCTTTGTGTTGATGTCACTTCATCCTGAAATGTTTCTGTAAGTACACATGACTAGGGCAAAAATATAGTTACAATAGTGAAGCGAGCAAGACAGACTATTTTGTACATGGCAAAACAAGACTAACAATAATGCTACACGTCATGAAGCATAAGCAGGTGATATTTTAAAAATTATAAAAATGGTAGTATGTGCAGCCCGCATATAAAAATCTCTCTTAGCTCACCAGAGGAGCACGATGTTGGGGCCAAATCCAAAACACAGGCAGGTTACAAATTTAGACCACAAGCAACTACTGAACATTATATATATATATATATATATATATATATATATATATATATATATATATATATATATATATATATATATATATATATATATATATATATATATATATATATATATATATATATATATATATCTTGCGTATAAGTAAGCAAGTAGTTGGCCATTCTATAGCTCAATTAAAGTCTTAGGGAGCATAATGAACAACAGAGGGATTCATACAAACCTACCACAACAAGCAAAACTATGCAATCATTAGCCTAATATAAACTAGATTGTGAGCCTCATGCAGTAATAGTTGGTTAATAGACTTCAAAGCTTCAGGCACACTTCGCCAGAGTAATTAAATGGTAAGGCCTTTAATTATGTCAACTAAAAGTTATACAAGTACCCAACATAAGGCATCATTGTTTGGGCATCTCATTAACTGAGGACAAATAAAGCAATTGAAAAAAGCAATTTAACTATGCCTGAAACAAACAAGCAATTGAACTGTTGAGTTGGCAGCATGCATACATGCACGCCTCAATAACATCCATGACCTAGCTACATTTACTATATAAAGGAACAAGTAATGTAATATTGTTTGCCCTCTATGAAGTATCTCGACTAGTATGTAATCAATATCCTAGTAATGATAGGGAGGCTAATGATGTGAATATGCGTTTGCTTATGACATTTATGACATCGACAACTCTACCATGGCAGGAAGCAGTTTCACATTGTTCACTACTATAAGATGTTTTAGATATTTAAAAGTAGACTACATCTGTAATGAGAGAACAGACACATTAAAATGTGTTTACATACATTTGATTTACAAAAAATTTAGAACATCATATAGTAGTGAGCGAAGGGGTTTTTAATCAATGGCCCAATGACTGGGTTACAGGTGAAGAACCCTACGCAAGCACAATGTCAGACAAATAGGATACACTGGTAATTGTAATACAGTGACTTACCATAACTGGTTGAATAGGCTCAGCGCTGCTCCTCCTTCTCTTGCAAGGCTCCTTCCTAACATCTTGTACTTGGAAATCCTCAATCTTATCTTCATTGCACCCCCTCTGCAAGGTGACACAAACTAGTTACTGGTCTCCTTGGAAGAAAAATATGCATACTTTCCAGTCTGTGAACAACACAAAATGATGAGTTTATAACAAAACAACACCACATAATGAAACATGCCACATCTCTTGCACACAATGAAATGAACATTTACTATGTGTGCACTGTGTAAAAACTAGGCATACCTTCGAACTGGATCTCCAGGTACTCTTGGAGAGCCTACTTTAGTGTACAACCAAACCTTTATGTCACCTATGAGTTATACAAGCCCCCACTACAGCAACCCTTAGTGTTCAAATCATTGACAAGCTCTGTTAGGTCAAGAACAACAAGTAATCAAAGCAAACAGTCCTAGTATGGCTGGCTGATACAAACAAGCAATTGAACAGATGTGTGAGCAAATCTTGCACAACACTGAATTACATACCAAGAAAAGAAGCATAGAAGGAGGCTTCAAGACCATCACTTGACTGACCAGATTTAAGAAGCATTTAAACATCACGTGCAACGTATGAACTAACATAAACATTGCATATTTCAGATTCTATAATGAAATGCACATGTATTAGGTTATGCCATGTATGATGCCTAAATGTACACTATAGCAGGTAGGAGTGATTCATCATTGCACGCACAAATGAATTGCAGGTTAAGGGCTAGTTCTATTCCGCCTTTTCAGAGCTTATTATCAAAATAAGCCATAAAAGATGTAAAGAAGTCATCTTTGAGTTACGAGCTTGTGCTTAACTTATTTCGCTTTGGAGGGGGGGTGCTTCGGGTAGAAGCTCACTAAAAATTGAAGGGAAGGGGATTAATGAAATGACTCTGTTGCCTGCCTATATTACACTCAAAATGCCACTGGTCACGCCGGCGTCACACCTGACCCTCAGGTAAAAAGAAACACGCAAGCATTCATTGCCCTGCCCGCTTGCATCTCCTCTCCCCTTTCCCTCTACCTCGATCCCCTGTCTACAACGCTAGGGTTCCTCCAGCGAGTCATCGCCATTGGTCCCATCTAGCCTGGTCCTCGACGATGCTCTGTCCAACTAAGATACATGGACGGAGGGTAGGGCCAAATCTCCCCAGCTGCTCCTCCCTCTGCCGCCGCCCCTCATTCTCATGGTCTCCAGCAGCTGCTCCGTTGTGGTCCGTCCAACACACTACTCCGGCGGTCGCCGCACAACTACGGCCGATGCCCCACTCTGGCAGAAGGCACCTCGTTCCCCCTCCCCTCCTCCCAGGTCGTGGCCTTGAGGTGCTGTTGAAAGATGAGCTCATCCAACAAGGTGAGGATCTCGTTTGATTTTTTGCCAAATTTTCATTCTGATCCGCTATATGATGAATTGCTATGACTTGCTGTTGCTGCTATATGATGCATTGCTATGAGTTGCTCCTGCTACTGCTATATGATGAATTGCTATGAGCTGCTGCTATATGATGAATTGCTATGAGCTGCTGCTGCTATATGATGAGTTGCCATAAGCTGCTCCTGCTGCTGCTATTTGATGAATTGCTATGAGCTGCTCCTGCTGCTGCTATATGATGAATTGCTATGAGCTGCTACTGGTATATGATGAATTGCTAGCTGTTGCTGTTGTATGATGAGTTGCTATGAGCTGTTGCTGCTGCTATATGATGCTTTCAGGTGCTGCTGCTATATGATAATAACCAGCCACTTAGACTATCGAATTTCGATAAATAATGGTTCTTCATTTAAATTTAGGTCATGCATTCTTCATTTAAATTAGGCAATGTGATATCTATGGAAGACATTAACCAAAGTAGATTATGCCAAGTAGATGGTATCTTTGTATTTGCATTTTGAACACATATTGATGGTCTGTTTTCCTATCATATTAATTACTGCATTGGGTTCAATTTGTGATGCTTACAAATCAAATTAATTTTCATATGGGCAGCAAAATAACAAAATATAATGCAATCTAGACTTTTCACTGATCATACCACAAATAAGCTGAAAAGGTAGGCAATGAAAAGAATTGTTTGGCTTATTATCTAGAGCTTATATTCAAAGGTGCTTATTTTCTTAGGATAACTCGAAATAACTGTCCCTAAGAAACTTGGCTAACAGCACTGACATACAAATAACATGTCACAAGGATTGCAATGGAGAGTGGCCTACCATAGCACACTGTATAGGCTCACCGCTGCCTCTCCTTTTTTTGTGATGTTCCATGAAATTGCCACATACATCTTGTCCTATGAAATCTTGTACTTTTTCATTGCGTAACCCTATCTGCAAGTTGACACGGCTAATTTCAGATATCTCTACATGATAATACATTGCATATCCCTTGCGCATATTTAAACCACCAATTAACGATTATGTGCGTAGCATAAACTAAGCAGGACTCTGTGTACTGGACTAGCAGGCACTCTAAGGGAGCCTAATGTAGTGCACTGTAATTCCTACATGCCACCTAGGATTTTGTGTAATGTACTACCTCTGTTCCTAAATATATGTCTTTGTAGAGATTCCAGTATGGACCACATACAGATGTATATAGATGCATTTTCGAGTGTAGATTCACTCATTTTGCTCTGTATGTAGTCTACAGTGGAATCTCTAGAAAGACTTATATTTAGGAACGGAGGGAGTATCATGTATGACATCTACATCTCTAATTTAGCAGCCAGTAGTGGAAATCATTGTCTGCACAAAGGGATTACTGGTCGAAAATCCTAGCAAAGCACGCTGGCAGGCACACAACAATACAAGAGAGAGAGACGCACTTACAAGATCATAGCAATGCCTCAGTCCAGGATCTTGGTTGGCCAAGCTGTTAGATCCAGAAGAAACATCATCCTTGTAGTTTTTGCTAGCTCCATAACATGTAATAGCGACCTGTTAGTATATTTGAAGTACATCGGGCAGGTGATGCTGGACGGGTTTAAAGGTGACAAGTACCTAGGCCGTGGCGGGTGCTTGGCATCTTGCCAGACGGTGGGAATCAGGTTAGAAATGTCAAGGGTGATGACGCTGCGCTGGCTGTCGGGGTCCGGTAAGGAGATCTAGAACCGTGGAGTAGGGTGTTTGTGGAGCGGCTCCGGTAGGGTTGACTACGGTGTGGGCGAAGCGGATCTGAGGCCGTGGACGAGGGCGTTGGTGAAGCTGCTCCAGTGGTTGGGTTCAGGATGGTGCCGACGATGCGTATCTGCGGCCATGGACGGGGTGTCAGAAGCTACTCCGGTAGGTTGGACGAGGGTGCGACGAAGCGGATCTGAGACCGTGGACTTGGGCATTGGCAAAGCAGCCCTGGTAGGGTTGAGAATGGTATAGGCGAAGCTACTCCGGTAGGGTTGAGGATGGTGTCGGCGAAGCGGCTCCTATAGGGTTGAGGAAGGTGTCAGCGAAGAGGACCAGAGACCGTCGACGGGGGCGTCGGTGGGGCGGATCCAGGGGTGTGGACGAAGCGTCTCCGGTGGGGAGTACAAAGGAGCCACTGCAGATGCGCTGCGGTTGATGAGAGTACCGGCGAAGTAGATCTGGCACTGTGGACAAGGCCGGCACTGAATGGGCTATGGTACAGTGGTGGATGAGCAGTCTACTTGTTTCTAGGGGAGGTGGGAGGGGTAGATGCGGCCGTAGAAGCAGATCCAGCGAGGTGGACGCTGCTGGCAGTGAATGGGCTCTGGTACGCCGGTGGATTAGTAGTCTAGGGTTTCGAGAGGGGAGGGGTAGAAAGGCCAATGAAGTACGGACGGCGTGATGTAAGATGCTCTGGTGCTGTGGAGTAGTCGTTTTTGCAGGAGGGGGAGAGGAAATGGGGGTGCTGTGTGGTGGGGGGAACCGGAAGTTACCAAAGCATCCCCGACCTATTATGTAAATGAGGGCCGTATTGTAACTATTGTTCTCCATGCACCAAGGATAAAAGGGGAATTTTGCATGCTAAAGGCTAGGTGGCGGAAATTTTAGAAGGAGGCGGGAGATTTTGCCGCCCGCGGGATCGTTCGTATCCAGTTTCAACTAATTTTGGACAGTGCTAGCAGGAAGGTCATGCGAGACTGTGTACACGGGGCACACGTCAGCAGTTAATAACTGGTATGAAGTCCACCCCAGAAAAAAAACAATAACTCGGGATGATGCTCTGATAAATTGGACGTTCACACGGGCGCGGCCAATCATACGGGTGTAGAGGCGCATTCACAAAAAAATGGATCAAACGCTCAGCCTATGTATTTCTCGTGTAAATATATAATTTAGTGCCATTGGTTATTTACTTTAAACATAATGCATTGACGTGTTATTGTAGAGGCACACAAAAAGAAAACGATATTGTAGTCCCACAAAAGAAATGGATATTGTAGTCCGCTACTTAAAAGTGTTACCTCATATGATTACATGGCCTCCATTTCATAAATTGCGTACCCGTTGAATTCATATATGAATATTACATATATTACTTCATAATAGAACCTTGAATCATCCAAGACTAATGAATTTGAATGCAAAACTAACAATGGTGCATGTACATGATAGCTACAGTGGTTGTTTGAAGAAACATCACTGTAACTTTGGCATGCACAATTGAAAAGGATTATTTGGAAAAAAAATGCAATATGTGAGTGTCCAATCTTTATAGCGTTGAATCGATATTGTATCTGTGGCCACAATATGAAGTAGATATTGATTTATATTCAAGCGATGCACGTCCACGATCGGTAGATAGTGATACATGAATGAATTGTGCAATCTCTCTCACACGCATACATATCTCATTTCTCCGTGGGCATCAGAATCACACACGCGCACTTCATATATTTCTCTCCCTCTGTCAAAGTTAGAATTCATCTTTCTACCCCGTCCTACAAGTCTCTCACACAGAAACACACACGCTCTCTTTGTCGAACACGCCCATCCCTTTAATTCTGCACCCACCGCCACTAATGTCTCAAAGTATAACTATGTCTCGCACACATATGCCTAAGGTTAACTCGAGTCCCGGAACCATATGAATACATACAATGGGATTCCAGCAGAGCACCTTTTGTTTTGAGATTTCGCTCACACACACGCGCGCGCGCGCAGACAGTGTTTCTCTCTTCATTTTTTCTAGCACTTGCATGCACACTGCTCGTTTATCTCCGTGATGCTTTATGTATGCCTTGCACACATGCTATCTACCTATCCCTTAATATAGATATGTATCACACAAACTCCTTCTCCCTATATCTAAGTGTCACTGCCCCCCCCCCCCCACACCCCACACACACCAGTCACCACACACACACACTTCCCGACACCGATGGAGTAGGGTGACACCTCGATCTTGATACTAATCTATCTACTGGCTTCTCTCTCAAACACACACACACACTACCCGACACCGAAGGAGTAGGGTGACACCTCGATCTTGATAGTAATCTATCTACTGGCTTCTCTCTCTCTCTCTCTCTCACACACACACTCGCTAGTTGTGCCTCTGTGCCTACCGCGCGCACACTCTCGATGCGTCTTTCTCTCCCTCCCCCCTCCCAACCCCCCAACAATGACAGCAGAAAGGTGACAACTCGATCTTGATCTTAATCTATCAATTGGCTTCTCTCTCTCTCTCACACACACACACACACACGCTAGTTGTGTCTCCGTGCCTCGCTCACACACACTCGATACGTCTTTCTCTCCGTAGCCCCCTCGATATGTAGACTTCTCGCGCGCGCATAGCTGTACTGACAATGACGCTGAACCCAGTGTGCCTTGTTTTCTGTTAATTAACAAGGCAACCTTTTCTTTGTTACTACTAGTGAATTTGAGATCATTCGGGGCAGACATAAAATATATCACTTCAACCCAATTATCGCAGTAACTATTTAAAAAGAAACTAGCAAGATGCCCGTGCGTTGCACGGAACATCAAGATGCATTTGTATGAGTAGTCTATCTTGTGAGAGAAAAGGATGAACGAGGGAAGGCCTTATTTGCAAATGTGGAGAGGGGTGTGGGTATCTTTTTGCAAAATTGCCATAGTTTCCTTCCTATCCGTCAGATATAAATCAGACGGACTATATTGCAGGATGGCAGCCACACCATCATCACCAACTCTGTTTTCTATAAGAGTAGACATAAAGATATATCTCTAGCATCGTCCACAACGAACATCTGCTAGACTGCTTAGCGCCGGATGCTCGCAACGCGATGACCTGAGTTCGAATTTTGTCCTAAACTTTATATTTTTATATTTTTTAATATATACTTCTTTCGCTACTGTACTGACAGTGGAACCCACAGAGTACTTAGAATACAAGATTAAGGATGGATTCGTTTCTTTTTAACTTTCTGTACGAATCTGTAGCCACCCTGCAAGTCATGTACACTGTACATGCAATTAACTTTTTATAGAGGGAGAATCATACACGCAATTAACTCAAATGGATTGGATGCGACTATTATTTCCAGCATAAGAGCATATCCAATGGCAACCGGCAAATTTCCTCCCGCTTCCTTCCATGGAGGACGACATCCAACGCCAGCGGTATACATTTTCAGAACTCTAACCAACCAGAGAAAATTCATGCAAACACGGACTAATTTCATATAAGCATGAAGGATTTCATATAAAAAAGCCGGATCTTCATATAAACATGACGGATTTCATTACATTTACATGAACTAAGCGGTGCTAATCCGGCTCTCGTGGTATAATTAATACCTAATCTAAATGGCCGCCCGTGGATCCCTTTGTCTTCCTCATGTCCGGTAGACACTTGCGGGGTCGATGAAGGTCCTCGCAAGAGACGAAGCAGCCAAGAAACCACCTGTATACGTAGACGTCGCCTCAGCGGTGGCCTTCATGGGACCCAAGCGGCGGCGGCCTCCCATATTCTACTTCTCCTCGATGATGGCGGCGGACACGGAGAAGCTGGCCACCGACTCGTCACTCTCCACGCACCCGGCTTCTGTCTCTGCCTGCATGGCACTGCCGCAGGCACGGGAGGCGTGCCCACAGACACGGGAGGCGCAGCCTAAGACACTGGTGGCGTGGTACGATGCGGCAGTGACAACGCCCATGCCGCCGTGCTCGCCGCCGTGCCGGCGTGGAGCAACTCGCCACTCCTCATCGAGCTGAACTGGAGCGGCGAGTTGCTGAACCACGCGCCGGCTTGGGCGGCAACTGGCTCCGTCAGGCCAGGCGAGGTAGGTGAAGCACCGAGTGGCCTCGCTTATATTCGGAGGGCTCGATGGACCACCCAGCCGGGTAGTATGCCGGAGAACGGCTCCTCGGAAGCCATCGGAAGAGTGGAGAAAATGGTGAAGGAGGAGATGGGGGAGTGGCGGAGGGGTGCGATTCTTGCCCGTTGTCTGGCCTTGTTTAAATAGAGGGTGGACGGTAGGAGCTTGGATGGCGTCTGGCCTTGTTTAAACCGAGGGCGGATGGGAGGAGCTCGGTCGGCGCTGCGTTTAATTCCGGCCCGCTCATGAACGGACGTGTGGCCGGAGTAGGTTTCTTGGTTTGCATGCGGGTTTAACAGAGGCATTTGATGGAGGCGAGGAGGCGTGTTCAGCTGGGCATGCAGTGGGCGGCGTAGTACTATTTGACTTGATAGCTACTAGTAAACCAGGACAGTTCCCAATACGGCTTTAATGCATACGAGGGAGAGGGTAGCGGTTCCCGAAATGTTGAATGGCCAATGATGCATCCTCCTTCAATTAACATCCTGAATGCATGAGGGAAGTAATGGGAGGAGGACGGGGAAAAGAGGCAGCACGATGTGAATGCAATGCCGTTTGCACTCATATAAAGGCGCCCCTCCATTCCAATGCATCTACCACATCGTACGCACCTAAGCACCTACACTAAGCGCAAAAGGGCTCACCCCAGACCCATGGCGGTGATGCGCGTGAGCGGCCAACGGCTGTACTAGATGGTCCACGATGACGGCCTGTGGCATGGCACCGAGGATTGTCTCCAGAGGGTGTTGGCGACTGATTGGTTCATGGCCATCGTCGATGCGAGCTACGACTCTCAATTGGACAAGATGATCGTTGCCACCATCAACAAGTTCACCGTCGTCAAGAAGCTCACGGATGACATCGCGGTACTCCTCCAGCCTGCATGCCTGGGCTCCTCATTGCCTGCCACCCTAATCGGCCTCCATGGCGAGAAGCTCTTTCAAGCACTGGTGGCCCTGCGACTGCCCGCCGACGCAACGAAGAATGTCCACCTGGAGGTCACGCTCACCGTGAGGCACCTCGCCCTGCAAGAATTCATCGACCTACACATCCACGGGTACGAGGAAGTCGTGTACATAGGTATCTACAAGGCCGGTGAGGACACTACGACGTTGGCCTTCATCAACCGGCTGGAAGCCTTGCACGCCTTTGTTGAGAAGCACATTGACCTCGCCACAAAAGCCGCCGCTCCTAAGCCACCGGTTGGTGGCCCGGCGCACTAAGTCGAGGAGGAGGAGGTCGTACATTGATGGATGCATCTTTCTTCTTGCCTCCTGTAACCACCACTGTGATCGCATCATCGTGGCCTTAATTCTTATTGTGCTATTGCATTCTCGTTCCAGTCAATACAAACATGTGCGATCCCTTTGCTCACATTTGCAGGCAATTATATGCATCACTGTAACTAGTACTCCATCCGTCAATTTATAAGTTGTGCTTACCTTTTCCATCAACTTCCTAATTTACGTTCGATGCTTGACCCGACCTATGAACTACTCCTAAATTCAAAAACTGAGACCGAACCTATAAATTCAAAACTACTCGTGCAGCATGCCTGTCATGTTCGCAAGTTCAAAATGAGAAACAGGAACACGTACATGAAGCATGTCCCTTCCCCGTCGCATACCACACTGTCGTTCTGCCCCCTGGTCAATGCGCACTGGCTAGGCTTTATATCACTACAACATGTGGGACCACATGTGACCAAACCGACGATGCGCCAACCTAGCTACTACCCTGCTTATCTGGCGGGAAAAGCCCCACCCTAGCGTTTCCAATCGTTATTTCTATCTATCGATCGTGCCAAGGAGCAGAACCAAATGTTACAATTTATACATATTTCTCTACTCCCATAAAAGACTCAGTTGGTGATGGTGGTGTGTCTGCCATCCGTCATTTCTGACCATTAGATCTGCATCTAACGACTGTGAGGTAAGTTGTGGCATTTTTGCAACAATAGCCCACTTATCTGCTCCAATTTGCAGAAAACCCCTTACTATCTTGTAAGCAACCACATCCCTCCCTCACCTCATCAAAACAGCCTGAGAAATATATTTTGAGTGAAAAGTAATATATTTTTAGTGGTATACATGTATATCAAAACAAGAGTGTTTTCTTTCAAGTTTGTGAACAAGTACTATTCTACTTTGGATCTGTTCCAATGCACGGGCACATTGCTAGTAAAAGGAAAAGGCATGCCGCGTTTGCATCGCACCCCCACACGCCCGGGAATCGGGAGTACTCCAAGGCCCGTCTGGCACACCACATACCTAGGGAAGGCGTGCTGCCTAGCATTTTCGCTTTGATGTGGGACCGCAGTTGAGCAAACCGACTATCGGCAAACCGCACCCCGCCCGCCGCGTTGGAAAACAGAAACAAGGAGGGGAAGATCTAGCTGTAGCACGGAAGCCAAGAAATTTGGTGTCAGATGGGACTCGTTGATAGAGTACGAGCACTTCGTACTACTCCTACTACGAAGTTTGTACTACTACTACTACCACTATAAAACTAGGTACGTGCACGGCACAGCAGGAAGCACAACATCGTAGGAACAAAAAACAGGAAGATCTTGTTTTGGGTGATTTATCTTTATTTCAGTCAACGTAGTATGAATAATATGATGTGGGGGGGGGGGCATCCATGAAGCCACGTGGCATGTCTGGAGGTCTTATTTAGAGCTTCTTGTGTGGATCGATCACACTGTCGTGCTGGTCGTTCGAGAAGAACGTGTATGGGTACTTATAGTAGATCCGAATCGCAGCCAGGACCATTGAATCAACATCAACCAACATTTTATATCGTGTACGTGCAAATACACGCATTGACTCTGGAAAATAATTAATATAGAATGTATAATACATATACCGCATATTGGGTTTCTCTAAAGTCAAACTTTGTATACTTTCAACAATTTGTAGGAAAAAGTATTAACATATACACCACCAAATATATATCATTTGATTCATCATTGGTTTTATTTCCACATCGTGTAAATTTTCATATTGTTTTCACCAAATTCGGTTAAGCTTTATAAAATTTGGCTGCAGTCAAAGCTATATATGTGCGGAGTAAATTACAAACGGAGGGAGTGGAATAGATATAGATATAACTATACAAATAAAAATATAGTAATATAGTCTATAGATATAAATAAGGCTACTACCCTTTTTCTAGGTTAGAACTCGCATTGTTGTGTACACATTGTTTTGTTTTCGCTATAATTTGCATTTGCGGGGTGTGTGTAGGACTACCGCCTTTTGTTCAGTACTAGCAACCCCACCATTATCCTTAATTAATTCATATTGGCAATTACGATTGCATTATCTTAGTTCTAGCCGATTCTTCGGTTGCTTGGAGGAACTCCATCTCGTTATTCAGGTTGATTTTGTGCATACGACAAGATCATCGTCCATCAAAGATTTGTTTAGTAACGATTGTCGATTTGTATCACCGGGTACGATATAGCTGGATCGTCAACGTCAAAATCCACCTAGTCGATACTTATCCCCACTCTCATTGAAAGATTGGGTCGCCATCATAAGACTACCACCTAGACAATTCCTTCCCTATAACTGTCGGAGGGATTGACCACGGGTAGCCTCACCAGCACCCCATAGCATTTCAAGACAACAGGGCAAGCCAAGCCCCTTGCGCCTCCCGGACGTGTGGCCGGCTCCGTTGGGTCGGCTGGCCCAAGAGGCCGACTCCCAGATGGCAGTGTACCCTTAGAAGGCGGCTTCAGGGGAGGCCGGGTCCTAGCAAACAGCCCCTCCTCCCCTCGGAGTCTGCGCCCGTTCAATACGATAAGATGGGGCGTGGCTACAGTGCCACCCGTACCCCCAAATCCCGGCGGGGCGTGGCTACAGGGCGGGCTGACCAAGCGGACACCCCTCTGCCAGGCACGGCACTGTAGCCACGCGGCCCGTGACGCAGCCCTCGACAGCGAGACCATGCTCCCACGATGGGCAGTCGGTACGGCCCGCAGGCGGCGGGCCCTACCCATCCGTGAGTAACCGGAAGACGGCGCAGCTCAAGAAGGCGGCCTCAACGACAGACCGGCTTCCAGCAGCCGGCCTCTCCCTCCACTCGGATTCAACGCGCCGTTACTCCGATGAGACGGGGTGTGGTTACAGTGAGCGCCCGCCAGGTGGCGGACTGTAGCCATGCCTCCCCTGACGAAGCCCTCGTCATCAAGGGCGAGGCTACAGCAAAAGGCAATCAGCGTGGCCCGCAGGCAGCGGGGCCCACCTGTCGGCCGGATCCTCGGCAGCCGGCGGGACCCACCAAGCGGCGGGCCCTAGCAGCCGGCGGAGAACCCGGCGCCCATAGACGCTGACATCCGGGTCCTACACCCGGCCCAATTACCATTGTACCCCTGGGGGGTAGGCCTATATAAACCCCCCGGGTTCGCCCATGCAAAGGGTTCAAAGGATCCCCCACGCCATCACACACACACATAGCTAGAGAAGCACCTGGGCTAGCCTTGCTTTTCTCCTTCATCTAGCGAACATCCCAAGGAGCAAGCTTGTAGCTACGATATTAATCATAGTCATCATGCGGAGACCCCGCAGAGCAGGACTAGGGGTGTTATCTCCTCGGAGAGCCCCGAACCTGGGTAAGACTCGTGTTCGTTCGAGATCTCGCTCACTCCCGCTTCCAGGGCCCGACGATGTACTCCTGTCCCCATCCATAATAAGCCACCCCCTGGCATATGTCGCGAGATTACCCCGACATTTGGCGCCCACCGTGGGGCTAAGCGCACCGTCGGCCGGAAACATGTTCTGGACGGGAACCATCTTCCGCGCCGACGAGCACGTCGCGCCAGGCCTGATCAGCCAGTCCGGCGTGCCCATTGGTGCATGCATCAGCACGCCGCTTGGTGCAGGGGCGGCCTGCTCCACGGGCTGCCTTGCCGACCTCCTCGACCAGGCCAGCCTCTCCGGCGAGCCCGCTCCCAGCGTAGGAGCGGCGTCCCCTGTGAGCTGCCTCGTCGACCTCTTCGGCAAGCTCGGCATCACCAACGAGCTGGCCCCCGACGCAGAGTCCGTCGGCTACACCGACCCCTCCATCGAGCCCGTCGCGATGCTCATCGACTCCGACGCGGCCTCCACCAACAAATTCCCCACCGATGTGGTGGTCATCGATGATCCGCTCCCCCTTATCGCCAGCGACACCGATGCCAGCACCATCGCAGAGGTGCTGGTCACTGGCCATGGCAACGATTCCGCAGGGGCGGCCCAGGACCCGCTGTGAGCGGCCCTGCAGGGCCTGGCCACCCCAGTGGCTGCTAACGCTGATGGGGCGACACTGGAGGCATTCCGTGTGTCGCTCCTTGAAAGCGCCAACAAGATGGCGGCCATGAGGCGCCGCGCTGAGGCCTGCCAGCGCGAGATCGACCGCATAACAAGCGGCACGCCAGCTGCTGCCGAACCCAGCCGAGCCGGCGCCGTTCGGCAACGCGGCGCGGCCATAGCCTGCATGCTGGGAGTCGAACGCCCAGTCTATGCCACTCCCATGGAGAACCTGCGCGCCGCCCAGGCGGCAGCAGATGAGCTGGATGACCTGGAGGGTGACGAGCATTGCAGCCAGATGGCATGCCTCTAGGAGCTCCTTGACGTTGCGACCACGCAGCAAGACGTGCGGCATCGCGCGATGACAGCCGGCAAGCAAGCCGAGGACCATCCCCCCCACCATGAGCATGGAGCAACCTCTCGGTCCCCAGCAGGCGGGGACCATGGTCAGCAAGACCCGGAGCCGGCTGCTAGCCGCAGCCAGCACACTCGCCTTACGGTTGTGCTCAGCCATGACGGCCGCCCATGAGTGGAGCACCGGCGGGACGAGCGTCCACCTCCCCCTCGCAGGGAGAGGATGGCCTCTCCGCCGCCTGTAGACCACCCGACTCTTGGAGGCTGGCTTGGCCCCCGTGAAGGAGTCGGAGAGAATGATGCGCGCCACCAGATCGAGCTGCTTGCTCGGTCCCTGGCCGTAGAAGAAGAAGATGCAATCGGCCCGGCCTACTTCGGCCCCCGCATTCGCGACGAGCCCTTCCCCAAAGGGTTCTCGCTTCCCCGAGATACTCCCAAGTACAACGGCTCCGTGAAGCTAAAGGACTGGCTGGTCGACTACTCCACGACCGTCAGCATAGCAAACAGCAACAAGCGCGTTGCCGTGAAGTACGTTCCGCTCATGCTCCAGGGCACGGCCCGGACATGGTTGAATAGCCTCAAGCCGCACAGCGTCAATAGCTGGCTTGACTTCGCCTATGTCTTCATTCGCAACTTCACCAGCACCTACAAGCAGCCCCCCAAGCCACGCCAACTCTCCATGTGCGTTCAGGGCCCAACCGAGTCCACCCGCGACTACCTGACGCGCTGGGCCAAGTTACGCAACTCCTGCGAAGGGGTGCACGAGGTGCAGGCCATCAAGTACTTCACCACCGGGTGCAGAGAGGGCACCTTGCTCAAGCACAAGCTCTTGTGCGACGAGCCGGCTACACTGGACGAGCTCCTGGTCGTGGCCGACAAGTACGCCACCGCCGACTCCTCCATGAAGTCGGAGATTCGAGTGGACGCGTCCGGGAAGATACTCCCGCCGGCTCCTCACACGCCGGCTGGTGACACCAACCGGCGCCACCATCCAAATGACACCAAACGCAAGGCCCAGCAGTCGGCTTCCAGCAGCCGACAGGTGGTAACAGTCGAAGACCAGCAGCCGGAAGGGCAATCCGCCCCAAGCGTCAGAAGGGCGGCAAGGTCGCTTGGTTGCCTGCTTTCTCCTTCGAGCAAGCACTTGACGCCCCGTGCAAGTTCCACAGTGGCGCGAGGCCGTCCAACCACACCACTCGGAAATGCCACTGGCTCACCCCGAATTGCCAAGCGCGAAGGCCTGCCACCTCCACCTGCCGGCCCACCGGTTCCGCCTCCTCAGCAGCCGGCGGCCTGTCCAGTCGGCATGCTCCAAGATGAGTTCCCCGAGCCCAATGCCACATACGTCGTCTTCACCAGCCAGGCCGACGACAAGCACAGTCGACGGCAGCAGCACCGCGAGGTCAACGCTGTCGCCTCAGAGGTCCCCCATTCATTCACTGGTCCAAGAAGCCCATCAGTTGGAGCCGTGAAGACCACCCGGCCGAGATGCCCTCGCCGGGTGCTTATGCGATGGTGCTGGACTCCACCTTCTCAACAGAGAGGCGAGCTTGCCGCTTCTCCCGGATCCTGATAGACGGCGGCAGCAGCATCAACATCCTGTACCACGACACCATGGAGAAGCTGGGCATCAAGGAAAAGCAACTCTTGCCCAGCCGAACCGTGTTCCATGGCATAGTCCCCGGGCTTTCCTGCTCTCCAATCGGCAAGATCAAGATTGATGTCCTATTCGGCGACAAGACCCACTTCTGCCGCGAGCCAATCTGGTTTGAGGTAGTCAACTTGGACAGCCCCTACCACACGCTCTTGGGCCGGCCCGCCCTAGCCAAGTTCATAGCGGTGCCGCATTACGCCTACCTGAAGATGAAGATGCCGGGCCCCAAGGGCATCATCACCATTGCCGGCGACTACCAGAAGTCGCTCTCATGTGCCACCGCCAGCAGCCAGCTGGCCGAGTCCCTCGTCATCGTTGAACAGAAGCGCCTCCTTGCCCGGGTGGTAGCCATGGCGAGCAAGCAGCCGGACGTGTCATCCGACCCCAAGGACGCGGACACCCAGGGCTCCTTCCAGCCGGCCAAGGAAACCAAGAAGATTGCCTTGGATCCGGCGCACCCGGAGAGATTTGCTGTCGTGGGGTCAAACCTCGACAGCAAATAGGAAAGCGAGCTCGTCGATTTCCTCCGTGAGAATCGGGACATCTTCGCATGGTCTCCCAAAGACATGCCGGGTGTTCCGACGGATTTCGCCGAGTACAAGCTACATGTGAGACCGGATGCTAAATCGGTCAAGCAACCCCTCCGCCGCCTGTCAGAAGAGAAGAGAGGGATTGTTGGTGAAGAGATCGCCCGGCTTCTGGCAGCCGGCTTCATCATGGAAGTATTCTACCCGGACTGGCTTGCCAACCCAGTCCTCGTTTTGAAAAAGAACAACAAGTGGCGCATGTGTATCGACTACACTAGCCTCAATAAAGCCTGCCCCAAGGACCCTTTTGCCTTGCCCCGGATAGATCAAGTGATCGACTCCACAGCCGGATGCGAGCTACTGTCTTTCCTGGACGCCTACTCCAGCTACCACCAGATCAAGCTGAACCCGGCCGATCGGCTGAAGACCGCCTTCATCACACCATTCGGAGCCTTCTGTTACCTGACCATGACGTTCGGCTTGAGAAATGCCGGCGCCACTTTTCAGCGTTGCATGCAGAAGTGCCTCCTCAAGCAACTCGGCAGAAATACCCATGTCTATGTAGACGATATTGTGGTGAAGACGGAGAAGCGTGGCACCCTTCTGAAAGACCTCAAGGAGACATTTGACAACCTGCGCCGCTTTCAGATCAAGCTCAACCCAGAGAAATGCGTCTTCGGAGTACCAGCCGGCTAGCTCCTCGGCTTCCTTGTCTTTGAGCGCGGGATCGAGTGCAACCCCGTGAAGATCAAGGCCATCGAGCGGATGCAAAGGCCAACCCAGCTGCGGGACGTTCAGAAGTTCACCGGGTGCTTGGCATCACTCAGCCGGTTCATCAGTCGGCTGGGCGAAAAGTCCCTCCCGCTGTACCAGCTGATGAAGAAGACCACCTGCTTTGAATGGAACGACCAGGCAGATGAGGCTTTCCTCCAACTCAAGCGGATGCTGTCCACACCGCCTGTTTTGGCCGCTCCGACTGCTAAAGAACCCATGTTCCTCTACATCGCGCCACAAGCCGGGTGGTCAGCACCGTGATCGTGGTCAAGCGCCTAGAAGACGGCAAGGCCCAGCCGGTCCAGAGGCCAATATACTATCTGAGTGAGGTGCTGTTCGCCTCCAAGCAGAACTACCCCCACTACCAGAAGATGTGCTACGGCGTGTACTTTGCCGCTAAGAAGTTGAAGCAGTATTTCCAGGAGCACACCATCATGGTCGTCTGCACCGCCCCCCTTGCCGAGATCATAGGCAACAGAGATGCATCAGGCCAGGTGGCTAAGTGGGCCATTGAGCTGGCTCCACACACCATCCTCTACCAGCCCCGCACCGCCATCAAGTCCCAAGCGCTGGCCGACTTCCTAGTCGACTGGGCCGAGACCCAGTACTTGCCGCCAGCGCCGGATTCCACTCATTGGTGGATGCACTTTGACGGCTCGAAGATGCGCGCCGGTTTGGGAGCCGGCATCGTCCTCACCTCTCCCAAAGGCGACAAGCTCAAGTACACGCTGCAGATTCACTTTGCCGCCTGCAATAACGTGGCCGAGTACGAGGCGCTCATACACGGACTCGGGCTAGCCAAGGAGATTGGCATCCGCCGGATTCTGTGTTACGGTGACTCGGACTTGGTGGTTCAGCAGTCATCTGGCGACTGGGACGCCAAGGATGCAAACATGGCAAGCTACCGCTTCTTCGTCCAGCAGATCAGCGGGCACTTCGACGGGTGCGAGTTCCTTCATGTGCCAAGGGCCGACAACGAGCCAACCGATGCCCTGGCCCGAATCGGCTCCACCTGGCAAGCCATACCAGCCGGCGTCTCACTCCAGTGCCTGCGCAAGCCGTCTATCAAGCCTTCGCCGGAATCAGAGTCCATCTTCGTGTCGGCTAACCCCGGAGCAGTCAGATCCGGCTCGGGGACTTCAGCAGTCGGCCCGAGGACTTCGGCAGGCGGCCCGGGGGCTGCAGCATTCGAACCCAGCCCAGGGACTTCAGAACCCGGCCAGGGGACTGCAGCTGTCGGTCCAGGGACTTCAACGATGCAGCAAGCAGCGGCCGGCTACGACCCTCCGCCTCCCAACCCGACCGCCCTGGTACCAGTTGCTGTCATGACAGTGGTAGAAGCACAATCTTGGGTGCAGCCCATCCTCAACTTCCTGGTGAGCCGAGAGCTACCAGCCGACGAGGTCTTGGCCCAGCAGGTGCAACGCCGGGCGCCAGCCTACACAATAGTCAACGGAGAGCTTGTCAGGCGCAGTGTGACTGGTGTCTTCCAGCGCTGCGTGGAGCCGGAGAAGGGCATGGCAATCCTCAGAGAAATTCATCAAGGCGAGTGCGGCCACCATGCCGCCTCCAGATCCCTTGTTGCCAAAGCTTTCCGCCATGGATTCTTCTAGCCGACTGCTTTGGACGACGCCAAGGAGTTGGTCCGCAAGTGCAAGGGATGTCAGCGCTTCAGCTCCAAGCAACACCTGTTGGCCTCTGCACTCAAGACCATCCCCATCACTTGGCCGTTTGCCGTCTGGGGATTGGACATGGTGGGCCCGTTCAAAACAGCACGCGGTGGCATGACCCATCTGCTGGTCGCTGTGGATAAGTTCACGAAGTGGATCGAAGCAAAGCCAATCAAGAAACTGAATGGTCCGACTGCTGTCACATTCATTGCGGACATCACCGTCCGATACGGCATTCCGCACAGCATCATCACCGACAACGGCACAAACTTCGCCAAAGGCGCCTTGGCCCGTTTCTGCGCGATGCATGGCATCCGACTAGACTTAGCGTCCGTTGCCCATCCGCAGTCAAACGGCCAGGTAGAGCGAGCAAACGGCCTCATCCTGTTTGGCATCAAGCCCCGACTGGTCGAGCCGCTAGAGCGCTCAGCCGGCTGCTGGATTGAGGAGCTGCCGGTTGTCCTTTGGAGTCTTCGGACTACGGCCAACAAAGCAACCGGCTTCACTCCCTTCATCCTCGTGTACGGGGCCGAGGCCGTCATCCCCACTGACATTGAGTTCGACTCACCTCGCGTCACCATGTACACGGAGGCAGAAGCAAAGGAGGCGCGAGAAGATGGCGTTGATCTGCTGGAAGAGGCCCGGCTATTGGCACTCAGCTGGTCCGCCATCTACCAGCAGAGCCTACGCCGCTACCACAGCTGGAAGGTCAAGCCGCGTGCTTTCCGCGAAGGGGACCTTGTGCTCCAGCTGATCCACCGAACAGCCGGCCAGCACAAGCTCTCGGCCCCTTGGAAGGGGCCTTTCATCATCAGCAAGGCCCTGGGCAATGACTCCTACTACCTCATCGACGCACAAAAGCCCAGGGCACGCAAGAGGGACGATTCCGGCAAGGAGACGGAGCGCCCATGGAACGCAAATCTTCTCCGCCCATTTTACAGTTGATGCAGTGTATGTACCATGCTACCTTTTGTATTAAGCAAAGACAACAGGTCCCCCGAAGCACACTCGAGGGCTACCTTTTTATCTATATGATAAGCTTGCCTATGAATGTATTATTTCATTCTTTCGCCCTGCACCGGGTCCGGTCAGCCGGCTCGGGGGCTCGCCGCCTTGACCTAAGATGGCACCACCCGCAGTCGGCCAAGTAGTGTGCCGACATCTAAGCCCTCTCTTGCCTAAAGCCGCAGCTCACAGAGCGACTGTTCGGCTGGCAAGAGCTAAAGGCAGGAAATGATGTCCACACAAAAAACAACTAAGGAAGAACGCCATTATAGGCCGAGCCGGCTACTCGCCTCATATGTCCGGCTGCCCAGCAGCCGGCCGGCCGGCTTCTAGCTTGACTAGCTACGCTCTAGACGGCCGAAGTAACTTGCCTATCCTAAACGGCCAAGTCCCTGCCCCGGCCACAGACCGCAGAGCGGCTGTTCCGCTGGCAGGGCAGTAGCCAAAGGAAGGCGGCAAAGGAAAAAGCCAAACAGAGCAAAAAGCAAAACCAAGCTGGAACCCGGCAAGAGCACAAGCATGTGTGAATTAAATTATTTACATAGCAAAAGGCCCGTGGCCAAGCATTCAACAGAGTTTGAATTACACCCCAAGTGGGTGGAACTGTGCGCAATTAACTTGTTTGTTCAAAGCATAAGACAGAAAAAACTTGAAAGATAAGCGGCCGCCTAGGCCAAGGGTGCTGCAGGCGGTGTGGACAGGTCGGCGGAGGCAGAGGCGCCGGCTGGTGGAGCGTCCGACTGGCGGGTCTCGGCTTGGTCGGCGTCGGCGGAAGTCGACGCGGTCTCCCACGGCTCGCTGGTCGAAGCCCGATCGGGCTGAGACTGGCCGGTCGCTCCGCCATCCAGTGCGACGCCCTCGCCTTCCTCGTCTTCATCATCCTCGCCTTCATCGCTGGAAGCGATCTCCTCCGCTGAGTCCTCCCCCTCCGCCGGGTCCAGCCTGAACCAGGAAGGCAACACCTCAGCGCCGTCCTTGTCCCGCTCCGGGATAAAGATGGTGGTGTCAGCGTACTTGGCAAGGGTCGCCGCGTGATTGACGAGCTCGTCGCGTACCGCATCCAGCTCGGGTCCGGCCTCCTAACGGAAGGTGGCCAGCTGGGCCAGCTCCACCCCCGGGTACCAGGCCTTGACGAACTCCAGCGCCGTCTGAGTACCCGCTCAAGCCGCAGCACCCTTCTAGACCTCAAACCGTCCGGCCAGAGCACGGCCAGGACCTGCAACCCGACGAGCTGAAGACGGCGAAGCAGACGGCGCGCTGGCTCAAGGCGCACCTTGATGGCCAAAAGCTGCTCGCCCAGGTTGCGGGGTGCATTCGGCGGAATGTCGGCACCCGTCCTCCTCCGCTGTTCGCGTCGCGCCTCGATGGCCTGGCAGATGGCGACGGAGTGACCGGGAAGAAATTTTGTCCAAAAGAAAACCAGGAATTTAGAAGCTGGCCCCTCGAAGCAGTCGGCGACTAAGCAACAAAGAAGAAAGGACATTACCTTCAACCATGTCCTCAATCACTCCGTAGCCGTCCGACAGCAACTTTTCCCTCTCGACCCAGTCCGAGCGCTGAGTCTCGAACTCGGCCTTGAGGAGTGTTTCCCCGTCCTTCAGCTGCCGGACCTCCGCCTTGTGCTTCTCCGCCTGGTCCGCCAGCTCCTTCGCAAGCCGGTCGCACTCCTTGGTGGCTTGGCTGCGCTCCTGCTCCTTGGCACGGAGCTCGGTCTCGAGCTCGCCCACGCGCGCCCGCAGCCCAGTGGCAGCCCCTGCCAAGACAAGAAAGAAACATCAGCATCAACCAAAAACAAGAAGTTGCCAGAAGATCCGGCCTGACTGCTCAGCAGTCGGCCCGAATCTCGGGGGCTACACCCAGCGGACACGGAAAGACGGCCGTACTCACCTCGACTCTCGTTCAGGTCGGCAGTCCGCTTGGCCAGCAGCCTGTTCGGGGAGTTGAAGGCGGCCGCGCGCAGATTGTGATAGTTCTGCAAGAAGAGCAACACTTCAACATACGCCTTGAAGTTCCAACCCGCCTGCATAGCAGCCGGCTCAGAACTCGGGGGCTACACCCAGCGGGTGCGCTTGCGCGCCCCCACTAAAGACCGCAAAAAAGCAAAAAGGATAACTCAAGCACGTACCCGGACAGTTGCCTGCATCGCCGTCAGTTCTTTCCCCGCGTGCACGAGGGTGGCGCCATGGGCCTTGAACGAGTCAAGGACGTCCTGCACCGCAACATTGAGGACACCCGAGCCGGTCCCTGACGTCCAGTCAGGCGGAGCGGCGCTGGTGGCCTCGGCGTCGGCGCCGATGAGCTCGCAGCCCCAACTTCCATCGGCCTCGGCGCGGAGACCGCCCGCTCTGGGCGCTGGCGCGCAGGGACGCGGGTTGCCTCCGCACGGCTCACCACCAGCTCAGCGCTGGATGGCGGCACCTCTGGCGCTTCGGGCCGGGTGCCTTGCTCGCCAGCAGTCGGCGCGCGCAGAGGCACGCCCGTCTCCGGGATGATGGGGTCAGCCCTTCCCCTCTCCAGTGCCGTCAGGTCGGCCCCAGCTCCTTCGGTCGGCGCCTGGCCCTCCACCACCAGCGGCTCCGTTTGCTGCGGATCGGTGGCCTCCGGAGCTCCGCTGCGCTCCGGCTCCTCCGCCCGCGCCTTGGCCACTGCATTTGCCTGCTCCTTGGCCACTGTGTCGGACTGCGCCTTGGCCGCTGCATCAGCCTCCGCCCGCGCCGCGTCTGCTGCTTCCGCCGCTGCCTGAGCCACGGCGTCCCGCTCCTGCTGCGCCTCTCGCGCATTCCTCTCCGTCGCCTCCCTAAGGGCGGCGGCCGGGTCCACGCGCCGAGCGTCTTCGGGGCCGCCTACCGACCCAATCACCGAGGCGGACGGGGCCCGCGACACAGAAAGCGGAGCCCTACATAGCACGATAAAACGAAGATAAGAAGTCTGGAAAGGAAAAACCAAGACAGAAAGGATCAAGACGAAAAGCGGCCAAAATACTTACGCGGACACCATCGAACGCTGCTTCGGGCCCTTCCGGATGGCGGCCGCCTTCCCGGCCTCTTGCCGCTTGGTCGCGGTGACTGTGGACTTGGCCTTCTTGGACGGCCGGCTGCCGAACATCCCGACGTCGGCATGATGCTTCGACGCGCCGGGTGCTCCAGTCGGCGCCGCCGAGGAGCCGGCGCCTGTCCTGCCGGCGCCTGGGGCATGGCGGGGCTCATCATCTTCCTCGTCGTCGTCTGGCCATTCCCCTATGCCGCCACCTGTGGCCCCGCCTACCGCATCGCCGCCTCAAGTGGTATCATCCTCTTCCAACGCGGCCGCCCCCAGCTCGGGGTCGTCCACGTCACTCTCCGCGCGGTCCGCCATATACCGATGGCCTGGATCCGGTGTGTCGACCACCGTCTGGCCTTGGAAGCACTGCATCATAGCATGGCGATCAGGCGGCACAAAGAACTTGGCACAAGCAAAGAAAAAGAATCAGAACTAACCGGAGGCGGCGGATTGGCGTGGTTGTATGGCTCTTTGCCGAACTGCCAGCTCTCCTTGTTGAGCTTGCAGTCGGAGAAGTAGTTGACGAGCCGGACCACCTCCACAGTCGGCAGCGCCTTGGTGGACATCTGGCATGGGTCCCGGCGGCCGCTCATGCTGGCGATCAGATGAGGCCAGGCTAGGAGGGGCAGCACCCGGCGTTCGACGAAGGCGGCCAGCAGATCCGACGCCTTGAGGCCCTCCGACTCCGTCATCTCTTGGAGCCGGGTGAGGGCGATGGTGATGGCGGCCGACGGCGACTTCGGCCAAAATTTCCAGATGCTCCGAGGCTCAAGAGGTGGGCTGGCTGCATAAGCCGGCAAGTTGACATAGTCCCTCGACTCGTGGATGTTCCGGATGTAGAAATACGATTTCTGCCAGAGTTTGGCCGACTCCAGCAGAGCGATGGCCGGGAAGCTGATCCCGGAGCCGGTGCGCCGCACCGCCATGCAGGCCCCGCCCTGGGCCGCCTCACCTTTGACGGCGGTGCCGAGCTTGAGGTAGAAGAGCTCCCCCCATAGCTCGAGCATGGGCAAGATGCAGAGGTACCCCTCGCAGAGGGTGACAAAGGTGGAGAGCAGCACCACCGTATTCGGCGTGAGGTGGTGAGGTTGGAGATGGTAAAAGTCAAGAAAAGAGCAGAGAAAGCCGCTTGCCGGCAGGCCGAAGCCGCGGAGGAAGTGAGTCCTAAAGATGATGCGCTCGTCGTCCCTCGGCGCCGGTGAGATCTCCCTTTCGGGGGGAACACGCACCTCCATGTTCGCCATGTGGGGAAACCGCCGCATCAGGCGGAGGAACTCGAGGTGGTCGTCATGGATGTTCGAACCATCCCAATCGCCTCGCGCCATGCTTTATGGTTGCTTGGTGGCGGCGCGGCGAAGTCACACGAGGCGAGGCCGCAGCGACGCAGAGGAGTCGAGCAACGGTGAGCGGTGGCAGCGTTTCGGCGGCGGAGCGGCGCGGCGCGGTGACGCGGCAATAGCAAGGGGGCAGAAGAGGAAGAAGATGGAGAACGGGGAGGGCACGCGTACGTTCTACCGCCCCCTCCTCCCCCTACTTATAGGCCCGCCGTGGCGGAGCCGAAGAGGCAGGACATGGGGGGCGTGGGGATTAACTGCGCCCGCGCCCCGCACGACCCCGCGCTTCTCGCGCCTTCAACGCGCACATTCATTACGCGTGGGGAGGGCAACCACCCACCTCGGCCGCAGCGGATCCGCACGCGCGCCGAGGCCCTGTGGTGGTGAGCCCAGGCCTGCGGCGACGTCCCCTGGCGCGCGTGGGCTGGCAGGCCGGCCTGGCCTGCTGGTGCCGCGTGGCACGCGAGCAACGGGCGGCAGGCACGCCACCCGGTGCACGCGACGACTATTCGAATTCGACAGGCAACTGGCCTAGCCTTTGCCGGCTCCTGGCAAACGGCTTCTACCAGATGGATGAAGCAGGAGATACAAGACCTCTCGGAGTAGGAAGCTGCTGAGGCACTCCGACTTGAGCCGCAGCGCCTCACCAGCTTCGGGGACTACTGTCGGAGGGATTGACCACGGGTAGCCTCACTAGCACCCCATAGGATTTCAAGACAACAGGGCAAGCCAAGCCCCTTGCGCCTCCCGGACATGTGGCCGGCTCCCTTGGGCCGGCTGGCCCAAGAGGCCGACTCCCAGATGGCGGTGTACCCTCAGAAGGCGGCTTCGGGGGAGGCCGGGTCCTAGCAAACGGCCCCTCCTCCCCTCGGAGTCTGCACCCATTCAATACGATAAGATGGGGCGTGGCTACAGGGCCACCCGTACCCCCAAATCCCGGCGGGGCGTGGCTACAGGGCAGGCTGACCAAGCGGACACCCCTCTGCCAGGCACGGCACTGTAGCCACGTGGTCCGTGACGCAGCCCTCGACAGCGGGAACATGCTCCCAAGACAGGTGGTCAGTACGGCCCGCAGGTGGCGGGCCCTACCCATCCATGAGTAACCGGAAGACGGCGCACCTCAAGAAGGCAGCCTCAGTGACAGACCGGCTTCCAGCAGCCGGCCTCTCCCTCCACTCGGAGTCAACGCGTCATTACTCCGATGAGACGGGGTGTGGTTACAGTGAGCGCCCGCCAGGTGGCAGACTATAGCGATGCCTCCCCTGACGAAGCCCTTGTCATCAAGGGCGAGGCTACAGCAAAAGGCAATCAGCGTGGCCCACAGGCGGCGGGCCCCACCTGTCGGCCGAATCCTCGGCAGCCGGCCCACCAAGCGATGGGCCCCAGCAGCCGACGGAGAACCCGATGACCATAGACGCTGACATCCGGGTCCTACACCCGGCCCAATTACCATTGTACCCCTAGGGGGTAGGCCTATATAAACCCCCCGGGTTCGCCCATGCAAAGGGTTCAGAGGATCCCCCACGCCATCACACACACACATAGCTAGAGAAGCACCTGGGCTAGCCTTGCCTTTCTCCTTCCTCTAGCGAACAGCCCAAGGGGCAAGCTTGTAGCTACGATATTGATCATAGTAATCATGCGGAGACCCCGCAGAGCAGGACTAGGGGTGTTATCTCCTCGAAGAGCCCCAAACCTGGGTAAGACTAGTGTTCGTTCGAGATCTCGCTCACTCCCGCTTCCAGGGCCCGACGATGTACTCCTGTCCCCATCCATGATAAGCCACCCTCTGGCATATGTCGCGAGATTACCCCGACAATAACATACACATGAGCACCCATCTCATTATTCAGGTCCACGCCTCCCTCTATCTCTCTCGAAACACACACACCTCTCCACACGATGCGTGTCTCTTGGTCTCTCTTCCATCCCATGACAAAAAGGCACACCGCCATTCCCTTCTTGCTACCCCCGTTATGTAGTTAGGTCTCCTTGCAACAAACAAGCATTCATCTTTCTCTCTACTATCTCTTTCTACCACACATAACCTTCCACCCCTAGCCAGCCGTGCTGTCGAGGTCTATCCAGCTCTCTCACACGCAAACAGACGTTGTCTCTATGTCCCTTCATCACACACACACTATCGCTCTCCCATATCCGCAACCTCGTAATCTCGTCGACCCCGACATTACACGCACCTCCCTCTCTCTCTAACACACACACACATGCACACACCCTCTCTCTCCCTTCCACACACCCCTCTCTGTACGACAGACAAAGTCTTCCGAACACGCATATGCCCCTCTCTCGTTAGGTATTGCTGCCCCCGCCCCCCTCCTTGTCACACAAATATTCTCTCTATATCTATCTCTCACAATAATACATGCATAGTATAAATTGAAACCAAGTACAAAAATGAGCTCCGATTACAAAAGTCAAAACCACTCCCAAACAGAATATGAAAATAGGGTGAAATCATGCACACAAATGTTTGTTGCGTGCATGGATGTCAATGATATGGATGTACTACTCGCACATCACACAGACCCATTTCACACAAATTACATTAAACCCTTCTCAAAATATGGTGCGCATGTGATGTTTGTTGTACTGCTCCTGCCAGCCTTCCTCCGACACGTTCCAACATATTGTGCTACTTCCGATTCTATTTTTCTTCTCAAACCATGTGAAACCACGAAAAGGTCACCCCCCGCCCCCACTGGTACTGTAGCTCGAAGCTCCCATATGGACACAACACCCACGGGAGCACGCAGCCATTGCCGAAGTGGATGGCGCCGCGGCCTGGGAAGAGGACGGAGTCTCCGACATCGCCGACGTGGAGCACGCCCTCTATGGCCGCGAGTAGCGCGCACTGATTGTCCACGCGGAGGACAATGTGATCTAGCGGCTCACCCTCATCGGCCACGAGGGGTAGCTGTGCTCCTGCAGCACACCCAGGTCAGTCACGAGGAGGTGCATCGCATCCTCGCCGCTCACAATGTGGACGAGTGGGTTCTCCAGCAGCATGCCCGTGAGCATCGCATCGTCAAGAGCATGCCCGCGAACATCGCATCGTCACCGCTCTCGACGTGGATGAGCACGTGCTCCGGCAGCACGCCCGCGAACATCGCATCCTTGCCGCTCACAATGTCAACGAGCGCGTTCTCCAGTAGCATGCCTGCGAGCATCGCATCAACGCCGCCCGCGAACATCGTATCATCGCCGCCCTCGACGTGGATGAGCGCGTGCTCTAGCAGCATGCCCGCGAACATCGCATCCTCGCCACTCAGGCGCACGAGCGTGTGCTCCAACAGCACGGCTGCGAGCATGGCATCCTCGTGGCTCACGAGGTGGTTGAGCGCGTGCTCCAGACAGTACCCCAGGAGTCGGGACGCGAGCACTGCGCCCCCGGCTACGAGGAGTACTGCATGGTGCCCATCGTGGTTTAGGAAAATCCCGTGACTCCGCCGCTCCCTGGAGGAGCGCGAGCTCCAGTGGGCGCTCGAGGAGTCCCGCGCCGATATGCAGGTGGCGGCGGACATGCAAGATTATCCTTCGAGCTCTCCTCCTCTTACGAAGACGCCTCCACCGTCCCCCATCGTACGTCCTCTGCCGCGGCTCCGGCGGACATTTGGAGTTTAGTTTTATGGAACATTAATATTTGGACTAATGCAAAAAAACAACCTATGACTAACATGCATAAATAGATGATGTGGAGGCATTGCATGCTGGAGTATATTGCAATTTATGGATTGCATGCATGACTAGCTTATGTGGCTTGGTTGCATGGCTAGGAAAGGCTAGAGAAAAATAAATAGATAATGTGTTTAGAGTGCACTCCACTAAATGGGAGCATGTAAATATCTTTAGAGTGCACTCAACTTTTTTTTCAGACGCTTAGGTGCAACGGATGTCGTGCCATGCTACAAAATGTTAGAAAAAAAATCTGCTCCAATGTTTTAAAAATCTATTATTATCTTGAAACCAGCCACACCCGCCCCTCACCTCATCAAACCAGCCTGAGGAATATGTCTTCAGTGAAGCATAATTTATTTTTACTGATATATGTATATCAAAACTAGAGTGTTTATATTTCAAGTTTGTGAACGAGTATTATTCTACTACTTTGGATCCATTGCAACGCATGGGCCGGCACATTGGTAGTAGTAGGAAACAAATTCCGGGTTTGGCACGAGTTTGTACTGCGGGAGCACCACAAGGCCTGGCGCAGGAGTTACATTTCCCTCTCGAGGCCCACGGGACCGAGTTTCAGAGGCTAGTGCACCTGCCTTTGAGTCAATGATATGTGGACCCTGAATGCGGCTGCCCCGCATGTCATTCTCATAAAAGCAGAGGGGAGGTGGGACCGAGAGGGGTGAGACGCAGGTCGGCGGATGTGTGGTGTCATGGGTTCGAGCGGCGTCATGGGAATCGTGTGGGATGAGACTTGCCTGCTCCCCTCCCATGCTCCGATCCGTACTCCCGCACCACTAATTTTCATCCAACGGTTATAATAGATTTCCTCGTGTGGGTCATTTATAGCCTCAAAAAAAGGTAAACAAAGGTCGTATTTCCAGGAAATAATTTCCTGCATGAATCTGTACACGCATGCAAGACCCTTTCCTTTCCTGCTCGTCCTCCGAGCGTGGCAACAGGTGCCTGCCTAACCCATGTAGCACGTTGCGCCTCCAGCGAGTAGCACCTCCTCCACACCAACATCGGCGTCTGGGCCATGCACATGCAGCTGCTCCCGTAGTATTTTACCCACATGTTCGACTGAAGTACCACACCGATCTTGGACGAGACCATGGAGCTTGTGGCCAAGAAAAGTCTCTGCCCGGACGACGCATGTCGAGGTGCTTGTCTGTTGTGATGTGCCGCATGATGTTTACTAGCTCGCACTCCGGATGAGCTCGGGCGGGAGCCAGTGATCTACCCGGGGCACATAGCTCGACTTGGGCTCGAGATTCCGACCGCTTGCACTGTCCTGAGGATGTACCACTTAGCGGCAAGGCTGGAATGCTGGATACATATAGGCGTGTGCTCGTGGGCGGGAGCAACCTGCTTAATGGATAATGGTTTGCGAACATGATGTACTCGACGTAGTTGAGCCAGTGAGCCTGGAGGTGTTCCTGCCGTCGTACATTGACGCGCGGCTCAACGGCGTGCGGCCACGGGCCAGCGTAGGTCGGCTACAGGGAAACGGCATCGGTGTGGTTCCAGATGCCCAGCTGGCCGTTGTCGCGGTGGCGTTCGCGACTCACTCGTTCGAGATGAACCGGCCGGTGGTGGCCTGGCAGTGGCGAGGGTGCCACAGCTGGACGTCGGGGTGTTACGAGGCGTAGATGGCCACACCGGCGGGTACTACTTGTATTACAAAAGTAGAAGGCAAAGACGGGCCTTTATTTTATTTATTATATTTGTGGCTGAGGAGTGATGCCCGGGACGAAATGTGTCACAGCCGCTGGATGAAAATTGGATGGTGTGGGAGTATGGATCGGAGCCAGGAGCGCAGCATGCAAGCCGCGTCCAATCGCGTGTGGCTGTGGTAGAAACTTGATGGTCGCCGCAGTTCAGCTGACCCGCATGTCATGCACACAAAGGCAGAGGAGCGGTGGGGCCGAGAGGGGTGAGGCGCACGTCGGGGGGCGTGGTGCTGTGGGTTGGAGCGGCGTCGTGGGAATCACATGTGGTAGTGGTAGAAACATGATGGTCGCCGTGGTTCAACTTCCATGGACAAGCTATCATGTCTACTGACACATGCATTGCATACCGCTCACTACAAGGAGTAGTAGTAGAGAAAACTAGGCGGATAAATAGTTCATTATAGTCAAGCGGACCTATATCAATGTACACAGAGTACACTTGTTCCAAAGACATGCACACCAGCGAAATACTAGTTCATCTATATCAATGTACACAAAGAGGAAATATAATTTTTACAAGAGAGGAAATAGTTCATCCATCTATAATGCCCTGCTGCTGGTGCAGCTTCTTCTTTTTCTTCTTCTTCTTCTTCTTCTTCTTCTTCTCATTTTCTGTGGGAGACGGCTTTGCAACAAGCTCTTTCGACCTTGCAGCTATCTTGAAACTCACACGGGCATCGAGGGCAGCATATTTTATCCGCTCGTAGGTCAAGGGATAATTCTCCCATCCAAACGACCTTAATCCCAGTGTCTCGTCACCCTTCTCAAGATTTGTTCCGAGCATAGAATTTGCTACGTCGAATAGGGATGGTGTTTCTTTATCACAATTGTCTACAGGAATTCTGGTTTGTAGGTCAGCGATGTTTTTCAAGTCAAGGTTGTACGGCGCCAGGTTCTGTTTGTCCCCTTCGATGGCTGCCCCATAGAAGTATATGTCCTCCCGAGACATGAAATCATGGAGCTCACCTAGTATGGAGGGCGCGTGTATAATGTGATACACCAAAACTTCATCTTCGAGGCACAGTTGAAGGATGGCGTCGCCTTGGATCTTCCCAGTGGCATGCTCCGTGTACTCTGCGTCGAGACCGACGACCTTCATCTCCACCTTTTGGAGGGAGTTGGATACATTGTTGATCCACTCCCGAACAACCCTTGGGTGGTCGGTGACGGTGGCAACATGCTCAACGAGCCTTTGACGAGGACATGTTTGACGCTATAAACCTGCAGGCAGTTGGAACCGCTGGACCGGAGGGCTATGGTTTGGTGAATTAGGATTAAGATGGCTAGTCTAACTGAAGAAGATGATTATTTAAAGGGGCTTCAGAATTACTCAAGGAGGATGTGAATCCAGTGGGGTTTGAAGGCAAATGAAGGAGAGGTGAAGAAGCCGAGGAAAATCGGTTCCCAATGGATAAGTAAATGGGAGAAGTGGCATGCAGGCAGTTGATTAGACGGCTAGGTAGACCAACCTGCAAAACGAAAAGGCTATGCGGGTAGCGTACTGAGGAATGGTCCATGTCCGCGTACGTGCCCATCCTTCTATCGCTACATGTGCCACTGGTTAGTTGAGGTCACTCTTTCGAATCACCGTGGCGAAACATTTTATGAGTACTTTTTATTTCTCCACCCCTCCTGACAGGTGGGATCTACGCAAAACCCACTTGGGTGGACGAATAGATATACAAACATATCCATCTCTTTGCACACACAAAATATGTCGTAGCTGGTTCGGATTGATATTGGCGCGTGCCTGCGAGACACAACCTTTTCTGGTTAAGGAATATATGTGGTTAGCATAAAAAAAGAAAAAGCCCTTCTTCGCGCTTCCGCACGCACAAGAATTTGGTTCTGCTCACAATATGGATGCTACCTGGAGGATGAAGTGAACCCAAAGGCATGCTAGCACGGGAGACCTATTTCCACTATACAGTACTACTCAGTTTGTTACTACTAGTAGTAGTACAACTGTGGTACACTTGATGGTCAAAATATTATTCATCCGGTCCTCACAGTGAAGTGACTAGACCCTGCGCCCTAGGTGACACTAGTCCAGGCGGCGTGTTCGGGTTACCAAAGTCAGCCTCACCTTGTGCACCATGCAGTCATTGTCACCGCCGCTGTAAAGCATGCCTCGCCTCGTCTTCCTCTCCCCTAGCACCACTCCATCTCCATTTCCATCTCGCCGGAGATCCTGGGGTCACTCTTCATCATCTCACTGTGCCCTCGCGTACCCTCGCCTCACTCGCCTCCCCCAGTACCACTATTCCCTCGCTAGCCGCTCCAGCAGCGAGAGCCTTATCCCCCGTAAATCAAGCCCACAAAAACCGCACCTTCCACACTCCACCATGGCCGAACGCGAACCGCGTAGCATCCATATGAGCCGCGATTGGAGCAATCTCCCCAGTGACATCCTCGACCTCTTATGTTCGTGTATGGATATGTTGAGCGCCGTGCGGCTGGATGCATGCTCGGGGGGCATGCATGCGGCCATCATCGAAGCGAGGCCTCAGCTTTTCAAGACACCCTACTTTCTGCTATCTGGTCTAGCGAGATTTTCTCACCATGATACGGAGGCGTACATAATGCCCCTCGACTTCAATCCGACCTCCATTAGCCGAAACTTCTTTGCAGGTATGTAGTGGGTCGCCGTACATCATTTCCCTCGACTTTGATCTGATCACCATCGCCTGAAACTTCTTGGCAGGCATGTACTAGGTCGGCATGAACTCTCACTGGATGGCTGCCGTCAGAGAAGACGGGAAAAAGTTGGTGCTCGTGAACTTCCAGACCTCCCATGAGATTATCCTTCCTCCGTTGGAGTATGTAGAGTTTTACCGTCACGTTCCAAGTTATCTAGATTACCACGTCAGTTGGACGGACCTTGTTTTGCAGAAGATTGTAATCTGCCAAGTGCCCACATGATATGCGGATTACGCAGACATCAAGCTAATTGCCTTGTTCGACCGTGGACTCGCCTATCTTTCCGTCGATGCCTTCTTTAGCTGGAGACGACTCACCTCGCAGTGGATCGTCAAAACTGACACACACTTTTGTGATGCTATTGAACACAATGGCATCATCTACGCGATCGACAAAGCAGATGGCACCACGTATTGCTGGGACGGTGCATGTAAGTTGTTTTCGTCTGATTTTAATGATAACGCCATGACACTGTTTGAACTTTTTGTGATGATTGGCATATCCCAGTTTGAGCAGAATTTGAGTAGAACTATGGCAATGTATTAGAGATGCCGTAAATCAGCTATATTTGGAATGAGTTAATTCATGCGATTATGACCATGTCATTACAGCCAATTTGTACCCTTGAATAATCAAACGGTTAGGAAGATATGGATATTCTCCTTACTTTATAGTAATCTATATACTACTAAATATGAGTGTGTATCAATAGCCATGTTAGTTTCCTCATTTTCATGATGTAGAAACATGCATCACACTGTTGGTTTCATCTAACCATACATTAGGGAAGTAAATGTGCATATGGAGAACTCTATATTTGGAAGTAGTGAAATCCTGTAATGCTTACCATGTGTACATACCTCTATTCTCCCTTCAGCAATCAATGGCTAGAATAATATCCTCACAAAAAATTTGCCCAGAGAACATGTTAGTTTCCTTGAAGAATTTGTTTGTGAGGACAGAACATGATAACATGCATGACATGGTGGTTTCCTGTGAAGAATCGATTGCGAGATAACATGAGTATAACCATGCATGGCACTTCTATATTTTTGAACCCAGTATACATTTCCCTGTATTTTCCTCTCAGTTCCAACCGGGATAGATCAATGATATTTCTTGCATTATCCTACTCATACTCTGAACAATGTTGATCTTACATTAACAATGCCTGTCCTTTTTGATATGATGCAGTGTCCCTACTGTTACTGCCCTTTGTAACCACACCACCTTTGCCAAAAACAGGGAAGCACAACTGGTTCCTCGCTCGATCAGACAACGACAAAAGACTGATGATCATTTGCACATATGTCCTTTTTGAGTTGGAGTCGGGTAAACAACCTTGGTTCACACTCTTTGTTTCTCGGACTCAGTTATCCGATTAACCAGGAGTTCGCCATTGGCAAGGACCTTGATGGTAGAGAGGCTCTGTTTGCTAGGGAAAACTGTGTCGACACGGTGAGCCCTAGGACTTCGGGAGCAAACTCCCCTGATTGTCAACGATACAGCCTGCAGCCAAAAGAAGGTGAGAATGACAAAGGCATCTGGATTAACTTTGATCCTTGGATGTCTCAAGTCCGACAGGCAATGATATGGTTCAAGCCTTCAGGTTGATAGGTAATTGGGCTGTTGCATCGAAAGGGTGGAGTACTGGTGTCTCTGAATCACTGGTGGCTGAAGCGGGGCTGCAAATTATGATGGTGTTGGATCATCCCTCTTCGAATGACTTGTTGTCTTTGCTGCTTGTTCTGGATGGGTAGTTCTCTCTTTTGTTATGCATATTCCTTGTCATTTGGTCATCCTCGTCTATGTCACTCTTACTATGTAATAGTTGCCTCTATTTAGAATGTCATTCTCGTCTGGATCACGAGAGTCTGAGCGCTGCAGATGGGTGCGTTTTGGTGGTGTAGCAAGACTTCTTATGAACTATCATGTCTTGTTGTTTATGTCAGTAGTAGTCACTAGTCAGTGTTTGAATGTTGTATATATTATTGTTTCGAACTATTTATTGCCTCGAACTGCTGGTGGGATAAATAAGGGCATCACCATTCTCTAGTGTTCAGAGTATATCTCCTTTTTTCAAGTTATAATTTGAGCTCAGTTTCTTTTTTATGATGTACACTTGTTTGGGCCAATGAGGTGTCGTTGAATATGGGCCGAGTAGTAACGCAATGCCAAACATGTCAATTATGACTCTTAGGCCAGGCTCACAAAAAAAGAAAGAAAAAGACTCTTAAGCCGACATGTGGGCGACACCGGTGTTTTTGTGCGCTTGCGCGCCGAGAGCATATTGGCGCGTGTTCAAAATTCATGCTACCTTTTCATCCCCAATCTCCCGCCCCTCCCCCACGTCTGGAATCTCGATTCCTACTCCAGTTCCCCCAAATCCCCCTCCTGTACTCCCTATACTCAAGCGCACTATCATGTCGTCGGTCAACACGGATCTCCGAGCCAGAGATCCTGAGGTCCGTCCTTCCTTCGGGCGCTGCGTGTTGTCGCTCAACAATGGCATGGCGGCGCTTGACGTCTAGTTTGCCGGCAAAGTGCGGATGGTAACCATCAACGGCGATCGACCTCCCGTCTCGCCGGACGACCTTGCCAAAGCTCTTGGCATTGCGCACGGCATCCAAATAAGTGACTTGCTCGTCGAAGTCTATCCGCCACCGGCTGATTTCTTTGTCAGGTTCCGGACAATTTTTGATTGCAGTCGTGTGTTCGAATCTTCCCGGCGTTTGTTTTGCGATGGCGGGCTGGTGAGCTTTGATCGGTGGCACCCTGGATGGGGCTCGGTGCCCTCTGAGCTTGAGTTTTTAACAAAGCTTACCTTCCACGGCATGCCTCGACGTGCTTGGAACAGCGAGTCCATGAATGAGCTTATCAACGACCTTGGAGGTGAGCTCGTAAGTATGTTTGTTCCTCCATACAACTGGGCTCTGACGGTTATGGCATGGATGAAGAAGCCGTCCATCATACCGAAGGTGATTGGTGTTGAGATACCGATGCAGGAACCGGGGTTGTACTATTCATCGCCACCAAGGCTGCCGCGGACCACGTTAGGGATGTACCTGCATCGAGTGTTCATTCATGTCAAAGAAGTGGTCAATCCATCAATCGAAGTCCTGCCGCCGCCGCTGGTGCCAGGGTCCATCAACGACGTCCATTACAGGAGTCAACATCAGACTTACCCCGTGTTGCTCGGAACGATGGATGGCTGATGTCTACTACACAACTTGTTCTTGTAGACTCGTGTTGGGCCTCCAAGCGCAGAGTTTTGTAGGACAGTAGCAATTTTCCCTCAAGTGGATGACCTAAGGTTTATCAATCCGTGGGAGGCATAGGATGAAGATGGTCTCTCTCAAACAACCCTGCAACCAAATAACAAAGAGTCTCTTGTGTCCCCAACACACCAAATACAATGGTAATTTGTATAGGTGCACTAGTTCGGCGAAGAGATGGTGATAAAAGCGTAGTAATGATAGTAGATATTGATTTTTGTAATAGGAACAATAAAAAAACAGCAAGGTAGCAATTGATAAAACGGAGCACAAACGGTATTGCAATGCTTGAAAATGAGGCCTAGGGTCCGTACTTTTGCTAGCGCAATCTCTCAACAATGCTAATATAATTGGATCATATAACCTTCCCTCAATGTGCGATGAAGAATCACTCCAAAGTTCTTATCTAGCGGAGAACATAAGAAGAAATTGTTTGTAGGGTATGAAACCACCTCAAAGCTATTCTTTCCGATCAATCTATCCTAGAGTACGTACTAAAATAACACCAAGCTATTCTTTCCGATCGATCTAACCAAGAGTTCGTACTAAAATAACACCATATGATACAAATCAACCAACTCTAATGTCACCTAGATACTCCAATGTCACCGCGAGTATCCGTGAGTTGATTATGCGATATGCATCAAACAATTCCAGATCCATAATACTCAACCCAACACAAAGAACCTCAAAGAGTGCCCCAAGATTTCTACCGGAGAAACAAAGACAAGAACGTGCATCAACCCCTATGCATAGATTACCCCAATGTCACCTCGAGAATCCGCGAGTTGAGTGCCAAAACATATATCAAGTGAATCAATAGAATACCCCATTGTCACCACGGGTATTCATATGCAAGACATATATCAAGTGCTCTCAAATCCATAAAAGTATTCAATCCGATAAGAACAAAATCTCAAAGGGAAAACTCAATTCACAACAAGATAGAGAGGGGAAAACACCATATGATCCAACTATATTAACAAAGCCCGCGATACATCAAGATCGTGACATCTCAAGAACACGAGAGAGAGAGTGATTAAACACATAGCTACTGGTACAAACCCTTAGCCCCGAGGGTGGACTACTCCCTCCTCATCATGGTGGCCGCCGGCATGATGAAGATGGCCACCGGTGATGATTTCCCCCCTCCGGCGGAGTGCCGGAACGGGGTGTAGATTGGTTTTTCGTGGCTACAGAGGCTTGCGGTGGCAGAACTTCTGATCTAGGGTTATTTCTGATGGTTTCTCTATTTATAGGATTTTTGGGCATCGGTTTCACGCTAAGATGAGCCTCGAGGTGAGCACAACCCACCGGGGCAAGCCCGGCCCCTCAGGCACGCCCCGGTGTCTTGTGCCCTACTCCTTGACCTTCTGGTCCTTCCATGAAGCTTCGGGGTCTCTTTTGTTCCAAAAAAAATCATTAAAAAGTTTCAGCTCATTTGGAGAACTTTCATTTCTGCAGAAAAAACAACACCACGGTAGTTCTGCTGAAAACAGCGTCAGTCCGGGTTAGTTCCATGCAAATCATACCAAAACCATATAAAATTATTGTATACATGGCATGAATACTTCATAAATTATAGATACGTTGGAGACGTATCAGCATCCCCAAGCTTAATTCCTACTCGTCCTCGAGTAGGTAAATGATAAAAGAAATAATTTATGAAGTGTGAATGCTAGCAAAGTGCACAAGTTTGATCAATGATAATTTCAATCACTTTTCCTAGCATCATAACAGCAATTCTTTCTCATAAAACTTCTCATGTTAAAGTAGCAATTGAAAACAGAATTTATTTTTATGTGGAATGCTACCTATCATATTTATCATATACTATTTTCTTTTGTAGCATGGACATTTGGACTTGAATGATTCAAAGCAATAGTCTATAATTTGACATGAGGACATCAATACTCAAGCATATCAACAAGCAACCATGTCTTTCAAAATATCAACACTAAAGAAAGCTATCCCTAGCCCATCATGCTCAATCATTGATCCATTCATGAAACACACTCGCATATTAGCTACATCCAATGCTCGAGTACGATCATAGTGCCCCTTGGTTGGTGCTTTATAAGGGAAGATGGAGACTCAAATAAAAAAATTTGCATAAAGTAAATAGATAGGCCCTTCGCAGACGGAAGTAGGGATTTGTAGAGGTGCCAGAGCTCAAAGCTTAAATTGAGAGATAAAAGATTTTGGGAGGCATACTTTTCCCGTCAACGAAAACGACCGAGTAATTCCCAACACTTTCCATGCTAGATATATCATAGGCGGTTCCCAAACAGAAAATAAAGTTTGTTCATTTTTCCACCATTCTTTCACAATCCATTGCTAGCTGTATCCACGGGTGCCCTCCATACCAACACTTTCCAAGGAATTTATTATTTGACAACATAAAGTAAATTTATTTTTCATTTCGGGATTGGGCATCCCTAATACCTTTGCCGTACTCTCGTGCAATGACAAGTGAATAAACACTCATCTTGAGAATAACACATCTAGCATGGGAAATATTGGCCACCCCCTGCCGCTTCATGAGCGGTACGAGCACACAAAAAGGAAATTATTTTGAAATTTTAGAGATGGCACATATAAATTTGCTTAGAACGGCACAGGAATACCGCATATAGGTAGGTATGGTGGACTCATGTGGCAAAACTGGGTTTAGGGATTTTGGATGCACAAGTAGTATTCCCACTTAGTACAAATGGAGGCTAGCAAATAGATTGAGAAGCAACCAACCAAGAAATGAAAATTCACATAAACGAGCATTGAGCATAACTAACACCGAATAATGCACCATAAGTAGGATGTAATTTCATTGTATAACTATTGACTTTTATGCTTGCATAGGGAATCACAAACCTTAACACCAATATTCTTACTAAAGCATAATTACTCACCAACATGACTCACATATTATTATCTCCATATCGCAAAACTATTGCAAGGAATCAAACTTATCATATCCAATGATCTACATGAGAGTTTTTATTATATACTTCTTGGATATTCATTATATTAGGACCAATTTCAAAGCTTGTGCAAATTGTCATCACTATTATCAACTCTCGAAATAATATAAGTGAAGCATGAGAGTGTTCGACAAACTACTCCAAAAACATATAAGTGAAGATCAAATGAGTAGTTAAGTAAATAGGTAGCTATTTGAGGACTCTCTCTTATTTAAAAACTTTCAGATCTAAGTATTTTATTAAAACAGCAAGCAAAACAAAATAAAATGACATTCTAAGAAAAGCACACATCATGTGAAGAAGCAAAAACTTAGGCTCAACCGATACTAACCGATAATTGTTGATGAAGAAAGGTGGGATGCCTACCGGGGCATCCCCAAGCTTATATGCTTGAGACTTCTTGTAATATTAACTTGGGATGCCTTGGGCATCCCCAAGCTTGAGCTCGTGTGTCTTCTTCATTCTTCTCATATCACGGTTCCCTAATTCTTAAAAACTTCATCCACACAAAACTCAACAAGAACTCGTGAGATAAGTTAGTATAAATCAATGCAAAACCTTATCATTCTCTACTGTAGCAAATCACTAAAATTATTATTTAACATTGCATACTAAATGCGTCTGCATATTTAATACTCATATCCTCAAATAGAATCATTAAACAAGCAAACATATGCAAACATAACAGCAATCTGTCTAAACAGGACAGTCTGTAAAGAGTGTAATATTCATCATACTTACCTAACTCCAAAAATTCTAAAACATTTCCACACTGTAGAAAATTTATTATAGCTTACTATGCAAAAAATTTCAACCTTTTATCACATTCTGAATTTTTTAGAGAATTTTTCAACAGTGATAAACTTTCTGTTTTGAAACAGCAACTCATATACTTGCAAAATAAGCATGGAAAATGCTATACTTGACATTTTTATTGAAGTAAAAGATGAAAAAAATTATTATAGATAACAGCAAGCAAATAATAATAAAATAAAATGATGCTCCAAGCAAAACACATATCATGTGACGAATGAAAACATAGCTCCAAGTGAGGTTACCGATAATGTTGAAGACGAAAGAGGGGATGCCTTCCGGGGCATCCCCAAGCTTAGTTGCTTGGATCTTCCTTGAATATTACCTTGGGGTGCCTTGGGCATCACCAAGCTTAGGTTCTTGTCACTCCTTGTTCTCCTCATATCGATATCTCACCCAAAACATGAAAACTTCAATCACGCAAAACTTAACGGAACTTCGTGAGATGGATTAGTATGATGAAACAAATCATTCACTTGGGTACTGTCAAAGACAAGATTCATAACTGTTCTCACACAATGCCTACTGTAATCTACAATTTCCATAATTTATATTAAGTAATATAAGCCATAGAAACCATAAAACAAGCAAACTATGCATTGCAAACAGAATCTGTCAAAAACAGAACAGTACGTAAAGATCTGAATTAAGATCATACTTATGTAACTCGAAAAATTCTGAAAAATTAGGACAACGTGGTAAATTTGTATATCCATCAAATTTAAAAAATTCAGAATTTTTGCACGTTCCAGTAAAATACAGGAAATGCTGCACTGGACGCAAAAGTTTCTGTTTTTGCACAGAATCAAGTCAACTATCATCCACACTATCCCAAAGGCTTTACTTGGCACTTTATTGAAACAAAAGCTATAAAACAAGATTAGTACAGTAGACTAACCATGTGAACACACAAAAACAGTAGGTAAAATTGTTGGGTTGTCTCCCAACAAGCGCTTTTCTTTAATGCCTTTTAGCTAGGCATGATGATTTCAATGATGCTCGCATAAAAGATAAGAATTGAAACACAAAGAGAGCATCATGAAGCATATGACTAGCACATTTAAGTCTAACACACTTCCTTTGCATAGGGATTTTGTGAGCAAACAATTTATGGGAACAAAAATCAACTAGCATAGGAAGGCAAGACAAGTGCAACTTCAAAACTTTCAACATATAGAGAGGAAACTTGATATTATTGCAATACCTACAAGCACATGTTCCTCTCTCATAATAATTTTCAGTAGCATCATGAATGAATTCAACAATATAGCTGTCACATAAAGCATTCTTTTCATGATCCACAAGCATAGAATTTTTATTACTCTCCACATATGCAAATTTATTCTCATGAATAGTAGTGGGAGCAAACTCAACAAAATAACTATCATGTGATTCTTGATTGGCATAATCATATTGAGCATTAAAATCGTGATGACAAGTTTCATGGATATTATTACTCTTTATAGCATACATGTCATCACCATAATCATCATAAATAGGAGGCATGCTTTCATGATAGTAAATATTCTCATCAAAACTTGGGGGACTAAAAATATCATCTTCATCAAACATAGCATCCCCAAGCTTATGGCTTTGCATATCATTAGCATCATGGATATTCAAAGGGTTCATACCAACAATATTGCAATCATGCTCATCATTCAAAAAAAAATTGTCAAACATTTTATTGAATTCTTCTTCTATCAATTGAGCACAATTTTCCTTTCCATCATTTTCAAGAAAGACATGATAAAGACGAATAATATGATGCGACCTCAATTCCTTTTTTTTGTAGTTTTCTTTTATAAACCAAACTAGTGATAAAACAAGAAACTAAAAGATTCGATTGCAAGATCTAAAGATATACCTTCAATCACTCACCTCCCCGGCAACAGCGCCAGAAAAGAGCTTGATGTCTACTACACAACTTGTTCTTGTAGACTCGTGTTGGGCCTCCAAGTGCAGAGTTTTGTAGGACAGTAGCAATTTTCCCTCAAGTGGATGACCTAAGGTTTATCAATCCATGGGAGGCGTAGGATGAAGATGGTCTCTCTCAAACAACCCTACAACCAAATAACAAAGAGTCTCTTGTATCCCCAACACACCAAATACAATGGTAATTTGTATAGGTGCACTAGTTCAGCGAAGAGATGGTGATAAAAGCGTAGTAATGATAGTAGATATTGATTTTTGTAATAGGAACAATAAAAAAACAGCAAGGTAGCAATTGAAAAAACGGAGCACAAACGGTATTGCAATGCTTGAAAATGAGGCCTAGGGTCCGTACTTTCGCTAGTGCAATCTCTCAACAATGCTAATATAATTGGATCATATAACCTTCCCTCAACATGCGATGAAGTGTCGCTCCAAAGTTCTTATCTAGCGGAGAACATAAGAAGAAATTGTTTGTAGGGTACGAAACCACCTCAAAGCTATTCTTTCCGATCAATCTATCCTAGAGTCCGTACTAAAATAACACCAAGCTATTCTTTCCGATCGATCTAACCAAGAGTTCGTACTAAAATAACACCATATGATACACATCAACCAACTCTAATGTCACCTAGATACTCCAATGTCACCGCGAGTATCCGTGAGTTGATTATGCGATATGCATCAGACAATTTCAGATTCATAATACTCAATCCAACACAAAGAACCTCAAAGAGTGCCCCAAGATTTCTACCGGAGAAACAAAGACAAGAACGTGCATCAACCCCTATGCATAGATTACCCCAATGTCACATCGGGAATCCGTGAGTTAAGTGCCAAAACATATATCAAGTGAATCAATATAATACCCCCATTGTCACCACGGGTATTCATATGCAAGACATATATCAAGTGCTCTCAAATCCATAAAAGTATTCAATTCGATAAGAATGAAATCTCAAGGGGAAAACTCAATTCACAACAAGATAGAGAGGGGAAAACACCATATGATCCAACTATATTAACAAAGCCCGCGATACATCAAGATCGTGACATCTCAAGAACACGAGAGAGAGAGAGAGAGAGAGAGAGAGAGAGAGATTAAACACATAGCTACTGGTATAAACCCTCAGGCCCGAGGGTGGACTACTCCCTCCTCATCATGGTGGCCGCCGGCATGATGAAGATGGCCACCGGTGATGATTTCCCCCTCCGGCGGAGTGCTGGAACGGGGTCTAGATTGGTTTTTTGTGGCTACAGAGACTTGCGGCGGCGGAACTTCTGATCTAGGGTTATTTCTGATGGTTTCTCTATTTATAGGATTTTTGGGCGTCGGTTTCACGCTAAGATGGGTCTCGAGGTGAGCACAACCCACCGGGGCAAGCCCGGCCCCTCAGGTGCGCCCCGGTGTCTTGTGCCCTACTCCTTCATCTTCTGGTCCTTCCACGAAGCTTCGGGGGTCTCTTTTGTTCCAAAAAATATCGTTAAAAAGTTTCAGCTCATTTGGAGAATTTCATTTCTGCACAAAAAACAACACCATGGTAGTTCTGCTGAAACAGCGTCAGTCCGGGTTAGTTCCATGCAAATCATACCAAAACCATATAAAATTATTGTAAACATGTCATGAATACTTCATAAATTATAGATACGTTGGAGACGTATCAATGGCACAGGGCCTACTCCATCGCGCGGCGGAGGCCACTGCTTCTTTGGGAGAAGAGGCAAGGCTGGCTGCCTGGATGTGCTCTAATTTGAGGTTTTTTTTTTTTGAAAAGGAGGTTATCCCCCGGCCTCTGCATCAGAAAGATGCATGCGGCCATTTTATTAAAAAGCAAATAGTTCAACAAAGTCTCGAAGTCTCAAAAAGCAAAAGGGCTCACAAAGAGCTAAAAATATGAAAACGGGATAGCCACAACCGGTGGAATAAAGATAGATAGGAAACTAAACACCTATCCTATTACATGATCGCCATCCAAACCGGTTGAAGATAGCCCGCGCTACCGTCTCCCAACGGATAGACCCAGTAACCATACGCTCCCTGGCATCCGTCGGAGTGAGTAGCGACCACATACGGATCAATGTAGTGGCCCGAAAAATAACCTGCAAGAAATGAATATGTGTTGTTCTGTTAAAAACCAAATCGTTCCTCCAGTTCCATATAGCCCATAATAAAGCACATACTCCTACACAGATATGTTTCGATATTTCTGTCTCAACTCCATTTAGCCACGTCCCAAATAACATGTGGATGCTATTTGGAGGAGTAATGTTAAACGCTATATGAACAGACCGCCATAAAATTTTGGCCATTGGGCAATCAAGAAAGAGGTGTTTGATAGATTCATCATGATCACAGAAGCTACATCTTCGAGATCCTGTCCAGTTACGTTTTGCCAAATTGTCTGTAGTGAGAATGACTTGTTTGTGGACAAACCACATGAACACTTTAATTTTTAAGGGCACTTTGACTTTCCAAATATATACAAATCGAGGGATAGAGCCGGAGTTGATAATATCCAAATACATGGATTTTACCGAAAACACTCCATTCTTGGTTAGTTTCCAGTGCAACTAATCTGGCTGTTGAGAGAGGTGAACATCCATCAATCTTCTCACAAGTTGGAGCCAATCTTACCAACGGTTTCCCGCTAAAGTCCTCCTGAATTGAATATTGAGAGGATTGGACTGTAATACTATTGCAACGTAAGCATCTCTACGCTGAACAATATTATAGAGAGAAGGATATTGGATAGCTAGAGGCATCTCCCCTAGCCACGTATCCTCCCAGAATCTCGTGGAAGTACCATTACCAACGATAAATTTTGTCCTATGGAAGAAGGCCGATTTCACTCTCATCAGTCCTTTCCAAAACAGCAAATCGGTTGGTCTGACCATCACCTGGGATAAGGTTTTAGAATGAAGGTACTTATTACGTAGAATCTGGGCCCATGTGGGATCGGTCTCTACAGATAGCTTGTACATCCACTTGCTGAGAAGGCATCTGTTCTTCACCTCTAAATTTTCAATGCCAAGACCACCTTGGTCTTTTGGCCTACAAATAATATCCCATTTGGCAAGTCTGTATTTTTGTTTTAACTCATCACTCTGCCAGAAAAAACGCGATCGATAGAAGTCCAGTCTTTTCTGTACCCCTACTGGAACCTCGAAGAAGGACAAGAGAAACAATGGCATACTCGTGAGAACCGAATTGATGAGAATTAGTCAGCCTCCATATGACATAAGTTTGCCCTTCCAGCAACCTAGTTTCTTTTCAAGTCGATCTTCAATGCACTTCCATTCTTTGTTAGAGAGCTTGCGATGGTGAATCGGTATGCCCAAATATGTAAAAGGCAACGAACCCAACCCACATCCAAATAGTTGTTTGTAAGCTTCTTGTTCGTCTTTAGCTCTCCCAAAGCAGAACAATTCACTTTTATGGAAGTTAATCTTTAACCCCGACAACTGCTCGAATAAGCATAACACAAGCTTCATATTTCTTGATTTTGCCAGATCATGCTCCATGAAGATGATAGTATCATTGGCATACTGTAGAATGGACACTCCACCATCCACTAGATGCGGGACGAGACCACCTACTTGGCCATTTTCTTTAGCTCTTCCTATCAGAATTGTCAACATGTCCACAACTATGTTGAACAAGATAGGTGACATCGGGTCTCCCTGTCTTAGACCCTTGTGTGTCTGGAAATAATGACCTATGTCATCATTCACTTTGATTCCGACACTGCCTTTTTGCGTGAAAGAATCTACCTGCTTTCTCCAGGACTAATCGAATCCTTTCATCCGCAAGGCCTGCTGAAGAAATATCCACTTAACCTTACCGTACGCTTTCTCAAAATCCACCTTAAAAACCACCCCATCTAGTTTTTTCGTATGGATTTCATGGAGTGTTTCATGTAGGACCACAACACCTTCAAGGATGTTTCTGTCCGGCATGAAGGCTGTTTGAGATGGCTGCACCACATTGTATGCAATCTGCGTCAGCCTATTAGTCCCCACTTTGGTGAAGATTTTAAAGCTGACATTAAGAAGACATACCGGTCGGAACTGCTCAATCCGCACCGCCTCTGTCTTCTTAGGGAGCAAAGTTATCGTTCCGAAATTTAAGTGAAATAACTGCAAATGCCCAGAAAACAAATCATCGAACATTGGAAGAAAATCACCCTTAATAATATGCCAGCACCTTTTATAAAACTCAGCCAGAAAGCCATCCGGCCCAGGAGCTTTATTATTCTTCATCTGTGAAATCGCCTCAAACACCTCTTTCTCCGAAAATGGGGCGGTCAAGATTTCATTCTCATCCGTTGCAAGTTGAGGGATATCCTCAACCCTTGACTCGTCTAAGGACACAAAACTATCCTCAGGAGCCCCAAATAGCTGCTTGTAATAATTGGTGATGTATAATTTTAGGTTCTTCTGTCCCAAAATCATCCCCTCATCTTGCTCGAGCTGAATTTTCTTCTTCTTTTGATGCTTGCCATTCGCAATCATATGAAAGAATTGCGTGTTATCGTCCCCTTGTACGACTTTTCGCATTTTAGCTCTTAGCGCCCACTTCAATTCTTCCTCTCAAAGCAATTCTTTCAGTCTCAGTTCCGCCTCCACTTTAGTCTCCAGCTCTCTAGTATCTAAAATGGAGGACTCGACTTTTAAATCTAAGGCATTTATAAGGTTAAGGACCCTTTCCTTTTCAACCTTATAAACACCACTCAAATGTTTGGCCCAACCGCGTAGGAACTGTCTTAAGTGTCTAATCTTACTCTGCCATCTTTCTATGTTCGATCTCCCTCCTGAATCCTTTGCCCACTCCCGTGCTATCAGATCCAAGAAACCTTCTCTCTCAAACCATGGTAATTCAAAAGAGAAGATATTTTTATTTCCCACATGAGTTGCCTCCCCAGAGTCAACAAGCAGTGGGGTATGATCAGAGATCGCTTGCGACAACGCTTGGACCGTCACCAAAGGAAACTTCTGCTCCCATTCCACACTGGTGAGAACATGATCCAACTTCTCATACGTTGGATTTGGTAATGTGTTGGCCCAAGTGAATTTTTTACCAGAAAGCTCGATCTCCCTGAGATCCAGGCTTTCAATGATTGTGTTAAACATAAACGACCATCTGCCGTCAAAGTTATCATTGTTTTTTCGTCCCGTCTTCTTATAATGTTAAAATCACCCCCAACCAGTATTGGGAGCCATTCATCTCCGCAAATACAAACTAGGTCAGCCAAAAAATCTGGTTTTAGCTCAGGCTACGTGGCTCCATACACTGCCACCAGTGCCCATTGGAAACCATCAACCTTCGATCTGACTCGAAACTTAACCACAAATTCTCCCATAACAACGTTCCGAACCTCCAACCTTTCGCACTTCACCCCAAGTAAAATCCCACCGAATCTTCCTCTTGGGGGTAAGCAATGCCAATCAAAATCAACTCCTCCCAATAAGGTGCCAAGAAACTGAGAGGTAAAATTGTCTCTACCAGTTTCAGAGAGGGCAATGAAATCTAACTTGTGTTCTATAAATGCATCCGCCAGAAACCTTCTTTTAGCCAAGTCTATCAGACCTCTACTATTCCAAAAGATTCCTTTCATTTTTCATCATGGAATTTTTTAGCAGTCCGGATCCTAGCACTTCTGCGCACAGCCGAGGCCGGATAAATCTTCCGGTTCCACTTGCGCTTAGGCTTGTTTTGCTCATCAACTCGGTCCATCCAACCGAGCTCAGTGAGCTTACATGCCTCTGGATCAACGTGAGTTGAACCCCTCTGAGAAACAAAACTCTTGTCCTCCTCTGACTCGGCGGGAGAGGGCGCAAGATTCTCACAAAAACTATCAAGAACTCTAACGCCCAATGCATCTATTTCTGAGTCATTTAATGGTTTAACAGCCGCTAAGTTTCGAATCATCTCTATAGCTTGCTCCGCCTCAAGATCAAGTAGGTCATTAACAGATTTAGCAATTTCTTTTCCATTACTACCTAGTGAAACTCCCAACTAATTTGCATTATTCATAATATCATCCTCGGAAAAATGCAAAATGGAATTGGAAGTATTGACTAACATACCTGTAGTGACCTCAATGTCACGAAGCTTGGCCGCTCGCATGGCGCGCCCCAGCTGCAGGTCATCAACGTCAGGCTGATCCTGGAGACGGTTGCTCATCCGTCGACCTTCAGACATGGGATTCGGGATCCCTCCGAACGCAATGATCTCGTCCCGCATAGGCCCACTCGGGGTAAGGCTTCCTGCCCGACCCCCAACTGGACCTAACTCCACCAAGCTAGTCGGGCTATGGCTGCCTGCCATCAGCCCTACCGGAGAACCCGCACCCGCCTCCACGGGCGCGGGTGCTGGAGACCCCCTCGGGGTCAAGCGCAGGCTGCAATCGGGAGTCCTCGGCCGATGCACACCCACGTCAGACGAAAAGCCTCCAGGTGAGGCCGCCCTCCTCGCTGAAGCCCTCCCCATCGATGGCTCCTCGGGGGCGGGCACCGGCACAGGGCTACACAGGCTGGTGGGGCTAGACAAGGCCGCCTGCCTAGTATCCCCCACCACACCCCCACGCAGAAGCTGACGAGACGAAGAAGGCGAGGCATGAGGGGTCACCCCTTCCCGCCCCCTTGGCCAAAGAAGGTGCGACTGGTGAGGCCGACGGAGATAACGGCGGTGGCAGCTCCTGTTCCACCAGGTCGTCAAGGTCGGCCCTGTGACTCCACAACCGGCTGGGGGCCGACGCAGCACCGAAGGAGCCGAACCTGAGGGAGTTCATCAGGATCGCAGGGGACGCCTCCCCCTTTCCCCCAGAACCCCCAGTCGACTGGGCCGGCCAAGCCAAGGTCTTGTTAGACCCAACGCGGGCCGAGCCAACCGCGTCCGAGCCACGCGAACCCTTACCATCGCCCCCCTCGTCGTGTCCATATCCGAGGTCCCATCCGTCGACTCGAACAACGGTGGACTCTCAATCTCTATCTCTAGCTCGTAAATCAAACCGCCGTGGAGCCACTTCACCACATCAGGAACAAGCTCAACATCTAGGACGCTCACCAGCAGACGTGCCACACCATTTGCGCGGGTGAAAGGCATGTCCACCTTCTCAATCTTACCAATGAGCGACCCCAGGCTCCAGGTGATCCGGGAGTTATGCAAAGGCTTCAGCGGAGCCCCCGAAAAAGGAACCCAAATCTGAGGAAGTGGCATTCCTTGTGGCTCCTTCTTCTTCCAAGGAGCAAACTCCATGATGCAGTTAGTGCTCGCCACTCTGCACATGCCGAACTTGAGGATCTTGGTAAGATCATCCAGAGAAGGAAAATCTACCTTATAAGTCTGACCCTCAAGCTTCACAAGAACCCACTGAAAACTCCCTGGAGCCAACCCACTCAACTGCTGCACTACCTGAGCCTCAGTCAGAGTCCCATGCATCACCTTAACAATACATGAGAGCGAGACCTCCGTCGCGTGTACTTCTGTTTCAACAACAGGCAACTCAAAGAACATCAGATCAGCAGAACCCACACCATAGACAGTGACCACTGGCATTAGCCCCAACATCTCCGGGCACTCCCCCGACTCATGCTTGGGCTTCTGACACGTGTCACACATCTCAGTAATGCACTCACCCAATAAATGTCCTGGCTCTCCGCATCGGTAGCACGTCATCTTCTCCTTCTTCCAAGCCAATTTTGAAGCTCGTTCACCGCCAAGCTTGTCCATAGTTTTGTCAGTCATGGTCGTTCGGGCCTTAGCAGCATTAGGCATGGGGACCTCCACTGTGGCAAGACCCCGAACCATCTCCATGGCCACAGCATTCAGACCCTTCATCGTGTTGGGGAACGTTGCATGGGAAACAAAAAATTTCCTACGCTCACCAAGATCAATCTAGGAGATGGACATCTACGAGAGGAGAGATTGCATCTACATACCCTTGTAGATCGCTAAGCTGAAGCATTAAGAAATGCGGTTGATGTAGTCAAACGTCTTCGTGATCCAATCATAATCCGTCCCGCGAACTCCCGATGCAAGTGCTGAACGGACGGCACCTCCGCGTTCAACACACGTACGGCTTGATGATGCCTTCACCTCCTCGATCCAGCGAGCGATGGTGAAGTAGTAGCTCGAGTCCTTTGGCAGCACGATGGCGTGGTGGCGGTGGTGGTGGAGAAATCTCGGCAGAGCTTCGCTAAGCACTACGGAGAAGAAAATGGCTACGAGGTAGAGGAGGGCCAGCGCCATGGCACGAATAGATCTGTATGGGTGCGGCTGATCTCTCTCCACCTCTCTATATATAGGGGGAAGGGAGAAGAAGGGGGCGCCCCCTAGGGAAACCCTAGGGTGTCTTGCCCCCAAGCCATGTGGAGGGAACCCTAGAGGGGGCGCCCCACCTCTCTTGGTTACGTGAGATGGGGTGAGGGGGGCCTACAGCCACTTAGTGGGCTGGTTTGCCCCCCCCCCCTTTGGCCCATGAGGCCCCCCAACACTTGTCGGGGCCCCCGAAACCCCTTTCGGTCATGCTGGTCATAACCCGGCACCCTCGGAACAATTCCGGACTCCAATACCCTTCATCCAATATATCAATCTTCACCTCCAGATGTGGCACCCCAGCTCAGAGAACCGGTTTACCAGTGTTTCCAACCTTGAGATCATGTCTTCTGGAAACACACAACAACTTGGGACAGAACATAGCTGAACTTTTATTGATAATAGTCGAGTACAAGCTCATATATTACATGATCATCGAGGCCAGAAGCACGTCTAGTGCTTTGACAATATCTACATTATTTATTTAACATATCAGGGCCTTGGTACTACAGTAGAAGACTACTGCGTAGCGGAACATGAAAGTAACTCCATCCACAGGGACACTGCTGAGGACACATCCTAGGCATCGCAATACGGACATCGAGACCTCCGTCTCAGTCTTCTCCTTCATCTGGCATGATATGCCAGGTGAGTACTTTGAATGTACTCGCAAGCACATGACAACCAAATATGCAGCAAATAATAGCATGGCAATGAACATGTTAAATTCTAAGTGATTCACTTACTGTCACCCGCTTACTCATATCCGGGTTGTCAACCCTCAGAATACTCGACCTCGACGAGTATTTCTGCTTATAAGACAAGTTCTTCCATCATTACCATGGTTATTATGGTTGATCACCTAGAGAGGTCTGGACGAGCTGTCCAATTCCATGGATGCGGCTATTTGAATAGATTTTACACTCTGCAGAGGTTGCGCACTTTACCCACACTATGGAGCACTAACCTCGTGATCCCATTCGGGTGGACCAGCATTGCTCCAACGAAACCTGCCTGACCCGTGACTCTTCCATCGTACCACCGGCAATCACACTCCCCCGGAGTCAAGCCTTGGGTGGCCCCGTGTCACCTTGTGACACCTGCCATCGTTGTGGCCTAACTAAACTATCCCAAACGGGGACGCCAGCAAACAACTCAACTGGGCTCACAGGGTTATCGCCGTCTACCTGATCAAGGCAGCACGCACGCATAACCCTCCCTCTTTGGAGGCACCAGTGACAGAGCACCGAGCCAGACCAAGTCAAGGCCGTCCCATACCGGCAAATGTGGCTGCACGGGTAAGCCCGGACAGGTGACTCTTGATCAACCAACTAAGTTTCACTTAGCAAGCAAGGTTAATCATCATATCAATTTGAGTTATCACCATAAGGCATTTGAATAATTTACTTTGAATTATCAATGATAATTTAAATGCAAGAAATGAATATGAATTATGCAATGCTATGAAATGCTTCATAATATGGATGTCCTGGCTTGCCTTGATTAGTTGGGTTGTTCAAAAACTCCTGGTCTTCAAATCCACAAGTATCTCCTTCTGAAAATATTTTTAAATGGCAAAAGAAAATGTCACATAAAGCCTTTTTATTCACCAACAATTATGTGAGTATTGGAAAAATACCAAACTTGGTGGAAAAATAAAGGGCTTCATTATGAACACAATGCAAAAAGAATCAGGTCAAATGGACCTTCCTGTAAAAAGTTATAAGCAGTCAAACCTACTGGTCAACTCTGTTAAATAAATCAAATATGGAAAAAACCAGAACGGGCCACGTCGAAGGCGTATTTGCCCAGGGCGCCTCCACTTACCGCTTTGTCCAGTCACTGGCAAGTGGGGCCCGTCCCGTTTAAACAGAGGAGGGAGAAAGAGCTGAGAAGAGGGGCGGCTCACCGGCGATGATTGCCGGCGATAGCGATGGCGGTGAGGCTCGTGGATGGTGGGGATGGATCGGGCGTTCGACGGCGGTTCACCCTGTACCCGTAGCTCCTCCGGAGATGGCCGGACGGTGTCACACCCTTCTTCTCCAGTGGACGAGTGCTACGGTGATCGTCGGCGATGGGGATTCTGGTGGCGGTTTGATTCGGTGAGGGGTCTGGAAGCACCAGTGGAACACCACGAAATCAGCGATGGGCTCAGGCGGAGCTGGGATGGGGTGGAGAGGGCTAGTGGTGGAGCTCAGCTGGTGGTGGAGCTCCGGCGAAGCTTGAGGCCAGAGGGCCTCTCGGCCTTGGCTCTTGCTCTGTGGGGGCGATTGAGGAGGAGGGGGAGGAGTGAAGAGCTAGGCGAGACCGGGCGGGGCTATTTATAGCCAAGAAGAGGCGCTTGGCGAGCTCTCTGGATGCGGCGAGATGCGGGCCATGGCACCGGTGAGACGTACGCCGCGCTGGCTGGATGTTTGCGGCGAAGGGACTTGAGAGGGCAGCATCATTCAATGTGGGAGGCGACGGCTCGAGAGGAAACGATGAGCAGCGCCGCAACTATGACCGCACAGGTCTCACAGTGCAGCGATGGCGTGGCGGCCAGCGAGGGCATCTTCGGCAAGGGCGAGGGTTCTGGTGGGGCTGCATGTCAACCAGAGGCGATGTCGGCATGCCCAGACAAGCTGCTGCGGCGCTGTGGTCTCGCTCGGATGAGACCCGAGCCTGGCGCAGCACAGAGTGCGGCGACAAGCATGCCAGCGCCATGCTCACCATGGTGCTTGGCACCAGGAGGCCACGCAAGCCAGTCAAAACATGTCCAGCATGTCGACCTTCGATCCCTCAGATCACCTATAGCCTTGGTTTGGCTTGGTTCACGCAGAGATGAGAGGTAAGATCATCAACAGTCTCTGACAGCAAACTTGGGGAGATTCCAGAGAAGAAATGAGGTGGAGATTGAGCCAAAGATGGTGTCTGTTGTGATCCTCATTGGAAAGACTCCAAACTAGCCAAGTTTGAGGTGGTTTGGATAAGTTTTGAGGGTAGTTCATGTACAAGCTACATTTCAGGTCTAGAATCAAAATGTTGAAGTACTGCTCACTTGGAAGATCTTCAGATGCTGAAACTTGGTGTAGGGAAGTCATTTGTAGGTGTCCTCATGCCACAAAAATTTGAGAGCATTTGGATAAACCTAGCATGTACTTCCTTCACAAAGGTCCAGTCTGACCAGAAGCAAAACTGAATTATTTTGCAAAGTAATTGAACTAGGTCATGGAATATTTTTGGATATTGGAGCAAGATATGATCCAAAGTATTTTAGGGAATTATTTGGGAATTTTCTGAGCATCCAAACTATAGGTTGCTTCACAACCCATAGTAATGCCCTAAATTCTCAAATAAAAGAAAAGAGTTTTTAGAAAAGATTTAATTTGGGATCTGGGTCCTTAAGATACTTGGCAAGGTTTTGGCAAGGTGATGAGGCTTTGGATCACTTGGAAAAGATTCAAAAGTTTCCAAGACCAAATGAAAAAGGTTTAAAAAAACCTTTCAAATTTCAAATAAAGCCAATTCAAGTTTGAAAAGAAAAAGTTGCCAAAATCAGGGTGTCACAAACCTACCCCCTTAGGATGAATCTCGTCCTCGAGATTCGGTTGCTCCGGGAACAAATATGGATATGCGGATCTCAGAAAATCTTCTCTTTCCCAAGTGGCCTCTTCCTTAGTGTGGTGCTCCCATAGCACCTTGTAAAATCTTATCACCTTACTCCTTGTGGTTCTTTCCATCTCATCCAAAATCCTGACAGGTTTTTCCTCATAAGTCAAATCTTTAGCCAACTCTAATTCACTCATATCAGCTTGCTTGGCTGGGGGTGCAATGCATTTCCTTAACTGTGAGATGTGAAAAACATCGTGAACGGATGACAATGCTGGTGGCAATTCCAACTGATATGCGACTCTGCCCTTCCTAGCAATCACCGGAAAGGGACCAATGTATCTTGGGGCCAACTTTCCTCGGGTGCCAAACCTCTTTACTCCCTTCATAGGGGTTACTCGCAGGTAAGCATAGTCTCCAGGCTCGAAAGTTACTTCCCGATGTTTTGGGTCGTAATAACTCTTTTGTCGGGACTTGGCTGCTTGCAGTCGCTCTTGAATATCTTTGACTTGCCTTTCGTCCTCGAGCATCAAGTCCGTACCAAAGATGCGACTATCTCCTGTTTGTGACAAGTTCAACGGTGTGCGGCACTTCCGTCCGTACAATGCCTCAAAAGGCGACATTTTGAGACTTGCCTGATAGCTGTTGTTGTAGGAGAATTCTGCGTATGGCAAACTATCCTCCCATTTGGGTCCATGGGAGAGAGCACATGACCGAAGCATATCCTCTAATATTTGGTTCACTCGCTTGGTCTGTCCGTCCGTCTGCGGATGGTATGCTGTGCTGTGTTTTAGCATGGTTCCCAAAGCTTGATGTAGCCGTAGCCAGAATGCTGAGGTAAATAGGGAACCCCTGTCTGAAGTGATAGACTTGGGTACTCCATGCGAACTGACTATTCGGGACATGTAGAGTTGCGCCAACTGGTTTGCATTGAAAGTGGTCTTTACTGGGATAAAATGAGCCACCTTCGTGAGTATGTCTACAATGACCCAAATAGCGTCATTGCCTCTCGTGGACTTGGGCAGTCCCACAATAAAATCCATACATATGTCGTCCCACTTCCACTGGGGCACTGGTAAAGGCTGCAGTAGCCCAGCGGGTTTCTGATGCTCATCTTTGACCTTGTTAGAAATGTCACAGCAGGCGACATAGTATGCTATATCTTTCCGCATTCCTGACCACCAAAAGGTTTCTCTCAAGTCCTGATACATCTTGGTACCTCCCGGGTGGATCGAATATGCGGACTCATGTGCTTCCTTGAGTATTGGTTGCCTCAAGTTGTTCTGATTCGGCACACAAATTCATTTCTCGAACCACGTGGTACCTTGTTCATCTACACGGAAGGACTTGGCCTTCCCTTGCTGAATTAACTCCTTGATCTTCCAAATCTCTTCATCTGACTTCTGTGCTTCCTTGATTTCCTCCATGAGGGTTGGAGTAATTTCCAATGTGTCCGGGGTCATTGGGCCGCATAGCACCATATTGAGCTTGACAAACTCTTCTTGTAAGCTCGGATGCATACCCTCGACTAGTGCATTCACTACAGCTTGCTTCCTGCTCAGGGCGTCAGCGAACACATTCGCTTTCCCTGGATGATAGTTTATTCCAACATCATAGTCCTTGACTAGCTCAAGCCATCTTCGCTGTCTGAGGTTCAGGTCGGGTTGAGTTAAAATATACTTGAGACTCTTATGGTCTGTGTATATCTCACATCGTTGTCCAATAAGATAATGCCTCCAAATCTTCAGGGCATGAACCACAGCAGCTAGCTCCAAATCATGTGTGGGATAGTTCTCCTCATGAGGTCGTAGCTGTCATGATGCATAAGCTACAACCTTCCCTTCTTGCATCCGCACGCATCCGATCCCACGCCTGGATGCATCGCAGTATATGTCAAAACTCTTGTGAATGTCTGGGAGGACTAAGACAGGGGTTGTGGTTAGCCTTGTCTTTAATTCCTGGAAACTGTTGTCGCACTCGTTTGTCCAGATAAACCTTTGGTTCTTTTTCAACAATTCCGTCAGTGGCTTGGCTATCTTGGAAAAGCCCTCAATGAAGCGACGGCAGTAGCCTGCCAAGCCCAGGAAACTACGGACTTCAGTCACCGTAGCTGGTGTCTTCCAGTTTAAGACCGCAGTAACCTTACTGGGATCAACAGCTATCCCTTTTTCTGACAGAATATGTCCAAGGAATCCCACCTCTTTTAGCCAAAATTCGCACTTACTGAACTTGGCATATAAGCGATGGGTTCTCAACCTTTCCAAGATAGCTCTGAGATGTTGTTTATGCTCCTCTTCATCCTTAGAGTATATCAGGATGTCATCAATGAACACCACTACAAACTTGTCCAGAAAGTCCATGAAGACTTTGTTCATCATACTCATGAAGTAGGCTGGAGCGTTGGTCAATCCAAATGCCATAACTATAAATTCATATAGTCCATAACGAGTGGTGAACGCTGTCTTGGGGATATCCTCCTTTCGGATTTTCAGTTGATGATATCCCGTTCTGAGGTCGACCTTAGAGAATACCCATGCTCCATTCAACTGGTCGAATAAGTCATTAATTCGAGGGAGCGGGTATTTGTTCTTGATAGTGACCTCGTTAAGCTGGCGATAGTCTACGCACATTCGTAGACTTCCATCCTTCTTCTTGACAAATAATACTGGTGACCCCCATGGCGAGATGCTTGGACGAATATATCCTTTCTGTAGCAATTCGTCTAACTGCTTCTTTAGCTCTGCCAGCTCTGGGCCTGGCATACGATAATATTGCTTGTATATTGGAGCTGTACCAGGAATTACTTCAATGGCGAACTCCAATTCTCGGTCGGGCGGCATTCCTGGTAATTCCTCAGGAAACACATCCGGAAATTCACCCACTACCGGGATCAGATTCATATCTGTAACAGTGGTCTGGTATGCCGTGCCCTTTCTTGTTATCATTTTGCTGGCCAGAAATTGGACGGTCTGTCCAGCGGGGTTCACCAATGTTACCGTTCTAGTGGCGCAGTTGATACACACTCGGTGCGGTGCCAACCAGTCCATCCCCAGTATTATGTCCAGTCCTGGGGAGTCAATAGCAACAAGGGTGGCCGGGAATTTGACTCCATGGATTGAAATTTCCAGATCCTTATATATTATATTTGTTCTGAGCATAGAGCCAGGGGATTGTACCACCATGATTTTTTCCAAAAGTGAAGGAGAAAACTTGTGCAAGGTGGCAAAACTTCGCGAAATAAATGAGTGGGAAGCCCCAGAATCAAATAAAATTACTGCAGGTATGTCATGGACAGAAAACATACCAAGGACAATGTCTAGAGCTTCCCAGAATTCTTCGGCAGAGACGTGGTGGACGCATCCGTGGCTGAAGTGGTGGTTGGGGCGGCGTCTAAGGTGATTGACTTGTGGCTTGTGGTCAGCTGATTGCTTTCCGTTATTATTAGTAGGACACTGCTTGGCGTAGTGTCCACTCTGGCCACACGTGAAATAAGTGTTGTTGCGGCGGCAGTCCTCTATGACTGGCTGCTTGCCAAAGGTCTTGCTCTGGTTGCCTGGCTTGCTGTTGTTGCCACCATTGTTCCACACTGTTTTGTTTTCAGATGACCCTAGCTGCCAACTGTGCAGCTTTTGCGCATATGGTTCCTTGTTGTCCTTCTTGGGCTCGAACTTCCTCTTACGATCATCATTCCCAGACTTGTGTTCTTGTTCGGCGATGAAGGCCTTATCCACCAATGTCTGGAAATCGGGGAAGTCCAACATGCATAGCTGACATCGGAGGGCGTGATTAAGTCCTCCGAGGAACCGGTCTATTTTCCGTTCTTCGGTAGCCACATCATGAGGAGAGTACCGGGCCAAATTGTTGAACTTGTTTAAGTATTCTCCCACAGACATGTTTCCTTGGGTGAGAGCCAGGAATTCTCTTTGTTTCACTTTCATGATGCCCGTGGGAATATGATACTTGCGGAACAGCTCTTTGAATTTCTCCCAGGAAATCTCTTCAGCAGGCCACATTAACTTGGTGTTATCCCACCATATGGCTGCTGGGCCTTCGAGATAATGAGTGACAAATGGGACTTTATCTGCTTCTTCACAATGAGCGATGCCCAATTTCTTTTCCATGGTTCTCAACCAGTCATCAGCCTCAATAGGATCCGCAGCCTGATTAAAGCTGGGTGGTTTTGTACGCTAAAAGTCAGACAGCTTGGAATGCACCCCATTGCCATTGTTCTGACCTACTATTGTCTGCATACTCTTGAGAAATTCCATGAGGTCTTGGTTTCTCTTTTCCTCAAACATTCTCATTATCTGATCTGTGGTTGGAGCTTGAGGTGGTGGTGGTGGTAAGTCTTCGGGCGGTTGCCCTGCCTGTCTGGCGGATCGACGGACGGGGTTTCCATCGCCGCCTTGACTGCTACTACCTTTCTTCATCCTATTTTTTGTTCCCATGGCAAGTACCGAATTGTGAGCAACATCCATAAGGAGAAATATAGTAATATGACACCAAAAGGGAATTCATGAAAAAGGCAAATAAAGAAAACAAGATAATTATACAAGATAACCCAACATCATACATGGCAAGCTAGTAGGAGAATAACATGACTAGACTACTCATACGACAGTCGGCATATGCAAAGATGCATGCATAACTACTCAAACTCCAGTCTAGTGCGTCGGTGACATGAACACTGCCCATCTAAAGAGTCCTCGTTGTCAGATCCTGAGTCGGAATCAGAACTGATGATGTGAGTCACCGGGTTAAAGGAGACGTGACGTCGCTGCTGAGACGGCTCTCCTTCTGCGGGAGAAAGAGCATGTCGCCTCAGCATCGACGGAGCAGGAGTGGCTAAGAGTGAGGCCCACTCAGCTGGGGTCTCGAGTCAACTACTAGACGATAAGCCTGATGGTCCAGAAAAACCAGAAGGGGTATCAAACACATGCGGAGGTGGAACTGGTGGTGAATAACTGGGTGGAACTACAGGAGGAGTAGGTGTTGGAGTCACTGCTGCAAGTGCCCCCCTGAACATGACACAGCTCCTCAGCCAAGGAAATGATCATATGATAACTGGCGTTCAGGTAGCGAGACAAAACACCAGCCGCATGATCACACGCCGGGTCAACAGGTGAGAAAAGGACTCGCCCTGTCATGGGCGACAGAGTGGGATAGTGGAAGAAACCTGGATAGGTCTGCATCTCGACCTCATGGAAGCGCAAGTCAGTAATAGCCTCCATGGCAGCAAACTGGATCGCCAGCTCTGTAGTAGAAGCCACTCCGCCCTTGGCAGAGCGAGAAGAGCTTCCAATATCCGAAGTCGCGGTCATGTAAGCCACCGCATGGTACTCATATACTGACTCGCCCAACTGCTCCCGAAACACCTGGTACACTGGGTCGTCACCGTTGGGATACAGCCGAAGCCAGACGCTATGAAGCAGAGCTGGAAAAGTGTGGGGTTCTGGCTCATGATGGAAATGATATGGAACTGGTGCCATCTACACTCACAATGCCAAGGGTTAGTAACAAAATGAATTATGATGCATGAGGCATGGCATGCAACAATCAAATGCAACAAGCAGAATGCACACTCAAAATCCTATGCTAATCGCAGTCCTAGCACGGGTTATCTAGGGTGTCCTACAGTCAGCACGGCTCTGATACCAAGCGTTGTGGCACCCCGGCTCAGAGAACCGGTTTAACAGTGTTTCCAACCCTGAGATCATGTCTTCTGGAAACACACAACAACTTGGGACAGAACATAGCTGAACTTTTATTGATAATAGTCGAGTACAAGCTCATATATTACATGATCATCGATGCCAGAAGCACGTCTAGTGCTTTGACAATATCTACATTATTTATTTAACATATCAGGGCCTTGGTACTACAGCGGAAGACTACTGCGTAGCGGAACATGAAAGTAACTCCATCCACAGGGACACTGCTGAGGACACATCCTAGGCGTCGCAATACGAACATCGAGACCTCCGTCTCAGTCTTCTCCTGCATCTGGCATGATACGCCAGGTGAGTACTTTGAATGTACTCGCAAGCACATGACAACCAAATATGCAGCAAATAATAGCATGGCAATGAACAGGTTAAATTCTAAGTGATTCACTTACTGTCACCCGCTTACTCATATCCGGGTTGTCAACCCTCAGAATACTCGACCTCGACGAGTATTTCTGCTTATAAGACAAGTTCTTCCATCATTACCATGGTTATTATGGTTGATCACCTAGAGAGGTCTGGACGGGCTGTCCAATTCCGTGGACGCGGCTATTTGAATAGATTTTACACTCTGTAGAGGTTGCGCACTTTACCCACACTATGGAGCACTGACCTCGTGATCCCATTCGGGTGGACCAGCATTGCTCCAACGAAACATGCCTGACACGTGACTCTTCCATCGTACCATCGGCAATCACACTCCCCCAGAGTCAAGCCTTGGGTGGCCCCGTGTCACCTCGTGACACCTGCCACCGTCGTGGCCTAACTAAATTGTCCCAAACGGGGACGCCGGCAAACAACTCAACTGGGCTCACAGGGTTATCGCCGTCTACCTGATCAGGGCAGCATGCACGCATAACCCTCCATCGTTGGAAGTATCGGTGAAAGAGCACCAAGTCAAGGCCATCCCATACCGGCAAATGTGGCTGCATGGGTAAGCCCGGACAGGTGACTCTTGATCAACCAACTAAGTTTCACTTAGCAAGCAAGGTTAATCATCATATCAATTTGAGTTATCATCATAAGGCATTTGAATAATTTACTTTGAATTATCAATGATAATTTAAATGCAAGAAATGAATATGAATTATGCAATGCTATGAAATGCTTCATAATATGGATGTCCTGGCTTGCCTTGATCAGTTGGGTTGTTCAGAAACTCCTGGTCTTCAAATCCACAAGTATCTCCTTCTGAAAATATTTTTAAATGGCAAAAGAAAATGTCACATAAAGCCTTTTTATTCACCAACAATTCTGTGAGTATTGGAAAAAATACCAAACTTGGTGGAAAAATAAAGGGCTTCATTATGAACACAATGCAAAAAGAATCAGGTCAAATGGACCTTCCTGTAAAAAGTTATAAGCAGTCAAACCTACTGGTCAACTCTGTTAAATAAATCAAAAATGGAAAAAAAACCAGAACGGGCCACGTCGAAGGCGTATTTGCCCCGGGCGCCTCCACTTACCGCTTCGTCTAGTCACTGGCAAGTGGGGCCCAGCCCATTTAAACAGAGGAGGGAGAAAGAGCAGAGAAGAGGGGCGGCTCACCGGCGATGATTGCCGGCGATAGCGACGGCGGTGAGGCTCGTGGATGGTGGGGATGGATCGGGCGTTCGACGGCGGTTCACCCTGTACCTTTAGCTCCTCCGTTGATGGCCGGATGGCATCGCGCCCTTCTTCTCCAGCGGACGGGTGCTATGGTGATTGTCGGCGATGGGGATTCCGGCGGCGGTTTGATTCGGGGAGGGGTCTGGAAGCACCAGTGGAACACCACGAACTCAGCGGTGGGCTCAGGCGGAGCTGGGATGGGGTGGAGAGGGCTAGTGGTGGAGCTCAGCTGGCGGCGGAGCTCCGGCAAAGCTCGAGGCCAGAGGGCCTCTCGGCCTTGGCTCTTGCTCTGTGGCGGCGATTGGGGAGGAGGGGGAGGGGTGAGGAGCTAGGCGAGACCAGGCGGGGCTATTTATAGCCGAGAAGAGGCGCTTGGTGAGCTCTCTAGATGCGGCGAGATGCGGGCCATGGCGCCGGCGAGACATACGCCACGCTGGCTAGATGTTTGCTATGAAGGGACTTGAGAGGGCAGCAACATTCAATGCGGGAGGCGACGGCTCGAGAGGAAACGACGAGCAGCGCCGCAACTATGACCGCACGGGTCTCACAGTGCGGCGATGGCGTGGCGGCTAGCAAGGGCGAGGGTTCTGGAGGGGCTGCGTGTCGACCAGAGGCGATGTCGGCATGCCCAGACAAGCTGCTGCGGCGCCGTGGTCTCGCTCAGATGAGACCCGAGCCTGGCGCAGCACAAAGCACAGCGACAAGCATGCCAACGCCGTGCTCACCATGGTGCTTGGCACCTGGAGGCTACGCAAGCCTGGCAAAACATGTCCAGCATGTCGACCTTCGATCCCTCAGATCACATACAGCCTTGGTTTGGCTTGGTTCACGTAGAGATGAGAGGTAAGATCATCAACAGTCTCTGACAGCAAACTTGGGGAGATTCCAGAGAAGAAATGAGGTGGAGATTGAGCCAAAGATGGTGTCTGGAGTGATCCTCGTTGGAAAGACTCCAAACTGGCCAAGTTTGAGATGGTTTGGATAAGTTTTGAGGGTAGTTCATGTACAAGCTACATTTCAGGTCCAGAATCAAAATGTTGAAGTACTACTCACTTGGAAGATCTTCAGATGCTGAAACTTGGTGTAGGGAAGTCATTTGTAGGTGTCCTCATGCCACAAAAATTTGAGAGCATTTGGATAAACCTAGCATGTACTTCCTTCACAAAGGTCCAGTCTGACCAGAAGCAAAACTGAATTATTTTGCAAAGTAATTGAACTAGGTCATGGAATATTTTTGGATATTGGAGCAAGATATGATCCAAAGTATTTTAGGGAATTATTTGGGAATTTTCTGAGCATCCAAACTATAGGTTGCTTCATAACCCATAGTAATGCCCTAAATTCTCAAATAAAAGAAAAGAGTTTTTAGAAAAGATTTAATTTGGGATCTGGGTCCTTGAGATACTTGGCAGGGTTTTGGCAAGGTGATGAGGCTTTGGATCACTTGGAAAAGATTCAAAAGTTTCCAAGACCAAATGAAAAAGGTTCAAAAAAACCTTTCAAATTTCAAATAAAGCCAATTCAAGTTTGAAAAGAAAAAGTTGCCAAAATCAGGGTGTCACACCAGACCATTCCGGAGTTCCTCGTCACGTCCGGGATCTCATCCAGGACTCCGAACAACCTTCGGTAACCACCATAATGACTCAACTATACTTATATCGTCACCAAACTTTAAATGTGTAGACCGTGCGGGTTCGAGAACTATGCAGACATGACCGAGACACCTCTACGGTCAATAACCAATAGTGGGACCTGGATGCCCATATTGGTTCCCACATATTCTACGAAGATCTTATCGGTCGAACCTTGATGTCAAGGATTCAGCTAATCCCGTATGTAGTTCCCTTTGTCTATCGGTATGCTACTTGCCCGAGATTCGATCGTCGGTATCTCCATACCTAGTTCAATCTCGTTACCGGCAAGTCTCTTTACTCATTCCGTAATACAAGATCATGTGGCTCACTCATTAGTCACATTGCTTGCAAGCTTCTTGTGATGTTGTATTACCGAGTGGGCCCTGAGATACCTCTCTGTCATACGGAGTGACAAATCCCAATCTTGATCCATGCCAACTCAACAGACACCCTCGGAGATACCTGTAGAGCACCTTTCTAGTCACCCGGTTACGTTGTGACGTTTTGTACACACAAGGTACTCCTCCGGTGTCAGTGAGTTGCATGATCTCATGGTCATAGGAACATATACTTGACATGCAGAAAACGATAGCAATAAACTTGACACGATCATATGCTACGTTCATAGTTTGGGTCTTGTCCATCACATCATTCTCCTAATGATGTGATCCCGTTACCAAATGACAACTCATGTCCATGACTAGGAAACCATAGCCATCTTTGGTCAACGAGCTAGTCCGGTAGAGGCTCACTAGGGACACATTGTTGTCTATGTATCCACACATGTATCTGAGTTTCCGATCAATACAATTCTAGCATGGATAATAAACGATTATCATGAACAGGGAAATGTGATAATAACCAATTTATTATTGCCTCTAGGGCATATTTCTAATAGTCTCCCACTTGCACTAGAGTCAATAATCTAGTTCACATCACCATGTGATTAACACCCAATGAGTTCTAGGGTTTGATCATGTTATGCTTGTGAGAGAGGTTTTAGTCAACGGGTCTGCAACATTTAGATCCGCGTGTACTTCGCAAATCTCTCTGTCATATTATAGATGCTGCTACCACGCTCCACTTGGAGCTATTCCAAATGGCTGCTCCACTATACGTATCCGGTTTGCTACTGAAACTCATCCGGATTTGTTTTAAAGCTTGCATCGAAGTAACCCTTTACGCCGAACTCTTTATCACCTCCATAATCGAGAAACATTTCCTTATTCCTCTAAGGATAATTTTGACCGCTGTCCATTGATCCACTCCTGGATCACTCTTGTACCCCCTTGCCAGACACGTGGTAAGGCACACATCAAGTGCGGTACACAACATGGCATACTGTATCGAGCCTATGGCTGAGGCATAGGGGACGACCTTTGTCCTTTTCCTTTCTTCTATCGTGGTCGAGCTTTGAGTCTTACTCAAGTTCACACCTTACAAATCAAGCAAGAACTCCTTCTTTGACTGATCCATTTTGAACTCCTTCAAAATCATATCAAGGTATGTGCTCTGTGAAAGTCTTATCAGGCGTCTTGATCTATCTCTATAGATCTTGATGCCCAAGCAGCTTTACCCAGGTCTTCCTTTGAAAAACTCCTTTCAAACAACCCTTTATGCTTTCCAAAAATTTTACATCATTTCCGATCAACAATATGTCATCCACATATACTTATCAGAAATGTTGTAGTGCTCCCACTCACTTTCTTGTAAATACAAGTTTCTTGCAAACTTTGTATAAACCCCAAAGCTTTGATCACCTCATCAAAGCGTATGTTCCAACTCCGAGATGCTTGCTCCAGTCCATAGAAGGATCACTGGAGTTTGCATACCTTTTAGCATCCTTAGGATCGACAAAACCTTCTGGTTGTATCACACACAACCTTTCCTCACAAAAACCGTCAAGGAAACTTTGTTTTGACATCCATCTGCCAGATTTCGTAATTGAAAATGCAGCAACTGCTAACATAATTCCAACAGACTTTAGCATCACTATGAGTGAGAAAGTCTCATCATAGTCAACTCCTTGAACTTGTCGGAAACTTCTTTGCGACAAATCGAGCTTCATAAATGGTGACATTACCATCAGCGTATGTCTTCTTCTTAAAGATCCATTTATTCTCAATGGCTTGCTGACCATCAGGCAAGTCCACTAAAGTCCATACTTTGTTCTCATACATGGATCCTATCTCGGATTTCATGGCTCCTAGCCATTTGTTGGAATCTGGGCCCACCATCGCTTCTCCATAGCTCGTAGGTTCACCGTTGTCCAACAACATGACCTCTAAGACAGGGTAACCGTACCACTCAGAAGCTCTACGTACCCTTGTCGACCTACGAGGTTCGACAGTAACTTGATCCGAAGCTTCATCATCATCATCATCAGCTTCCTCTTCAACTGACGTAGGTGCCACAGAAACATCTTTCTGTGCTGCGCTACTCTCTGGTTGAAGTAAAGGTTCAACAACCTTATCAAGTTCTATCTTCCTCCCACTCAATTCTTTCGAGAGAAACTCTTTCTCGAGAAAGGACCCATTCTTAGCGACAAACACTTTGCCCTCGAATCTGAGATAGAAGGTATACCCAACCATCTCTTTTGGGTATCCTATGAAGATGCATTTGTCCACTTTGGGTTCGAGCTTTTTCGGCTGAAGCCTTTTGACATAAGCATCGCAGCCCCAAACCTTAAGAAATGACAACTCAGGTTTCTTGCCAAACCACAGTTCATACGGTGTCGTCTCCATGGACTTAGATGGTGCCCTATTTAAAGTGAATGTAGATGTCTCTAATGCATAACCCCAAAACGATAGTGGTAGATTGGCAAGAGACATCGTAGAACGTACCATATCCAATAAGGTACGATTACGACGTTCGGACACACCATTACGCTGTGGTGTTCCAGGTGGCATCAACTGTGAAACAATTCCACATTGTCTTAAGTGATTGCCAAACTCATAACTCAGATATTCTCCCCCTCGATCGGATCGTAGGAATTTAATCTTCTTGTTATGATGATTCTCAAGTTCACTCTGAAATTGCTTGAACTTTTCAAACGTTTCAAACTTATGCTTTATTAAGTAAATATACCCATATCTACTCAAATCATCGATGAAGGTGAGGAAATAACGATATCCACTGCACGCGTCAACACTCATCAGACCGCACACATCAGCATGTATGATTTCCAACAAGTCACTTGCCCGTTCCATTGTTCCAGAAAATGGGGTTTTAGTCATCTTGCAAATGAGGCATGGTTCACATGTGTCAAGTGATTCAAAATCAAGTGACTCCAAAAGTCAATTAGCATGGAGTTTCTTCATGCGCTTTACACCAATATGACTTAAGCAGCAGTGCCACAAGTATGTGGTATTATCATTATTAACTTCGCATCTTTTGGCATCAATATTATGAACATGTGTATCACTACGATCGAGATTCAATAAACCATTCACATTGGGTGCATGACCATAGAAGGTATTATTCATGTAAACAGAATAACCATTATTCTCTGACTTAAATAAATAACCGCATTACAATAAACACGATCTCATCATGTTCATGCTCAACGCAGACACCAAATAACATTTATCTAGGTTTAACACTAATCCTGAAGGTAGAGGGAGCGTGCGATGGTGATCACATCAACTTTGGAAACACTTCCAACACACATCGTCACCTCGCCCTTAGTTGGTCTCTGTTTATTCTGCAGCTTTTGTTTTGAGTTACCAATATTAGCAACTGAACCAGTATCTAATACCCAAGTGCTACTAGGAGTACTAGTAAGGTACACATCAATAACACACATATCAAATATACTTTTGTTGAAGTTGCCAGCCTTCTTATCTACCAAGTATTTGGGGCAGTTCCGCTACCAGTGACTGTTCCCCTTACAATAGAAGCACTTAGTCTCGGGTTTGGGTTCAACCTTGGGTTTCTTCACTGGAGCAGAAACTGGCTTGCCATTCATGAAGTTTCCCTTCTTGCCCTTGCCCTTCTTGGAACCAGTGGTCTTGTTAGCCATCAACACTTGATGCTCCTTCTTGATTTCTACCTTCGCAGCCTTAAGCACCGCGAACAGCTCCGGGATCATCTCCATCCCTTTCATGTTATAGTTCATCATGAAGCTCTAGTAGCTTGGTGATAGTGACTGGAGAACTCTATCAATCACTATCTTATCTAGAAGATTAACTCCCACTTGATTCAAGCAATTATAGCACCCAGACATTCTGAGCACATGCTCACTGGCTGAGCTATTCTCCTCCATCTTGTAGGCAAAGAACTTGTCAGAGGTCTCATACCTCTCAACACGGGAATGAGCCTGAAATACCAATTTCAACTCTTGGAACATCTCATATGTTCCATGGCGTTCAAAACGCCTTTGGAGCCCCGATTCTAAGCAGTAAAGCATGGCGCACTAAACTATCAAGTAGTCATCAGAACGTGTCTGCTAGATGTTCACAACATCCATAGACGACGCTAGAGGGGCTGGCACACCGAGCGGTGCATCAAGGACATAAGCCTTCTGTGCAGTAGTGAGGACAATCCTCAGACTACGGCCCTAGTCTGCATAATTGCTTACAATATCTTTCAACTTAGTCTTTCTCTACGAACGTATTAAAACAGGGAGCTACAGCGCGAGCTATTGATCTACAACATAATTTGCAAAGACAACTTAGACTATTGTTCATGATAATGAGTTCAATTAATCATATTACTTAAGAACTCCCACTCAAATCAACAACCCTCCGGTTGTTCGAGTGTAACATGATACAAATTCACCAACCCAAGTCCGATCATCATGTGAGATGAGGTGGTTTCAATGGTGAACACCTCCATGTTGATCATATCTACTATATGACTCATGTTTGACCTTTTAGTCTCTTGTGTTCCGAGGCCTTGTCTGTACATGCTAGGCTCGTCAAGTTTAACCCAAGTGTTCCGCATGTGCAAAACTGGCTTGCACCCGTTGTATGTGAACGTAGAGTCTATCACACCCGATCATCACGTGGTGCTTCAAAATGACGAACTTTCGCAACGGTGCACACTTGGGGAGAACACAATTTTATCTTGAAATTTTATTGAGGGATCACCTTATAATGCTACCGTCGTCCTAAGCAAAATAAGATGCATAAAAGGATTAACATCACATGCAAATCATAAGTGACATGATATGGCCATCAACTTGTACTTTTGATCTCCATCTCCAAAGCACCGGCATGATCTCCATCGTCACCGGCATGACACCATGATCTCCATCATCGTGCCGCCATCGGGGTTGTCACGCCAAACATGCTTATACTACTATTGCTACCGCTAAGCGATAAAGTAAAGCATTACATAGCGCTTAATGATTGACACGCAGGTCATACAATAATTAAAGACAACCCTATGGCTCCTGCCGGTTGCCGTATGCATCGACATACAAGTCGATATAAACTATTACAAACATGATCATCTCATACATCAAATATATTTCATCATGTCCTTAGCCATATCATATCACAACATACCCTGCAAAAACAAGTTAGACGTCCTCTAATTGTTGTTGCATGTTTTACGTGGCTGCTATGGGTATCTAGCAAGAACGATTCTTACCTACGCAAAGCCACAATGGTGATATGCAAGTTGCTATTTAACCTTCTACAAGGACCGCCTTTGTCGAATCCGATTCAACTAAGGTGGGAGAGACAGACACCCGCCAGCCATCTTTATGCAATAAAGTCACATGTCTGCCGATGGAACCGGTCTCATGTACGTGGACATGTAAGATTGGTCCGGGCCGCTTCATCCCACAATACCGCCGAATCAAGAAAAGGCCAAGGAAGGAAGCAATCTGAATATCAATGCCCACAAACTCCTTTGTGTTCTACTCGTGATGTCATCTACGCATAGACCTAGCTCATGATGCCACTGTTGGGGAACGTTGCATGGGAAACAAAAAATTTCCTACGCTCACCAAGATCAATCTAGGAGATGGACATCTACGAGAGGAGAGATTGCATCTACATACCCTTGTAGATCGCGAAGAGGAAGCGTTAAGAAACGCGGTTGATGTAGTCGAACATCTTCGCGATCCAATCACGATCCGTCCCGCGAACTCCCGATCCAAGTGCCGAACGGACGGCACCTCCGCGTTCAACACACGTACGGCTTGATGAGGCCTTCACCTCCTCGATCCAGCGAGCGATGGTGAAGTAGTAGCTCGAGTCCTCCGGTAGCACAATGGCGTGGTGGCGGCAGTGGTGGAGAAATCTCGGCAGAGCTTCGCTAAGCACTACGGAGAAGAAGATGGCTACGAGGTAGAAGAGGGCCAGCGCCATGGCACGAATAGATCTGTATGGGTGCGGCTGCCCTCTCTCCACCTCTCTATATATAGGGGGAAGGGAGGAGGATGGGGCGCCCCCTAGATTCCATCTAGGGGGAGGCGGCCAAGGCAGATGGGGGCGCCCCCTAGGGAAACCCTAGGGTGGCTTGCCCCCCAAGCCATGTGGAGGGAACCCTAGAGGGGGCGCCCCACCTCTCCTGGTTACATGAGATGGAGTGAGGGGGGCCTACAGCCCCTTAGTGGGCTGGTTTGACCCCTCCCCTTTGGCCCATGAGGCCCCCCAACACTTGTTAGGGCCACTGAAACCCCTTTCGGTCATGCTGGTCATCACCCGGTACCCCCGGAACAATTCCGCACTCCAATACCCTTCATCCAATATATCAATCTTCACCTCTGGACCATTTTGGAGTTCCTCATCATGTCCGAGATCTCATCCGGGCCTCCGAACAACCTTCGGTAACCACCATAATGACTCAACTATACTTATATCGTCACCAAACGTTAAGTGTGTAGACCCTGCGGGTTCGAGAACTATGCAGACATGACCGAGACACCTCTATGGTCAATAACCAATAGCGGGACCTGGATGCCCATATTGGTTCCCACATATTCTATGAAGATCTTATCGATCGAACCTCGATGTCAAGGATTCAGCTAATCCCGTATGTAGTTCCCTTTGTCTATCGGTATGTTACTTGCCCGAGATTCGATCGTCGGTATCTCCATACCTAGTTCAATCTCGTTACCGGCAAGTCTGTTTACTCATTCCGTAATACAAGATCCCGTGGCTAACTCATTAGTCACATTGCTTGCAAGCTTCTTGTGATGTTGTATTACCGAGTGGGCCCTGAGATACCTCTCCGTCATACGGAGTGACAAACCCCGGTCTTGATCCATGCCAACTCAACAGACACCCTCAGAGATACCTGTAGAGCACCTTTATAGTCACCCAATTATGTTGCGACGTTTGGTACACACAAGGTACTCCTCCGGTGTCAGTGAGTTGCATGATCTCAAGGTCATAGGAATATATACTTGACATGCAGAAAACGATAGCAATAAACTTGACACGATCATATGCTATGTTCATAGTTTGGGTCTTGTCCATCACATCATTCTCCTAATGATGTGATCCCGTTACCAAATGACAACTCATGTCCATGACTAGGAAACCATAGCCATCTTTGGTCAACGAGCTAGTCCAGTAGAGGCTCACTAGGGACACGTTGTTGTCCATGTATCCACACATGTATCTGAGTTTCCGATCAATACAATTCTAGCATGGATAATAGATGATTATCATGAACAGGGAAATGTGATAATAACCAATTTATTATTGCCTCTAGGGCATATTTCCAACACGTCGTCCCCTCAGTTGTCACCCCGGAGGGGACATCTGAAGTCACCGTAGCCTGCGTTGTAGGCGGTCGTGGAGGAGGAGGTCGCCTACCCCCTCCCCTACCCCCTCGGTTAGCGTGATTCCCGCGATATCGATAGTTAGGGACGGACGCACCCTCCACAACGCCGCCCGGAGGTCCGTTGAAGCCGTCAGTAGCAACATCACGGTAACCTCCCGGCGGACCATTGAAATCGTGGCCTAGACCACCATCTCCCTACCATGCATATCCACGGCCCCCGCCTGTAGACGAGGAGCCCCGGTGCTGCCCCTCGCCGTATGCGTCGAAGCCGTCATCCCCCCACCAACCTCGCGGGGGATTCCGGTTGGCGTCGAAACCGGCCAACCCCTGGCCAGGCCCATAGCCGCACCCGCGACCAGCCACAGCCGCGCCCGTGCCCGTGTCGGAGGCGGGACGCTGCGCGCCGCGGCTAGCAGCTGGTGCCTCCATAGCCACCCGCCCGGAAGGACGCTGCATGACGGCCCGCGCCTGCGTTTGCTAGGTCACAGCCATCCGGGGCTGCTGCTGCAGCGTTCCAGCCACATGATGTTGTGGCACCCGCGGCACGCCAGCAGCCGGAGGCACCGGCGCAGCAGCCTGCTAATGCGGCGGCCCGCCACCACCCCGGCCAGCCATGGCCTCGAGTGGTGGGATGCGAGCGGCGCGACCCGGCCGATGAGCGGGAAACCTCGGCAACGCGGGGCGTGGGTGAACCCTAGTTTCAGGAGGCACAGCACGAGGACGATCACAACTTTCATGAACAGAGCTGTCGATCGACCCCTGGCCGGTTTTGTCGATCGGGGCATTGGGTTCCGAGTCAGCCTGGGCCTCATACCCATCTAGAATCGGCCCAATCACCCCCGGCTTGCACTGGGCCAAATACCCAGCGTCTTGCGAGCCCAAACACTCAATGCACTCGCCAAGCCCATTGCGGCCCAGGAGGCAATTCAAACGCAACGACCGCGCTGCCCAGATCTCGCCGATCTCGCCGGTCGCCGGCGGCGACGACAGCGCCGCCCTTGGCCGCCATTTCTTCTTCCTCTCAACAACTGTCCATACATCTTCTCTAATGAAATCTGACAAAGTTAATTTTGGAAGACATACCTTTGGGAGCGGACCTCGCCAAGGTCGGATCGCCGTCGCCGCCGTCCGCTGATGGACCACATGTTGGGCCACCTCCACCTTGTCCGCCTCCGCCAGGCCGTGCGTCGCCGGATCATCCATCGGGACCACCGCGTCCACCAGCAAGGCCACATCTTCTTCGGAATAACCCACCTTGAATGCTTCACAAATCGAATCTGAAGGCGTCGGCGACGCCGTCCCCGGCGAGCTGTTGACCGGAGGAGCGTCGCCCACCTCGTCACCATCCCCGGCATTGTCCACTAGAGCCCAAAACCGGTCGTCGAAGCGCTGGCCGCCGTCATCGTCAGAGGCGCCAGAGGCAGCCCGAGGAGCCCCCTAGTCGCCCCGTCACGCATTTCCCCCTAGGCGCCCCCTGAATCTTCTCAGATACTAGTTAAATCCGAGCTATCGGTGTGAAGCATTGATGTGCGAGTACATTTGATTGTGACTTGTTCTATTTTTGTACCTGAACATTTTTTAGAAAGGGGTGCACGTCAACTTAATGTGCTAGCATGACTTATTGTGTTGTCTGTCTGTTTTCTTTGCACAGCATTTAAGATATTTTCCCGTCATTGATAAAGACGATGAACCATTATGTACGAGTTCGTTGGTTTCAACATAGACCTACCCATAGCGATCCACTGCTTCCACCCTTATTGTGCCGCCTGCGTGAAATTTTTGTATGCAAGTTCAGTGTGCTATGATGTTCTATATGATTGCGTCAACTATATAAGTTTTTACTGAGCATCAGCAATGCATATGGCTCAAAGATGAATTTACGAGCATCGACCGATGGGTCTCTCTCTCACACACACACACACGCGCGCGCGCGCACACACACACACACAAGTGGGGCCCGTTGAATTATTTCTTCGCTCGTGACAACTTTTAATTAGGTTCCAGTGTACTCTAACTTTTTCCTTAAGTTATTAATTGACCTCAGTGACTTCAAAAAGTTGTACAGAAGCCTTGTTTGGGCATTTTCAGGCGTCGTTGAATGTGGGCTGAGTAGGCATGTAAAGTTGTACTGTACTACAAAGGTCTTTTTTGTTGAACAATAGCAATGCAACTGGGCCGACAGTTGTACACAAGATCCTAAAATAAGCGCAGCCTAGCCTATGTTTCTTTTAATAAAATGCACAACCCAGTTCATTTTTTAGATAATAAGATTACCAAGCCCAACTTAATTTTTTAATAATATTCGTATCTCAATATTATTTTTTATACGAAATGCTCAGTCTAGACCATCATTTTTTTTCACCCATCCCACAAAATGGGTCCATTTCTACTAAAATCAAATGGCTTGTAAATTATCAGAAATGATAAATGTGCTGCATGTACGCAATATTATTTTTCACCCAGCTCAGTAAATAGGTGTATTCGAATAAATAATCAAATTCGCTGTAAATTATCATAAATAGTAAATCGGCTATTATTATTTTTAGCCAGCCCAGGAAATAGATTATTTTTTGAGTCAAAGCCCAGGAAATAGATGTATTGGCAAACAAAATGAAATGGGTTGTAAAATCTAAATAAATGGGCTGCATTCCGCCACAGCTTTCGAAGCTGACTTTGTTGTCCGACTAGACGAAGCCTGCGCAAGGTGTTGTCCATTTAGTGAATAAAATGATTTAATGATCTAAAACAAAAAGTCAACACATTATTCTGACATCTGTAGTCGTTGGATTGACATTCAACGGCGATCCTGCTTCTTCAATCTTTGATCTAGTTGCTCTTGCTCCAGCCGCCAAAACCATCGCCGGCTGGAGCGCTTGCATCTGCCTCCCGTGGCCGGCTGTGCTGCCGCGCAGGCCTCGCCGCCTCACCCTACTCCCAATGGTGGCCAGGTCATACCTGTACTCACCCAGACCTTCTGTTATTCTCCGGCGAAGGCAGCCTCACCCGACAGCCGAACCATTCCCTCGTACTCCCCTCCGCCAGGGACTCCAGTGCCCCTTGTTCCACGACTCCGGATCGTTCCCATCTTAGGCCTCGTCGTCGTCCACCCCCTTGGTGCTCTCGGCGCGGCCTGGTCAACGTGGTCAAGGAACGACTTCCATCGGAAGAGGACTGTACGTGGAGAGGTTGACAGTTGGGTCCACGGCCGCAGCAAGGAAGTGCCTCCTTATTACGCGCAAAATAATGATTCCTCCATCTGACAGCGGGGACCCACCGGAAGGGCCACCATATTTTGCGAAAAAACGTTACCCCCCTGATAGTTGGGACCCACCAGCTACATCTTCGCATGCAAGGAAGTGCGCCCATATTACGGGCAAAAAAATGATTCTTCCCCCTGACAGCTGGGACCCACCAGCTATATCTTCGCACGCAAGGAAGTGCGTCCTTATCCTTCCTGACAGCTGGGACCCACCCGGTCGAAGCGTACGTAGCGTTGTCGCGAACGTGTACGTACATACTGCTCGATCGGTCTCTCTGCAGCGATGAACTGTGGCCAAGTAAGGAGCGGCACATGTCGTAGTAGAGGCGCGGACGTAGCATGTCGCGCAGTCCCATCTATATCGTGTACACGTACGTACAGCCACGCTGCAAGAAAGTAAATATGGCTACGTACGTACATACGGGCGGGGTCTCGAACACGTACAGCGATGTCGTCCTGTTCATCGGCAGCCAACCGGCTGGGTCGCAACGGAGGAAACAACGCCGTGTTCATCGGGAGGCAACGGAATACGTCGTGTTCATCGGGAGCCAACCGGCTTGGACGTAACAGCCGAAACGAGGTCTGGCGTACCGCAGAACGGAGGAAATGGGCCTTCTGTTCGACCGCGTACGGTCGAAACGGGGTCCTGTTCATCGGGAAGGGTCTGGCGTACCGCAAAACGGAGGAAACAGACTTCTGTTCGAGTGCCTACGGTCGAAACGGGGTCCTATTGATCGGGAGGGGTGTGGCGTACCGCAAAACGGAGGAAACGGACTTGTGTTGGAGCGCTACGGTCAAAACGGGGGGTCCTGTTCATCGGGAGGGGTGTGGCGTACCACAAAACGGGACTCCGCGGGCTACTGTTCACCCACCGTCGACTTCCTTCAGCCTCCACCTGCACTGTTCATCCACCGCGTCTTCCTCCTGCCTCCACCAGCTACTGTTCATCCACGGGCTACTGTTCATCCAGCCCTCCACCGGCTACTGTTCAACCAGCCCTCCACGGGGTCCTGTTCATCCACCCCCAACCAGCTCGGCTGTGGCGGCCTCCTCTCGGGGTCCTATTCATCCAGCGGCAACGGCCTACTACCACGGGGTCCTGTTCATCCAACCCCACCGGGACTGTTCATCCAACCCCAACCATGTACGTCTCGACTCATTCAACCAACCCCCACATTCACTGTTCATCAAGAGGCAGTAGGTTCGATCGGCTTCAGTAAGCAGCAGCAACAACAGCGATCGATCGCTCGGGTTCCGTTAGCAGCAGTAGCAAAGGAATCGCTTGGGTTCAGTTAACAGCCAAGGGATCGATCGCTCGGGTTCAATAACGTAGCTAGTGCAATCGCTTAGGTTCAGTAAGCGAATGCCTCGCTCGAGTTCAGTTAGAGTCCAACGTCTAGCACACATGCGCGTACGTATACGAGAGAAAACGCGCAAACCTCCGTGCATTGCTCGGACCCGACCACCCACCGTAACCGGGAACTCCCCGATATTTTCCTCGCCCTCGCTTCTACCACGATTTTTTCTGTCATGGATGGCCCAAAGAATGTCATGCAGTTGCATCTCCGGCCCGCCCAGGATGAAAAGCCCATTTTCTGTCATGATTTTTTGTCATAGAAGTACCAGCCCACGACATCTATGATGATACGTGTTTTTGTCACAATTATCGTCATAGAAGTGTCATAAGCATGACAGAAAAAAATCGTTCGGGCCAAAATGTCACGGATGTGTCTTTTTTTGTAGTGTTTCTTTTGGACACAATACTTTGTTTGAGTTGTCCTTGTAGGGTAGGGTACCTAAAAATCAAGATATGGAGAATGATGAAAACTAGCAATTATGTCAGTTTAATTAGCATCCCTCCTCCTCGGAGGCATGGTACGATCAAGTGGGAAATCCACTCGACAAAACATGTCAAGGGAAGTAGTTTAAGGTGCTCCGAGGTGATAGTTTAGGGGAATAAGTGGGCCGATAAAAATATGTGAAAAAGGTAACAGAGCAAAATATTTAGAGGGCGAAAGACACCGGGGGGGGGGGGGTTAACATTGTTTTTGACAAAACTTCCGATGCATTCATCATGCCATGGCAGTACAAAGAACACAAAAATAATAATAATTACATCCATATCCGTAGACCACAATTTTTACTTTCACTCCCCTTATATCGGCCTTTTTTAGTTAATTCACTGGCTTTTTTCATTTCCTTTTGGAATGAAACTCTATTTTTTAATTGGAAAGCTATATATTATGCAAGAATGTTGGGCTGTTTATAAGGTTCTTTAGCATTTTTAATATAAATATTAAATCTCTGCTTTACAGAGTTAATTTTCTTTTGTAGATCTTTCTCTAATTCTTCAATTGTTCCTTTTTTCTATAGTAAATTTGGGAATCCAATATGACTTGTGACATGGATCATATCAACTTAACTGACCTATACAACTCCAAGCAACAGTCAAGCACAAACAACCAAAAGAAAACAAGTTATGATTATCCCAATCATGTGTGATTGATGATTTCAACGAGAATGAGAGATGGGGGTATAAAAAATAATCTGGCATATACAACCATCATGCACATCTGTTCAACTCGGCTAGGAACATATTCACAGAGGCAATCTAATGGAACAAAAGATGCACAAATGGGTTCATAAGAGCATCTACAGCCGGACTAAGCAAATCCGGCCCCTCAAACGCCCGCGGACACGGCCGGACGCGTCTGCGGACACTGACCGGGCAAACCTCATATTTCCTTCTTCACATACAACTCTCTTATATTCATCCCCTAAATCCATACAAAAGCATGTAGAATATATAGCTACGTACTATGTTCTATACGACTCAAATTTCGTCGTTGTCGGAGATGGCCTGAGTCGCTTGCGCCAGAGCCAGAGCTGAAGGAAATATGCCCTAGAGGCAATAATAAAATTGTTATTTTATATTTCCTTATTCATGATAAATGTTTATTATTCATGCTAGAATTGTATTGATCGGAAACCTAAATACATGTGTGAATACATAAACAAACACCGTGTCCCTAGTGAGCCTCTACTAGACTAGCTCGTTGATCAAAGATGGTTAAGGTTTCCTGACCATGGACATGAGTTGTCATTTGATAACAGGATCACATCATTAGGAGAATGATGTGATGGACAAGACCCATCCGTTAGCTTAGCATAATGATCGTTCAGTTTTATTGCTATAGCTTTCTTCATGTCATATACATATTCCTTTGACTATGAGATTATGCAACTCCCGGATACCGGAGGAATACCTTGTGCGCTATCAAACGTTACAATGTAACTGGGTGATTATAAAGATGCTCTACAGGTATCTCCGAAGGTGTTTGTTGGGTTGGCATAGATCGAGATTAGGATTTGTCACTATGAGTATCGGAGAGGTATCTCTGGGCCCTCTCGGTAATGCACATCATAAGAAGCCTTGCAAGCAATGTGACTAATAAGTTAGTTGCGGGATGATGTATTACGGAATGAGTAAAGAGACTTGCCGGTAATGAGATTGAACTAGGTATGAAGATACCGACGATCGAATCTCGGGCAAGTAACATACCGATGACAAAGGGAATAACGTATGTTGTCATTACGGTACGACCGATAAAGATCTTCGTAGAATATGTGGGAACCAATATGAGCATCCAGGTTCCTCTGTTGGTTATTGACCGGAGAGGTGTCTCGGTCATGTCTACATAGTTCTCGAACCCGTAGGGTCCGCACGCTTAACGTTCGATGACGTTTTTATATTATATGAGTTATGTGATTTGGTGACCGAATGTTGTTCGGAGTCTCGGATGAGATCACAGACATGACGAGGAGTCTCTAAATGGTCGAGAGGTAAAGATTCATGTATAGGATGATGATATTCGGACACCAGAAGTGTTCCGGGGGTACCGGGTACATATTGGGTCACCGGAAAAGGGTTCCGGGCACCCCCGGCAAAGATATGGGCCTAATGGGCCAAGAGGGGAAACACAGCAGCCAGCAGGGGCTGCTGCGCCCCCCATATGGGTCGCACCTTAGGAGGAAGGAAAAGGGGGAAGAGAGAAGGAAGGGGAGGGATTCGGCCTCCCCCTTCCTTCCCTCCTCCCTCCTCTTTCCTTCTCCCTGCGGTGGATATGGTAAGGGGGGAGGCCGAATTTTGACTAGGGGCCCAAGTAGGATTCCTCCTACTTGGGTGCCCCCTTGGCTGCCTCTCCTCCCCTCCAACCTATATATACGTGGGGGGGCACCGCTAGAACACACACCAATAACTGTTAGCTGTGTGCGGTGCCCCCCTCCACAGTTTACGCCTCCGGTCATATCTTCCTAGTGCTTAGGTGAAGCCCTACGCGGATCACTTCACCATCACCGTCACCATGCCGTCGTGCTGACGGAACTCTCCCTCGACACTTTTCTGGATCAAGAGTTCGAGGGACGTCATCGAGCTGAACGTGTGCAGAACTCGGAGGTGCCGTACGTTCGGTGCTTGATCGGTCGGAACGAGAAGAAGTTCGACTACATCAACCGCGTTGTCAAATGCTTCTGATTTTGGTCTACGAGGGTACGTAGACACACTCTCCCCCTCTTGTTGCTATGCATCTCCTAGATAGATCTTGCGTGAGCGTAGGATTTTTTTTGAAATTGCATGCTACATTCCCCAACAGTGGCATCCGACCCAGGTCTATGCGTAGATGATATGCACGAGTAGAACACAAAGAGTTGTGGGCGGTGATAGTCATACTGCTTACCACCAACGTCTTATTTTGATTCAGCGGTATTGTTGGATGAAGCGGCCCGGACCAACCTTACATGACCACGTTCATGAGACCGGTTCCACCGACAGACATGCAACTAGTTTTGCATAAAGGTGGCTGGCGGGTGTCTGTTTCTCCAACTTTAGTTGAATCGAATTTGACTATGGCCGGTCCTTGTTGAAGGTTAAAACAGCAAACTTGACGAAACACTGTTGTGGTTTTGATGCGTAGGTAAGAACGGTTCTTGCTAGAAGCCCGTAGTAGCCACGTAAAACTTGCAACAGCAAAGTAGAGGACGTCTAACTTGTTTTTGCAGGGCATGTTGTGATGTGATATGGTCAAGACATGATGTGATATACGTTGTTGTATGAGATGATCATGTTTTGTAAAAGTTATCGGCAACTGGCAGGAGCCTTATGGTTGTCGCTTTATTGTATGAAATGCAAACGCCATGTAATTGCTTTACTTTATCACTATGCGTTAGCGATAGTTGTAGAAGCAATAGTTGGCGAGACGACAACGACGCTACGATGGAGATCAAGGTGTCAAGCCGGTGACGATGGAGATCATGACGGTGCTTTGGAGATGGAGATCAAAGGCACAAGATGATGATGGCCATATCATGTCACATATTTTGATTGCATGTGATGTTTATCTTTTATGCATCTTATTTTGCTTAGTACGGCGGTAGCATTATAAGATGATCTGTCGTGGAATAGTCACGGCAGATGTCCTAGTGTGAGGACTTAGTCGTGGAGCCATCGCAATGAGGTTAGCTTAAAGGGGTTAATCAGGACAAAGGACACGGGGAGTTTATACTGGTTCGGCCCCTTGCGGTGAAGGTGAAGGCCTAATCCAGTTTGAGGTGGTATTGCTAGGGTTTCGATGACCAGGGAGCGAATACGCTTAACCTGGCTTTCGATCTGTTCTCCCCTTCCCTAAACTGCCGCCGGGTCGTCCCTTTATATAAACAGGTTGACGCCCGGCGGTTCACAGAATCCCGGCCGGCTCATAAACGTGTCTGGCTCGGTATCCACTCTTTCCTATCTTACAATACAAGTCATATACTTATGGCGGTTTACATCTATGGGCCCTAACTCGCCTTTGGGATTTGGGCCTTCTTATTAAGTCTCCTTCGTAAGTCACCATCTTCTATATCTTCATGGGCTTCAATACAGGTAAATCACTATGAGCATAACCCGGCCCCTCCTGGGCGGTTTATACTCAATAGTTATATCCCCAACATTAGGCCCCAGGTTGATTTGAACTTGTTCATGTCAATCTTCAACACTTAGGAAAATTCCCTCTTCATTACCTTCGCAAAAATTTGTAACTCGCCGTGACGTCATCTTCCGAGATCATGATAACCCACCATGATGTCACCTGTCATTAATTTTATAAACATCCAGAAATCATATATGCATCTCCTTTTTTATGAACCTCTGAAAATCGACGAGTTAGCCCTGTCACATATCCAATTTGAAGCTCCTCGATTCCCGCGCATGCCACTTATCCATTCACCTTATAAATAGGGCCAAGGGTCCTTTTCACTTTCCCCCCTCGGCCTCTTCGTCTTCATCGTCTTCCTCGCGACGCGCTGCTCTCGATTCCAGCCGCCGCCATCGACCCTCTCCTCTGCATCACCCTTGGCCGCTGCATCAACCTGACTTGGTCCAGAGTTTGCTCACGCGCCTCCGCCGTTCAACAGCCTTGGTAAGTTCTTCCTCCTTCCCCCTCTGTAGATCTCATTAGGGTTCGAACGAATTCATGGAGGTTCGGCATTGTTCTTCACCTGTTCTTCTCTGTAGCATGAGGTTTGATTCAAGCTTGATATTTATCCTGTGCGGCAATAATCCTAGTCCCTTTTTCCTCATTAGAGCATCTCTTTTAGGTAGAAAAATCTGATCTGGACCTTCATAAACTTCTCAAGTACCAGTATTTTAGGTCTGAATATACTTTCATTTTCTGACACGCGGTAGATCCAAAATTGCAATCCCAATCTGTGAAACCTGTTTTTCATCACTTAGCCATTTTCCAACTTCAGATCTATACTTTCAATATCCGTATAGGCGGTTTAACTTCAGAAAATAATAACCTACCAGGTACCATTAGTCCCCTCTTAAACCGCCAAGTGCTCGTCTTTGTAATTTGATAACGTCACTGTCCGGTTTAACAATTATGCATGCTTCAACACTTTCTGCCTGTTAACCATGAACCTTAAACCGGCACAAATCTTTTCCAGGTTATCGTATAAATGGCCAAATCCTTATATTCCTGTAACTGGGTTCAATCCCGGGTTACAGAAGAAGAACTGAACGGGTATGTTGTAACCGGCGCTTTAGCAAAAAAGGAAGACATCCACTGGAGAGCCCCCGGTCCAGAAAATCTTCCTGAGCCCAAGGATGGGGAAGTGATCATTTTTGTTGATCATCTGAGTCGAGGGTTCAGCCCTCCCGGATCAAAAAATTTCCATGACATGCTTCACTTCTTCCAACTTCACCCTCAAGATATTGGTCCTAACTCCGTGTCCAATATTTGCAATTTTCAAGTGTTTTGTGAAGCCTACCTGCAAGAAGAGCCCACAGTCGACCTGTTCAGAGATTTCTTCTATTTAAACCGCCGTACTGAATTTACGGATGGGCCCAATACTGAACTTGGCGGGGTTTCAATTCAGAAGAGAAAAGACGTCAGCTTCCCTCACGCTAAGCATCATAGCCATCCCAAAGATTGGAATCAAACATGGTTCTATTGCCAAGATACATCTCCAGCTGGCGAGAATCCTCTGCCGGGTTACCGTGCTCACCGGCTTACCGATGCACATCCATTCCCCCAAAGACTCAATGCAAAGGAATGGTCCAAATATGCACCACAGCTTTCAAAACTCAGAGCCTTTGTGGCAAACGGTTTGACAGGCATTGATTTTGTCCATTGCTGGGTATCCTGGAGCATTTTGCCTTTAAGCCGTCGCTCCGGTTTAATGTGTGAGTACACAGGGGATGTGAAAGACCCTCAATGCCACACTGATATTCAGCTGACTAATGCTGAAATTACTGAATCTGTCAAGAAGATGTTGGATGAACCGGTGACCGACTGTAGCAAAACAGGACTTAGTCCTTTTTGTGCTTCAAATAAACCGCTAGCTGTAAGAATTGCCCCACTCCTGCTTTAATCCATATTCTTAATACTCCCTTATGATCTTTTCAATCTTTAAACAGGGTAATGATCCGTTCTGGAAGAAGAAACCGCAGGATAAACCGGCCAAAATACCTCGTGTCAAGACCAAGGTCAACAAGAAGCCCGCTAAGAAGAAAAACACAGAGCCTACCGAGTTAAACATTGACGATGATAATCCGGAGTTAGAGGTAGAACTTGATTCACTTGGCTCTTTTTTCATACATCTCATTGACGATGATTTTTATCAGGACGACGCAGAAGCTAGCCGCGCAAACGACGTAGAGGTAACTATTCTCTCATCCGGTTCAGAACCTCTGCCCACACAGAAAACCCGACAAGCAAGCCGGAAAATAATATTTTCTCACCCCCTAGCTTACTTGGATCCAAACTTTCTTTTGAAGAAGCAGCAACACGAAGCTCGCCGCACAACCCGGCATAGCGGCCATGTGGTCACTTCTTCCGGTTTACCGAACTCGCCAGTTCGTAAACGCCGCCTAGAGGTCTCTTCTATTTCTGACACATCTTATCCCAAGGCGGGCTATTTCTGACAACCTCTTAATCCGTCTGATTCAAACTATCAGGGAACTTCCCATTCATCCTCTGGCGAGTCCACAGGGACACAAATTCCAACCCTCAAAACTGTTCCTGGGTGAGCATTTTTAACTAACCCCTTATACCTTATGCTTGATCATTATACTAACCTGTTATTTGCGTCTCTGTCAGAGCCAAGGCCAGACCCAGTAAAAAGGCCAAATTGAACAAACCGGCTGATGACAGCGCGCCAACTGATCCGGAAAAGAACCCGGAACAGTTTGAACCAAATACTGAAGCTATTCTTGATGATCCGCCACCGCAAGATCATGAAACCTTTGTTGAACAGATGGAAATTGATCCGATGGGTCATGCTGATAAACCGCCAAGCCCAACTAAGGCTGCTGATGATAAAGGTGACGATGTTGTAGTTACCGGTGTCGGGTGTACAGGCCCAGGCAACCCTACTGCTCTGTCAAAACATAGTGCCAAAGAAGAATTTTCTGTTGTTGACAAGGGCAAGTGGAAGGTGGACTTGGAAAGCTATGCCCACCTCAGTGCCCAAGATATTCTTTTTGGGTTTTTAAACCATTTGCACACAAGCCGTGATTATGAAGCCGGTTTACTGAACATGATGAAGGAGCGATATGAGGTAAATGTTGTTAACTCTGCATAAATATTCTTCCCTTAGCCGCCAAGTTTACTAGACATAAAAGAATAGAATGTTCTGCAAACTTTCAAGAACCATATAGATCAACTCCATTAGCCCGCAAGGGCCGGTTTATAATGTCAATATGAACCGGGACTTTAGAATAATAACTCTTCAATTTCTCCTGTGTAGCCCCCAAGGGTCGACTTAACAAATATGTTAAGTTGAGACTAATTATGCTGTAAGGCTCAAAATTCTTACTTAGGACCTTTATAATCCGGTTGACCATCAAGTTGATAGTTGTTATGTGCTTGGGACTTGTAAAAAAAATTTGATAAGAAGCAATAGGCATTAGCCCCCAAGTGCCAAGTATATTACTTGTTATGTGCTTGGGACTTTGAATATGCACTGCTATCTAATTAATTACATGTCTCTTGCAGGCTGATCTTAACAAGAAGGAATCTCAAATCGCCGACCTTCAAGAAAATATCAAGTTGCAACAAGCCGAGACCTCCAAAGCCAAGGAAGAACTGACCAGTGCCTTAACAGCAATGGAAAAACTAAAGGAGAGCTTTAAGAACGAGCGGGCAGGTTGGGATACAGAAAAGTCAACTCTGCTGAAGAGGGCTGAGGATGCTGAGGCTGCCCTTAATCCGGTAGCTGAGGAGCTGACTGGCTTGAAACAACAAATAAATGCCATGACCGCTGCCGTATTTGGTAAATAACTTCTTCATAAGCTTTGAACATGTATTACGTAAGAGACTGCCGGTTTACCGATGTTTTTGATGATGCAGGAACTCGCATTGCTCATCTTGGCTCAGATATGCGGCAAAAACTAAAAGCCACCTATACACTTATAGAGTAATTATATACCGGCGTACAACGGGTTATCTGCACAGCTTCCCATAATAAACCGCCCCCAACCTTGATCAAGGAGACGTTGGAAAGGCTGGCGATGATGCCTGCACGGTTTGAAGAGCTAAAGAAGTCAGCTGCCAGGGCGGGTGCTCTTACTGCACTGACTCGGGCCAAAGCTTGGATATCTGATCTTGATCCGGCCGATGTGGGAAATGGCTACCCGAGCATAAAGGAGGACGGGTTAGAGTTTAATAACGATGACCTCAGAGCCTTGACGAGGGAAATGCGCCCATTGGCTAGCAAATTGGCTGAAGAAACCGATCTTTCACATTATCACTCGATTTATGATGCCAACAACAAGAGAGTTAACGCGCCAACTTATGATGCTCCAAATCTTATTCCTCCAATCCGTAAGCATACCTATGCCCCTGATGTTGACCCCTCCATACTTATAAGTGATGAAGCTGTATTTAAGGCCTTAACTGGGATCGATTGGACCACCATTGACTTCCAGCCACTTGGTAGAGAGGAGGAAGATGAACCGGCGCTGGACGATCCGCAACCTTCAAGTCAGCCAGGCCAGGACTCGTAAACCGGAGGCCGGTTTAGCAGCTACTTTCTTTAAGACTTGTTAAAACAATTATTCTTTTGGGCACCAAACGCCTTGTAATAGGCTAGCTTAAACTCTTGTTCTGCTATGCCATCGTGCATATTTACTTTGCATGACACTGCTAATCCACCATGTTAAGATATGGCACTTATGCTTATAATATTAACGATGTGGAATCTGCTCCTGCATGCAACGGATTAAAAGTGTCCTGGCGGTTTACCGCTGGACGGGTCATAACGCCCAATATAAAACCATGGAAACTAACATAGCTTATACCCAAGGCTGGACTTTCAGAATAACCAAATTTGAAATATATCATACCTGTGATATTTGATCACACTGTTGGTTTACCAAACCGGTGTAGTAAGGGGGAGAACCCAAACTTTGAGCACTGGTAATTATCATAGATTGCTTGGCTTATGAACAAAACCAGGCCGGGTTAATAAACACCGGATATTATCTTATCTCATACTGGCGACTTATAGTCAAAAGCCAGGCCGGGTTAATAAACACCGGATGAATTATGATCATAAAGCATTATAAGCCTCATCAAATAAACCTCAAAAACTGTGGAATAAAACAAACGAAAAAACGAGACTTTTCATGGGCTGCCAGGCCGAAAATCGAGTGCTTTCACGGGCCGCACAACCACTGAGTTAAACCTATATACAAACCTTATAAGATGGACCTCACATA